>CM060949.1:195166667-195829167 GCA_030765055.1 Mantis religiosa | reverse complement strand
CCAGGCGACCGCAAAGTGAGATTTGTGGTGGACAACACGGCGCTGGGGCGGGTTTTTTCCGGGACCTCCGGTTTCCCCCACCATCTCATTCCACCGGTGCTCCATCTTCATATCATGTACCATCAATGTCACCGCTTGCGGTGCCGTATGTAGTAAAAGCGGGCGCTAAACGCTACAAATTTTTTTCCTTTCTCTCCCACACATACACCCCCCCCCCCCCACACACACACACACACACACACACACACACACACACTATCCTAGAGCTTGCAAGTCTCCATGGCGTGACATGTAAGGGAACCCAAAATGAATTTTCCAAGCTTTTATAATAATAATGCAGTTGTTGAAATCAAAATTGCTTAAAGCTTATTCGTATGTTATGTATATATTTTAAATGCTGTAAATATAATTTATTAATTACCTGTTTCTCTAATCCAAGGGAACTGCCTGTGGCTCATCCATATAGATGTGAATGTAACTTGCGTCAAAGGATAATTCGTCGTGTCAATTTCTTCATCATTTGAGTCTTGCAAATTTATGATGAAGCCTGCAAAGTCTCTTCACGTGCTGTTTCTTTCCAAAAGTCGTCTTGTTATAGTTTTTGTACATGTGTCACGCAGCCTTCGAAGACTTGTTGTGTTACCTTGTCAATTTCTTTGTGAATAAGTCTTCAACGTCAGTCTGCATAAATGTTTTATTTCCCTTTGCAACCCCCCTTTTAATTTGAACCCACACTAACTCCTTGGATTGGCAGTGTTAAGAGGGAAGGCGGATTACTTCGTGTCTCATTTCAGTTGCAAGTTGATCCAGTTGACACACTTTTTCATGGTCATTGTAATTCTGTATGGTAAATTAACACTATCCCGGATTACGAAGCAATCATACACTTATGAACGTGGTGGTTCATGTACAGCGATCTGCAAGCTAACAAGAAGTGAACTGTTTGCTTTCTTTTTAATTTAATAAGCACTTTTGTTTCGTAAAAGGAATTCTTTTAGCGCATCACGTCTATTTAGTTCTGAATAATTGCAAATACGAGGGTTGTTCAATAAAGAATGATCATAACTGTTCACGGTCATAATTTTTCGCACTAAAAGTCAATCTTATATTCTCTTAGCTTAATGTGGAACAAACACACCGTAGTAGTTTCATTGTTGGTACTCCTGGTTCCCGCCTGTGAGAACCACGCAAGTTCAGATATGTTCAGTATCGCCTACCGCTGCAATGGAGGTAACACGCGAGAAACAATATGTGGCTTTGAAATTCTGCTTTCGTCTCAACAAATCTTCAGCTGAGGCCTATACAATGCTACAGGAGGCCTATGGAGAGTCTGTTCTTCCCTACAACACAACTCGAAGCTGGTTAAATGTTTAAAGAGGGGAGACAATCAATTTCAAAGGAAGGTGGACCCACCCAGTGCTCCAGTTACTGCTCTTACGGAAGAAAACATCAACACTGCTGCCATGTGAGAGAGGATCAACCTTAAGATCACTTCCTGAAATACTGAACATTTCATTGGGTGCCTCCCACACGTTGGTGACAGAAACATTACACATGAGACGTGTTTGTGCGCGATGGGTTCCAAGACTGTTGATTCCCGAACTAAAGGACATTCGCATGTAGGTCTGCATGCAGTTAAAGTTGATGTTAGAGGAAGATCCGAAGTTACTTTCAAACGTAAACACTGCTGATGAAACTTGGCTACATCATTTTGATCCTGAGAGCAAACAGCAAAGCTCAATGTGGAAATCTCCTTCATCACAAACCCCACCAAAAGCAAAAGTGGTTGCTTCTGCTGGGAAAGTTATGGTCATCTCATTCTTTGATATTCATGGAATGGTTTATCAGCATGTTGTACCTGCACACACATCAGTAACTGGACAATACTACAAGAATGTCCCGAAAACATTGCAAGTCCATATCAGGTGCAAAAGACCATATTTCCGTGGAACAGGCTGGATGCTGCACCATGATAATACGCGGCCGCATATTGCCAGTGTTGTTGCTGAATATCTTGCAAAAATCAACGTGAAGTACATCCTTCACCCTCCCTAGAGTCCGAGTTTAGCCCAATGTGACTTTTTTCTATTCCCTAACTTGATTAAACGCCTTCGTGGGAGGCATTATCCATCATCAGAGGGATCTCTCAATAAGTGGTTTCCAGCATGTCTTTGAAGACTGGCAGAAACGCTGGGACAAGTGCATTGCATTCAGGGGAGACTATTTTGAGAAGGACCATCAAAATTATGAGGATGAGTAAAGGTACGTTGTCAAAAAAAAATTGCGATCATTCTTTGTTGAGCAGCCCTTTTATGTGTGGACACTCATACATACCAACCAATAACGATGGCTATTACAGTGTTTAAGTCGCGTTTGCAACATTTGAACTTTTGTCTTAGTGCAAATTAATTAAAGATGGACTCAGTTGGCGATTGTCATACCCCATTTAAGGGAATGTGATATGATATCACCGATTGGTTGCTGGTCTGATGGAGTTTAAGGACACAGATCATATCATTTAAAAGTTACATTAGCTCACCTGAGATATCTTATTAGGTGTCCTTTTCCTCAGCACGTAGATTTCCTGGCTGAAGACTTATAGAGTGCCAGAATTGTAGTTATGTTTCTTCATTTAAATTATGCAAATTATTTATTACAGATATCTTGCTTCGAACTGACGTGCGGGCAGTGTTCGACCCAGGATCTTGTAAAGGTCAGGTAAGCACCTGTCATGGACATCTTACCCGCATATTCTTACACAAAGGTGGTTCTGCAACACCTTTATCCAACGATTAACTTCTTGCTTCACTGGACCGCCGCCATCTGTCATTTGTTTTTAGCCTACCTTGACTCTGAACTTGCGATAAGAATACGAAGATAAATAATAAATTTTACAATTTTATTACAGCAACTTGAACTGTAACGAATCGTTAAGGTCTGGGCGACATCCTGCACCTTCAGGGGCATATTGCATGTCTATAGTATGTGAAACAAGTCTTGTATTTCATACAAAATATTCAAACGTTGATTTTTCTATTTACTTGTACTAAACGTTTGCAGAAACTTCCAACTAAATATGCCATTGCAGGTACAACAGGAATAAGGAATGCATTAAGCATACGCGACGATTTTCAGCAATACTAGATTTTAAGGTACGAAATTTCAGCACACCGGAAGTGTTGGTATCATCCTGGCAATTGACAACTTTTAGCAATTTAATTTTTGTTAAGCTGTCCTCAAATCTTTTAAGAGCGAGCCACTATTGATAGATTTTGAATTCCATTAACATTTCCAACCAATAATTATAACATTCTAGCTACCAAAGTGACAACCCTTCTTTTTTCGACGATCTAAGAACGCAATATGGATAAAAAGTCTACTTAAATGCTCACACTTGACCTTGAACCCTGGAATCTGGTGCTATAATTTACAAACGGGGATTAAGCAATGTAGTATCCCACTTAGATTGTCATGAGACCTTCTGGTTAACTAGGGGGAAATGCAAGCCAGTTGAATTTAGTACCATGCTGGCATGTTGCTATGGTAGTTCAGTGACTAGTAGCCGGATAGAGAACAGGAGAATCGTGGTTCAAATCCCGGTTGTGGCATTGAATTTTTCAGTCTGACTGTCCAAATAATTTTGAATTGTTAACATTTTATAAGGGAGCCATCCTGAAATCGGTAACCTACGGCTGAAATGGGATCTGATACTCTTGTGTTGTCATACCGGTATATCCTATGTGATTAACCAACTCAAACAGTAACTTTGGCTTAAGCAGATCCAGAAACATCAGCACAACAAACTTAGGTAGGTAAGTCTTTTACTTTTCCTATTGGCTAAGCTGAAAAAGAAATGAACATCTTCCTAAAAGACATGAAAAGTCCCGTTGCCGTCTTCGACAACGCCATGTTAAAAAAGTTTTTTTTTTAACGTCTTACAACGTTAAGCGATGTTGGACGTAGGCTGAAATGATGTTCAAATGAGTACAGGGTACATAGAGCTTAGAGTTACTAGACATTCGTCTTTCAGGATAAGGGAAAACCTCCAACGTTAAGTCATATTGGACGATGAATTGATGTTCAAATGACTACAAGGTACATAGAGCTTAGAGTTACCAGACATTTATCTTTCAGGATAAGGGAAAGCCTGCAACGTTAAGTAATATTGGACGACGAATTGATGTTCAAATGAGTACAAGGTACATAGAACTTAGAGTTACCAGACATTTATCTTTCAGGATAAGGGAAAACCTACAACGTTAAATCATAGACGATGAATGAAATGATATTCAAATGAGTAGAGGGTCCATAGAGCTTAGAGTTACCAGACATTCATCTTTCAGGATAAGGGAAATCCTACAACGTTAAGTCATATTGGATGAAGAATTGATGTTCAAATGAGTACAAGGTACATAGAGCTTAGAGTTACCAGACACTTATCTTTCAGGATAAGGAAAAACCTACAACGTTAAGTCATATAAGACGATGAATGAAATGATGTTCAAATGAGTACAGGGTATATAGAGCTTAGAGTTACCAGACATTCATCTTTCAGGATAAGGGAAAACCTCCAACGTTAAGTCATATCGGACGATGAATGAAATGATGTTCAAATGAGTAAGGGTACATAGAGCTTAGAGTTACCAGACATTCATCTTTCAGGATAAGGGAAAACCTCCAGAGTTAACTCATATCGGACGATGATTGAAACAATGTTTAAATGAGTACAGGGTACATAGAGGTTAGGGTTACCAGATATTCATATTTCAGGATAAGGAAACCCTAAGCAGAAACCTCATTTAGATAACACACTTACACTGAGATTCGAACTCGGGACCTTTTAACGGGTTGTAGTGACGCTACCACCATGCTACAGAGGTGGGCCAATAACCAAAAGTTCCACCACTAAAAAGTGAGAGTATGGTTTCAGGTATTTTTTGTCACGCACTGTACAGGAGCTTCGTTGGAAGGCCAGTATTGTTCGCTAGATGTAGGAATCGAATATAAAAAGTTTCAACATAGATTTTCATCTAAGCGTTGTAAGCAGAATGTTATTCCTTCATGCCAAAATGTACCTTTAGTAATCAGGGCCGGCAGCGCTTCGAGACTAAGTACTTATTTCGATAAGGGTTGGTAGGCCTGACGTGCGGTTTGCGCATGCAGATGAGGTCTGCTTCATATAATATGCAGTAGTCTGTTGAAAACGGGGTGCAGAGTCTGGGGGAACTGCAACCCCCTTTCTTCCTCGGGTTTTTACAACCGTCCTCGTAAAGGTAGCGACGGTACAGTCGTCGTTTCTCGTACTAAACCCCCGCTCAGGTAAATGTGAGCAAATTTCAACTTTATAAACCTGTTACCAACTTATAACTGTAATGTCTTAGGACAAATATTGTGAAGTATGTTAAACTCAAAACGTCCACGACAGAGTTACGTGTCTAGAAGCAAGCGACTGTTGGAGAAGCATCAACCCATGACTGGCGAGCATGACGTAGGTATATTCTTCATAAACATAAACAAACTGCTTTGCAGTAATTATTTTAAAAGAGCATTCCTTCGCTCACATGTTATTGATGTTTTCAGACTTTTCAATTCGAGTGAAAGCAATTTAAACTTAACTATTTTCCACGTTTACTAGATAGCTACGAGGGCGGTTCAATAAAGAAAGATCACAATATTTTTTGACAAAGTACCTTTACTCATCCTCATAATTTTGATGGTCCTTCTTAAAATAGTCTCCCCTGAATACGTTGCACTTGTCCCAGCGTTTCTGTCAATCTTCAAAGACATGCTGGAAACCATTTTTGAGAGATCCTTCAAAATCGCCTCCGCAGCCTTCACCAGTTCTTCTGATAATGGATAATGCCTTCCACGAAAGCGTTTCTTCAAGTTAGGGAATAGAAAAAAGTCACATGAGGCTAAAGCCGGACTATAGGGAGGGTGAGCGATGCACTTCACTTTGGTTTTTGCAAAGATATTCAGCAACAACATTGACAATATGCGGCCGCACATCCAGTTTGCTTCACGGAAATGTGTTCTTTTGCGACTGATAAGGACTTGCAATGTTTTCAGGACATCCCTGTAGTATTGTTCAGTTACTGATGTGTGTGCAGGTACAACATGCTGATAAACCATTCCATGAATATCAAAGAATGAGATGACCATAACCTTCCCAGCAGAAGCAACCACTTTTGCTTTTTTGGGGGTTGGTGATGAAGGAGTTTTCCACACTGAGCTTTGCTGGTGGTCAAATGAGTACAGGGTCCATAGAGCTTAGAGTTACCATTTATCTTTAAGTATAAGGGAAAACTTCCTACGATAAGTCATATCGGATGATCAATAAAATGATGTTCAAATGAACCCAGGGTCCATAGAGCTTTGAGTTACCAGACATTCATCTATCAGAATAAGGGAAAACTTCCAACGATAAGTCATATCGGACAATGAATGAAATTATATTCAAATGAGTCCAGGATCCATAGAGCTTAGCGTTACCTGACATTCATCTTTCAGCATAACGGAAAAATATCGGACGAGGAATGAAATGGTGTTCAAATGAGTTCAGCGTCCATAGAGCATAGAGTTACCAGACATACATCGTTCAGAATAAGGGAAAAGCTCCAACGTTATGTCATATCGGGCGATGAATGAAATGATGTTCAAATGAGCCCAGGGTACATAGAGCTTAGAACTACCAGACATTCATCGTTCAGAATAAGGGCAAACCTCCAACGTTAAGCCATACTGGACGATGAATTAAATGATGTTCAAATGAGTCCAGGGTTCACAGAGCTTAGAGTTACCAGACATTCATCTTTCAGGATAAGGGAAAACCTCCTATGATAAGTCATATCGGATAATCAATGAAATGATGTTCAAATGAGCCCAAGGTCCATAGAGCTTAGAGTTACCTGACATTCATCTTTCAGGATAAGGGAAAACCCCAACTTTAAGTCACATCGGACGATGAATGAAATGATGTTCAAATGAGTACAGGGTGCATAGAGCTTAGAGTTACCAGACATTCATCTTTCAGGATAAAGGAAAAATATCGGACGAGGAATGAAATGGTGTCCAAATGAGTCCAGCGTCCATAGAGCTTAGACCTACCATACATTCATCGTTCAGAATAAGGGAAAACCTCCAGCGTTAAGTCATGTCGGACGATGAATGAAATGATGTTCAAATGAGTCCCGGGTTTCTAGAGCTTAGAGGTACCAGATATTCATCTTTCAGGATAAGGGAAAACCTCCAAATTAAGTCATATCGGGCGATGAATAAAATGATGTACAAATGAGTACATGGTACATAGAACATTTAATTGCCCTTTATTCATCTTTCATGATAAGAGAAAATCCGAGAAATACCTTATGAAGGTAACTGTTGCTGACCGAGATTCGATCTCGAGACCTCTTGAACGTGAGGCAGATATGCTATCACCTACACTACCTAGGCCGGCCATCTCGGAAATGGTGAACGGTACAACTGTACAAAGGCATAACGGAACGTTTTCTGAAAAAACATTTTGGTAATTAAGTGACTTCAAAAACATAATAGAATTTTGTTGTAAATGCAGCATAGTGAACGTAGCAAATAAAACAGTAATTACGTCATTTTACAATTGTAACTGGAAGGTTTATGAGAAAATGGGCTATGTTTAGATACATGATACTTAAATTAGTTTCCTGTCACAATTTGTGGCACGTGGTTATCCCACCAGCCCTAGACAGCACCACGTGAGTTAAGCAGGATGAGGGGTGTAAAATAGCGGACAATTGTATTCAGGTATCTTCTCTTTTGAGATATTAGGTTATTTTATATTACAGCTACCAAAAGCTATGCTTCTCGTACGAGGGAAGTAATATTAAGTATATTTGGGCCCGAAAAGTCCATCGCCCCCCGCAGAAAACGAGATGTTAGTAATGATAACCACTAGACCGGGACATTGAACTTGCTTTCAGTAACTACCAGACAGTGAAACATCGATGTAACAAGTGTCATGGTCAGCATTGTAGATAAAGTAAGACAAAACAAATCGATATGAATGTAACGCAACAGTCGACCTTACTGTGCCTTGAAATGCTTCTAAAACGGAGTCAGTAATTTTAATGCAATTTTAGTTGAACATTCCCTAAATCCAGAAATGTTTTATGTATAATTAATTAATCAGTAATAAACATACACGTTTTACACTTAAGCCCACACGTGTATATTTTCAAATAAAGATATAATTAATGTGACAGTATTTACAATTCATTTATACCTACAGAATTGATGTGATTTGCATATGTTCATATGTATTCTTTGATCTAAATTTTTTATTATTCCGTTTCTTCTTAGTCAGATACTGCTATAATTACAGAACTAGCATTGCAGTTCACTACTGTATATAAACACTGCAAAATACTACATGGCAAAGCGAGAAAGCGTATCGGGAAAAATTAGCAACACAGAGATGTTTACCTGAGCTTATCGCACATACACGGCGAGTCTAGTATATGTATACTCTGTTCATATGTAATCATTAGGGAGCGGATTTATAGGCACTAAAAGTGGGCAAAATAGGCACTTAAATAGGAACTAAAAATTAGCAAAGTAAACACTTAGAAATACACAATTTTAGTAAAATGGCTCCTAAAATGCACTTTAACAAAATGACAATCATCGCAACATATGCTGCAACAAATTTGCTACACATATGCTATTTTGTGATTCTCTAGGTGAAGCAGTTCTACGTTTCTTCCGAATTTCATAAATGGCTCCACAGCAAGTTAAAATAACAGATATTGTCGTATAATTGAAATACATGTAAATCCATTTCACTAAGTAAGAACCATAATGTGCAGAAAGGTATGCAGTAATTAACTATGTCAAAAAACAAAAACATGGGTTGGAGCGGGTCTTAGGAGTGAAAATTGAAGTATCTGAAGCTTTTGTTAGATTTGTTTCAAAGTTATACCATTTATTTTTGTGATCCATCAAGAATGGAGTAATATCAAGCTTCAGCTTTCTAGCTACAATAGTTTCTGAGGAATTAACAGTTTATGTCGAAATTACAGGCGATTTTCAAAATGTCCCACATATTGTAATTTTAAAACTTAATGGTAATAAGTCTCTGCGCCCATTTTAACCTATTAATGACCTATATCTATGTAAAATTATGTCTTCGCCATATCAGCGAAGGGAAAAATAATCATACCTATTTAACAATTTTTATTTAACTAAGCGTTTTCAGTAAGAAGTAAACCTTATAAACCTTTTCAATACAAATAACAAAAACACAACAATATGCAGTTGCCCTTACAGGCATGTTTAGAATTTCATACAGATTAATGGCCGCGCCGTGGCTCAGTGGTTAGACCACTTGACTCTCACCAAGGCGGCCCGGGTTCGATCCCAGGCGACCACAAAGTGAGATTTGTGGTGGACAACACGGCGCTGGGGCGGGTTTTCTCCGGGACCTCCGGTTTCCCTCGCCATCTCATTCCACCGGTGCTCCATCTTCATCTCGTGTATCATCAGTGTCATCACCTGCGGTGCCATATGTAGTAAAAGCGGGCGTTAAACACTACACATTTCATACAGATTAATAGAAAAGTGCATTCTGTTGAACATTTCGAAGTTCGGAAAATGTAGAAAATGTGGAATCAGAGAAATCTGAGGTTAAAATTACGTAATAGCAGCTACGATACAGGTGTAGGGTTATCTAAATAGTCATGTGACGTTTTCTGTAGTGCCGCTAGAAAAAAAATATATATTTTCGAAGTATGTCTATATTAATTTTAAGACAAAAAACTAAATTTGGTATTATTGTAAGTTTTGGGCCAATTTGCACAGATGTGTCTCCTTAATAAACCCCCTTTTGTATATCCAATGTGCAGCAGTAAAAAATTTCTCTTCCCCGAAAACTCCACGTTGATACCAACAAATACAAAAGCTGTTGCCACAAATTACAAACAAAAGAAATTAGCTAAAAAGGCAGTTTTAGGTACTAATAAGCAGAATAGTCACAAACGTATGGAACAGGCATTTATAAGTACTATAAAACTAAGAAATTAGGCTAATAATTGTTGGAAACGTGCTTATAACTTTAAAGCCTACGTTTCTGAACCTAGGATTAAAATAGGCAAATAAGGCAAAATCCGCACTCTAGTTATCATATCTTCTGGACAGCAATGTGTCATATATCGGCAGCCGCGAGAAAATATCTCATATAGACACACGCAGCTTCCAATCGCTCTGTTTGTGTTTCGTAACTTACTGTATGTCAACTTCCTAATATTTCACTCTTGTAATGGACCAGATAAGACCCGATAAGAGACGATCACAGTGCTGGTCACATGAAGGTCGATACGCCTCAGCTCTATCGTGTAATACCCTCGAGGTCTTATCGAGATGCAAAGTGCAAATACTTTATCCATTCATGTACTTTGTTATTCTCAGGCAAATGCTTCCCGTCAACAAATCCTTGATTACACAGAAGTTGCTATTTCAACCATTTTAATAATAGTTCAGACATATAACTATTTGAGCACTAAGTTATAAATGAGTTACTATCGGCATAGTGCTGTTAAAAGCCATGATGTACACTAATAGGTAACATTAAAAAGGACAACAAACAGGGAAGGTAGTAACATTCTTACGCTCTTGTATTTTATTGCAGGATACAATGTTTACAGTTGAAATAGTATTTCTCCTGGAATTGCTCTACGTGGTATAATGTGGTAGCAACATTTGCATATCGCCGCTTAGCATTTTAAAGCACTGTTTACCTCAATGGCTTGTCTGGTTCAAGGAGCTACGAATGAGATTAAGTATGCTGTAGCCATTACACAGTTACGGCCCACAAAATTGGGCAATAACAAACTTAAATGTAAACACAGAATTATCCACTTCAAAACGTTCACTGAAAATAGCGGTTTAAAATCTCAAATATTATTAACTGTCATTAAAACCTTGGCTACTCCGTTACGGACTGGACATAAGGAATTCTTTCCTTATTTATTTTCCGCCGTCATATCGCGATGTTTCGATGTTTGGAGACACCTCGTGGTAGACAGTTAAATTTTCTGTCTCTCATCCCTGTACCATACCATCTTGCTCCTTCACGTATATGCAGAAACCTTAGTGTTGGGAGGTACCTCGTGGCTCTGTACGTGGTGGACAGCTAATCGTCTAGGGCCCGGATGCATATAAAAATGATCTTCAGTCAAGCTGGACTTAGAATTTTGGTTGTATAAACATTGATCTAAGTTCATGGCTTCTTGATCTAAGATCAAATCTAACTGGTGAATTTTCTCCAGTTAACTTGATTGAACTTAGATCAGCTGAACTGCAGAATTTACACAATAGTTCCTGAATAGAAATAAGTAGCGAGCTTTAAATAAATAGTAAATAAAGCAGTTTTGTGGTTACTTTTATAAATAATTAGCCTCTTTATTTCACAAATGTATGTTAAAGATGCACTGTTTGTGTTCATAAACTATACATTTTTATTATTTTCTGAATTCAGATTACTCTGATATCTCTGATGATTAGAATTTTCAATTTGAAAGGTCTCCTCGTGTTTTCCAACATAGAGGAAATCCCATCTCAGAACTAAATGACAGAAAATTCAAAATGAGATTTTGACTATCAAAGCATGTAATCAAAGAACTGGAGCATAGGCTACATGTACAATTAAGAATACAAACCCTGAGGAAATACGCACTTAATCCAATATTTATGATCCTTCTCACGTTACACTTCTATGCAACAAAAATCTTCCAGATGGTGATTAGAAATATATTCAATATAAATAAAGGGACTGCGTTTAGAACAAACACAAAGTGTCAAGGGAGATTACAGGTTTAAGACCTCATTTCATCAGGATGTCTATGGAAAAGGGTGAAATAAGAAGGTTTATGCGAGATTTAAAGGTAGCTGAACGCATCTTCTCTTTTGGTTGAACTTCCATTTTTGTTTATGTTTTCCAACTCACAGTATTGTGAGAAAACGAAAAAATATGTACAATGGAGATAAAGTAAGCCAAATAATTAACTTTTGATAAACACTGTTTCAATATGGAGTAAATTCTTATACTGTTTATTTAAAATAAAATTTATACTAGGACAAATAACGATAAAGCGAAAGATTTATTTAGTTTTTGTTATGTCTAGATTGGCTACTCTCTGCACTTGAATTAAACAGTGTTGAGTAACTCCGATAATTCTCGAATCCTTTCGATACAAAACGAAAGTTGCAACATGTTTGGCGATGTTGTCGCATTTGTTTTTGTGATCTCAGATCAGTACTAGACGGCGTTCATCTGATCTAAGATCAGCATTTTACAAACCACGTGGGTTCGTAAACTTAGTTCAATTTTGATCTTCGATTATAAATGAACTGCAGTTAGCGATTTTTATGCAACCGTGCCTGGGTGTCATACCATCTTGCTTCCTTACGTGCTCACAGAGATTTCTTGTGATAGGCCAGGACGTTCTGAAACACGGACCTGACACTGGCATTCAAGATGGCGGCTAGAATGGGTGCTAAATACTTAAGGACAACATTGTATACAAGGCTGGGTCAGAAAGTAATGTCTCCACTTTTTCCCTTAAATAAGTAAGTTATGTGAAAACTTTGAATTTGGCGCAATTCCTCAAACCTTCTCCCCTGCAGTAGTAACTTCCTAAGTCAACAGGTGGCAGCACTGTATCCTCTTGCAAAATGGCTGACATCGACATTCGTATTAGCGTTCTGTGATTGAATTTTTGACTGCGGAAGGTGAAACGCCAATTCGCATTCACGAAAGGCTAAAAGTGTGTATGGTGATGCAACGGTGGATGTCAGCACTGTTAGACGATGGGTTCGTCGCTGTAACGAAGCTGAAGGGCAAACACCATTGCCAGATGAAAAGCAAAGCGGTAGGCCGGCTACTGCAGTGACCCCATGCAACATTCAGCTAGTCGATGACATCATTGGTGGTGATCGCCGGGTAACAACAGGTGAATTGTGTCTTAATGTGGCAATTTCGATTCATCAAGTTCTTTTGAAAGCCTACGGGTACTTTTTGGCGGATTTTCTAACAAACTTGCCATTTATCCTCAATATTCCATACTTTAGGTTTTCTAGAACGTGTTAGATCTATAGTGTTTTCGTCACCATTGTTGAAACGTTGGAACAATCGTTGTGGCACACGGTCACTAACGACACCTCCTTCCATTTTATATATCCTTCGAGCTGCAACAGTGGCTTTATAATTTTTTTCCAGCAGTGTTTTCTTATGTTCTGGCCTTATGAACTCTGAAAGGAATGCGTTCACTACAGACATACACACGTATAAACAAGGTGACGTAATGATATACGAGTCTCGCACAGATAGATACGCTGGGAAGATAACATGCAGCCTACTTATTACACAAGCAGCAGCTCGTTGTGTAACTTGTGACAGTGGATATGAATATTGCTTTTTCAAAGCTTCTTCATCACATTTATCTATAACGCTACTCAGAATTTCACGCCCTTCCGAATGCACAACCCTAAATTTCTTAACATCTTCAGACAAATCTTATTGCACTGAATTAGTTCTGTATCTTGCTACTCAAGTAGGCTACGTGACTTTCTGCAGGTGATTGTTGAATGTTTACTGTATTGCTCACTCGCTGTGTAACCGGACAACGGTTTCCCTCTCCCCCACACCTCATTCTGCGGAGGTCACGAGTCCAGAACATATTTATATATGCTCGCAATGTACGCAACACTAGTCATGGCATTCTGTAAATCGCATTGCCAAGCCAAAGAAAACCAATAAATTATCCAAAACACCAAAATAAAAAATAAAAAATAAAAACCGGCCCGCCTTGGTAGCGTAGATGGTAGCGTGTCTGCTTCACGTTCAAGAGGTCCCAAGTTCAAATCTCGATCAGGGTGAGTTACCTGCATCAGGTATTTTCCGGGGTTTTCCCTTATCCTAAAAGACAAATGTCGGGTAGCTCTAAGCTCCATGGACCCCGGACTCATTTGAGCATCATTTCATCTATTCATTCATCGTCCGATATGACTTAACGTTGGAGGACGTAAATTACAATAAAAATCGACTTTACTTTCGAGACTATCTAATAAATTACAGGCATAGATAAAATATAGCAGATACATGTGTAAACATCTTAATTATTACCGCCTACTACCGGCACCATTTTTTCTCGATCTCGAGGGCTAGTGTCAGGTCCGGATTCTGGAAGGTCCTGGATAGGTACCTCTCGTTCTACATATGACGGGGCAGCTGGCAGCCTCGACATGTATCCAGAGAGACCTTAGTGCCAGGCAATCGTAATTCTACTTGTATACGTGACGGTAGATGGAAGCTACGACACAGAGATCTTCGTGCTATACCAGTAATCGTTTATGACAACAGATGGCAGCTTCCACTGTATTCATCCTATTCCCATTGCAACTGCAAACAAATCATATGTAACAGTAATAAAACCATTTCCACAGATGTACCTCTATTAGCATGAAGTAGATGGGTAAATAAATCTTTATGAGAATACTCGTAGTATTTGTAAAAATAGGTAGAGGAGATATTAATGATGTGGATTATTTAGAGTACATTTTAAGAATATTTCGCATGACGGGATTGAGATTTTAAATATTCCCTTTGATTTAATAGTCAGGTTGATATGAATAAAAGTAAATAATGAACATGTAGAGTCTCAAGTTGTCTGACATTCAACTTTTATGCCTGAAGAAAAACTTGGCAAGCAACTTTGCTCAGACGACACGTACTTTGGAGAAGAGGGGTGGCGGATCGATCCCAGTCTAGACTAAGTTTCCAGCATCAAAGTAACGCCTTGCCCGAGGTAAAACTTCCTGTCACTGCAGACGCGAATGAAAACTTGGCTAGAGATAACTTTGTACCTTGCACAACGGCGCAAAACTTTTGTACGTTCCCGAACACACATTGGCCGAGTATTTCCCTATAGTGTCGAGAGTACAATCATGTTTCTAGTGTTTTCTAGATGCACTGATCCGTAGATTACAGCATGCAAAAATACTTCTAACAAATCAGTGAAATGTTCTAAATTCAAATAACCTTCTCTACTCATTCTTGTAGAGACTTTCCTTAAGGACGTTTATTACTCTATTTCATGTTGATCCATTTAACTTCGGATCAAATAGAAGCACACATCTGTACTTTGCTGGCAGCGTGTCTTTGCGTATTTTGCTGGCGAGGTTCCCAGTTCGAATCTAGGTCAAGGTGCTAAGATATTTTCCTGGGTTCTCCCTTATCCTGAAAGATGAATGTCTGTTAACTCTAAGCCCTATGAACCCTGAGCTCATTTAAACATCATTTCATTCATTGTCCGATATGACTTAACGTATGAGATTTTCCCTTATCCTGAAAGATGAATGTCTGGTTGCTCTAAGTCTAATATCCATGGACCCTGTATTCATTTGAACACATTTCATTCATCGTCCGATATGTCTTAACGTTGGAGGTTTTCCCTTATCCTGAAAGATGAATGTCTGGTTGCTCTAAGTCTAATATCCATGGACCCTGTATTCATTTGAACACATTTCATTCATCGTCCGATATGTCTTAACGTTGGAGGTTTTCCCTTATCCTGAAAGATGAATGTCTGGTTGCTCTAAGTCTAATATCCATGGACCCTGTATTCATTTGAACACATTTCATTCATCGTCCGATATGTCTTAACGTTGAAGGACGTTAAATATAAAAGTAAATAAAGAAAACTGTGCCAAAACGCGCGCGCACACACTGACACACACACACACACACACACACACACACACACACACACACACACACACACACACACACACACACACACACACACACACACACACACACACACACACATTCAGACACACACTCGTAAACTAACGTTTCCTTGCAAGTACAGGAGAATGCAATAGGCCTAAGACAAGGTCAAATATTTATAAATAAGTAATTTTAAGAGATGTTCGCTATGCGAGAGCTTTGTCTTGTTTGCGTGATCGGAACATAAAACATAGGAAATAACGACTTCTGCTTCGGAAAAGGATAAGTGTTTGAAAATTCAAAGAAATAATAAGGAATAATTGGATATCGTTAACGCCCCCAAAATAAGTACTTCATATGAATTGTGAACTTTAGGGATGTTTGCATGTTTTGTTATTCATGCAATCGTGTATAAACTACTGCTTGGTACATGTATGTGAAATGTATTAGAGAATTTCGGCTTCGTCTCCTCTTTTCAAACCAATCTTCTATTCTGAAGTGATACACTTCCATACTCATAGTTTAAGGCACTAAGAGCTTCTGCATGCAGAACCACTGCAGAGTTTTTCTACGTACTGTGTTCGTATAGAAAGACGTAAGAAAATGTTGTCTATGGATTTCACATAAACTCCCAATCTAAAACATTGAGTAGTTCAGAAATACTCTGGAAAATTGTGAAGGTGGCACTTCAAATTTGGTCTGGAATATCGTTACTGGCGAAAGAATCTTTCATAGTGCTTCTAAAAACACTACTGGATACAAGATTATAAAGTCACTGCCACAACCTGAAGAACATGTGAAGTGGAAGGAGAAGGTGTTCGTTAGTGAACGTGTGGCATAGCGATGGTTTCAACAATGGAGACGAAAACAGTAAATATTTACTACGTTCTGGAAGACCTAAAGTATGCAATATTGAGGATAAGCGCCATGTTTTGCGGGAAGAACCGTAAGAAAGTAACCGTAGGCTTTCAGAAGATCTTGGTGCATCAATAGATACCATACATCGCCACATTATAACACTTGGAAAATCATGCCCGCCTCGGTAGCGTCGATGGTAGCGAGTCTGCCTCACGTTCAAGAGGTCCCGAGTTCGAATCTCGGTCAGGGTGAGTTACCTGAATAAGGCTTTTCCGGGGTTTTCCCTTATCCTGAAAGACGAATGTCAGGTAACTCTAGGCTCCATGGATCCCGGGCGCACTTGAGCATCATTTCACGAATTTCATTCATCGTCCGATATGACTTACCGTTGGAGGACGTAAATTAAAAAAAAAATGGAAAATCATACAGAAGTTGTAGATCTGTACCTCATGAACTGACACCTCAACAGGCTGAACCTAGAGTAGATAACTGGCGTCAGCTTATCCGTAATCCCATGGATTATAGATTTGTCAGGAGAATTGTCACCTTTATTGAAGAATGGGTATATTACTGAAACCCTGATGCCTCGACATAGTGGCTTGATCTCCACCAACATACCAAAGTCATCGATAAAACAAAATCAGTTCGGCCCTAAGTAATGTTGTGTGTTTGGTAGAATTTTGAAAGTGTGATTCACTGAGAGTTTATTCCAAACGGGCGGACCATTGATGCGGATGTTCATTCTCAACAACTGGAACGAGACAGAGACAGAGATACCCAGCATTAGTTAACCGAAATAGAGTTCTATTGCAACAGGACAATGCAACACCCCATACTGCACGAATAATCAAGGAAACAGTTCAGGAATTGGAAGGAATCTAACTGCTACCACACCCAGCATACAGCCCTGATCTCGCACCATCACATTATTATATTTTTTTCGACCCAGGGCCCATTTTCTACGTTGAAGAACGCAGTGGAAGTGGGTGAAGTGCTGAAGCAGTGGAAGTGGGTGTCATCGAATTCTTCGATAAGAAACGGAGACTGGTACCAGTAGCCCTAAACGTCCCTGAGCGATGGCTCAAAACTATAAAATCTAATTGTCTATACTTTGATAATTTCTTAATTGCTTGTCAGAATACATTTAAAATAATTGGTTTTCTTAAAAACGACATTACTATATTATTTAACTCATTTACGACCTTCTTGAATGATACCTTGTCACATTCTGTAAGAAACCAAAGTTGGTATTATTGGCGGTTAAAAGCTTTTGAGCACAGAGTGAAACAATTTGCCACTTTTAACACAGCGTGAACTAGTAAAAGGCCCACTTTTACTATCAACTGCCTAAAAATGTATTAATGTCTAAAGAGAATATTGTGAAAAATAGTAAAATTATTAAGGGGAGCTGGAACAGACTACTTCACCAATGTTAAAACGAGAGCTTTCTGGTGTGCTTAGCTCAAGAACCACTGAACGCATCAATTTGAAACTTTTACTTGTTATTTTACTACACTTTCACAATTCATTAAAGATAATATATCTTATTTTGGAGTTTTAATAAGGATATATGATTTTTTTTAAATAAATGTCTTAAACTTACTTCTAAAAGTTTTCAGGGTTTATTTTTTTAATTCAAATTTTCACAATTCTTTCAACAAGTACCTTTGAAAACAGTTTAAGTATTGCTTTAATTCCAGAAGAAAATGCAGACTTGCAGCTGCAGTGGTTTTATAGATGAGGGCACCCAAAGTTTAAAAAATATAAAACAGAGAAAAACAGCATCAAAGTTTTGCTATGTTGGAACTACACCTCAGAATTTCCCCATATTCATATTCTACATCTTTTACATCATCAGCATCCTTCTTCTTTCTTTTTCCACTACTTTTATTCTTTTTAGACTCCATGGTCACTTACTCTACGGTATTATTAATTATTTTTTTTAAATTTGGCTGGAGGGGGCTGGTAAACTGAGAACAGTAGCCAATGTCTTACCTGCCTCAATTCCCCTACCAATATTCAAGCCATAAACAAACCTTACATTTACTTCTGCACCACTTTCAATAGTTCTGGATGTCTCAAATGTATATTCTTTATTACACTTTTGGCCACCGAGTGATAATGTAGCTAATAATCCATTTCATTTCTTGGTGTCCTCTGATATGAAAATATTTTTCATTTTCACAAATTTAGACTGCACAAAGTTTCTATATCTACTAAATGAAGACTTATTGATCTAATATCATTATTTACTTTAGTTAAATTATCACTGCCATTACATAATAAGGAAACCAAATTATTCCTTGAAGAACTAACTTTCACTTCACATTCATCGCTAATGTTTGAGGTTGGGTTTGACGAAGACCATATATTGTCATGTGTTACTACACTTTTTCCATTTTAGGAGTTGCAACTCTTTAATTATGTAATCGCGATTACTTAAACTATTTATACTAGTTCACATGCCGATTTCTTAAAGTCTGTTTAGTTAACTCAAGTGCAGTCGGCCGCTGCCTTTGACGAACCCTTATAATCGTTTTACAACCCTGGCCCTCCTCCTCTCAGACCTTTCTGCAAGGTTGCCACCTTTCTCGATACGTCATGGGTATCGTACGAGGTTTCGTCTAAATAATCTTATGTCCATTACTGCGAAACTTCCTTAGTTTTGACGATATATATCGCCAAGCTACAATTCTACTGTATTCCATAATAACCCTTATCTTATTCAAAGTGCGGTACTTGAAACCCAACTCCTTTAGGAGACCGCGCAAAGTGCAGTGCCCATAAGGAAAATCACAAATTTCTTGCAAATTTGCAACCAATTCGTCTAAGGAGGGCGCTCTCCCTTTTGCATAGAATCTATAAATTTCTCGACGAATTAAATCGCATGTGAAATTATCTACTTTAGAGAAACGTTTCCTTTAGTTTTCACACTTGATCGGCGTCTTTGCTATTCCTTTCGTCACAATATTTCTTACTGTATTTCTGTGAATTTCCATAATTTATCATCCTTACATGACCCCTTACCAAGATTATTTCTCAGCACATATTTATATGTGTTCAAAACAAGCGCTTGAATATGTTTAGAAACAGTTCCCGTTGAAACTTTGTTTTTTGAGGCTTTTCCAGTAATATAACTCGGCCCACTTATTCATACTATTGTCTTCACTTTGATTATTTTCCGTGACTGACATTTATCTACTACTGCATTTGCATTTACCACTGAATTTCCCTCCCACGGTCTCCACATCGTGACACACAAGGAATTGCTGCACATAATGAAACAGATCAACTGGAAGTTGGAACTTTGGCAACTGAGACTCCACGTGGAGTAGACATGCGGCTGTCACTTCGAAATAATCAGGGTTGTTATTGGTCGTCAACGACAGTGTTCCATTTCTGAAGTGAGGAGATAGATTTACGTATGATGGTCATTAATGGGCGGGAAGGTCAGGTCCCTTGAGGTCCCTTTGAGTGGCAACTGCACACACGTTAACTAAACAGACTTTACACCAAAATCTTCCCATCTTGAAAACAGCACTAGTAACTCAAAACATACTAAACAAGCATGGAAGAATTAACATCAGATGTACAGATTAACATTAATAGAAAAACAAGGACTTCCTTTCCTAATAAGGGTGTGCTCTGGAATATAGCTTCAATAAGGTTACAGCCAAGGAAGGAACACAGTTACAAATTGCTAATAGGGGGCGTGGCACACTGTGCAGCCTTTTCAAACTATTGTGACAGGAAAATAAATATTGTTATTTGCTTCTACAAACACCAGGGAAGATTATTTTGGCTAAAATTCATTTTGTAAAATTTCACCCCAGAATGCCGTTCTGGCTCCCCTTAAGTTTTTAAAACTATCCTTTTCGATTTCCTAAAAATTTCGGTGGAACTGAATAAGGAAATTATATGTAACGGATGAAGACAACGTTAATAATGAAGCAGTTGGCGGAATGAATGGCGGGGAAAACCGGAGAATACCCTTCTAGACGCCGCTTTCTCGCAATCGAACCTTAACCACCTTAGCGAGAAGCGAGCCACCTAACGGCGCCGCCAGTTTAAAAAAACAATGACACAGTGAATTAGTTTACGGCTCTGTTTACATAGTAGACGTTCTTTTTTCCAAAGAGGTTTCGCGCTGATAAAGATCCAACAGGCGTTTCTGGTGAGTAGTTTGTTCCTTCCTGGATGAAATTTAGGAGAGTAAATTTCATCAGAGGAGCGCATTTTGTAATTTAATTCGTGAAGGTCCCCCTTTTTATCGCGTAATGGCCATTTTACGATCTCTTCCCGGACGAGGAAAATGCTGCCCCTTTTTTAAAGGCTTCCCTTGACACTGTGGGCCGCGAGGCATGAAGGGGCGGCAGGCAGTATCTCGCACTTTTTGGTGCATAACACCATTCTCCTGTTAATGTCACGCATTAGTCCTTTTGGAGGTTACAAAGCCCTAAAAATGTGCAATAACTAACACTTGCAGCTTGTGTGTGTGCGTGCGTGCGAACAACAGAATGCAATAAAACTCCGAACTGTCCTCTATATGAAAAAAGTTCCTTGACTTTTTTTTTTTTTTTTAACTTTCTCAAAAGTGCTTATAGCGATATTGATTTCCTTTTTAAATTAACGTCTTCCAATGTTAAGTCATATCGGACGGTGAATGAAATTATGTTCAGATGAGTCCAGGGTACATAGAGCTTAGAGTTACCAAACATTCATCTTTCAGGATAAGGAAAACCTCCAACGTTAAGTCATATCGGACGATGAATGAAAGTTCTGCCTTCAGCTTGTCAAGTTTTTTTTTTTTTTTTTTTTTTTTTTTTTTTTTTTTTTTTTTTTTTTTTTTTTTTTTTTTTTGTAATTTACGTCCTTCGACGTTATGTCATATCGGACGATGAATGAACTGGGTGAAATGATGCTCAAATGAGTCCATGGAGCTTAGAGTTACCTGCCATTCGTCTAACAGAATAAGGGAAAACCCCGGGAAAAACCTTATCCAGGTAACTCACCCTGACCGAGATTCGAACTCGGGATCTCTTGAACGTTAGGCAGACACTCTACCACCACGCTACCGAGGCGTAATGATGCGTAGTATGCTCCTGTAATAGTTTTTCCTTTTTGAAGATAATCGATTAAAATAACTCCATGACTATCGCATAAAACAGTCGCTATTTCTTTATCAGCCGAAAAAAAACAGTTTTTTTGTTTGTTTTTTAGCCGGTTACCCCATTGCAGTCCGCTGTTTGGATTATATTTTTGTTTTGGGCGCATAATGCTGTTTCCAAGTTTCATCTGCAGTAATTAGTCGGCGCCAAAGCTAGGGTTTATTGCGCCTAAACTGCGCCAACAGAGCCTTGGAAATGTTCATTCGAACACGTTTTTGGTCTGACTTGAGCAAACGCGGCACCCAACGCGCGGACAGCTTTCTCATGTCTAAATGTTGATTTAATATGTGACAAACACGTTCTTTTAACATGTCCATAGCCTCTGCTATATCTCTCACTTTAATTCGGCGGTCGTCTAGCACCATTTGGTGAACTTTGGCGTTGTTTCCGTCGGTAGTTGCAGTTTTTAGACGTTCCGAATGTTCATCGTCTCCCAAGCTCTTGCGGCCACGTTTAAATTCAGCTGCCCAAAGTTTTACTGTGGTAAATGATGCTGCTGAGTCCCCATACACAAAATCCAACTCATCTTTGATTTGCGTAGGTGTATTGCCTTTCAAAAACAAATATTTAATGACAGCTCGATACTCAATTTTGTCCATTTTCATAAAACCACTCACATCAACTCACTAAAATGACGGTTACACAACAACTGAGCCTCCAAAATGGCTGAAACTTTGGTGAGTAGCTGTGAAAAGATGAACAATGAAATACACTAGCTTTTATCTACTTGTGCTGCCATCTTCACGTGAAAATTGGAAACTTTTCAGACCAGCCTCGTATTGATGTCAGGAATGTATTGGTGTGTTTCGTTCTGTATCGCAATAAATATTTGTATTGTATTCGTGCTTTTTGATTATTTATTTTAGCAATGACATTTGTTTTGTTTGCACAGCAGCCAGATCAGATTGTCAAATTGCGACCTCTGTTAACAACTTTTGTAACAGAAATTAGTTGCATCGTGCGAAAGCTTCGTGACAAAGAACGTAAATCTAAATAGACTGGAATATGTCTTGTATCTATCATGACAGAATGTTTACTTTACCTATCCTTGCATTGCACACCGCTTATTTGACATTCTACTTAAATTCAGAGAGTGTGAAAACATTTATTTATTGTGAAATCCTGTTCTCTAAGAATACAGTACTTATTTTACTTATAGTAAAAGCACTGTAGAGAAGCTAATAGCCTATGTACCTAGTGGTTTATACGGAAACCCGGCTCGTTCATTTGGTCATTGACATTTGCTTGTTTGTATTTAGTAAAGTGAGAGGATGTGTATTTATAGGGAGGAGCCTCCTTAGAGGCAGACTCCCCCGGAAAGAGTTGGGGCGCCCCCCCGGGCCAACAGCTGACTGCACAGTGGGTAGTCATTAATCTCTGTCAACACAGATTCATTCAGGAATGCAACGCTTTAAAATCCATTCATCCTGGGAGATGCAAAAACACAGCTGATCTAACTATTCCCATTTACTTTTCAGAAAATCCCTGAATATAAAATAAGGCATCTTTAGAATATTGCCCACGGCCGTGTGTGTATGTTTGAAGAACATAACCTCAAATATCAAACTTAGTATTACTTCCGAGGATGTGAGACAAACACTTTCAAACTGCACTTTACATGGAAACATTTTATAAGAATCCGTCGTCTTCTTCTTCTTTAACTTCCCTAATTGTACCACTAACGTGGTGTTAGGGAATTCTTCTTCCTCTATCCCTTATGACTTTAGGCTTTGTGTTGAGGAAGAAACTGAATCACACAGAGAACCCAGGATGGGTGATCAGCCCGATATCTGGTATGGAGTAATGCCCGATTTCACCAACAGATGTTAAGACTTAACACGGGTTTAACAATAGTTATAACAAAAATTGCATTTTACCAACAAGTGTTAGCTTAACACTAGTGTTAAATCTCTTGTTAAACTAACAAGTAAAATTTCAGATGTTAACTCCTTAACAATTGTAAATAGTCAAGATGGTGGTCGTGAACGCAGCTGTTGTTGTCGATTTGCTACATTTTAAGACCATGAAAATGACATTCGTAATAGAGTACGGCCTATGAGGAGAAATGATATTGAGGAGCTATCAGACGGAGGTATAGACTGTCCAAACAAGTTGCTATGAAGGTTACTGCGGAAGTACAAGAGAGGTTAGAATATGCGTCGAAAGGAATACGCCGATCTCGCCTTTAATTCAAGTTAATAACTTTGCGATTTTATAATTCACTGAATTATGTGGATAATACATTGTCCACCTCCCGTCTTGAAACGTTCAAGTCACTCGTCACTTGTCCTTCTTCCCACTTTGTTTAAAATTTACGTAATACTGAGTTTGATCATGCATTGAAAGGAATATGCTGATCTCGCCTTTGCTTCCAGTATTAATAACTTTGAGATTTTATAATTCACTGAATTATATGGATAATACATTGTCCACCTCCCATCTTGAAACGTTCAAGTCACTCGTCACTTGTCCTTCTTCCCACCTTGTTTAAAATTTACGTAATACTGAGTTTGATCATGCATTGAAAGGAATATGCTGATCTCGCCTTTGCTTCAAGTATTAATAACTTTGCGATTTTATAATTCACTGAATTATGTGGATAATACACTGTCCACCTCCCATCTTGAAACGTTCAAGTCACTCGTCACTTGTCCTTCTTCGCACCTCGTTTTAAATTTACGTAATACTGAGTTAGAACATGCATCGAAAGGAATATGCCGATCTTGCCTTTGCTTCAAGTATTAATAACTTTGCGATTTTATAATTCACTGAATTATGTGGATAATACACTGTCCACCTCCCATCTTGAAACGTTCAAGTCAGTTGTACTTCTTCGCACCTTGTTTTAAATCACGTAATAGTGACGAAGTTGTTTGTTACTTTTAGTAGTGACACATGCGTTTGAATTAAATTAGTTTCCAATATTTTACCACGTGGCATCTTTCCCTTTTACATTCACCACATCCGTCCTCTTATTTTTCACGATATCCTTACACTTCGTCACCAATTCAATTAACAATTCTTTCTCCATCGATGAGAAATTTGTTTCACGACTACTGTTTACGATTGTGTTTATGCGCCATTTTTTTTAGCTGAGTGCACACGAAAATGATAACAAAAGCGCATCGCAGTACGTTCAGAAAATAATACAACTCATCCATAGCCTTCTATAGCTGTAATATGTACAAGTTTCTTGGCGTTAATACGTGTTTGTTAACATTTCCAGAAAACAGGTTGGTGAAATGCAAGAAATTTAACAGCTTTGCTAGCGCTGTTACAATTGTTACGTTACATTTGTTAACGTCGATTTTAATATCTGTTGGTGAAATCGGACGTAAGAGATGTAGATAAATGAAAGCAAGATGACGATGGAGCAATTGGTGGAATGATGATGTGAGCAAAAATAGATCCCTGAGAAAACCCATCCCTGCGCCGTTTTACAACATTATTATTATTTTTTTTTTTTTTCAAAAATAACTCTAATGGTTTAAGAAAATGTGTATTACAAAAGACGTGTACATCTTGAACTTTCTGGGAATACCCTCTCTTCGTTCTGTATAAATTTTGTATAACTGGCACCGTAAGAGATAGACAAAATATTACAGCACAAAACTACGCACATATCGTTGAAACAGAGAATTGATTCTCACTTAGCCATTTCCGAAATATTCCTTGTTATTGGATCATATTTCCTAATATACTTTTCTCAGGTAGGAAGTTGTTATTCCTTTTTGTAACGTCCTGGCTATGTAAAGAAATCAGAAGTTTTTAAGCTATCACATAGCGTCCAGTTCTTAAAAGATCTGACTATTACTCCTGTACCCATTGTATCTACATATAAATGTGTAAACTAACATTTATTTGTCTCAATATGATATAGAAGACTTACCTTATCTATTGAAGAATGCGAACAGAAAGCCATATGAATGTAACATAGCTGTGTATGTATTTTCAATACAGAAATACTATATGCTATTGGAGCAATCGCCATTCTATTGATAGCTTGAGACGCGATTTACTATAGGAAATCACTGGTTTAAAATAAATGTTCATTCTGTCACAGAAAGAGTATGTCAGTGCGCACCGATTGCAACAGGTACCAGGTTATCGTCCATCATCTCTAGGAAATCGCTCACCTTTCTTTTAAATGTTTTATGTTTATTGGGACCCCAAAACATGTATTTCCAATGAAATGTCAATATCTAATATCTGGGTGGAATACAATACCTCCCCTACTTACTACGTGTGTATTCCTGCTTGGATCAGTGGCTTAGAGCGTGGCAGCTGTGGTTCGCGACCACGATATTACTTGTTATACTGCACCGTGATAGCTTCAAACTGTCACGTTACTTACACTGAGTACAGGAAGTATTCGTACATCCCTAAATCTCGAAATAAAATCGATAGTTTGAAGAATATTTCAAGGAAACCGACAGACGACAGCTTCAATAACATTTTATTGTGTATATGAAGACAAAAATGGTTTATAAACCAACTGTCTCCTTTAAAAAGATACAACCAAATTGCACATTTCTGAGGCATGAAAATAATCGTGCATTCCAAAAGTAGTGCATGTTGTTAGAAAAAATGTTGACATTTGGTATTTCGTCTGGCAATCTTCATCTTATCTTCTTGGCACGGTAGAGAAGTTTTTTAACCTCTGTGTTTGGTATTTTGTTCTATTCTCAAGAGCCGCTTTCCTCGTTGTAAATGGTCCTTTTCTGTATGCGTTTTCTCAGTATGCTGGATAGGATTAATATCTGGCTACTGGGGAGGGTTATGAACGTTATATAACAACCGTAGTTGCGGATTGGAGCCATAGGTGCAGTATGCTTTGGACCATAAACATCCACTCTTCCTGGAAGACCTCTTTTTTCGCGCTCAGAATAGAGGACTGAGGTCCATCTATTCAGTAGGCCGATTTTTTTCCCAGTAAGGTTGCTTCATGAAGCCTCATCACTTCCATACGTGAAGGATGAAATTAGGCGCCGGGCTACAAAATTATACGCCAATTTGCCATCACATAGAAGTGCCCTGGTTAGGTCTCTTGGTGATTATGATCCAACTAGACGTCGTCTTCGACTTTTCCGGGTCCCTCGCATGGCTTGCGGACATCCGAGGTAATCACGAAGCAAATCCATCAGCAGCAAAAGTTGAGGTTCTATATAATCAAATCAAGAGTTGTTTGGCCTCAAAATTACTCTAACTAAATTTAATTTACTTCATCGCTAGGGTGCATTAGGCATAGCATCCTGTCTTCCTTGGGGGAGTAATCTACTTCCTCAAGTCTTTCTTTCATCCTAAACCACAAAACTCCATCCTTAACCCATCCTAATAAAAGAAAATCCTTCTTGCTGTTAAACCCAAACCTGAGTGGGCACGCAGCAAAAATCTTCGGGGTGAACACAGCCTGTCAGTACCTTGTCTGTGTGTGTGTTTGTGTGTGTGGACCATTTTTTCAACTCTTGCTTCACAATGTCCCTATACAGATAATACAAAGACTGCCAACACCTGACACCCTGAAGCAACTCCGAACAAGGTCGGATCCTCCACCATGGTTCACTATTTGTTTTCCTCCACTTTTTGCGGCTGCGGTCCGAGCCAAACAGTTCTTACTTTTACTCAGAAGTCTACGGTCTTTTCACGGCACTCTCGGGTGAGTCTATGCCTTTCTCCCTGTTCCGTAAGCTGACATAGAACTTCCGTGGTAGCCTGCCGTTGTATCTTTGGTTGTTGCAAACCGATCTAGCGATGCTTGCTGAAACAGTTGAGTCCAGAGGTTCTACTCCCATTAGTCTTGAACCCGTAGGAACAAAATCCGGGCCTCTTTCAACCAGGGAGTTATCCGAGCTGTCCCAAAGGGCGCTCGGCGTCCTCCGTGGGGCTTTCCGTAGGACAAGACCTGGGTTACTAACAAGCCCCCCATCTGGTCCAAGGACACAAGACGGGATGGAAGTGGATACGCCACTTACGCGCGCCAACACCAAAGGTGAGGGCTACCGATATGACCTCGGTGAGGCCGCCTGGTGATCTAGCACACCTTCTACTAGCTTTGCAGGCCAGTACCCGGGAGGATTAATGGCTTCCCTCAACCCCGTCCTTAGACGTACCCGATTCCCACGGGTATCGGGAACCACTGTCCCCTCGAGACCATCCCAATCCGAACAGCTCCCGAAGGAGGGGCTCAGATGTTCGGCCCGAAGTTCCTCTAGTAACGTCGGAGGTACCACGAGTGCTAAGGGTCCGCAGCGCCCCTACCACGGCAGCTGAAGGGGACGGATCCCCTCCCCTACTGCTGAAACAGTAATGCAACTGAGTAACTATCTGGGAAGCAATCATTAATGCAGCAAAGAATAGTGCTATCAGTATTAGCCGTGAGGATTTTAGGCCGACCACTTCTAGTCTTGTTTAACACAGATTACCTTGTCAATGATGTTCTGTATGGTTGACCGTAAACTGCGATATCTCGGAGAGGGTTTTTGAGATTATTGTGCCGTCTAATTATAAGTTTTCTCACTTAGTAGTCGTTCCATTGCTTGTTCGGTCCATTTTACTTCACTTAATATCAGTCTGTGTATGCAGGTCACCTGTGAGCAGCGGCGAATCTTCTTGGTTCGTTTGAATCGCCGAGTCAGCTACTTTTTTGAATATCTTACATGGTTCTGTTTCATGTTATAGCATTTAATTTTCGTTTATAAAAGTTCTCCAAGTTATATTTTGTAATTGAGCTTACTTCCCTATTAGTGATTTGTTATTAAAAGGTCAAGGTGACCGTAACACTTGCGGTGGGTGTGGAGCGGATGGTGGGGCAGAATGCATTGCTGGTTACCATGGCTATGGATTCGATTCATAGAAGCCATATATTCCTCACTAACTCGTGTTACCAACACAATACAGGACCTTCTTCCTACTTTTTCGTTTATTTAAAAAGAAATTTGTTGCTAGAAGTGGTAACCAGCTTGAAGGGAGCCCCGCGTGTCATGTGCTACTGTTTATTATCAGTTTGCATCATGTGTAAAAACGTAATTTTTATGTGATCAGTGATTATTGTCTGATATGTGAAGTGTTTAATTGTTCATATTTAAAAGGTTTTCCAATGAATCCAACATACGACTTGGTGTGTTCAATTCTCCAAATACCATTTTCTTTATGGAAAAAGATGACAAAGGTGACGTGGTAAATGTCGGTAGGCCAACACCAGTGCTATGTTTAGAAAACTTTTGCGGCGGAGCATCTTCAAAATACACCAGGACATTTAAGACTCGTTGGTATGAGGAACATGATCGTGTCGGATTGAAGGAGCTGAGAAAAAAACACTAACAAAGTTGCAGATGCTCTTCGGGAAAGCTCGCGTCTATATATTGTAAAATACAATGAGAACCTTAAGCTTAACGGGCTTTTATTGCAATATCTCATTAGGGAAGTAGACAAGAAACGACATTTCGTGGACGTAATGAAAGCGAGGACTCTTTAAATAAAGGTAATTTTAGGAACTTTGGATTCATATACAGAGGTAAGCTCCATCGAAATTCAGAAACACTATTCAAGTATAAAATTAGTTTTTCCGACGCTGATTTTGTGAATTTAAGTTAGCCAATTTTCCAAGTCATCTAATCAGTTCGCCCAGAGCCGCGCCTGGTTGTGAGACAAACGAATGCAAGCTACTCAAAACAGATGGCACATGACGTAACTAGTGTTTTAATGTACATAGTAACTTTCTAGCTGAGAAATTCACAAATTCATTTTATAGAAGTGAACCTTATTTAGAACTTATTTCTATTTTCTTTTAACAAATACATCTTATTGAAGTTGCCACCTGCCAATCAAATAAATGTTCCTATATCCTTCAGAATATCAACTCTCAACGAAGGTACGAACACTGTATCTAACATTGCAACATAAAGTTCCCCGGCAGCAGCTGCTTTGGTCATCGACCTTGAGAAATAATAACTCCGCTGACAGCGGGTCCCAAATGTCGCTCCGCATTTCGCGATCACTGAATAGATAACAAGCATATGGGACAGGTGCTACGTGTTCCTTTGTGCACACAAGAGGTCATCGGCTAGTACCAAGGTCAGGCTTGACCTGTTGCACCGCCTTCAAAAAATAATTATCTAAGTGAATACATAGTCGAAATTTAGGCAAATTCACTGACATAAATCAGCTGTTGTATGTCATATTGCTTAGTTACAGTAGGCAATGTCACAGGAAGTATGTTTATTGAGGTTCCGCGAATAGATAAAAGTGTCTGCACTCACATGACTTTCTCTACTCATGTACAAACACTGCTCTATCTACTTCAAGATAAACATTACCTTATTTTCGGTAGAAGGGAATACTTTAAGTGATAGTCGAATGTTTCAAACAGCTGGTCGCAGTGTCATTGCTTTGACATTCCGGTTTCTTTGCATGGTCAACATCCTCATTCACAACAAAACCATCTAGAACACATTCCCAGAAAATTCAATATTGTACATTTCATTTGTCATAAAAATGTCCAGCCCACCTTGGTTAACGTAGATGTTAGCATGTCTGCCTCACGTTCAACAGATCCCGAGTTCGAATCTCGGTCAGGGTGAGTTACCAGAATAAGGTCTTTTCCAGGGGTTTCCCTTATCCTAAAAGACGAATGTCGGGCAACTCTAAGCTCCATGGACCCCGGACTCATTTTTGCATCATTTCACCCATTCCATTCATCGTCCGATATAACTCAACATTGGAGGACGTAAATTACAAAAAAATAAAAAATAAAAAAATAAAATAAAAAATAAAAATATAAAAAACTGAAAATATCTAGTGCGCCTCTGTAGCGTGGTGACAGCGTGTGTGCCTTACGTTCAAGAGGTCCGAGTTCAAATGTCGCTCAGGGTGAGTTATCTATACCTAAGGTTTTTTCACATAGTTTTCCCTTATCTTGAAAGATTAATGTCTGGTAACTCTAAGCTCTATGGATCCTGGACTCATTTGAATATCCCTTAATTCATCGTACGACATGACTTAACGTTGGAGGTTTTCCCTTATCCTAAAAGATGAATTTCTGATAACTCTAAGCTCTATGGATCCTGGACTCATTTGAACATCCCTTAATTCATTTTCCGATGTGACTTAACGTTAGAGGTTTTTCCTTATCCTAAAAGACGAATGTCTGGTAATTCTAAGCTCTATGGATCCTGGATTCATTTGAACATCCCTTAATTCATTGTCCGATATGACTTAACGCTAGAGGTTTTTCCTTATCCTAAAAGACGAATGTCTGGTAATTCTAAGCTCTATGTACCCTGTACTCATTTGAACATCATTTCATTCATCGTCCTACATGACTTAACGTTGGAGGTTTTCCCTGATCCCGAAAGATGAATCTCTGGTAACTCTCAGCTCTATGTGCGATGTATTCATTTGAACATCATTTCATTCACCCTTCGATATGACTTAACTTTGGAGGGTATTTTGTAATTTACGCCCTCCAACGTTAAGTCATATCGGACGATGAATGGAATGGATGAAATAATGCTCAAATGAGTCCGGTTACATGGAGCTTAGAGTTACAGGACATTCGTCTAACAGGATAAGGGAAAGCCCCGGAAAAAACCTTATCCGGGAAAACCCCGGAAAAAACCGTATCCGGGAAATCCCCGGAAAAACCTTATCCAGATAACTCACCCTGACCGAGATTCGAACTCGGTACCTCTTGAACGTGAGGCAGACATGTTACCACCACGCTACCAACGAGGGCTTAACGTTGGAGGTTTTCTATTATCCTGAAAGATGAATATCTGGTAACTCTAAGCTCTATTAACCATGTACTCATTAGAACATAATTTCATTCATCGTCCGATATGACTTAACGTTAGACGTTTTCTCTTATCCTGAAAGATGTCTCGTAACTCGTAACTCTAAACTCTACGTACCCTGGACTCATTTGAACATTATTTTTTTCATTCATCGTCCCATCTGAATTAAGTTAGAAAGGCAAGTTATGTGTGTGTGTGTGTGTGTGTGTGTGTGTGTGTGTGTGTGTGTGTGTGTGTGTGTGTGTGTGTGTGTGTGTGTGTGTGTGTGTGTGTGTGTGTGTGTGTGTGTGGTATTTTAGTAAAAAAATGGAAAATTTGGGGAAATAGTCAATGTAAAAGATAACTTAATGGGAATTTTCTTGGAAGTTCTTCGTTGTATGTTTGTAATTTAAATATCAACTTTGATTTTCAAGTTATTTTTCATATCTGACATGCCCTCCTCCCCCCGTTTATACCCCGCCTTTAAGTACAATGGTCATATCGGCGGCCATTCTCCTTTGTAACATATCGAAGATGTTAACTCATATGCGTTGGGTTTTAATCATTAGATCACACTCTCATTCATACTTCCAGACTCTGGGGAAGATAAGGAATTAATCCTGGTTGGAGAAAAATCCCCACCCCACCGCCGGGAATCGAACCCGGGAACCCAAGCACGGCAGGCTGACTTATTTGTTGACAGACAATCAGAAACACAAAATTCTTTCTAAAAGTGCTTCTTCTGGATTCAGGGCAACTCAAATTCACAGCGAGAGCTGGTATCGAATTGTTCATTAGCTTGTAATACCTTTTATGTACTTAAATTAAGACTGAAGGGATTAAAGGTGTACCGGAAGCGGGGATTAATCCTTGCAACAATAACAAGGAGGGGAGATATTTTCGGATGCTCCTGTACACTTGATTGTATCTCCACGTGCCAAGCCGCTTCCTGTTTATACCGGCAGATGTAAATTCCCTCGCACCTGTCATTTTATAGGGCAGTGGCTCAGTTCGCGAACTTTCAGCCTTGAAGTCTCTACCTACCTCCCCCACGCTAACCAGTTTTCACAAAAAGTTTCCTTTCCTTTCAGGGCTACCACCTCCTGACGAATTCCTAGTTGTTTCAGTGCTTGTCGCAGAGACTTACTTCAGACAAATAATCAATCTTGCTTCTTCCTAAAATTTTCCTGTCCCCTCCTCCTCCATCACAGAGATTCTTATAGCGTTCTCTGGTCTGCTTTTAATATTTTTGTAACACAACATTCAAAATACAGCATCATCATCTTCTTCAAGAATTAGACCTATTGTCTTTTTCAAATCGGAAGAGTTCTGGTGTGCAGCGAATGAGATGCGTTAGCGTTGCCACCTCGTTACTCCCACTCTTTTCATATTTCTCTTTCTCTCGCATACTATCCTAGAGCACGCAGCCTACTTGGCGCTAGACGTAACCCAAACTAAATTTTCCAAACTTTTATAATAGGTGGTTGTTGAAATCTCGATTGCAACATGGATGTATGGACATTCAACATGATAAGTTCAAAAATGCTGTCATACTTTCTGATTCTAAAGGAGCATTGTGTGCAATAAGTTTATATAAAACGAGGTCAATCGAAATTAAAGAATGTCACAAAATGTTCCATCAACTTCAAAAATTACAGAAAAGAATTATATTACAGTGGATACCTGCACATTGTGGAATTTCTGATTTTCTCACCAAAAAAGGGGCAAATTTAATTCAGAACAAAAGTAAAAACTTACCCTTTACATCCATAAAAAGATAAATCAAAAGCAAATATAAAAACAAACAAAACCAATCAATATCTAACAAAGCCAAAGATAAAAAATGGAGCATTTTAATTAAAAATCCAGAAATTATTCCAGAAATCCCGCGTAAAGCTGCAGTAGCAAATTTCAGATTACTTACGGAACATGATTATTTGGCCAAACACTTAGAATAGGAATTTATACAAGTCCAAATTGTCCTCTGTGCAACAAAGAAGAGGAAATGACTGAAGAACATCTTTTAACCTGTGAAGCCCTACCTGCCGGACCCACTACACAGAAATATTGGAGAGCAAGAGAGCTAATGGCTTCATTGCCAAAGCCTAGCATTTGAAAACAACAACAACATGGATATTCGCATATTACGAGGGGGTGTCGCAAAGTTTTCCATTTCAATGACTTCATTTGTGCTCTCAAATCGGCGACCACGCAACGGATTCTTCATTTCCGGGAACAAGAAATATCGGGTGAATAAGTAATAATGTGTTGCATCGAGTTGTGTATGCGGTACGTTACAAGCTTCGTGGTAAGGAGTCGGCAAACGTGGAACGGGCAGGGAGTAGTTCAAGGGTCGGTAAGTGCGGTTCCGTAATGAGGAATTGGGGGGCTGGGAACAGACAACGAAGCTGTTTTTAAGCGAATATCGGAGTTGTTGTGTAGCTCTATGTTAGAGGTGTACCTGTGTGTACAAAGGGTACGTGCTATAGAAAGTTACAGGGACATTCTGATTGTATATTGGCACTGAGCTAACGATTTACATGAAAGTAAAGCAGTTTTGATGTGAAGTTGTTTTGCGTCCTTTGCCACAGTATATTTCGATATTCACAAGTGGTTTTTCTAATATGCGACACGACGATTTTTTTTTTCAAATTCCTTCACACGTTTTGGTGTTTTTATATAGAACCATGATTTTTAATATAATTTCTTTACTTTTTAGTGCAATTTCATGTCGGAGGGCATTCTTTTAACGTTGTTAATTGTTTGTTTTATTTACTTACTGCGTAATGTAACCATATTGAAGAATTCAGTGCAGTCAAACCATGCTTGTTTCTCCACTGAACGCAATGCTGCCAACAGTCTTACTTATCCCGAAATTACACTATCTAACAGACTAACGCCCGGTCAAATGTTGTTACTCATGCATTGCTTTGCACATAAACAATCCTACGACACGACGATAATGGAGATGAGCTCACGGACTGTATCGGACTGGTTCGGCTACTGCCGCGAAGTGTACATGATGTCAAATGACACCAAGTACGGATGTATTATTTTATCTTGACAGAAATCATGCGCGGTAGGGATGAGTAGCAACTGTGATGGGGATAGTGCACCTATCGCCACAATACGTCACACGCGTAAGATTATGAGAGCAGAGTGCGGTGCATAAGCTGTCTAAAAACAAATCTAACTCTCGAAGCCAGTATTGCGGCTCTTATAAACTAAGTTATAATTATTACTATGGTAGTAATCTCCGCGCTTTTGTTGGATCTTAAATTAGTACATAGGTGTTTGGGACAAAACCCTGTTCTCCTCCAGAAGGCATGATAACCAACAGTCGGCCTTTCAACATCGCTGCAGAGTCCCTGTAACGAATTTCACTCCAGGCATATGGTCTAGTATGTGTTACATTGATATAAGCTTCATCCATATAAACTATATAAATTTCACTTCGATATCTCTGAATATTTCGTAAATACTTAAGTCTTTTTGCCCGTTTGGTACGATGTTCGATTAAAATTTGTCTGTCACGCTTAGTTTTTTTTTTTCATATAAATCCTAACTTCAAAATAACTCTTCTTAATGTTCAGAAATAGCCTTGGAAGTCAATAAAATTTTGAAGCTTGATAAGCACTTTCATCAGAGTTGGTCTTTGTTTTTCTGTGTTTTAAAAATTATTCACAGTTCGCCTAACTACTTCTGAATTAAAACATCCAAATGAGGTTTTGTGCATGTTCTTAATCTTTGTTTACTGGGCATAGAGAAGGACGTTGTTTCACTAGCACCAATGGCTTATCTTTCCTTAATAACTCTCCTAAACTGCTTTCAGACGCGATTGTCTCAAAAACCGTTTCCCAGATTTTTATAGCAGACCCAGACCATTGTTCCTTTTTTTTAATTAATCTATAGACATTGGTTATTACTTCTCGTGTTTTTAAATGTAGCACCCTATTTCCTTATGTGGTGCTCAGAGGCGTCATTTCTGAATGCTCGCTTGGAACCAGGAGACAAGCACATTTTGAAACAAGCTGTAGTATTACCGAGTAGCTCTGCACTTGTTTACTTGCTCGCAACTGATACGCAACTAAACTGCCCGCCCCTCCAGTTGCAACCGTTCTGAAGTGGGCTCGTCCAGATACCACTGCGCATCACTCTCCATTTAGTATAAAAGTACATCTTTATATTGCAAGCCGGAAAATTGGCGGTCCCGGTCACGTTGTTCAAATCGACGAATGCAAAATAGGACGACGCAACTTTCACAGTGGGCGCAGCAATTACACTGTAGAGCGTATTTGCATCCCTCCTGTTGTTGGGGCATATCATCATCCGCACCTCATTCGCTTCCACGTCGATCATTCCCAAGAGCCAGTTGCCCCCACTATGAAACTTGCGTCGTTCTATTTTGCATTCGTCGATTTGAACGACGTGACCAGGGCCACCAATTTTCCCCCTTACAGTATACTTGGTGTCATTTGACATCATGCACACTTCGCGGCAATAGCCGAACCAGTCCGATACAGTCCGTGAGCTCATACATGTATTTTCTACGGAGTACTCCATTATCGTCGTGTCGTAGGATTGTTTATGGGCAAAGCAGTGCATGAGTAACAACATTTGACCGGGCGATAACTTAGCCTGCTCAAACCATGTTCCTTTGCACACGGATTGGGTCACCTATGTCTGGGGCATTTTTGCAGAGGTTGGCTACCAGTTTTACATATCTTTCTCATGTTGGCTGCAACGCGAGAACCGGTTGGTCGTCTGCTTGCGCATGCGTATACGTGCACCTTTGGACTTAGAAAATATTCTCGCGTCGCACAAAAGAAAGTTTCTCTGAAAACAGCAATAAAGCATATTTCATACTGGTTCAGTTACTGGTTCTCATTAGTCGAAGATCTTCTTGAGTGGTATGTATCACAGCTTTAAGAAATCACACTATCGTACTCTAGAAGAGAGATGAAGTGCAGGACGGTCTTCTTCGAATGAACCTCCTTGCAGTGAATTTTGATTACAGTACAACTTCGAAATGAGAAGCATATTCTACGAAAGTGTAGCATCTGGCCGCTATAACTGATGGGAATTTCCAAGGAATAAACTGAAGCATTTCATTAAATACAGTGAGAACAGTGACCCACATCTCTTTCTTTCCCTCTGTGGTCGGTCTCGGTGGTTCGGTTGTTTATTCGTTGGCCTACTGTTCGCGAGGTCATGGCCATGGTACTCTAAAGTAACACCCCAAATCAGTACACTTACTGGCATCTAAAATGAATTCTGCAGGACGAAATTTCGGCAGACCGGATAATCCTGTCAACTGATACCGTCGTTAAACAAAATATGTTTGAATGAATATAGCCAGATTGAAAAATGCAATGCCATAGGCGGGATTTGAACCACGGATCTCCCGCTCTCCGTGCAGTTGCTCTAACCAACTGAGCTACTATGGCCAACATGCCGACATAACATTAAATTCTCCAGCATAGTAAGTCTCCATAAAAGGTGTGTGTCTCAAAGCATATGAGAACTCCTAGTGGTCTACCGGGAAACATACGAGTCAGTTACTTCAACTTACACCATGAAAACTAGACGTTCACCTTAAGGAGAGAAGGTACCGCCTATCTCCACAATGTTATTTCCATGACTTTTAGGTACATTACTAAGAAATTATTATTGATACATACATGACAATTTTTAAACATGTTCTTAAAACCTTTATCTTTAATAATATCTATTATTATTTGAAAATGTTGTACTGGTAATTTGTTATAAATTTTTAGTTTTTGTAAAGAAAAAGCAACGACATTTCAGATAATTTTACTTTTTGAAACAAGTATTATGTATCTCAGAGAAAAATGCCTTCTCATTATTATTCTTATGAGTCTGCTTAATATACACACAAAAATTCATATGTTTTGGTTGATTAGTTTTTTAAAACAGTGTAACGGAACCTGAAAAAATGTGAAACTGAGAAAAACAGCTTTAAAGTTTATATATTGATTACTGACTTCTCATATGAGTCAGAACATTCCTGCTGCATAGTCTTGACGCTCTATATTCTCACTTGTTCTTTTCAAGTTGCTCTTCATTTGTCTTGTCTTCTTGGCCAGTTCAACCATTTTATCTGCTTTCAGGACTCGCAGCTCATCAATTTTTCTATATGACTATTATGATTAGCACATGTATTGTGTAAACTGGGCCTACTAACCTCAATATTACATGTCATTTCATTGTTTATTCTATTTATATTTTCTACATTTACTGTTCTGTTTTTAGTAAAACGATTGCCTGCAAACTTTCTCTTTCCAAATGCTTTTGGCCTACCCATATCATATATTCACCAATAACTAGTACAAAATATTATTCAGAACAAATAACTGTTCACATCCACAGCCAAAGACAAAAGATAAACTAGCATCATTGGAGTTACAGTGATACCAACAGAAAGCTTGAAAGATTCCTTACAAAACAAGGCTTAGTTCAGAAATTTCTGTTCAGTATTACAGAAGTTATGATCGATTTTCTGAAAGCTTACGAAAAGGGGCGTGGCAAAACTTGACACCCACTAATATAATAAACAAATTAGGTATAAAATATTGCTCCAATGAACTTTTTAACTATATATTTGTAATTTAGAGGGATGACAAAATAAAATGTAAAAATAAAAAAGTGAATTTTTACCCCAAGTGAAGTACCTTCTCACCTTAAAAAATGGAAAATAAACAATAAATGAGAAATTGTTGAAAATATATCTGGTTATGAATAACCATTACAGCATTCACCTACCACCTTGAAAGCTAGAAAAACCAAGTTCAGAGTGAGGAGTCGAACACGAGACCTCTCGTACATGCCTTAATCAGCTCTGTGGCTTCATTTATTATTATTAACAAGAAATAGAATAACAATTTTTTGTTGTAGGAGACAGAGTAAGAAAATTCATATGAGTGCAATATGTCATATCTCTATTTCCTTCTCCCCTCTTTATTTTTCAAAACATGCCAATTGAAGAAACGGAATACAATGCATGTTTCTTATTAATCTAAACGATAATATGTTAAATAAATTAAATTAGTAGAGGATATTAGAAAAACTAAACATGAGGGTAACTGTAGGAACAATGGTCATGGTATTTAAACAGTTGAAGAGTGTGGAAAGAAAAATGTATTTACATAAGTAGATATCTAAAAGAACTCTTTAAAGATTGAACTTTGTAATGCTAATTTTTCATGATCACAAACAGTTACTTTGGATAAAAAAGTCTTGAAGTTTAAAATCCTATCCATTGAACATCTAGGCTTATGAATGCGAACGTTGTACTGGCATTGATTTTCCCACAGTCAGAGTGCCCACTGTGCCTGGAGTGCCTGGACTTTTTTGGGGTGAATATTGATGTTATCATGTTGAAATGGAGTACTGGCTATTCTTTCTACACCTGAAGGCTCGCTTGAATATTCACTTGGGTCTATGAATAAACAGTTAGGAACTAGTCAGGTTTGTAAGTCAATGTTATATACGTTGAATCCAGAAATTTTAATGTCTTTTTTTTCCCCAAGAGTTATGGTTATTCACCATAGTGATACAATTGGCAACAATGATGAAGTCGTGTATCACTAATAATAAATAAAAAAAGATGGAAAATATGTCTCGAATTGTTTATAACTAGGGAGCGGATTTATAGGCACTAAAAATGTGTGAAATAGGCAGGCAAAATTGCACTAAAAATGGGCAAATTTGGCACTTAAATAGGCACTAAAATTTGAAATACAGTTAGAAATACACAACATTAGTAAAATGGCTCATAAAATGCACTACACAATCATCGCAACATATGCTGCAACAAATTCGCTAAACACATACTATTTTGCTGTTCCCTAGACGAAATAGTTCTACATTAATTCCAAATTTCATAAATGGCTCCACAACAAGTTAAAATAACAGATATTGTCGTATAATTAAAATACATATAAATCCACTTCACTAAGTAAAAACCATAATGTGCAGAAAGGTGTGGAGTAAATAACTATATAAAAAAACAAAAACTTGGGTTTGGGGGGGGGGGGGGCTTAAGGGTGAAAATTGAAATATCTGAAGCTTTTGTTAGATTTTTTTCAAGTGTATACTATTTATTTTTGTGATCGATCAAGGATGGATTAATACCAAGTTTCAGCTTTCTAGTTACAATAGTTTCTGAGGAATTAACAGTTTATGTCTAAATTACAGGCGAATTTGAAAATGTCCCACATATTGTAATTTTAAAAATGAATGCTTGGGGTATAAGTTTCTGCACCCATTTTAACCTATTAATGACCTGTACCTATGTGAAACATTTGTCTTCGCCATATCAACGAAGGGGAAAGATAATCATACCTATTCAAAAAATGTTATTTTCCTAGGCGTGTTCAGTAATAAGTAAGCATTAAGTATGAACCTTTTGCAATACAAATAACAAAAACACAATAAATGTAAATGGGTACACTTAATATGCAGCTGCCGTTACAGACATGTTTACAATTTCATACAGATTAATAGAAAACTGCATCTTGTGGAACATTTTGAAGTTAGGAAAATGTAGAAAATATGGAATCTGAGGAATCTGAGGTTAAAATTACGTAATAGCAGCTACGATACATGTTTAGGGTTATTTAAATAGTCATGTGACGTTTTCTGTAATGCCGCTAGAAAAAAATACTGTATATTATTGATGTATGTCTATATTAATATTAAGACAAAAAATTAAATTTGGTATTTTTGAAAGTTTTGGGCCAGTTTGCACAGACGTGTCTTCTTAATAAACCACTTTTTGTATATCCAATGTGCAGCAGTAAGAAATTTCTCTTCCCCGAAAACTTCACGTTGAAACCAACAAATGCAAAAGCTGTTGTCACAAATTACAAACAGAAGAAATTGGCTAAAAAGGCAGTTTAAGCACTAATAAGCAGAATAGGCACAAACGTATGAAATAGGCATTTATAGGCACTATAAAACTAAGAAATTAGGCTAATAATTGTAGGAAACATGCTTATAACTTAAAAGCCTACGTTTCTGAACAAATGAACAAAATAGGCAAATAGGGCTAAATCCGCCTCCTAGTTATAAGCCACAACAAAAATAGGAGAACCTTGTAATAATTTGTAATATGTTAGTAATATATCCAAGAGGGTACTAACTGCTGTCTTTAAAGTACGTTAAATTTGAGCATAAAGAGTGCACGTGTTCAACAATGGATAACACAAACTGAAAGCTTACGCCGGCGAGTTAACAAAATAAGAGACGCCACAGCTGCAACAATGAGAGATATCATCATGAAACAAGTCACACCTCGAGTAGTTATCTACATATCGGGATATAAAGGGCAATTATATTTTGTAATTAAGACACAACTGTATTAATTCCGTTTGATCGAACAGGCGAATAAGTATAATCAAAATATTTACTGATCTAGACGATGGATTAAGAACTGGCTTCCAAGTTTCCTCCACATTTTTTTCCCTCAGCCGTTGTTGGTCACATCGTAATTGGCAGCGATTAGGTTTCAAAAAGGGTCGATGCCTCCAATTAGAGTTCAAATTAACCCCGTACTTATTCCCAAGCGTCCGCGCGCCCGACCCTGCCCCCATTCCTTACTAGACAAAGAAGAAAATTACTGCTGGCCCAGTTCATGTTACACAAAATACATCGCAATCAGAAGTGTCCGTCATCTTGTGTCCGGGTATTCAAGTCCTTCACTATGCCAGTAAAACCAAAATTATTCATTTTTGCTTTCTCTACAACAGAGGAACTGGCTAGGGGTCCCGGGTTCGATTCCCGTCGGTGGGGGTGGTGATTTTTCTCCAACCAAGATAATAATTCCTCATCTTCCCTATAATCTATCTCAACCTAGTTTGATTCTGTTGTAAACATCCGGGCGGGAAGAGAGACAGAAACAGAGATATTGGGATAGAAAACGGTTAAGTTGTTCATTGGTTTAGCGAAGTTAATGGGCATGCGTACGATAAACCCCTCCTTCACAGTACTGTAAGAAGTTTTCTGATCACTGCTCTGTGAGAGCTAATTTCGGAGAGAGAAAAGTATACAAATGTTTGGATTACACTGGGCAACAATGAAAATGTTTCGAATTTAAAAATAGTGAATTTACATGTATTTCCATCCGCTGAATTAAGAAATCACCATAAAATGATAGATTAGCTCTTGTTTTAAAGATAAAGTGATATTTCATTTTTTAGAGTGAAGATTTTAAATTTGGGAGAATATTTTTTGGGAGTTGGCACACCTGTCAAATAACAAAAACAATCAGAGAGAAATTTTGGAAATTAAGTGATGCAAAAGTTAAGGAAGGCATTTTTCTCGAACCACAAATAAGAGAACTTGTAAAGGATCCTGCATTTGACCAAATTTTGGAGGGGAAAGAAAAGAAAGCTTGCGAAATCTTCAAGGGTGTTTTTTCAAGGAATGTTAGGCAACAGAAGAGATGACAACTACAAGCATTTGGTGACAGTGCTCCTACAAAAATACCGTAACCTTGGATGTAACATGTCGCTTAAGATCCATTTTCTCCACTCCCACCTAGACTTTTTCCCTCCTAGTTGTGGAGCTGTCAGTGATGAACATGGGGAGAGATTCCATCGGGACATTTCTGTTATGGAACAAAGATATCAGGGCCGTTGGAATGAAGTAATGCTTGCGGATTACTGTTGGTCTTTGTATAGGGATTCTGCGGAACTCCCTCACAAGAGGCAAGCTAAAAGACGACGAAGTCAATAGCCCACCACATAATTCTCTTCAGACACGACTATATGCGAAGTATTTTTCCAGCAATTTAGAACTCTTAGCACGTAATTACCAGCTAAACAAATCAAATGCACTTTCATTGTTGTTAGCATGTATGTAATTAAAATATATCATTTTCTCTCAATCCGTTAATATGTAAGACTTCCACTTTGTGTATATCATAGAAACTAGAGCTAATAAAAAATTTTCATTGTCATATTTGTTTTTCTCAACCCGAAATTAGTAGGAATTGCCACATGAAATGCTCGAAACATTCAAAAATTATTTTGTTGTTGCCAAGTGATTCTTATAAACGTAATATTCCCACATTTTTTACCTTTCTACTTCACATACCTCAAAGATGTGTTCTGTATATTATATCAGATTAGACAGAAGACAGGTGAAATTATAACACTATTAATTTCTGTTAAATTAAGCTGAATATTATTTAACAATTACTAAAGGACACTCTGTTAAATTATATTTTTGCATTCGTATATCAGGCAGCTCTGACGCAACGAGGTCTGTATCGAGTTGAATGCTGATTAAGATGTTATTGTTTATAGTGTGGAGTTACTTCTGATATTTAACACTGCATTTCCTGTACATCTCACGTATTGTCGCGCTGGTGGAACGGTTACCATGGATTTATCTTTATCAGAAACCTCTCAGATAACGCACTGATTATTCTTGTAAGAATGAGAGAAGTACTGGCGGCCCCCCCCCCCCGGTCGTGTGCTAAGCACCAATAAACGCATCACTTCAACCAATGGAATCAGCAGAAATCACAAATGACATATATATGTTCACTCCACGTGGAGTAATCAGTAAGTTATCTGAGAGGTATCTATTATCAGAGATAAATCCATGGTAACCGTTTGAACAGCGAGACTATACCTCACAAATCCAAGAACACTTACTTGTATATGCAATATAAAATCAGTAAGCTTTTCATCATAGAGTAGGCCGGTGCTTCAGCCGAAATGATGTGATAACAATCACTATTATACATTCTGTACAAATACATGAAATTGCTGACCTAAGATTTACTCGTTGCCTCAGTTCCCCTGACCATAAGCCTTTGGTTTTCCTGAGCAGCTTGGTGTCATTTCTTCTTGACCTGTGCTTCTTTTACTCGAATCCACTTTTCTCTTAACCTATATATCAATTCTCCTGTACATCTATTTTTCTTTTCTCCCATCCCCGTTAACATGCGTAATGCCACTACGTCTTTACTCACACTGTCCCATTTCTTATCCCATATTTTTCTCCTGCAATTTGTCAACTCCTTTCATTCTATCAGGTAATTAACAGTGCTCTCTGCATCTCCACAAAATTCACATATCCCTACCTCCTTACTTCTCAACCCTTTTAGATATATTATTCCTACTCTCATCCATGCTATGCCTTCTATTCCAATTTTGTCACATTGATCTTTATATTTTTCCCTACCCCATTCTGTCTTTAATTGTTTATAAATTTTCAAAGATTTCTTTTCTTCTATACTTTCCCAAATTTCCTGCCTATCTATGTCTTATACTCTGGTCCTCAATTCCTTCCAAAAATCGCTATGATTTGTCTTCTCTGCTCTCCATAAATCTCCCATACCTATCTTCGATATCATTCTTTCCAATTCCAACCACCAACTATTTGTATTCTTAGTACTTTTGTGTTGCTCCATGCACAGATTCAATAATTCCCCTTTCTGCCCTTTAATATACTTATATCATAAATTCAGTATTCTCTCTATTATTATTCCCCTCCTTTTGTATTACCCAACTCTAGTAATGCCACTTCTCTTGGTGCCGATTTTGGCAACCCTAGTAGTTCTTTACAAAACAATCCATACATCTGGTCTAATTGTGCTCCTATCTCTGATGTGCCCCATACCTCCACTGCGTACATTGTCCTGGCTTCAACGTCCGCTTGATACATTCTTTCTAACCATCTAACTGACATCTCCAGTTTATGTTTACATATTCTTACCCCTGTCATTGCCGCCCTGCCATTAGCTATCACTTTTCTGGCTTGTGCGGCCCATCCTCCACTGCTACACATCCTTACACCTAACTAGTCATACTCGTTTACCACTTCTACCTTTTGATCTCCTATGAGCCACTCCTCTCCTTTCCTCAGTATCGATCCTCTTTTAACTGCCATTATTTTTTGTTTTTTGCTGTTTATTCTTAATCCCCAATCAGCGCAGAACCTATGAATTGCCTCAATTGATTTTTGTAGACCTATTACAGAAATTACTCCTAAATCATCCGCATACAATTGACCAAGAATCTCTTTGTTCATTATTACTGGTCAGTGGGCAAGGCTTTCCTTCCCTAAATTGAGTAGAATAGGACTCAATTTGCATCCCCTCAAGCCTAACTTCTGTTCGGCCTCTTCCGATAGTACATTCAGTCCACATCTTATTCTGAATTTCACCCCACTGTAAATTTTATCAATTTCATTTATAAACTTCTCGCTCACCCCTTTTCTTCTTAACGAAATGAAACACAATCGAGGCAAACCTTTAAAAAGTGGCGAGGGGCGAATGGTTGCCTATTGTTTCGCGGTGCTTAAAGAATGAAACACGGAATAGTCTATAAAAACATTGAGAAAGAAACTTTTGATCTCCTTGGTGTTCCGCAAGTAGTGTAGTACATGGTGTTAGAATGAAACAGCAAGCATCCGGAACTCTAAGAACTTCGGGAAAATCGTGTAAATGCAAACAGCGCGTGAAGAAATACGACGATTTTACGGAAAGTGCTATACGCAGTAAAGTTCATGATTATTTTTTCAGAAATGAATGAACTCATAAATTTAATAAGTTAATGTGTAACCCAACTCTATTTATTGTCTAGAAGTTAGCGGTGCTATAAATACAGCAAATTCAGTTTATAGCAGTTCGGTGCTATAAATTCATGCGTGCATGTAGCGTCTAACACGTAGCGAGTTGAGTCCGCTCCTCCTTGTTGTTTACAGCAGGATTAAACTAGCGTGAGATAGAGTGCAGAGTCTGGAAGTATGAATGAGAGTGCCAATGTGTGCGTGATCTCAAGATTAAAACCCAACGTATACGAGTTAACAACTTCGAGATGTTCCAAAGGAAAACGGTCGCCGATATGACCATTGGAGTTAAAGGTGGAGTATAAATGGAGCACAAAAAAAGAGCAATGAAACCCAGTGGGAGATCGCTGTCGGGGCGTCATCACATAGGAAGACCGTGGCCGATCTTCCTCGTCTAATGTTGGAGTAAAGTGACAGCAGTCAAAATGAAATATACGCGAAGAATGATGGGTAAGAACAGAAGAGAGAGGATTAAAATGAACTAATAACAGAAGAGGTAAAATAAGAGTCATCATTAATGATATAGGAGACCTGGAATGGTTTGGTCATATCCAGAGAAAGCGAAGTCATGGAAATGAGAGTAGAAAAAGGAACCAGGGACAAACGAAGATAAACTGAAAGGACACAACAGCGAGCTGAACCCAATGTTTAACAGAATCAAAGGATGAAGGAAGAAGAAGAACCAATTTCCGAGATGTTCCTTGTTATTTGAAGACCTACTACGTCGAAGACCTAAGAATGACACTGCCCGATACGTTCCAAACATTGTGGGAGAAGTTACCAGGAAAAGTGAGTTGAAATTGAACTAGAATTAATGTTATGGAAGCAACAAGCAGCACAACTGGACCAAAAAGAATCAAGAGATACGCGATTCATGGACTCCATTACAACACAGCGCCACTGACATGTGCAACAACAGGTATCACTTGATAAACTACAAGAAGAGGAAAAATAGTATAGTTTCATACGATTGTCCATGCTTAATCATGTATCTAAATTGAAGGTTTCATTTCAAAGTAATCATTTCTGATTTGAGTGATATGTTACGATCGTTATTGCTTTGTCTAAAGTGAGACGTAGTATGCAGGCGCAAAATTACTTATTACTTCCCTATAAACAGCTGTTAACGTGTGACACGGTTTAAACTAAAAATATTAAAACAAGTCATTGGTAAAATTAAAAAAGGAAAACAGAAACTTACTTTTATCATGAGGTATTTAACATCAGGTGTTTCATTTATAAATGTTTTCAACTCATCAGATGTAAATGTCTTGGCTTTTTCCCTTTATATCCTTCTGATTTGCGTTTTAGTAAGCTGTTCAGTTTTGAGTATTTAGATAAGTCAGTTTGGTGCCTAATGTTGAGTGTTGATTTCAAAATAGCATAGTGAGTGCACAAGGTCGATGTTTTTCATATTTTGAGTCAATTCTTCAAAATACGAGGGCTGTTCAATAAAGAATGATCACAAGTTCTTTCCTTTTTTTTTTTTTTCTTGACAACGTACCTTTACTCATCCTCATAATTTTGATGGTCCTTCTCAAAATAGCCTCCCCTGAATGCGATGCACTTGTCCCAGAGTTTCTGCCAGTCTTTAAAGACATGCTGGAAACCATTTTTTGAGATATCCTTCAAAATCGCCTCCGTAGCCTTCACCACTACTTCTGATGATGGATAATGCCTCCCACGAAGGCGTTTCTTCAAGTTAGGGAATAGAAAAAAGTCACATGGGGCTAAATCCGGACTATAGGGAGGGTGAGGGTAGCACTTCACGCAATAACATTGGCAATATGCGGCCGCGCATTATCGTGGTGCAGCATCCAGCCTGCTTCTCGGAAATGTGGTCATTTGTGCCTGATATGGACTTGCAATATTTTCAGGACATTCCTGTAGTATAGTTCAGTTACTGATGTGTGTGCAGGAAGAACATGCTGATAAACCATTCCATGAATATCAAAGAATGAGATGACCATAATTTTCCCAGCAGAAGCAACCATTTTTGCTTTTTAGGGGGTTGGTGATGAAGGAGATTTCCACACTGAGCTTTACTGTTTGTTCTCAGGATCAAAACGATGTAACCAAGTTTCATCAGCAGTGATTACGTTTGAAAGAAACTCTGGATCTTCCTCTAACATCAACTTTAACTGCATGTTACCTCCATTGCAGCGGTGGGCGATACTGGACATGTCTGAACTTGCCTGGTTCTCACAAGTGGGAACCAGGATTACCAACAATGAAACTACTACGGCGTGTTTGCTACACATTAAGCTAACAGAATATAATAAGATTGATTTTAGTGCGAAAAATTATGATCATTCTTTATTGAACAGCCGTCGTACATTAGCAATACATTTTCTAAGAACGAATTTATACCTTTTGATACTATACCTTGATATAGTATATAGTATATATATATATACATACCTATTTTGATTATACCTTTTCGGTGGTGGTGGTGGCGGTGGCGTTGGCGGTGGTGGTGCTCCATGGATGAATGATGAAATTGATGAAATTATGCTCAAATGTGTCCAGCATCCATGGAGCTTAGAGCTACGCGACATTCGTCCGTAAGGATAAGGGTAAACCCCGGGAAAACCTTATCCAGGTAACTCACCCTGACCGAGATCGAACTCGGGACCTCTTGAACGTGAGGCAGACATGCTACCACCTACGCTACTGGGGCGGGCTTTAGCTCTGGTGTTATGATGTATTTGATTATTTGTGGTGAAATTTTCAAGATTTTGTTTTGTATAACATAGCAAACAGTAAATGTACAGACTGGGCAGTCAAGATTTTCAAATCCTTAAAGAAGTTCCTGCAGGAGTCATATTTTTTTCCCCTGACATTAGGCATCTAACAATCCTGTTTTGTACTTTAAAAACCAAGTGACTGTCTCTACTATCCCCCAAGAATATAATGCCATACCTCATTAGACTTTCTGCATATGCAAAATATAAGGTTCTCATGTCACTTGCATTCATCTCATTTTTATTACTCTTAACGAGAAGTAGAATTTACTAATACCAATACTTTAATAAACAGGTGTACTTTGATGAAGCCCATTAAGTGAATGCAGAACCGAATTTGGCTAAAAATATGGGAAATATAGACATATATTTTTTGTTTTTGAACTAATAAAATACTTTGAACCTTGTAGTATCATAATCCAACTAAATTTACGAGTATCAGGCATTTAAATACCTTCACATGACAATTTAAATGCCAGTGCACACGTGCATGCTAGCCTTTGGATTCACAGAACTCTGTCATTTGAGTTCGATTGAATGTACTAAATTAATACATTTGAAATTAGCGGGCAAAGTTTCCGGTGGAATTTTGTGTGTTGGTATGATGGTCATTTCTTACAATATGTGGCACCGTGAAAACAGATGCAGACATTGAAAGCAAATAGTAATGTTTATATTTTTGCTTTTGTGTGAGTTTCTAACGGTCGGGATTTTCTTGTGTTCCTCAAACTACAAACTGTTTATATATAATTGATGAGTTTTAGTGTGCCATTTAACATTTATAAAGGTATTTTACACCTCAAAACATGCATATAACTGTTATATAGGTTATAGGCAAAACATTCTTTGAAACAACTGAACTTCTGTTGACCGTGTACATAGCTAGGATCATGAATAGGCTAAACGATACATGGGAAGAAACACCTAAACATAACAACACAACAATGTGAACATACTTGAGGCCTGATGTGGTAAGAAAACTAATGCCTGTGTACCTAATCCTGGCATCAGATGAAATCCTAAGGAGATGTACATTGGGTAAGACACATAAGGCAAATGAAGGTTTACCTAACATGATATGGCATAATTGCCCAAAAGAAATATTTGTGTCAAAGAAGAGAGTTCAGGTTGCTGTGACATCAACCATCAGTGAATTAAATTTTGGTTGTTCTGCTTCACTCAAGCTGCAGTCAGATATAATAGACACTGAGATTTCACCAGCATCTCTAAAAATTAGCCATGGGAAGGACCAATTACGCTTACTTCATTCAGCAAATTCTGCAAAGGTAACTTCTAAAACATCCAGAAGGAAACTGAAATTGAAGAAAACTGCTGCAGAAGAGAGAAAGAAGAGGCAAGAGGATCCAACTTATCTATCTGGACGGTTTTAGTCTACTTCAAAGCATGTAGCTGAGAAGGAAAATATTTTGGATTTTAAAATTTGATTTACTCAGTTATAGTTTTTTCAACATTTTTGTCATTCAAAATGTCCCACACGATGCAGTTTTGATTCAGTCCCTCTAAAATGTTCAAAACATGTTCTCAGAAAGAAAATAAAGGTTTCTATTATATGAATTTTTAATATTCATTATGTTTTTAAAGATATTGATATAAAAAGTCAAAGGTTTAATATTTTTAGCTTTTTTGTTTGCTTCATACCTAATTCTTTTCTCTGGAACTAAAGGCAGTATAGGAAATTCATATGATAGATATTTTCTTCATAACCATCTGAGTATTTTTAGAAATAGAAAAATTAAAATGTTGAAATCTTCATCACGTGGAGCGGTTCGAATTTCGCCCAAATTTTGAATTCCACAAATTAATTACTCAAAAACTATTGAAGATATAAAAATAAAATTTTAAGTTCTGTGTCCACTATGCATCGGAACTAAGTGGTAACAATTTCTGCAAGATTGATTGAAAACTGCTGGATTTGGAGTTTTCTGTGCTGCATCCCCTTAAAGTACTGCTACCAGTGGTATAAATACTAAATTTTGACATGGTCGAGCATAAAATATACTAAATCGGAATACACTAAATAATAAACAATTATTTCTTCTTCTTTTTCTTCTTCTTCTTCCTCCTCCTCCTCCTGCTTTCATGAATTAGGCCTGGCCTGTTCCGGTCTCACTTCTACCTTAACATTGGCCTTTAGACTTTCTTATTTCAAGTTTGCACCTTTTTGTTACACTGCTTGAATTTATTCTACAGAGATGGTCTTCTCGTTTCTGCTTATTATTCTCTATGATGTCTCCTATAGCAATAATATTTAATCCTTCTCTTATTTCTTCGTTAGTTAACCTATCCCAACTTGTTACTTCCTTAACTGCTCTAAGCTGTTTGAATATGACTTTTATTTTTTTTTTATCTTTCTGCCTTAAAACACCAATTTCCACTCCCATATAAAATTACTGGGACGACCATAACCTTATAAAATGATAACTGTATTTCTTTTCTTACATTTTTTAAAACTCTAATAAATAGTTCTACATATATGTTGGAACTTGTTTAAATCATTATCACATATGTAACGTTTTTGCACCTTGCTTCATTATTTTCTCTTTCATTATTATTTTCACTCTTACTGACTCTTCTCCTGGGAATGACACCACTTTCCTTTTATTTACAAAAATGTTCAGTTCGTACTCTTCTAATATATTATCCAACACATATACGAGGATGGTCTGGAAAATTTCCAAACTCAACATGAAGATGGCAGCACTCACAAATAAAAGCTATTCATCTGTTGACAGTTACTTACCAAAGTATCAGTCATTTTGGACGCTCAGTTGTTATGTAACAGTCATTTGAGTGAGTTGATGTGTTTTTATGAAAATGGACATACTCGAGTATCGGGCTGTCATTAAATCTTTATTTCTGAAGGGCAAAGATCAGTTGGATTCTGTGTATGGGGACTCTGTGCCATCATTTACCACACTGAAATTTTGGACAGCTGAATTTAAACGTAAGAGCATGGGAGACGATGAACGTTCGGAACGTCCAAAAACTGCAACTACCGACGAAAACATCCTCAAAGTTCACCAAATGGTGTTAGACGACCGCCGAATTAAAGCGAGGGAGATAGCAGGGGCTATGAACATGTGAAAAGAACGTGTTTGTCACATATTAAATCAACATTTAGTCATGAGAAAGCTGTCCGCACGTTGGGTGCCGCGTTTGCTCATGTTAGACCAAAAACGTGTTCGAATGAACATTTTCAACGCTCTGTTGGCGCAGTTTAGGCGCAATAAATCCGAGTTTGGGCACCGATTAATTAATGTAAATGAAACTTGAATACACCATTATACGCCCGAAAGAAAAACATAGTCCAAAGTGGACTGCTAAGGGGGGACCACCGCCTCCCCCCCCCCCAAAAAAAAGCAAAAAGAGTTGTTTTCGGCTAGGAAAGTGATGGTAACTGTTTTTGGGATAGTCATGGAGTTAGTTTAATCGATTATCTTCAAAAAGGAAAAACTATTGCAGAAGCATACTACGCATCATTACTTGACAAGCTGAAGGCAGAACTTGCGGAAAAACAGCCACATTTGCAGAAAAAGAAAATCCTGTTTCACCAAGACAACGCACCGTCTCACACCTCAGCGGTTGCAATGGCGAAAATCCATGAATTAAGGTTTGAACTGCTTGACCATCCGCCTTACTACCAGATCTAGCACCAGGAGACTTCTTTTTGTTCCCTCATCTGAAAATTGCGTTCGGTGGACATGGATTTTTGTCAAATGAAGAGGCAATTGCCTTTGTAAAGAATTATTTTGCAGATAAAAACGCCGAGTACTGTTTGGACGGGTTACAGAGATAGGAGCGTCGCTGGGAGAAGTGTGTAGAGTTACAACGAGACTATGTTGGAAAAAAAAAATCTGAAAAAATGTCTTGTCTTTATTAGGTCGGAAACTTTTCAGACCACCCTCGTATGGCCCTCTATAAATTATTTTCAGTGGTTTCTATTACACAAAATCATCTGCATACAGTAATACAAAAAGTTTTATGTTCTGATAATAATTGTGTTCCTTTTATTTTGCAATGATTTTACCAATACATTATTCTTATGGCATCGTCAATATGCTAAAAAGAGTCGCTAATACTCCAGTGAAGCTTATTATTTGCTTGAATTTTAGAGTATTTTTACCAAATGGAATGTCATTTATCTGTTCTCACGCTCACATCAGAAACTAATAAGTGGAAGGAAAACTAAATTTCGAGTTACCATCTGCTTACTCGAGGATCACGACTCCTATGTTTTATCACTGTATATGTGTGCAAAGAAGAAACGTACAAAGATTGAAATTTTCCAAAAGGTTCATTGATTATGCACGTATGAGACATACAATTTCTGATTGAATTTATGTATGTTTAATATTCATCACCAGGTGAAATATCATTCTTCTTCCACAACAAATCTATTAGAAGACGAACTTTTCTGAATAGAAAATTTTTTAATATTGTTTCCTTCACCAGAAAACTAAAACAAATGGTTCAATGCGACAAATGCCTAAAATATCGCATATGCACAGAAACAAGTGCTGAGAACAAAATTTATCGGCATTTTCATGCTCAAGGCGTGCTGACTGTGACCTGGGGCCATCTACTGGTCGATGCGTCCACTACAAGAGGCTGCGTACTCTAGTGGCAGAAAGGAGGGACTACAAATCATTACAGAAAACGCCGTTACAGTTTCCTGACTTTCTTTATCAGAGCACAGAGCGACAGGAAAACAAAAAATAACAATTATTTTTATTTACTCCCTCTATTCTGAAAAAAGAATATTCTTTAAGACACACCAAATAATTTATAGAACGCCATACGTACTGCAAGGAAAGAAACTTCACTTTTCTAAAGCTATGGAGTACTCTGTAATTTTATATGGGAGTGAAAGTTGGGTTTCGAGACAAAACCATGAAATACAGTTGACAGCGTCGTTAATAAATGAATCGTTTATTTCAGAAACCACCTAAGAGACAAATTATCAAATAATGTGTTTTTGGAGGAACTGTACAATTTAAAGGTAAATACATCTTTTAGTGCAGAAATAACCTATGTTTCATATCAGCAATGCTAATTTCAGCCTTGAAAATAATCCTTTTATTTTAGAATGAACCCAAGTGCCGTCGCTTAGGTTCTTACTGCGGTAAATTTCACTCGTGACGGTTGGCAGCCTCGCTGTGACAATAACTCACAACTACCTTGTACGTGGCCACTCATTTTCCCCATGCTACAGAGATTTTGGAAGCATAAAGCGTCTCTTGAGAAAGATGTACAGGATTTATACTCCTGATGAATATGCAGAGCTCATGCTAAAAGCTAGAAAGTCTGGCCAATTTACACCTTACATTAGACGATGTTCTCACTTTCAAAAAGTGGTGGCTCAAATCATATAAGAAAATGCCAAATTCGGACTAAACATCACCCAACGAAAATAAGCAGCCATTCAAAGTGTCCACGTACAAGCTGTTTCTCTACAGCAAGAATACTCCGGGAAAAGTGGTAGCAAGAGAATTAATTGGAAGAATAACATTTACCTTCACACAGCTAAAAACTGCCAGCCCTCCGGAACTACCAACAGAGAAAGCTTATCCTTCGGGGAAGGTATGTTTACTTTTATTTTACCAAGGTTATTTGAAGCGTTTATATTTTACTTTCAGATAAACATTCTTGTAGGCTATAACAAATTTTAAAATTTATCGGGTTTTGCACAGTGAGATTTTTGGTCTTAGGTCCCAATCAATAAAAAAAGAAAAAAAAAGATAGACGATATAAAAAGTTGATGGAATACACTATTGGATATGAAGCGTTCTATGACAGTATCATCCAACGGCCAACAACTGACAAGGGGTTGCCATGATGATGATGATGATGATGATGATCATGATGATGATCATGATGATGATGATCATGATCATGATATATAAGGGCGCTCAACTACGGCGGTTATCAGTGCCCTTTAAAAAACTAGTCATGGCAAAACCAAGATATAAAACTTTCCAAAAACTATACAAGTGTAACAAAACCTATTAAAAATACACGTACATAAAACATCAATCAAAACCTACTAAAAATTTCGTTCACTAAATCCTAAACCCCAAACTAGACAAGAATCTAAAAACCTTCTCCACGGGTCTCCACGCACGGCCTACACGTGGTTGGGCCTGTTGACCGTCTTCCTCAACCACGAGGAGCCCACACGAGGGAGACTGTTGGCTCGGGACCCCGGGTGCGCCAAACCCGTACCTACCGAAGTAGGCCCCTGGGGGGGAAGGGGTTGCCAGAAGCTCAATAAGTGAATAAGGCCAGATCTTTGTATATAGACATACTGTAGCGTGTAGTCTACTTGTATTTTTCGATTTAGGCGCAATAAAAATACTCCTTTTATACTTAAGTGTGTCTTGTTACTTATCTTTTGTACCAAAACAGGTAAAAAGTAATGCTTTGACTTAATTTCAATAATAATTTTAAAAAAAAAAAAGTCACTTTGGATACACTCATTTATTGCAGAAACCACCTAAGTGCAATTTTTTAAAAAATTGTTGACTCAAAAACTTAAAGGAAGATAAAATAAAATAAAAATACATTATTTCAATAGCATGGTTTTTATTAGGTAAAAAATATTTGAAGGAGACTAGACCTATACTTAAGCTGCAAAACTTTTTTTTTTTTTTTTTTTTTTTTTTTTTGTTTAATTATCCGAAAGTTGAAAAATGCGATTCAAATAATGTGTTATCACTATGACCCGGAAGTTATTGACCTAAAAATTCTCTAAAAATTAGCTATAAAATGTCCTTAAATTCAAAAAATGCACATAAACTGTAAAAAAAAATGACCTAACCAAAATTAATAATTTCCTTCATAATAATAAATTAATAACTGTCACAGACAAATAATGAGTAGGTATATGGTTGGAATAACCCTATTTTAAAATTAACTTTCTTAGTAAATAATGCAATTATTGCTATTAAATAATAAATTCAAAATTCATCATCATTTTCGATTTTATAAATTATGAAAAAATAAGTTACTGTACTCAAAAGTAAAGAAACGGCGGTTGTCAGCTAAAACTGTTTTATACTTTGAGAAACTTCTCTCCACTTCCACAGATGTTATAGGTGCATATTTGAAAAAACACTATGTCACTGCCTGTTAAATCCTGTTCAAAAATATCAGTTCTGAAGTTTTCTCCTGACAAGATATCGGCAATCTGACAAACTGGTATCCTTCATTTTTGTCCAACACAAATTTGTTGTGTCTAATTTTGTCCCCAATCTTACTTTTTACATTTTCTATTCTCTCTTCCGCAATCCTCACTAACCCAATCGACTTATCCAGTGTCATGCCACTTTCTTCAAGGTGGGTTATGGTATACGACAAAAATATAAAATTTGATTTCATGAAAGCTAATTTACCTTGGATTTGAGTATCAGAAAACAGATCCTGTGCGCTCTCAATGGTCTTAGAATCTGCCCTATCAAAGCTATTCACCACTTCTCTCACTATTTGAAAATTGTCACAGTGGTATATACATGCAGTTAACCATGTACCCCAGCGTGTTAAAATTGGTGCCGGGGGCAAAGCTATATTATAGGGGCTTTTCTTAGTATTGTATGACCAGTGTGACGTTCAAGAAAATCTCGTAATTTGCAATTACTTAATTTTCCTAGCGGAATATTTGCACTAACAAACACTTCACATAATTCTTTATAAAAGTAAGATGACTTGTTACTTGCCGTCGAAGCCGTTCTTTTAACAGTAATTGAGACACTTGTCTTTTTCACATTTTAAAGAGCTCGCAAATGTTCTTCCCGCCCAACATGTACGGTGACGCGTAATTATGCACACTTTACAGAACAATACAGTTCCATCAGTAGAGAATAGGTTTCCTCCAAACTCTGAAACATAGTTTCAAACGGGACGCAGTTGTCTTTTTGTTTTGGCATTTCAACTCCACAACACAACAAATTTACACACCTCACAAACTACTCTCCTTACTACGGCATTCTGTCTCCCGAATCCATGACATATGCAATCCACAAGTATTGCATGATGTAATCGGCGATTCCTCGAATTTATGCGGCATAAATTCACCAGCACTGTTAGGACGCTGATCAAAAAGCCTATAGGTCAGGGTCAGGTCGGCCACGGAAATCGAACACGGGCCACCCGAAAGCGGGCCACATACGAAAATGTCCAATAAATTGGTGAAAAAGAAAGAAAATGACCGGAAAATGCATTTAAATGTTAAAAAATTACTATTATAAAAATGTGGGAAAAATGCATTTTGATGACCTATAAACACCATATATAACGTATTTGTTCCAGAACGCACTTAATTTCAAAGAAGCATCGTCTGTGACTACTCAGAAAAAAGATGACTTTTCATCAAAATCCGGGCACCAGTTATCACTATATAGCTCTTTCCGATGACATGTAAAAAGTTTGACATTTCAAGATAAACATATACCTATCCGCTTTTAAATATTTAACTTCCGATTCGCTTTCACCTATACCTCTAGTACACACAAGAACCTAGTTCTCAGAAGGTTTATCTTGTTTAAATATATTCACAAAGTTTCTTCATCTATCCACTTCGTGTTAATCAAGATACAAGAGTAGTCTGAAAAGATTCCGACCTAATAAGGATACAAGACTTTTTTTTTTCAATTTTTTTTCTCGACTTGGTCTCCTAACTCTACACACCTTTCCCAGCGATACTCCCATCTCTGTAATCCGTCCAAATAGTACTCGGCGTTTTTCTCTGCAAAATAATTGTTCACGAAGGTGATTGCCTCATTTGACAAAAATCTCTGTCCTCCAAGCGCAATTTTCACGAGGGAACAAACAGAACGCTTGGGGCTAGATCTGGTGAGTAAGGCGGATGGTCAAGCAGTTCAAACCGCAATTCGTGGATTTTCGCCATTGCAACCGCTGAGGTGTGTGACGGAGCGTTGTCTTGGTGAAACAGGATTTTCTTTTTCTACAAATGTGGCCGTTTTCCCGCAAGTTATGCCTTCAGCTTGTAGTATGCTTCTGTAATGGGTCTTCCTTTTTGAATATAATCGATTAAAATAGCTCCATGACTATCCTAAAAAACAGCCGCCATCACCTTCCCAGTGGAAAAAAACAACATAAAACAGTTTTTGCTTTTTCTGGAGCTGGTTACCCCTTTGCTGTCCACTGTTTGGACTGTATTTTCGTTTCGGGCGTATGATAGTATATCCAAGTTTCATCTATAGTAATTAATCGGCGCCAAAACTCGGATTTATTGCTCCTAAACTGCGCCAACAGAGCGTTGGAAATGTTCATTCGAACACGTTTTTGGTCTGACGTGAGCAAACGCGGCACCGGACAGCTTTCTCATGTCTAAATGTTGATTTAATATGTGACAAAAACGTTCTTTTGACTTGTTCATAGCCTCTGCTATGTCTCTCGTGTTAATTCGGAGGTCGTCTAGCAGCATTTGGTGAACTTTGGCTATGTTTCCGTTGGTAGTTGCACTTTTTGGACGTCTCGATCGTTCATCGTCTCCCAGGCTCTTACGTTTAAATTCAGCTGCCCAAAATTTCACTGTGGTAAATGATGGTGCAGAGTCCCCATACAAGAGTCCAACTCATCTTTAATTTCGTAGGCGCATTGCCTTTCAAAAACAAATATTTAATAACAGCTCGATACTGGATTTTGTCCAATTTTGTAAAAACACACATCAACTCACTCAAACGACTGTTACGTAACAACTGAGCGTCTAAAATGGCTGAAACTTTGGTGAGTAACTGTAAAAAGATGAACAACGAAATTCACTACCTTTTATTTACGAGTGCTGCTTCATGTTGAGGTCAAACCACCCTCGTAAACATTATCTTATTGCAAGTACAAGGGATTACAGTAGACTTTTAGGTGATAGTCAAACGTTTTAAAACTTGTAATGTCTTCGAAATGTGTGCTTTTTTTGTATGGAGACGAGATTAAAAAAATGAATAACGACTTACTATTTGGGAACATTTTCAGACAAATAAAAACTAATATGCCCTCCTCGACAGCGTAGATGGTAGCATGTCTGCCTCACGTCCAAGAGGTCTCGAGTTCGAATCTCGGTCAGCTTGAGTTACCTGTATAAAGTTTTTCCGAAGTTTTCTCTGATCCTGAAAGACGAATGTTGGGTAACTCTAAGCTCTATGTACCCTGGGTTCATTTAAGCATCATTTCAACCATTTCACTCACTGTCTGATATGATTTAACTTTGGAGGACGTAAATAAAAAGGAATATATCGGAAATGTCAAACACAAATAAATTTGAAAGGCTGTGTACGTCAACCGAACTATATTTTTTGTAAAATTTAGTCTTTTGCCATTTAGAAATTACGTCAAAATCATTCAGAGCAAAGAGAAAATCACAGGCTTTCACCAGAAAATTCAAAATACAAAGTTCATTTCACATATCTCAAAAATTGGGTGTTGTAATCAAAGTTATTATATACATTTATGAGAACATAAATTTTTTCAGGCGGTTTCGGGTGGAAATACTTAAGAAAATTTTTGTGGTATAACTTTTATTTTTCATTTGCTCGCACACATTAAGCACACAGAACTCTTTCTAAATATGCTTTTCTTTTTAAATCCAGGAGCCTGAAAACACGTATTTCCGATGAAATTTAAATATGAAATTGTTGTATAGAATACATAACCTATAAGTACATGGCAGGAAAGTATAACTAGGGAGCGCATTTTGCCCTATTTGCCTATTTTATTCCTTTGTTCAGAAGCTTGGACTTTTAAGCTATAAGTACGTTTCCTACAATTATTAGCCTAATTTCTTAGTTTTATAGTGCATATAAATGCCTATTTCATACGGTTGTGCCTATTCTGCTTATCAGTGCCTAAAACTGCCTTTTTGGCCAATTTCTTTTGTTTGTAAGTTGTGACAACAGCTTTTACATTTGTTGGTTTCAACGTGAAGTTTCCGGGGAAGAGAAATTTCTTACTGCTGCAAATTGGTTATACAAAAAGGGGTTTATTAAGGAGACACGTATGTACAAAATGGCCCAAAACTTACAACAATACCAAATTTAGTGTTTTTTTGGTCTTAAAATGAATATAGACATACTTCAATAATATAAAGTTTTTTTTTTTCTATTGGTACTACAGAAAACGTCACACAACTATTTAAATAACCCTACCCCCTGTATCGTAGCTGCTATTACGTAAATTTAATCCTAGATTTCTCAGATTCCATATTTTCTACATTTTCCTAAATTTAAAATGTTCCATAAGATGCAGTTTTCTATTAATCTGTATGAAATTCTAAACATGCCTTTAAGGGCAACTGCATATTAAGTGTATCCATTTACATTTGTTGTGTTTTTGTTATTTATATTGAAAAGGATTATAATGCTTACCTCTTACTGAAAACGCTTAGGAAAATAAAAATTGTTAAATAGGTAAGATTATTTCCCCCCTTCGTTGATATGGCGAAGAGAGATATTTTTAAAACATTTTTAAAACATTTTAAAATTTTCCTGTAATTTAGACATAAACTGTTAATTTCTCAAAAACCGTTAAACTAGAAAGCTGAAACTTGGTATTATTCCATTCTTGATCGATCACAAAAATAATTGGTATAAATTTGAAACAAATTTAAAAAAAGCTTCAGATATTTCAATGTTCACACTTAAGGCGCCCCCAAACCATGTTTTTGTTTTTTGACATAGTTAATTACTCCACACCTTTCTGCACATTCTGTTTCTTACTTAGTGAGGTGGATTTATATGTATTTTAATTATACGACAATATCTGTTATTTTAACTTGCTGTGGAGCCATTTATGAAATTTGGAATAAATGTAGAACTATTTCGTCTAGGGAACCGCAAAATAGTATGTGTTTAGTGAATTTGTTGCAGCATATGTTGCGATCATTGTCATAGCGTATTTTAAGAGCCATTTTACTAAAATTGTGTATTTCTAAGAGTTTACTTAGAAAAACTTTAGTGTCTACTTCAGTGCTTATTTTGCACATTTTAGTGCCTATTTTCCTGCCTATTTCACACATTTTTAGTGCCTATAAATCCGCTATTATAAGCTATCCCACACTACTGTTCGAAATAAGCGCCCATTTAACAGCTAGAGCACGTAGTACTAACATTGCCCACCCTGGGCGCTAGCTTCCACAACAACTGAAGTAGAGTGCAACTCAATAGAAATAACGCCACTAGATGGCTCGCACAACAACTTGTCGATGTCATGGTTATTAGAATACATGGAGGGTCATGCCGGCTTTTATATTCCATCAGTAATGATCATCACAGTATTGGACGCGACAAGTGTGTAGATTATGTGCCGCGAGTGTGTGTATCACGAGACTGCGCAAATTTGACTTGGAGTAATATTTAAAGGTAGGGGAATGTGAACATTGAAATGTTCTGATTTTTATTATTCTATGATATTTATTACACTTGATTCAAACACAAATTATTGGGGGGGGGGGGGAATACTCAACGCAAGATAAAATTATCTTTTGCTATTTAATATATGAACCGCTTTTATTGCAAAATTCTGAATTCACATGAATTTCTCTACTCTTGAACAAACTATACTTTAAACGTTTATTACTCCATCTGCTGCAACATAAACGTTATCATGTTGTTAACTTTAATGCAGGTGCTTCACTTTAATTGAAACTTGTCATCTTTGAAATTACATTCTCTTTGTATGTTCTAGAGATAAAATAACGGAGTAACAATTTCCAATTAAAAAAAGTATAAATATTGGAAAATGAAACAAATAATAGCGAATATCTCCGAAATGGCTCAGTACTAGAACCCGGAAGTTGTTGACAAAAAAAAACTTTCCTAAAAATGAGCTATAAAATGTCCTTAAAATATAAAAAAATGCACATAAAATGTAAAGAAAAGTGACCTAACAAAAATTAACAATTTCTTTCATAATAATAAATTAATCATTGTCACAGATAAATAATGAATATATGGTTCGAATAACTACATTTTAAAATTAACTTTCTTAGTAAATAATGCAATTATTGCTACCAAATAATAAATATATTCAAAATTCATCAGGTCATTTTCAATTTTATAAAATATGAACAAATAAGTTACTGTACCCATTAGCCAAAACATACCTTACTTAGCGTTGGTCATCTTCAAGTTATCAAAACTAAAGGAACGGCGGTTGTCAGCTAAAACTGTTTTATACTTCGAGAAACTTCTCTCTACTTCCACAGATGTTATAGATGCATATTTGACTAACACTATGTCACTGCCTGTTAAATTCTGTTAAAAAAGAACAGTTCTGAAGTTTTCTCCCGACAAGATATCGGCAATCGGACCCAACTGTTTGGTAGATATCCTTTACTTTTGTCCAACACAAATTTTAGTTTTTGTCTAATTTTGTCCCCAATCTCACCTTTTACATTTTGTATTCTCTCTTCCGCAATCCTCACTAACTCAATTGACTTATCCAATGTCATGACTCTTTCTTCAAGGCGGGTTATGGTATCCGTAAAAAATGCAAAATTTGATTTAGTGAAAGCTAATTTACCTTGGATTTGAGTATCAGAAGACAGATCCTGTGCGTTCTCAATTTCTTAGAATCTACCCTGTCTCAGCTATTCACCACTTCTCTCATAATTTGAAAATTGTCACAATGGTATATACATGAAGTTGCAAGTTTATATATATATATATATATATATATATATATATATATATATATATTATATAAGCCCATGGGTCAGGGTCAGGGTCAGGTCGGCCACAGGAATCGAAATCGGGCCTCCCGAATGCGGGCTATAGATGAAAATGCCCAATAAATCGTAAAAAAGAAACAAAATGACCAGAAAATGCATCTAAATGTAAAAAAAAAAAAAAAAAAAAGACTTTATTATAAAAGTGTAGTAAAACTGCATTTTGATGACCTATAAAAATCATTTCTATCGTATTTGTTTTAAAATGCACTTAATTTCAAATAAGCATCGTCTATGACAACTCAGAAAAAAGATGACTTTTCACCAAAATCCGAGCCCTATTGATCACAAAGAAATATGTTGGACATAGATTGTGTAAAATAAGACCTGAAGCTTTCCAAGCGTCGAATATGCTCAAATTGTTCTTGGGAAGCAAGCCAGGTGAAAAGACTATTAGAAATCGACGTTTTCGGAGTGTGCATCTCTCCCACCATCAGGAGAATAAGATAATATTATAATATAAGGGCGCTCAACTACGGCGGTCATCAGCACCCCTTAAAACACTAGTCATGGCAAAAGCCAGATACAAAACCTTCCAAAAACTATACAAGTGTAACAAAACCTACCAAAAACACACGTACATAAAAAACATCAATCAAAACCCACCAAAAACTTCGCCCACCAAATCCCAAACTCTAAACTAGACAAGAATCCAAAAACCCTCTCCACGGATCTCCACGCCCGGCTACACGTGGGTGGGCCTGTTGACCGTCTCCCTCAACCACGAAGAGGAGCCCACACGAGGGAGACTGTTGGCTCGGGACCCCGGGTGCGCCAAACCCGTACCTACCGAAGTAGGCCCTGAGGGGCCCATCATCAGGATATTTATTAAATGTAATAACCACAAATGCATCATTGGATATAACACAAATATAAAAAAGACAAAACACTGTCAAAATTCGCATTACTGAACAAAAGACTGTTTTCAGTAAATTAAATGCCAGGTCAGGAGATGGCGTGAGTATAGAAAATTAATTGGGTCAAAGAAACGTAACTACTTAACTTGATTATCAAGCTGTATTGATCTGTGCTTCTTAGGTCGACGGATTTCCATCTAGAAAAACAGTAGTGTTAAAGTACAAAGATATAAACGATACAAAATGCTAAAAATCACCATGACTACTTGAAACTTAAGGATGCTAAGGTTGGCCGGACTGAGGATAGATTGGTCTAAGATGAATTCAAACCAATTTCTGTTTCAGGAACTTTGCGTATAATACGTTTATGCATTCATCATGACATCCCTCTCATATCTATCGCATATGTCTATATATGTTTCCCTTCCCCATTCTGTCTTTATTTTCAGTGATTCCTTACTTATCAGATTCCCCACGTCACTTGTCTGTCAATGTCCTCTATCCTATTCTTAATAATTGTCCAAAAATCTTTAATATTTCTTTCTCTCTCATGCCAGATATCCCCCAACCCTATTTTGACCAGCGTTCTCTCTAGATCTGCCCAACAGCTGTCCTTACATGTAGAAATCTTCTGTTGTTCTAGACAGATCTTTAATCAATTATCATCATCCTTTTTATACAACTATACCAATATTTTAAACATCTTTCTAAAATTACCCCACTCTTGTAAGGTCTTCTAAGTTCCACTCTAGCTACTCCATTTGGCGTTGACTTATTCACACCCAGTATCTCTTTACAGAACTGTTCATATGTATGTTCTGGAGGACGTGATTACAAAAAAAAAAAAAAAAAAAAAAAAAAAAAACAGAAAACAGAAAACATAAAAAAGAAAAAAAACATATGTGTGTTCAACATAATTTCTAATTTCATTAGCCCCCCACAACTCCACACCATATGTCATTTTTTTATTCTACTATTGCTTCATAGATTCTTTTATTCTACTTTACTGAAATATCTGGTAATTTATATTTACAGCTCCTTACCCCAGACATTGCTATCTTCCCTTTCACTCTTATCTTTCTGCCATGTGCTCCCCTGCCTCCATTGTAGCACAGTCTTATCCCTAAATAGTCAAATTCCTTTACAACCTCCACTTTTTGGTCATTTAGATACCACTTTTCATCTTTTCTTGACTTATCACCCTTCTTAAATACTACTATTTTTGACTTGCTTATATTGATTCTTATCCCCCATTCTTTACAGTAGCTGCTAATTTCATTTATTGCTCTCTGTAATCCTATCACTGTTATAGTGGCTATTAGTCTGTCTAGTGAACGCGAGTGCAGTTTGCCCCTCAAAGAAAACTCACTCTATCGCCCACTAATGACCGTACACATTATCGTAATGCAATTTCCACAAGTAGTTTTGTCAAACCTTTCTGATGGTGACTCGGTAATTTTCTAGAATAACTTTCTTTACTTTTTCCACAATGTCGTCAGTAATTAATGTGCGAGGGTGTCCAGAGAGGTCTTCATCTTCTCGATACTCTTACAAACGTTTCTATCACTGGTAAACTCTTGTCTTAAAGCCTGTCTAGTGAACGCGAATGCAGTTTGCCTCACAAAGGAAACTCACCCTTCCGCCCACTAATGACCGTCATAAATCTATCTCCACACTTCAGAAATGGAACACTGTCGTTGAGGACCAATAGCAACCCTGATTTTCTAAAAGTGACAGTCGTATGTCTACTCCACGTGGAGTCTCAGTTGCCAAAGTTCCAACTTCCAGTTGATCTGTTTCATTACGTGCAGAAATTCATTGTGTGTCACGATGTGGAGACCGTGGGAGGGAAATGCACTGGTAAATGCAAATGAAGTAGTAGATTACTTTCAGTCAAGTGAAAATAATCAAAGTGATGACAATAGTGTGAATAACTGGGCCGAGTTATATTACTGGAAAAGCCTTACAAAACAAAGTTATTACGGGAAATGTTTCTAAGCAAATTCAAGCGCTTGTTTTGAACACATAAATATGTGCTGAAAAATAATCTTGGTAAGGGGTCGTGAACCTGATGATAAATTCTGGGTATTCACAGAAATACAGTAAGAAATATTGTGACGAAAGGAATACCAAAGACGCCGATCAAGTGTGAAAACAAAAGGAAACGTTTCTCTAAAGTAGATAATTTCACATGCGATTTAATTCGTCGAGAAATTTATAGATTCTATGCAAAAGGGAGAGCGCCCACCTTAGACGAATTGGTTGCACATTTGCAAGAAATTTATGATTTTCCTTATGGGTACTGCACTTTGCGCGGCCTCCTAAAGGACCTGGATCTCAAATACCGCACTTTGAATAAAGTTAAGGGTTATTATGGAATCCAGTAGAATTGTAGCTTGGCGATATATATATTTGTCAAAACTAAGGAAGTTTTGCAGTAATGGACATAAGATAGTTTATTTAGACGAAACCTCGTACGATACCCATGACGTATCGAGAAAGGTGGCAAACTTGCAGAAAGGACTGGGAGAAGGAGGGCCGGGGTTGTAAAACGATTATAAGGGTTCGTCAAAGGCAGCGGCCGACGTGCACATGAGTTAACTAAACAGACTCTGTCAAACCATCTGCAAATAGTAACCCTGGTATTGCCTTATTCCTATTAATTGGGTCACGGAAATTAACAAACCTTCCACTCGTCGATAAAATACATCATGATTCACTAGCACCGTAAATAACTATTAAATATTTAGTTCACTTAAGGGAGTTTAACCCTTTTATTGCACAGGAGGTAAACTTTTCCAAATGTCAGCCGTTTTAATACAATAAACAATCATTTGGTATTGTTTTAAATCGAAATCTCATCACGCGTGGTTTGAGCTAGAAGAGGGAAAGTTGCATCGTACAAGTTGGTATAGAGCACAGCACGGGATGTGAAGCGTCTTACGTAAGTATGCCCACCCCGCGACAAGCTGTTCCGGCCGATCAGGAAACGTTCTTACGTCATAAATTATCTCAACTGTATCCTGCTTCCCGTCAGGGAACTACTGAAGCCACCTTCATTCACAGTATCGCTTCGTCGTAGACAGAGAAGGCACTCCATTCAATTTGATGTTGAGTGTGTAAATGAAAAACGAAATGTTAGTTAAGCACTGCGTTCCAGATTTTCGAGAAAATTACACGACCCCAAACTACCGTTTACATGAAAAATTGTAAAGATGTCTTTACCGTTCCTTATTATAACACCATATTCAAATGTACTCTAAAACAGTGTTTATTTTGAATGGATTTATACCTAGACATACCTGGTAAACCGTTAGATATAAAATATTGTGGTACAAAAAAAGAAGAAAAAAAATATTGAGCTGTTATATGTTCGTAACGTTAACCATTTCCAAGATAACTTTGTTGCTTTTGGAATTTTCAAATGCGCATTTTTTAGTTAATTGATGGAAAATTATCATTTCTTCATACTAGCCGCATATAGGCTAAGGTGACGGCAAGATGGCCATGGTAGCTCAATGGGTTAGAGTGATTGGACGGAAACCAGGAGATCCGCGGTTCAAATCCCGGCAATGGCATTGAATTTTTCATGTTGACTCTATCAAATTCCTTAGTCTATATACGGCTAGTGTGAAGAAATGGTTAATTTCCATCAATTAACTAAAATAAGAATAGTTTGTGTAAAAGCGAGTGGATAATGTGACACATCTTCTGTCGTCAAATAAACTGTTACAACGCCTGTCTTAAAGACACTGCCTGCTCTACGAGGGCAAAACTGGGCTACAGAAGTCTTGCTATCTACAGTTGATTTACTGTAGTTATTTTACTGTACTTTAGATATTTTTATTGGTTCCTTTTGTTATTGTTTTCTTTGGGCGTATCCTGTTTATTAAAAGACAATGCAGTGTGAAAGTGTCACATACGCACGAGCTCTTAAAAATGTGACTATCACTTAAAGTCTTCTGTATTCCCTTGTAACTACAATAAGATAATATTTATCTTGATTAACATGAAACAGATAGAGAAATTATGTTTGTACAAGAGCAGAGCAAGCCATATGAATGAGAGAATTTAACGCTTCCAGGCCCTTCGGCAGAGCGCTGAGGCGTATTGACCTACAGTGACACCTGCTTTATTCGTCTGTTATCTTGTTTACTATACCGGGGGCGTCCTTGTTTATATGGTAATGTACGAGGGATCTTCAATAAAGAATGATCACAATTTTTTTTCTTTTTTGACAACGTACCTTTACTCAACCTCATAATTTTGATGGCCCTTCTCAAAATAGTCTCCCCTGAATGCGATGCACTTGTCCCAGCGTTTCTGCCAGTCTTAAAAGACATGCTCGAAACAAGTTTTGAGAAATCCTTCAAAATCGCCTCCGCACCCTTCACCTCTGCTTCTGATGATGGATAACGCCTCCAACGAAGGCGTTTCTTCAAGTTAGGGAATAGAAAAAAGTAGCATGGGGCTAAATCCGGACTATAGGGAGGATGAGGGATGCACTTCACATTGATTTTTGCAAGATATTCAGCAACAACATTAGCAATATGCAGCCGCGCATTATCGTGGTGCAGCATCCAGCCTGTTTCACGGAAATGTGGTCTTTAGCACCTCATATGGACTTGCAATGTTTTCAGGACATCCCTGTAGTATTGACCAGTTACTGATGTGTGTGCAGGTACAACATGCTGATAAACCATTCCATGAATATCAAAGAATGAGATGACCATAACTTTCCCAGCAGAAGCAACCACTTTTGCTTTTTGGGGGTTGGTGATGAAGGAGAATTCCACACTGAGCTTTGCTGTTTGCTCTCAGGATCAAAATGATGTAGCCAAGTTTCATCAGCAGTGATTACGTTTGAAAGAAACTCCGGACCTTCCTCTAACATCAACTTTAACTGCATGTTACCTCCATTGCAGTGGTAGGTGATACTGAACATGTCTGAACTTGCCTGGTTCTCACAGGCGGGAACCAGGAGTACAACAATAAAACTACTACGGCGTGTTTGTTTCACATTAAGCCAACAGAATATTATAAGATTGAATTTTAGTGCGAAAAATTATGACCGTAAAAAATTATGATCATTCTTTAATGAACAGCCCTCGTAAATAAAGCTGGAAAAGGTATTACACCTTCGGCGACTATGACTGGAGGGAATGTTCGCGCTATTTTATTCCCACGTGTCAAACACGTGCGCTGTCAAAGAACTTCTATGCAATGTCTTTTTTTGCCGTTTTCGATGTCAGAGTAGGTCATGTGATAGCACTATGTAATATTTTTAATTTTGTACGCTAGAAAGTGACTAAATACTTACACCAGTTACTCAAATATCTAATTTCTTCACATAACCTTACCTCACTTATAAATTAAAAATAAAGGCACAGGTCTTTCTGCGGAATATCAATGCTAAATAGCTGCGCGTAGCCACTTTGGTAATGACTTGTAAGTTCTAATGGCATGCAACTAAAAAGACAATTACGTACCTAATTGGAATCTGACAACGGACGAATTCCTTAAACGACTTCAACTTACGAGTTTTCCTTTGATAATTCCTTCGCCAGAACAATATACCTTCACGCTCAACAGTTATATTTGTTCTATTTCTATTCACAACTTCAAAACCTGTCGCCAAGAATGGTGTGGAAGCTGTTTTTTACTTTTGTTTAGATTGCCATATAAACTAAGGACGGCTACTGTATAGAAGAGCGAAATATTAGTAACCTACGTACAGTTCATTTCTATTCGTTATTTCCCGACCTCCGATTGAGCAAGGATGACGTCATAGTTGACTGGTGAGTCTATCTTGAAATCATAATGCCCTCTACGGAGAAGAAGCGGTAATTTTTGCGGAACAGTAAGCAAATTACAGTGCTCTCAGTGTGGTTGCTTTGATAACTAATACAACCAGCTTCCCCTGGATATGAACCCAGAGCACCGCGTCTTCATGATTGAATTCTACTTTCGTACCGGCATTAAAATTGGTGCGACATATAAATATAATTTAAACTGCTGCATAGAGGAGTTTATGCAACGCTGTCCAACATTCAGACAAGTCCCTCGGAGCGTAATGTTGTCCAAAAGTGTCCAGGTACCGTCAAATTGACACACTTTTGTTTGCAGCACAAACGTCTTAATGCTTTATCAGTATACGATATAATATTTTTGTAATTCTCACGCTTAATTAAAATGTCTATTAATGTTGGTATTCTTATGTCCTTTAAAACCAATAGGTGCATCAAACATTTCCAAGATACAGGATCAGTTACTCACAAAAAGAGAGACACTGGACGCTATTAAGTGACTGGTCCCAATCTAGAAGCAATAAATAATGTTATGACAGAAAGGCCTCAAGCATACCTTCTCGCAATACAGACAATGTTTAAGGGGAAGAGAGAAAGGAAATATATGAAAATGGACACATAAGACTATGTACTGGAGATAGTTTCTTGTTTAGACTTGGATAAAAGCTTTGTACATATTGTAACACTAATTTATTTCTCATTCATTTCATTTTCATGTTCTACAAATTGTCGAGTTTGTAATGAAGTTACATTGTGAGGAAACTGTGGGTGATAGAAAAGAATTGAGATCAAATTGAAATATTTCTATTTTATGTGACAGGTTTACAATATGTATATATGTCTACTATAACAGAAAAAACAGATGTTCATTGTGAAGTAAGAGTTCATTGACTTATCATTTCGTATATTCTTCATGGTATACTTTTATGGCTGCATAATTAGCTTTGCAGTACATTGCATTACAGTATATAGTTTTTTATAAACAGTTATCGTATCTACGCACCAGGCGAAATTACACACCTTTATATTACGCGGGCAGACTCACCTCTCAAATGGTATACTTACCTGCCGGTAGAGGGAGACCCCAAAGCTGCTGTCAGCACATTCAATGCAATCGCAAGCCGCTAGGGTAATCGTATATAAATTCGCTCCATCAGCGATGCTATTGATGACGTCAAATTTTGCGCGGTAAAATCACAGATAAAATAAACACAGTGTATAGCTGTGACTTTGATATGAAAGGTTAGTCAGTTAATTATTACATACAAAGAACATCCGCTTTACACAAAGGGATTTTGATTCTCTCTTCTTACTCCTTGTTACAATAGTCAATCACGTTATATACGAGAACTGTTCAATAAAGAAAGATCATAATTTTTTACGGTCTTAATTTTTCACACTAAAATTCAATCTTATATTATGTTAGCTTTATGTAAAACAAACACGCCGTATTAGTTTCATTGTTGGTACTCCTGGTTCCCGCCTGTGAGAACCAGGAAAGTTCAGACATGTTCAGTATCGCCTACCGCTGCAATGGAGGTAACATGCAGTTAAAGTTGATGTTAGAGGAAGATCCAGAGTTTCTTTCAAACGTAATCACTGCTGATGAAACTTGGCTACTTCATTTTGATCCTGAGAGCAAACAGCTAAGCTCAGTGTGGAAATCTCCTTCATCACCAACCCCAAAAAGCAAAAGTGGTTGCTTCTTCTGGGAAAGTTATGGTCATCTCATTCTTTGATATTCATGGAATGGTTTATCAACATGTTGTAACTGCACACACATCAGTAACTGGACAATACTACAGGGATATCCTGAAAACATTGCAAGTCTATATCAGGCGCAAAAGACCACATTTCCGTGAAGCAGGCTGGATGCTGCACCACGATAATGCTCGGCCGCATATTGCCAATGTTGTTGCTGAATATCTTGCAAGAATCAACGTGAAGTGCATCCCTCACCCTCCCTATAGTGCGTATTTAGCCACATCTGACTTTTTTCTATTCCCTAACTTGAAGAAACGCCTTCGTGGGAGACATTATCCATCACCAGAAGCAGTGGTGAAGGCTGCGGAGGTGATTTTGAAGGATCTCTCGAAAAAAATTTCCAGCAGGTCTTTGAAGACTGTCAGAAACGCTGGGACAATTGCATCGTATTCAGAGGAGACTATTTTGAGAAGGAGCATTAAAATTATGAGGATGAGTGAAGGCACGTTGCCAAAAAAAAAAAGTGATCATTCTTTATTGAACAGACCTCGTATGATTTCTCACGTCTGTCGATGTATGACACGTTATTGTGATTGTACGAGTATCTGAACAGAATTACGTACACTGTCTCGTCTTCTATGTGTGACGGCTTGCGTAAACAACTCTGTAGTTACACATTCCCTCCGATACCTTTACATGCTTTGCATTGTTGTAGTAAATATCAAACTAGTGATATACTGTCAGAATGTCTGAGCTATGCAGTAAGTTCGTAGGGTCATCAAAACGTGGTCTTAACTAGAACACGCAGCTGCGAGGTTTCCGCGAAGAAAAATGCTATGAATTTTCCGATACCGCTTCTTTTGAAAAATGGCATCGATCTCTTCCTCTTATCTTGCTCCATCTGATGCTGGAGCTCCAGGTGCTGCAGATCTGTTGTAGTTTAACTTGTAAAAAATGGAGCTGTACAAATATTGATGTCTGAGTCTTTTGTGTCGTCTTTTGGAACTGTAGAGGAGAGAGACTGCCAAAACCCCGAGCTAATGCGAGGAACAGTCTTCTTCACATTTCAAATATCTGCTCATAAATATACATACCGGACTGGTAAGATTGATAAGTTTATCAGATTTGGAGGATATAAATAAATATAATGACGTATCTCTATGTGTTAAAATTAATGTATAATGTAACAAGCTACGGGAATAAGCGAATAATGGCTTAAACAATAATAGTGTTGGGCAGAATGTCAAAACTATAATAAACATAATACTTGAAATGTAGGCCTACCAATTGTATTTTATTCATACAGTGGTTAAAGTGAAACTTTATCCATCCTTGATAATGCCCGCCTCGGTAGCGTAGATGGTAGCCTGTCTGCCTCACGTTCAAGAGGCCCCGAGTTCGAAACTTAGGTTGAGCTACCTGGGTAAGGTTTTCCCTTATCCTGAAAGACGAATGTCGCTTAACCCTAAGCTCTATGGACCCTGGACACATTCGAGCATCATTTCATCCATTCATTCATCACCCGAGATATTTAACATTGGAGGTTGTAGCTTAAAAAACACCTTACTATTAAAGTGTTACTTTAGAAGATTAATTTCTGTTATTAAAGTACAACTTTATAAGTAGAGGAGAAGGTGGGAATATGGAAATTTGGGTTAAATGCTTACACATTTATTAATGAAGACTGATTCTTTGTTTAGTTTTACATCTGCCGATAACATTAGAATTATATAGAATGTATACTGTCTACCACAGAGCTGACGATAGGGGAGAAGTCCCCAGAAACTAGTCTTCATAAAAAACTTGTAAGTGGAGAAAAGTATATACAAGGTTGACTCACTTGCCTAATTTTAGTAACATTAGAATTGTTTATAATGCTAATTCCACAGAAAAAAGACATCTTATGAAAAGGTGCATTTCTTGGTCCACTGAAAATAGGGTGGTAGTATGGAACACCTGTATCACTAAAGATAAAGTAGTTTCATTTGCAGAAATCACACACATAATCTTCTTTTTTGGCCCCTGCACATTCTACATGTACCCACATATTACATATAACACATTTAATCCAGGTTTCACTACTGCTCTTTTGTTTCACAAAATAGGTACAACGCATCTCCATCATCAGGTTTGTACCTAGTTCCTCCAAGTCGGTGTCTCATCTGGAACACAAACAACATCCTCGATGTCAGATGATGAAAATTTGTCCATTCCCATGTTTCTTTTGGGTTTTGTTTGGTTCCTTTTCTTTTCTTTAATGGACTCATTCCTTTTTGGTTTTGGTTTAGTTTCTGACTTCCCTGATGATGTCGAAGGATGATTTTCTAGCGATGACTCCAAGTACTTTTTATAACGAGAGGATGTTATCACAGCTGCTGATCTGGATTTTCCACTTCTTCTAGAAGCAGCCTTCTTGCTTACTGGCACAGGAGAGAGATGGAAGGGTGAAACTACCTCATTTTATTCTGAAGTACGTTTTTTGATTCCGTTGACTTCTCCTGAATTGCCTTGCTGAAAAGCAGAACTGTTGTTGGCAAATTCGTTTTTCCATATTCGTTATTCCATATTACCACCATCGCCATTTTTGAAATTAAGATGTCATATAGCGTTTTGAGTTTGACATAATATGTTGCATCTGCTCTATAAAGGTACACTGGCATGTTATTCAGTCGAAGCACACTAGATAACTTACCTTGCACCTCCGGAGAAGATTAGAAAAAACACAACGTGACGAACTGCAAAGGTTTTTGTGACACGCTGAACACGAAAACCTCTCTGCTCCATCACAGACTCACAACAACTACTTCGTTCTCATACCAGAGTCTACTAGAACTGTCAGCTGTAGTTTAACAGACATCCAAGTGGTGTCGCTCAAATACCACAACCGCTAGACATGGATTCCATATTACTATCTTCTCCTCTAAGTATTGGATAAAATACGATATTTAACTTAATGTTACGAAAGTACATGTCTACCCCTATACGCGTTGAACAAATTAAATGAAATGAGGCGCATAGAACCATAAGGGCCTAAAGCACAACATGGTCGATTTTGAGATTTTAGCATGTATGCATGCTCCTGATATTTATCGACCTTGAGATCAACCAGCTGTAGCTGTACTTTAGGCCCTCTTTGATTTAATGAAAGTTGTAAGAGGCTGTCTCGCAGGGCCCAAAGCATAAAGTATCATGTTCTTTGCTCTGCGCTGTTCAGTTTTTATCTAGTGTTGCCCACATCTTTACATCACGTTAGCAAGTAGTACTTTGTAATGTAAATTTTGATTTTAACAAACATCCATTTTTCTCAAAACTATGTTTCTGTGCTTTGGGCCCTTATGGATCTCAGCGCCTCAGTTGTATTAGAAGCCGAGGGAATTTCACACCGAACTTATAGATAGATTATGTGAATCAGACTTCTGCGAGGAAGGGACGAGATGGCAGCGATCTACGGGTGTTCATCTCGGCGCCAGGTTTAGCCGTGCAGTCGCATGAGGTAAGAATCTGACCGAGGTACATCAATATTGATGCAGTCCATCTTACCATGATTAGTCGACGGGTGCTGCCTTTGGTTGCACGTAAATTCTACTGAAAACGCGTCCGGAAGTCCATCACGTGATCTCTTTCACCTGCTCTATCTCCTTGCTGTTTGTCTATTGAGCAATGGAAGAAAACGAATATATTCCAAGATAATCTAAACATGAAGTACTTAACAAGGTTGTTAAATTAATAAACAGTTTTAAGACGATGCTATAACGGATCGACACGTGGTGAAAAGCGAGCCTTACAATTTATTAAATATGCTCAAATATTAGAGACAGTTTTTCTTTGCTTTTAGCGCTAACCAAAGTTCCAATTGAATTAATCGGCATTCCCTTTTCGAATAAAGAAACAGAAGAAAAAGAAATTATCCCTAGATAAATTTGAACTCCAAATTTCTGGAATACAAAGCTTACAACTACTACACCAAGATTCTCTCTTAACTTTGTTTATCCAACAGTTAACTGTAAAGCTGTACTTTAATAATATAAATTAACCATCTAAACTAACACTTTAATATTAAGGATGGATAAAAAAAGATAGAAGAAATAAAATAAAAGGAATAACTAAATAAGACAATAGCATTAATAAGATTTTAAAGAAATGACAAAGACAGATAAGGAGTGAATAGTATAGAATGTATTGATTATGAGAGATAATAGTTTATGTGAAATAAAAAGTGAAGGCCTAACGAGCATGACCAGGGCCAAAAAGACATTATATTTAGCGACTTTTGATTTACGCTCTGGCGACTTTTGGCTAGCCCTAGTAGGTAACACTGTTTTTAGGACTGTATGAACTATAATAAATACAAACAACACGTATCTGTAGGTACCTCATTTTACTCGCCTCGAGGCGCGGCAGAGAGAGGCCCTGAAGCAAGAAGCGGTTCCTCTGCAGTACAAGACGGTGTTGCGGAACAACCATCTTTTGTTCCGTGACGCTAAACACGTTCCTTGTCTTACGCTAATGTAATGTCGTACCTCCTTAATTTAAAACAATGTGTTCATTTGCACAGGCATCTCCACATAAAGTTCTTGAACCGGCAAGTTGAAGCGATTTTCGTGACAACAGCGACTTCGCAGTATCCAGCGAGTTACTTCGAATTTGTTCCTTCTCCTTACTACCCATGTTAAGTTATTTCGTGACTGTCTTATCTCAAATTGTGCCAAAATAAGAATACAACGAAAAGATTTATAAACTGTCAGTTCATTTTGCTTTTATTGTCATTTAATCTCCTGAATACTGTTTCTCATCCCACCCAGGCCTGTAATGTTTAAGTGTACAGCCCTACGTCTGTAGATTTACTGCCATGTTAAAAAACACACAGTTGGTTAACTATTGTTTTTCAAATGCACAGAGTTCTGGTGTGCAGCGAATGAGATGCATTTGTGTGCTCAACATTGCTACCTCGTTACCCCCACTCGTTTTATATTTCCCTCTCTCTCGCACACTATCCTAGAGCATGCACTTGGCGCTAGACTTAAGGAAACCCAAAATGAATTTTTCAAACTTTTTTAATAATGTAGTTGTTAAAATCAAAATTGGAATAAGCATATTCGCATATTGTGAACAGGTTTTAAATGTCATAATTATAATTTATGAATTATATGTTTTTATAATCCAATAGAACTGTCAGTGGCGCATCCATATTGCTCTGAATGTTACTTACACAAGACACAATTCATCATTGTCATCGTCTTCATCGTTTGAATCTTAAAAATTTATTATGATAGGCTCCAAAATCTCGTCACGTGCTATTTCTTTCCAAAAGTCCTGTTCTTGTAGTTTGTCTGCATGTCTCACACAGTTTTTCTAGACTTGTGTTACCTTGTCAATTTCTTCTCGAATAAGTAGTTCAACTTCTGTTAGTACTCAGTTTAAAAGTATTATTTCTGTTTGCAAACCTCACGTTTTATCTGAACCCATACTAACTCAATTGGATAGTATTGGTAGTGGTTGGGGGCAGTTGGATTACCTCGAGTCCCATTTCAATTGCAAGTTGATCAAGCTGATAACACTTGTTCATGATTTTTAAACCAAAGAACAGCTGAATAATACTTATTTGAACTATCTAGAGTGAACTGTCCCCAGTTACGAAGTAATTATAAACGTTACGGATGGCTCCACCTTCTGCAGATAGAGCATTTTACAACCTAACAGGAAGTGTACTATTAGCTCTCTCTCGAATTTGACAAACATCCTGGCTTGTTCAAGGTAATCTTTTTAGCCTATCATGTAAATAGTTTATATCTCAGTTCTGAGTAATTACAAATGTATGTACACACATAAATACCATCTAACAACGATGTTTATTTCAGTACTTACAAGATGCGCCGTTATAATATATTAGTATTATATTTATTTGTATTACGGAAACTATTTGAGATAAAAAAATATCGCGTTTTTACAGTTATAATAGAAACAGGACTCCCTAACTTCATCGTGGATCAATGAGGGAGTCTGTAAACACAAATGTGTTGAGAATTATTTATTTTGCTTATTTTCATTCTGTAATGTCTTATGATATACTTAGCTGGGGAAATGCTAAAGATGTATCAAAAATATTTAGACTGCAGAAAAGGGCTATTCGTTATATAGTAAATATTCCTTTCACCACCAGCTGTAAACCATATTTTAAACTACTAAAAATACTTCCATTACTCTGTGTGTATATATGAAGCTCTAGTTAGGACAAGAATTGTACTTGCTCAATTTGAAACAAATTCGCAGATACATACACATAATACAAGAAGTAAATCAGATCTACGCATTATAAGCCACAATACAACTTTATTCACACATAGCTTCGAACATAAAGCAGTATTATTATATAACAAACTACCCGATGGCATTAAAAGTATAACAACGGAGAAAAGGTTTAAACTGACTGTAAAAACATTTTTAAGAGAAGGTTGCTATTATTCAGTGGAAGAATACTTAAAATATGATCAACATATCAATGCTTCCTAAAATTATGTTTGTGAATAAATACCTGTGCAACTTCGGAGGTGATACTTGTAATATTCAGAAAAGCTATAAAAATCCTACTAAGAGTAATGTCACAGACAATAGATGAGTTTCTAAGAAGTAATATTAAATAATAAAGTAAATATTGATTTTTTTTTGGGTAAAAATTATATCTCTTACAGCCTAGTTCTTAAAAATGTAATACATTAAACTATTATGTGACCTAAGTTGCATTATTCTTAATTACTATTTGTATTATTATTCTGTTAATTACTACTGCATTACTTTAATCACTATTGTATTATTTAACTACTATTGTATTATTTAATTACTATTGTATTATTCATAATTGTATTACTCATAAGAAATGTATTATTCTTATGGGTACAAATTTGACGAAGCCATGAATATTGTATATTCCTAAGGTGAATAAAACTAAGATCTATCTTGTTGCTAAATTTGAATCTCTGTCTTAATGCAAATAGTATTTATGAGTCAGATAGAGCCCGCCTCAATAGCCTAGATTGTAGCATGTCTACCTCACGTTCAAGAGGTCCCGAGCTCGAATCTCGGCCAGGGTGAGTTGCCTGGATAAGGTTTTCTCCGGGGTTTTCCCTTGTTCTAAAAGACGAAGGTCGGGTAACTCTAAGCTCCATGGACCCTGGGCTCATTTGAGCATCATTTCACCCATTCCATTCATCGTCCAATATGACTTAACGTTGGAGGACGTAAATTACAACAACAAAATCAGATAGACCAACTTAGCTCGTGTCACACCTCACTAACGAGGAATGCAATATGACAACGCCGCAGAACTCCGATTGGTTGCTGGTGTGGTAGCTTTCAAGTATAATAACTATCTCATTTGAAAGTCAAAGTACTTACTCCCAACTATTGTAAATATTTATTCCTATAGATAACTACTTTATAAAACGTGTCAGTCAGTACGACATAAACAAACCGAGCGGGATGCTCAGGCGGTTTCATCTGTGGCCCGGGTTCGATTCCCGTGGCCGACCTACCTGATCCATGGGCTTTTTCGGGGGGTTTCCCGGGTCACTAGGCAAATGCTGGGCAGGTTAATTACACCCCCCGAATTTCCTATCCCTCCATTTCATTTCCATTATCAATTCTCATCATCTCCCATCTGGTGGTCTATTTCAGGGTAGAAGTGTCGGCGGGAGTCTGGGCGGTGCATGGCAAGATGATATGCTCTGAGGTAACCTACTTCCTCCTCCGGTAGGTCGGTTGCCGGCCTCAGCTCCTCTGCTGGGACCATTTCGGGACCGCCTGCCAGGGACCTTTGGGGCTCGGCTGCTGGGCTCATTGCCGTCCCGCAGTAGGGGAGCGTGTCCGTTGTGCTGGCCTATAGGAGGAAGTCTCTAAGTAAACTGTAGGGACCCTGCCCTCTGTACTGTCGTGGCTCCTTGGGTTCGCCGCCCTCTGTCTCCTTCACCTCATCCTTGCTCCCGGGGGTGCCCCACTTGGGGGCATAGGAACAATGGGCCCAGCATGGTGGCCTGCGTACCGAATTCGCTCCGTAATGAGATCCTAATGACATAAAGAAACAAAGCTTGAGAGTCAAGGCCCTACACAGAAATCAAAGATGTGGCCTTCTATATATTGAAAACCCCATAAATTATTACAACACCCAAGGTCAACATACATATGCACACACATTCCAGTAAAAACCAAAACCAGAAATGTGAAAATATAACGAAATGAAAGGCTATAATTAAAATACACGCTTTTAAAATGTGGAACCGTTAATTAAACGCATATAAAACAGTTCTCATCTGCATAAAAGCTTTTCGGTTCGATTCATCAGTAATATTTAATAATAATAAAGCAAAATGCATCAATGTGTAAATCAACATAGAAACGGAGGCGGGTTTAAAGCCCCTGGGGCAAAAGCCGTGGAAATAATAACTACTAATACTAATTTTATATTACTGATTTTCTCTGTATAGCATCACACCCTTACAGAAAAACAGTTATTATCTCTGTCATGCATTAGTCCTGATTGACGGTTCAAGGACAAAGAAAGTAAATCTTGTTCCATAAGATTTATTAAATCGATGTACTGCATTCACGCACTTTTTGTACTCATTCTTGTACAAATTATACTTACAGATATAGCACCATGAATAAAATTAGGAAGTGTTTGAAGGTAGAGTAATTAGTGCTTATGTATGGTCCCTTCGCTTCGCCAATCTAACAATGTGTGGAGTAACATGAAATACAATGTTTACGAGACAAATCGTCATACTTTGGAAGAACTAAAACAAAATATTAGAAATGAAATCGGAAACCACTTAATCGTGTTCTCCCAATATAATTCTTGTTTAGCCGAGGTTGGACAGCATTTACAGCATCTTCTATAAGGTAGGAGTGTTATACAAGCTTTACGCGTGGAGTTCATGTAGGAGCAAAACCGGCTGTGGCACATCCAATCGCGCATAGGCTAAATGCTGGGCGCCCGTTAGGTTTTAAATGAAGCACATGTACTTAGCTATCTTGTTTCATTTTCTCCAACTTTAAATCATATCTCACGATGACATGATGCTCAAATGAGTCCAGGATACATAGAGCTTAGAGCTACCTGACTTTCATCTTTCAGGATAAGGAAAAATCCAGAAAACACAGTCATCTAGGTAACTTAACCCAATCGAGATTCGAACTCGAGACCTCTTGAACGTGAACAGGACAATGCAAATAAGATACGAGGGGGTGTCGTGAAGTTTTAATAATCACCCTTTAAAACTGTGATAGAAAGTTTGTGTTGATATCTGCTTGTTTTTCTCTACGTAGTCACCATCAGACTTAAACATTTTCCCCAGCGTTTCTTGACCTTTCCTTTACCTTGAATGTAGAAATCTGTAGAATTCGCTTTACACCACTCTTCCACTTCAATTATGACGTCATTTTTATTGTCAAATTGGCGATCACGCAACTGATTCTTCACTTACGGGAAAAAGAAAAAGTCACGGTGCGAGATCGGGCGAATAAGGCGGATGCTGTAAGGTCTCAAAGCCACATTCCCTTGTTTTATCAACTGCAACTTGAGATGAATGAGCTGGTGCATTGTCAGACAGAAGACGAACACCTTTGGAGAGCATACCGCGTCGTTTCTTTATCAGAGCTGCTCGTAACTTGTCCAGAAGATTGCAGTAGTATATGCCAGTGATGGTTTGACCCTTGGCAAGATAATCTGTAAGGATGACTCCACGACAGTCTCAGAAAACTGAAAGCATGACCTTCCCAGCTGACTTTTGCACCTTTGCCTTTTTGGGAGGGGGGATCAGCATGTTTCCATTCCATGCCCATGGCTTTTGTCTCTGGATCATACTGATAGATCCAGGATTCATCCATGGTTACCAGACGATAGAACAAATCATCTTCATCCTGTTCCAACAGCATCAACATCTTGAAAGGTCACGCCGTGTTAGCTTTTGGAAAGAGGTTAGCAAACGTGGAACCCTCGTGCAGACACTTTAGACATGTGCAGTTCGTCATGAATAATTTTCACACATTAAAATAACTAAGATGTGTCTAATTCATGATCATTTGGATGATTGCTCGTCTGTCTTCCAGTATTAAAAACTCTACTTTCTTCACTGTGACAACTGACGGTCTACCAGCTCTTGTCTCATCTGTCAGGGACATGTGACCAGTTTGAGAATTCCTTTTCCACCTCACAATAGTGTCATACAATGGGCAATCATTTCCATAAACAGCCGTCATCTCATTATGGATTTCTCGGGCAGGATTGCCCTTCAAATGCAGGAACTTGATCACACTATGAGCCTCAATTTTCTCTATCTTACACCTCAGTCACTTCTGGTACTCACTGTAAAAAACAAAAGGATTCAAATCACTGAAACTACCAACATTATGTCCCGGGGTATCAATGATGACACTGAAAAGTGTTCATCCCGCTAGCATAAAAACTACCAGCATTAAAACTTAACGACACCCCTCGTACATATAAGTGATTCTAAGCATATATTGTAGAAGAATGGGTAGGGAAATCATGCGAATGTAAGACACCAGGTAGGTCTTTTGTGGGGGATACATGAATTGGGTTCTTTATACTTATAACATTCTGAAAACGAGAAAAGAAGTACAGTCCTTCAATCCAAGCTACTCGTACCTGAAGATGAAGTACGTGATGACAATTATTCATGAAGCAAAGATGAAAAACGATTTTACATTTTCGCGCTTTACCCCGGCTCTAGAGGGAAGTGCGGCAGTAAAATTAAAACTTATAAAACTCGTATCTTAAAAGCCAGAAGGGGAACCGGAACACGCGCATAGAATTTTTCGTTTTTTATAACAACGCGCAGGCTTTGAGCCCTTTTTCCGGCCCTACCAACAAATGAACTATTTAAAGTAAGTTGTCAACTGTTTGAGGATGTAGAAGTAAACTATTTCTGAATATTAGTACTAGAAACTCTTAACTATTGAACCATTATATCTGCTGAAGTATTAGTTCCAGGTTCAAGAGGTCGCGAGCTCGAATCTCGGTCAGGGTGATTTACTTGGACAAGTTTTCCCCGGGATTTTCAAATTATCTTGAACGATGAATGTCTGGTAACTCCACCTCTATGGAACATCAGCTCATTTGAACATCATTTCATTTAACGCCCGATATGACAACGTTAGAGGTTTTCCCTTAACCTAAAAGATATCTGGTAACTCTAAGCTCTATGTACCATGTACTCATTTATACATCATTTCATTCATCGTCCGATATGACTTAACGTTAGAGGTTTTCGCTTAACCAGAAAGAAGAATGTCTGGTAGCTCTAAGCTTTATGTACCCTGTACTCATTTATATATCATTTCATTCATCGTCCGATATGACTTAACGTTAGAGGATTTCCCTTATCCTAAAAGATGAATGTCTGTAGCTGTAAGATCTATGGACCCTGTACTCATTTAGACATCATTTCATTCATCGTCCGATATGAATTAACGTTAGAGGATTTCCCTTAACCAGAAAGAAGAATGTCTGGTAGCAGTAAGCTCTATGGACCCTGTACTCATTTGAACATCATTTCATTCATCGTCCGATATGGGGCCCAAATGACCTCGTTGTCGACGGGCCCTTAAACGCCACACACTCACTCACTCGTCCGATATGAATTAACGTTAGAGGATTTCCCTTATCCTAAAAGATGAATGTCTGTAGCTGTAAGATCTATGGACCCTGTACTCATTTGAACATCATTTCATTCATCGTCCGATGTGATTAACGTTTGAGGTTTTTCCTTACCCAGAAATATGAGCGTATGGTAACTCTAAGCTCTATGTACCCTGTTGTCATTTGAACATCATTTCATGCATCGTCCGATGTGATTAATGTTCGAGGTTTTCCCTAACCCTGAAAGATCATTGTGTGACAACTCTACCTCTATGGAACCTGGGCTCACTTGAACATCATTTCATTCATCGTCGATATGCTTATCGTTGGAACGTAAGTTAAAAAAATAAAAAAATAAAATAAAATAAAAACACCTTTTTCGTGATACTGCCCAGAATGTTTAGATTTTGTTGTGCAATTTGATTCTTGTAAGTAATATAAAATAAATGGAACCAAATCCGGAAAATCGACCAATTGCTTTTACAAATTTCTGACGTAGAAATGTGACCCTTGAAACTGGTTTAGTTTCACATGGAATGTTATGCATGTGCAGTTCCACCCGCCTCTGTAGCATTCAAGAGATCCCGAGTTTGAATCTCGTTCAGGGTGAGTTATCTGGATAAGGTTTTCTTATGGAGTTTTCTCTTGTCCTGAAAGATGAATGTCGGGAAACTATAAGTTTTATGGACCCTGGACTCATACCGAGAGGGATGGCTCAGGTGGTTTTGACAGTGGTTGGCTTTCTGGAGGTCTAGTTTCGATTCCTGTGGCCGAATTTGCTTACTCATGTTTTTTTTCGGGCTTTTTCCCGCGTATTCAGGTGAATGCTGGGTAAATTAATTACATCCCTGGAATTTTCCGTCGCTCAATTTCTTCTCCATTATCGTTTCACGTCATTTCTCCTCTGATGGTCTCTTTCAGGGTAGAAGTGTCGGCGTGTGTCTTGGCGGTGCATGGCAGGATGATTTTGTAGCAGATATTTCAGGTTGTTTAAGTGAATAGTTAAGAGAATTGAAATGTGTAATGAAATAGAGAAATCATGTAAGGTAGGTTTAGTGTAACCATGTCAACCTCATATGAGAGGAAGTTGTTATATGTCTTAAAGATCCTTCTTCTACTTAAGAACGTCGTAGTAGAAAGACGTACATTTGTGTCCCTCCGAGGTTGTGCAGAATTATTTTTGAGTGTGCATTTAAGATGCACAAATAGCGTGTGTGTAACAAAGTAATACTTAATCAGTACACCAGTCGTCGTTTGTTAAAGAGCATTTATACTATTTAAATTTGTATCACAATTTGGAAATTGAATTATTTGTCCATTCTTCAGCAAGAGTAATATTAACTTCCTCTACTTCGAGAACACGACCCTGGAAAAAAGAACGCATCGCTCCAGAATTACTGATGCGCCTACAGATCCAGAGTTGCAGGGGAAACTACTAGATATCTTCTAGATCGTCACCATAGGTGAGAAATTCATTAGTTTCCTCCATCATCCCTATAACCGCTTCAAGATGATCGCCACAACGCGGGACTTTACGAACACCGTCGTCGTCAACAGTTTTCGTATTAAACGGCTACAATATACTGCTAGTAAACACTTCCTCCTCCGGCGGGACGGTCTCCGGTCTTCGAAACCGGTCTGGTGGGATGCCGGTTGTACTGGCCTGCCGGGGAGTTTCCAACTGGTAAAATATAGAGACCCTCCCCCTCTGCACTATCGTAACTCCTTGGGACGGTCAGCCTCTGTCACAACTTTTCTCCCGGGGAAGCTCCACTGACAGCATAGGTACAATAGACCATTTTTGGACCTCCGTGCCGAATCCCTCCTAAGCGTAGTGCAGTGCAGTGCAGTTCAGTCCAGTCCAGTCCAGTCCTTGATCGTCTTGATCCAGTCATTTATCGTGCGATATGAGTTAACGTTGTAGAGGAAAAATAACAAATAAGAAGTCTGGGCTATCATCATCATCATCATCATCATCATCATCATCATCATCATCATCATCATCATCATCATCATCATCATCATCATCATCATCATCATCATCATCATCATCATCATCATCATCATCATCATCATCAATCATCATCATAATCATCATAATTATTATTATTATTATTATTATTATTATTATTATTATTATTATTATTATTATTATTATTATTATTATTATTATTATTATTATTATTATTATTATTATTATTATTATTATTATTATTATTATTATTATTATTATTATTATTATTATTATTATTATTATTATTATTATTATTATTATTATTATTATTATTATTATTATTATTATTATTATTATTATTATTATTATTATTATTATTATTATTATTATTATTATTATTATTATTATTATTATTATTATTATTATTATTATTATTATTATTATTATTATTATTATTATTATTATTATTATTATTATTATTATTATTATTATTATTATTATTATTATTATTATTATTATTATTATTATTATTATTATTATTATTATTATTATTATTATTATTATTATTATTATTATTATTATTATTATTATTATTAAATATTATCATCATTATTATTATTAAATATTATCATCATTATTATTATTATTAAATATTATTATTATCAATTATTATTATTATTTGTTATTGTTATTATTATTATAATAATTATTATTATTAATTATTATTAAAGAAACGGTCCTATTGAGAGAAGTTTCAATAGAGAGTTGGTGATGAATCACCCTAACCGAGTTTGAGCAGTTTTTGTTGAAAGAAGCCATGGGTTGAAGTTGGACGTGGAGATATATCCTGTTAGCATCAGGTACACAGTGAAGCTTTAGGTTGGCAGCATCTGAACAAAGACCGCTCTCTATTATATCTCCACGTCCTATATTTGATTCCAGTGGATAAGTACAATAGTCCTGGATATATATAGCTACCGGGAGTATCGACCATTCAGGTAACTCGAGTCATACACGTCCTTATCAGCTTTTGGTATCACTTAGTGACGGCCAATGGAAAACCTGGTAGCGTCGATAAAACTTCAGAATAAACTTGAAATGTCTGTAGCACTGAGTGGAAACGAATCTGGTAAAATAAAATAAAATTGGATTAGACCTTAATAGTGACGATATCTGAATACTCTGGTATACCTAATACTTGACATAAACCTTGATGCAGTTTTAGTTACTTTTAAATTTTTATGTTTTGATTTATTGAAAGTTGTGGCGTCTAAATTTACGCCAGATAACGAATGAAAAAGGTTGAAACTTCATGTTATCTCGTACATGTACCCAAATAGTTACTGGACTATAGTTTTTTTTGACTGTGTTTGTTGTAAGTAATGAATGTAACATTCTATAAACTCTTGTATCTAACTAAAATCATACAAAACAATGGATTAGAGGCACTCATGTAGTGTTAACTGAGTTGTGAGTGAAGCTTTTATTTATCCATTGATCAGCAAGTATGCTTTACAGATGTTTGTTATTGAGACACTTAGTAACAGTACACATAACAATTGAGGTAGCCGTGAACGACTCCTCTACCTAAATATGGCAGGATCACTATAACACAAATTGAGGACGTTTAAGTTTGATAGGTATCACTTGTCTGGGTCGTCTGTACTGGAGAGGTCACTCAGGAGAAGATCTTGTAACAGTCTGCGCTTGAGGCGAGTTGGTTGGCGAGTGCGAGCGCCGAGATTGTACGTAACAGCTCCAGGGACCTCCTGGAGATAATAAAAGAAAGGTCGTGCCAGCCGGTGGATGTATAGGTGAACGGGTAGAAGACCAAACTCCTGATGAAGTTGTTAGTTTCTGACGAACCATGGAGCATTTGTAGCTGTACGGAATACCCTGTTTTGTAATACCTGCAGTCGGCGGAGATTAGTCTTGCTGGTGCCACCCCAGACTGGAGCTGTATAGGTAAAAATGGGACGGACTAGGGATTTGTAAAGAAGAAGGGAGGATTCATAACCAAGTGAGGTGCGCCTGTTTTGAGAGCCGTGTAGACGCAAGTGTAACAGACCGACAGACGTGTGCGTTCCAAGTAAGTCGAGTGTCCAGTAGCATCCCAAGATACTTCAATGGCACACTGGTTGGTAACCATGAGAGCTGTTCTCCGAGCAGCTGTAATGAAGGAGGATCCCTATAAGGACGTAAAGAGAAGATCTTAACCTCTGTCTTGTTAGTGTTGAGGGAAATGCGCCAGTTAGAGAACCAGTGAGCTAGTTGATCCAGGGCAGTTTGCAGTTCATGAATAGCATGACATATCGGAGTGAGAATAAAAGAGAGCAGTGTCATCAGCATATAAAGCTGGGCAGTTTGCAGTTCATGAATAGCATGACATATCGGAGTGAGAATAAAAGAGAGCAGTGTCATCAGCATATAAAGCTGTGCATATTGGAGCTATAGCAGGAAGATCATAAGTGTAGATATTAAAGAGGAGTGGTGCTAGTACTGAACCTTGAGGAACACCTGCTAAGTTGGGCCGTCGGGTGGATGTGAAAACAGCAATGGGCACCACAAAAGTTCTATCTGTGAGAAAACTTGCGATGATTTGTAAAAGATAATAAGGGAGACCAATGCGATGTGCTTTAAGTAGTAGCCCAGTGTGGCACACCTTATCGAATGCCTGGGCGATATCTAAGAATGCTGCTACAATGTAGTGCCTGTTTTCGAAACCTTGTACGATAGACTGCGTGATTCTAAGCAATTGATGAGTGGTAGCATGCTTCGGGCGAAAGCCAAACTGAAAAGGCGGAACTATGTGATTGTGAACAAAAAATGAGAAAGACATTTATGAATAATCTTTTCAAAAAGCTTAGAAAGGGTAGGTAATAAACTGATTGGTCTATAACTTGAGGGAAGGATTTTAGGCTTGTTGGGCTTGTGGAAGACTATAATTTCAGCATGTTTCCATGTAGATGGAAGATGCGTAGCGCAGCATTGAAGATTGATGATAAATAAGCCAGCGGCTTGTTTGTTAAATTTCGCAGCACAACGTTGGGGATAAGGAGATTTGGATTTTTTAATGGGAAGTCGATGGATAAAGCGGGACAATTCACGTGGACTAGTTAACGAAATTCTGTTGTGCGTTGTAGGACGAAGCTGGTATTCAAGGAGTTTTCTGTCCACGGAAGAGGGAATATCAGAATGCAGGCAGGTGTTCGGCGTAAATGTGTGTTTATAATGAGAGCGTCACACTTGTGAATGAAGCTGACGTACTAAATCACTCTCGGCCAATACATGATGACCAAAATATAACAGAAACAAATGACACCTTAAGACGTGAGATAATCCAGAAATATTTGTTCTTTACTTCCATATGTTAGTTTGTGTTTCGACTGTACGTCTAATTTATATAAATATGTTGTTTTATAACAGGATATTAAATAAAACGAACTATTTTGAAGCAGTCAGTACTAATAATAACAGAGCAGCGTGTAAAATAAACAAGGGTTAGGAACATTTTATTACTCTTTTTATTCAACCTTGTTTATAGTTGCTAACTACATGGTCATATTGCGACTGTACACAAAGTAATTACATAATATTTATGTTAACACAATAATACATCCCCATACAATGCTAAAAAGCTATATGAATATATCATTGGCTTAATATATAACACTAAATATAACATTGGTATAATTTATATCATTGTTTGGCAGGTTTACAATAAAGTGGAATATTAACAACAGTACAATCTTGAGAACAATAGTGATGCACTAAAATTATAACTGAAATAATGAAGCGTCTTTAGTAAATTGTAGAATGTTACTGATTATTTTAGGATCATTAAGTACAGCGGAATCATCAGATGGAAGCTTTTTAAAGCTGTCTGACACATCTCATATATGGGGAACATTTTATTTTGTGAATAGATATGACTCCGAAACGAGGCCGCAGACCGAGACCTACGAACAAAATAAAATCGTCTTAACCCATGCATCATATACTATTTTTACAGTGCTGAATATTTATAGATATATTATAGGTTATATAGTGCGATCCATATAAAACTGAACCATTTCAATAGGCCATAATCTTTGAACCAATAATAGGACACACGTGCATCTTCGGGAGAATATAATACACAATTTCGAGATTACATTACACTACTTACATCTCAGAGAAAATGTTGAAAGTGTCCTCCACCAGCATCTGTACATGTTTGCACTCGTCTCCCCATATTCTCTTAAATTTTACGGAGATTATCCTCGCCAATGCTATTTATTTCGGTTCGAATGGATTCCTAGAGAACATCAACTGTCCGTGAACGATTCTTGTACACTTTATTTTTTGGATGCTCCTAAAAGAAATAATCCGCTGATGTTAGGTCAAGGGATCTGGGGGGGGGGGGCACAGACCCTATGAGATTATTCGATTATCACAGAAACTGGTTACAAGTTCCATGGTGTCATTAGATGTATGACACGTTGCTCTATCTTGCTGGAAATAACCTTCTCTCAATTCGATATCATCCAGCTGCTCCACAAATGTATTGAAGATACCAATATAAACTTCACTGTCTACAGTCGTATCAGGGGAATAATCTCAAAATGATTTCCATTATTAAGGCCCGTTTCCAAGAGGAGCTGAACTTAAATCCAGCATCACAATTAAGCGTGCTCCTCTCGGAGGAAATGGCCAAAGCCTCCTTAACTCTCCGCTCCCAGTAATCGTAGCGTTTTGCCAAGGTGGTCGTCCCCGGAAATTTGGCTCTATGGTCTTTATCAAAACAATTCTCTGCCAGCCCAGACTTCTCAGGTTGCATTAAACGAATGCTCCGTTCATGAGCGTTTATTCCGGTAGCGATGGTCCTTCCAGTTTGTCCTATATACGGTGTCCCACATTCACAGGGAATGCGGTACACTCCCGGAACTTGGAACTTGTTCTTAAAAATGGAAACACGTCAACTTAAGAAACACAGAGCAACACAGCTTGATAATCAAGTTAAGTAGTTACGTTTCTTTGACCCAATTAATTTTCTATACTCGCGCCATCTTCTGACCTGGCATTTAATTTACTGAAAACAGTCTTTTGTTCAGTTATGCGAATTTTGATAGTGTTCTGCCTTTGTTTATATTTGTGTTATATCCAGTGATTCATTTGTAGTTATAACATTTAGTACATATCCTGATGATGGGAGATGTGCACACTCCGGAAACGTCGATTTGTAATCGTCTTTTCACCTGGCTTGCTTCCCGAGAACAACTTGAGCATATTCGTCGCCAGGAAAGTTTAAGGTCTTATTTTAAATAGAAAAATTGTTTCCAAATGTTAAAGGTAGTATGTTTTTTAGGAAAGCAGGAACTCGCATTTCGAGGTCATGAGGAGTCCGAAAGCTTTTTGAATAGAGATAATTATGCTGAAATGTTGAAATAATTAGGAGAGTGTGGTGTAGACTTGTCTCATCACTTGTCCAATACAACAGTTTTTTCTGGGTTGTCATGTGACATACAAAATATTATTTGTTTCGGAACTGATGACTAAAGAAATAAAGAAGGAAATTTCTCAGGCTGCTTTCTTTGGAATTACTATGGATGACGCAACAGATATTTCAATGAAATAGCAATTAACTATTATGCTTACGTATCAGACCAAAGCTGAAAATATTGAATAAAGATTTTTATGTTTTTCAGAGATGTCAATACCAATAGAACAGCAGGTTCTGTAGCACAAAATGTATTTGACATCTTAAATGAATTTAACTGTGAACAAAATTGGTGTCACAAACATATGACGAGACGGCTGTAATGTCAGGGGAACACAGTGGTCTGCAGATGAGAGTAAGAGAATAGTGACCAGAAGCTGTATTTGTGCATTGCTATGCACATAGATTGAATTATATTTGTCACAAGCTGTGAGCTCTCTTAAGCAGTGAAAAATATTTTTTATTTCACTTTCTGGTTTTCGTATTTGATTTATACGAAGCGAATGGCAGCACTGGACTGTGAGATAAACAGGAAATTTCCAATATTAGTTCCAACAATATGGAATATGGAATTATATTAACAGGATCTAACAAACTGCGTGGGAATACAAAAACGGTACAGAAAATAGACTAAATTCAAAAGTTGAGAATGCAGATAGTAGGGATCCCAAAGCAATATATGGCGCTCAAGGCCTTCTTTCATTGTTACGTGGATTTGGTTTCAACTTTTTTCTTTTCTCCGTGTGTTGTACAGGGTGTGTATACATAAATATCGGGGTTTTAACTCTTTATAATATTTAATACATTAAACTTACAGTTATGAATATGTCAAATAAAAAAGCAATTCAGTTTTGTTTGTTGGCTCCAGTGCGCATATGCGTGCAATGCTTCTGTCGTAATCCGCTAGACAGCGGTAGTAGCAAAGATGGCGACTAGTAAACAGAAAGCGTTTTGTGTTTTGCAGTTTGCAAAGACCGAATCTGTAGTTACTGTGCAACGTGCGTACCGCATTAAGTTCGGTTTTGATCCTACTAGTGATAACATTGGTAGATGGTATCACCAGTTTGAAGATACCGGCTGTCTTTGTAAAGGGAAGAGCACGGGACGACCAAGAGTAAGTGAAGAGACAGTTGAACGAGTGAGAGAGTCGTTCACTCGTAGCCCAAAGAAATCAGTCTGGAATGTTAGTCGTGAATTACAAGTTCCTGTGTCGACTGTTTGGAAAGTTGTAAGAAAACGCTTACGGCTTACAGTCCTTACCGTTTACAGTTATTACAGTCTTTAAAGCCGACTTCGCAAACGACATGCTGTTTCATGACGATGACGATTTCATGGATCGTTTTGTCTTCAGTGATGAATCGACCTTTCACCTTAGTGGACATGTTAACACTTATAATGTGGGCATCTGTGGCTCATAAAATCCTCACGAGATGGTACAAATACAACGAGATTCCCCTAAAGTGATTGTTTTTTATGCCGTATCTCGGCGAAAAGTTTATGCGTATTTCTCTTTTGGTGAACCTACTGTAACTGGCACTTCTTACCTTGATACACTAGAGCTATGGCTCTTCCCTCAGTTGGAAGAAAATGAGCCATAGAACTTCATTTTCCAGCAAGATCGTGCGCCACCTCACTGACACAACGAAGTGCGTGATTTCTTGAACGTCACTGTACCCGAGCGCTGGATAGGCCGCAAGGGCCTCAATGACAGGGCTTGCTATGCATGGTCTCTATGTGCTCTTGACCTAACGCCATGCGATTTTTACCATTGGGGCTTCATCAAGGATCGTGTGTACGTGCCTCCGCTACCAAAATCGGATTGAAGCAGCTGTAGCTACAATTACTGAATACACACTTATCAACGTTTGGGAAGAACTCGACTATAGACTTGATGTGTGCCATGTGACAAAGGGTAGTCACATTGAACATTTATAAAGTTCTTGGTAAAACTCTGTGAGTTGCTTTTTCATTTGACATATCATTTATAATTGTAAGTTGAATGTAATAAATATTATAAAGAGTTAAACTTCTGATATTCATTTATATACAGCCTGTATTATATATTTCCCAAGGCTGACATACTGTTTCAAGTACTCCAAAAGAGGCTTTTGATAGAGTTTTTCCGTAAACAAGTTACACTTTCAATACATCCTACGTAACTCAGAGATGATCTGGTATAAAGTATCTAAAGCCTATGTCCCTAATAAAGACTTCAACTTGAAACTATACTGGGGGAAAATATATCGACTTCTTATAAGAGATTATTTATATAAATTATTGATATAATGAAGATCAATATTGATTCAGATTTACTGAGTTTGAAATACTCAAGTTTATTAGTATTTTAGACTCAGCAAACTTTAAAGAATTTGTAGAACAATTTCCAGAAGAATGTTTTTGAGTGTTTAGAGAACTTTGGCAAATTCTTTGATTTATCAATTTTGAGGAGTGGACTGTGTGTGCTATTCAAAGACGCTGAAATGTATAAGGACACTGTCATGAAGTTACATCTATACTTGAGAGAAGGGGGATTAGTATCTGTGGAAATAATCATTTCTTCCACACTGCCATGTGTAGGTTAAGGTTTAAATGAATAGAGCCAGACTGAAAAATTCAATGCCATAGCCGGGATTTGAACCACGTATCTCCCGCTCTCCGTCCGGTTGCTCTAAACCACTGTGCTACTATGGCCAACATGCGGACATGACATTAAATTCTCCAAATGACTCATATGTTTCCCGGTAAACCACTAGGGGTTCTCATCTACAATAAGACACGCACCTTTTGTGGCGACTTACTATGCTGTAAGTACTTAAGGTTAAAATTCACTTTTTTATTTTTATATTTTATTATAATGTCATCCTTCTAGATTACAAATATATAGTTAAAAAGTTCATTAGAGCAATATTTTATACCTAATTTGCTTATTATATTAGTGGTTTTTAAGTTGTTGCCACGCCCCTTTTCGTAAACTTTCAGAAAATCAATCATAACTTCTGTAATACTGAACATATATTTCTGAACTAAGCCTTGTTTTGTAAGGGATCTTTCAAACTTTCTGTTGGTACCACTGTAACTCCAATGATGCTAGTTTTTCTTTTGTCTTTGGCTGTGTATGTGAACAGTTATTTGTTCTGAGTAATATTTTGTACTAGTTATTGCTGAATATATGATATGGGTAGGCCACAAACATTTCGAAAGAGAAAGCTTATAGGCAATCGTACTAAACATAGAAAAGTAAATGTAGAAAATATAAATAGAATAGACAACGAAACCACATGTAATATTGAGGTTAGTAGGCCCAGTTCACACAATACATGTGCTAATCATGATAGTAGTCAAATACAGAAATTGATGAGCTGCGAGTCCTAAAAGCAGATAAAATGGTTGAAGAACTGGCCAAGAAGGCAAGACAAATGAAGAGCAACTTGAAAAGTACAAGTGAGAATACAGAGGGCCAAGACTATGCAGCAGGAATGTTCTGACTCATGTGAGAAGTCAGTAATCAATATATAAACTATAAAGCTGTTTTTCTCAGTTTTACATTTTTTTTCAGGTTCCGGTAAACTTCTTTAAAAAAACTAATGAACCAAAACATATGATTTTTTGTGAGCATTAAGCAGACTCATAATAATAATAATAATAATAATAATAATAATAATAATAATAATAATAATAATAATAATAATAATAATAATAATAATAATAATAATAATAATAATAATAATAATAATAATAATAATAATAATAATAATAATAATAATAATAATAATAATAATAATAATAATAATAATAATAATAATAATAATAATAATAATAATAATAATAATAATAATAATAATAATAATAATAATAATAATAATAATAATAATAATAATAATAATAATAATAATAATAATAATAATAATAATAATAATAATAATAATAATAATAATAATAATAATAATAATAATAATAATAATAATAATAATAATAATAATAATAATAATAATAATAATAATAATAATAATAATAATAATAATAATAATAATAATAATAATAATAATAATAATAATAATAATAATAATAATAATAATAATAATAATAATAATAATAATAATAATAATAATAATAATAATAATAATAATAATAATAATAATAATAATAATAATAATAATAATAATAATAATAATAATAATAATAATAATAATAATAATAATAATAATAATAATAATAATAATAATAATAATAATAATAATAATAATAATAATAATAATAATAATAATAATAATAATAATAATAATAATAATAATAATAATAATAATAATAATAATAATAATAATAATAATAATAATAATAATAATAATAATAATAATAATAATAATAATAATAATAATAATAATAATAATAATAATAATAATAATAATAATAATAATAATAATAATAATAATAATAATAATAATAATAATAATAATAATAATAATAATAATAATAATAATAATAATAATAATAATAATAATAATAATAGGTATTATTAAAGATACAGGTTTTAAGAACATGCCTGAAAATTTTCATTTACATATCAATAATAACTTTTTAGTAGTGTGCACCCAAATATCATGGAAATAGCTTTGTGGAGATAGGCACTACCTTCTCATCTTAACTCCTTTTGTGCTTAAGTACTTAAGCACCTAAGTATTTAAGTCCCCTTTTCTCAATGAATATGAGACCTCTAGTGATTTACCGGGAAACATACGAGTCAGTTGGAGAATTTAATGTCATTTCGGCATGTTGGCCATAGTAGCTCAATGGTTTAGAGCAACCTCACGGAGAGCGGCAGATCCTTAGTTCAAATCCCGGCTATGGCATTGAATTTTTCAGTCTGAATCTACCTTTCCATACTTTAGCCTACACACGGCCAGTGTGAAAGAACAATTAATTTCTATTAATTGACCTAATAGTGGTTAATTATAAAGCCCGGGCCTTAAAGTCGTCATTAAGGTAGTTGTCTCATGTGTTTATGACAACTCCTAAATGGTTTACCGGAAAAAATACGAGTTAGTTGGAGAATTTAATGTCATATCGGCACGTTGGCCATAATAGCTCAGTGGTTTAGAGCAACTGGACGGAGAGCAGGAGATCCGTGGTTCAAATCCCGGCTATGGCATTGAATTTTTCAGTCTGACTCTACCTTTCCGTAAAACAGTAGGTTTGTTGGGTTAACAGTACACTGTAGGGAAAGCTATCAAAGCGGCCGGTTCATCTGGCAAATACTTGAATAGAAGTGCCTTTCTTAGACCCTTCCTTAGTAGCTACTGACCGAAACAAAAGGATACAAAGGCCCACATGTAACTAAAGGTTGACTTGAGTAAGAAAATTCTGGTGTGAATTCTTGAAAGGATACACACACAGCTGGACGGTCCGTCCAGGAAGGAGGGCGTGACTCGGGAAAGTATTCGCCCCTGCGCAAATAACGAATTACATCGCGTAATATACCTTTCAGATACGGTAACTCCAGACCGTAATATAGATTGGTTTCTCTTGGTCCCAGTGTCATTACTGTCATCCTTACTCCTAGATATACTCACACAGACCCTGAGAGAAAGCTCTTGCTCGAAACTGAGGCTAGACCTCGCATCACTTCAAAATTTGCATAACATTACCCGGAAGAGCGGTGACAACTTTTAAGTCTGGCTCTATTCATCCAAACATTAGTATCCGTATTTCCAGAACTACATAAGCTTGTCGTTTTAGTATTTACCATTCCAGCATCTAGTTCATCTGCTAAAACGCCATTCCCACTAATGAAGATAATATCGCATCTTCGAAATACTCAAGGTCAGGAGATATTCTTCATCAATCCTTGTTTCACATAAGCTTGCCCCGTATCTCGTGACCTAATCTGCTCTCATTGGGTCTGTCGTGGTGTACACTGTTGTACGGTAAAAATGAGTTCGTTACTTAACGTGAAATGTATGTATATTTATATAAACTTATTTTAATGAAAATGATTACTTGGAGCTTGCCTCGCTTTGAAAGTCACGCCTCGCCAGAGTTTTAGTAACGTTCGTTAAATTACGCAAAGATAACGGTGAACGTAAAGCAAGGGTTCCGTGGGTGGCGCATGCCGCATGACTCGAAGCACATCTTCCGTAAGTCACGTTAAGACCTAACGGTTGACGGTCCGTTTACCTACCGCAGTACCAAGGACATCTATTGTCGCTCTTTCCAATCACGTGATATCATCCATTCTTCTGCACACTCTCCTTACAAACAATTATTCCTCTGTCCACTTCACGTTAATCAAGATAAACAATTTCTTATTGTAGGAACAAAATAAAATGAAGATAAAATCTGCATACAATACCCCGGTACCTCATTTCTTAATCCGGAGTAAATACTCAGACTTTTATTCATTTATTAAAACATCAAAAACATATACAAAACATACACAATTTACAGATTATAAATAAAAATAAAAAAGTAATAATAAATAAAAATATTTCAAACATTTTAAAATATACACTCATCAAACATAAAAATCCACATCACATTTCAAAAATTAACATGCATAAAAATAAATTAAATTTCAAAAATATAATTAAAATTTTAAATTTTTTCTAATCCATCCCTTTCAAAATTTTATAAATTTGATTAATTAATTTATTTATTTATTTATTTATTTATTTATTTATTTATTTATTTATTTATTTATTTATTTATTTATTTATTTATTTATTTATTTATTTATTTATTTATTTATTTATTTATTTATTTATTTATTTATTTATTTATTTATTTATTTATTTATTTATTTATTTATTTATTTATTTATTTATTTATTTATTTATTTATTTATTTATTTATTTATTTATTTATTTATTTATTTATTTATTTATTTATTTATTTATTTATTTATTTATTTATTTATTTATTTATTTATTTATTTATTTATTTATTTATTTATTTATTTATTTATTTATTTATTTATTTATTTATTTATTTATTTATTTATTTATTTATTTATCTATTTATTTATTTATTTTTTTTTTTGTTTTTCTTTTGCAAAAATTTCAAACATATTTTAAAATATTTCAAACAAAAATATAATATTACCGATTTCCAGCAACACATAACTGGTCTTCCAATTATTAACTTATACCTCGGCCGTTCTATCTCCGGCTCTGACATTTCTCGAGAGGGGGAAGCAGGTTGTTGCCAGTTCTTTAGCGGGAATTTCAAGCAGAGAAACAATGCGTATTTTAAATATTTCATGTATTTGCATATTTCACGAACCAGTAGCCATATTATTATAATAGCGATAATAATAGGACTTACGAACACTAAACCTCGGAATTCACGCACGAAAAATATACCAAAGAAAGTTCACCAGCGCAAGCCGCTATTAGGCCACGTGGCTCAAACAAATTTAAGCTGGCAACATGGTGTTGGGTTCGGGAGCCACGCCTACCAGCGACAATGCTGATTGGCGCTAGCAGACAGTTTTAACTTCCTGACCACGACACCGGATGTAGAGACTCCCAGTACTACCAACAGAAGCAGTTAGTGTGTGTGTGAAAGGTGTGAACGAAATATTCGAATAGAGTGGTGTTGTAATAAATATCTTGCATTATGATGAAATTGTAAATTGTATTTCAGTGTTTTAAAGTTAATATAGTCCTATATTTTCATTCTAAAGATAATTTTGAGGATATGTTTTCAATTGCTCATTACTGTATGTTGGTACTATTAGGTTTCCCCTTCCACCTTTTACAGTCGCAAGACGTCAGAGCCGGAGATACAACGGCCGGACAGTAACTATATTTTAAAATTCCCCAATGTAAAATTTTGCCGCCGACAGCCGGCGGCAACCATTGGTACTGGTATCCCGCATTTCTATTTTACCAAACAAAAATATCCTAACCACACAAAACTATCAATTACAGATTGATTAATTACCAACCATAAATTTTAAAAATAAACAATTTTTAATTTGCCTAATTTTCAAAAATTAATAAAACATTCTTACATTGATTATCATTTAAAAAAAAAAAACAAGAATATTATTAACAGAATTATATAACGTTTCAAAATTATTATTGACAATCATGAATGTAAACCTTTACAACTTTATATATATATATATATATATATATATATATATATATATATATATATATATATATATATTGCTGGGAGAAGTGTTTAGAGTTACACGGAGACTATATTGTGAAAAAATATGAAAAAAAAATGTCTTGTATCTTTATTATTTCAAACCACCTATGTAATAGACAACTACCTTAATGGCGACTTACAACGTGTAAGTACTTTAAGGCCCGGACTTTATAGTTAACCACTATTAGGTCAATTAATGGAAATTAATTGTTCTTTCACACTAGCCGTGTGTAGGCTAAAGTATGGAAAGATGGACTCTATCTAAGCCGCTACTGCGCTCAATATTCAAATTATGAATCATTCTGAAGGGGAAAAAAAGCAATTGGATTGGTATCAAGCACTTACCGAACTAGTATAGCAATTTACTATTTATTGTAAGATACGAAATTGATACAGAAATAGCGCTGCAAATTTATGTGATCGCACATTGACATCTTCGCTATACGACTGCATTAAATGGCGTAACCATTGGAGCTTCATCCCGCGATGACTCGCTTTAACGATTAATGCTTTCCAAGAGATTATTTTGTTTTTTAAAATAACAAGCTCATCATTTGAATTAAACATCAGTTGAGGGTCGCGTCCTTTTTAATTAAAAATATTGTGTTTGCATTTTTATTACAACATACAGTGATATGTCATACAAGCGTACAAGCAAATTGCTGTTAATGTAACTGGGTTCGGTGAATATTCTGAAGTTCCAAATGTATTCCAATGAGAGTTTTTAATACGTAAAATATGAAGTTATTAACAGTGAAGCAAACAAATATATACAAATATAACAATTTGTAACTTAAAACTTCACTTATCTGATAAGAAATGGTGATACTTTTTTTATAAATTGTCCGAGATCGCGATTTCATATAAAACTTTTACACATCCTCAGCCGGAAACAACAAAGCTGTCGTCTTCGTTACGAACGCGAGATGTTAATATGTTCTTGTTAGTACTACCAAAATCTGAAAAACAAATTTATAAACAGAATCGACTGCCGGTATTTCAAAATTCATTACGCGATGTTTGTTTTTTAAAATGAATATATTTTCCCAAACCATTAAATCTATCGAACCATTTAATTGTTTTAATAATTTAACTTATAGATTTATTTCATGGTTAAATGACCAAAAATGATTTGCTGCGGCCCATTTATCAGTCTGTTTGTTATCCTGAACAATTTATAAGAAAAATATCATCATTTCTTATAAGATAAGTGAAGTTTTAAGTTACAAATTGTTATGTTTGTATATAGAGTTTTAAATGTTTGTTATTTGAGTTATCAACTGTTTAAGGTTATAGAACTAAACTGTTTCTGAATATACGTACTAAACTCTACCACGTGTTAAAGTGTGTACGCCTGCCAACATTACGCCATAGCATAACTTTTAGAGCGAGGGAAATAGTGAAGCACGAGTGGAAATACTCGTACTGAATTTACTACATTGCATATCTACATTGAAGTAATGAACGCGATGAATAAATACGTAATTCAACTTCCAAAACAATGAAACATTTTAGTTCCATTTATTGTCATGTAGGAACATGACGTCAACACGAGTGCAGTTCGGCCGCCTCCTTTCACGAACCCTTGTAATCGTTTTACAACACTGACCCTCCTTCTCCCAGTCCTTTCTGCAAGGTTACCACCCTTCTCGATACGTCATGGATATCGTACGAGGTTTCGTCTAAATAAATTATCTTATGTCCATTACTGCGAAACTTCCTTAGTTTTGACAAATACAATTCTACTGGATTCCATAATAACCCTTATCTTAGTCAAAGTGCGGTATTTGAAACTCAGCTCCTTTAGGAGGCTGCGCAAAGTACAGTGCCCGTAAGGAAAATCACAAATGTCTTGCCAATGTGCAACCAATTCGTCTAAGGTGGGCGCTCTCCCTTTTACATAAAATTTATAAATTTCTCGACGAATTAAATAGCATGTGAAATTATCCACTTTAGAGGAACATTTCCTTTTGTTTTCACACTTGATCGGCGTCTTTAGTATTCCTTTCGTCACAATATTTCTTACTGTATTTCTATAAATACCCAGAATTTATCTGGTTCATTGCACGACCCCTTACCAAGATTATTTTTCAGCACATATTTATGTGTTCAACACAAGGCTTGAATTTGCTTAGAAAGAGTTCCCCGTTATAACTTTTTTTTTTTTTTTTTTTTTTTTTTTTTTTTTTTTTTTTTTTTAAGGCTTTTCCAGTAATATAACTCGGCCCAGTTATTCACACTATTGTCTTCACTTTGATTATATCTACTACTTCATTTGCATTCACTACTGCATTTCCTTCCCACGGTCTCCACATTGTGACACACAACGAATTTCTGCACGTAATGAAACAGATCAACTGGAAGTTAACTCCACGTGGAGTAAACATGCAACTGTCACTTCAAGAAAATCAGGTTTGCTATTGGTCCTCAACGACAGTGCTCCATTTCTGAAGTGTGGAGATAGATTTATGACGGTCATTAGTGGATGGTGGGGTCCCTTTCCTTTGTGACGCAACTGCACTCACGTTGACTAGACAAACTTTACTTGGTACTTCCCCGACTGCTTGTTTACTGTACTGAAGCGATGCTCTTCCACTCGTCTTTTTAGTACTGCGTTAAGTCAGAATGGCGAGGTGCTTAGTTCCTCTGAGTAGTGTACAGAAATATAACAGGCGAAAGCCTCTAAAAAGTAGTGTAAACATTATTGTATTAAATGTTTTTAACTTTTTCTTTCAACGTGAAAGACTTAACTGAAATGACTTCTAAAGCAACTGGTATAAAATATTGTTAAGTAATAACAATGGCTAGTGTAAGTTCTCGTGAGTCACTGAATTGTTAAGAGAATTCTGTTTCTGTTACCGCCAGGTGTGTATAACCCGTGCATGATATTTAGGCGCTACGGACTGTCGTGTTCTATCACGACAAAAGGTTTCTATAATATAAGAAATTGTAAGGATGCAAGACTTGAATTTTAGAAATACATACACTTATTAATATAAAACCCAACTACTTCACCACTACACACTAAAGCAACTGCAGTATATGTTATCACATGATCAAGATTACCCTGGCTATTTCTTTTAACTTTTTTTAATTTAACCTTCCTTAACCGTTCACGTCATCTCAGACGAATAAAATGATGCTCAAATTAATCCAGGGTCCATAGAGCTTAGTTACCAGACATTCATCTTTCAGGATAAGAGAAAACCTCCAACGTTAAGTCATATCGAACGACAGTAAAATGATGTTCAAATGAGTACAGGGTACACAGAGCTTAGAGTTACCAGACATGCATCTCTGAGGATAAGCGAAAACCTCCAACGTTAAGTTATGTCGGACGATGAATGAAATGGGTGAAACGATTTTCAAATGAGTACAGTGTCCATAGAGCTTAGAGTTACCAGACGTTCATCTTTCAAGATAAGAGAAACCCCCCAAAAAGAAAACCTTGTGCACAACCTCACCACATTCGAACTCGGTACCCTAGAACTAAAAGCTACCTCCACACCACATAGGTGAACTTTCAGAATTTGTGTCTGGAATCTTATTTTTTTGTTTACTGAGTTCACCTGCCTTAGGTGCCCTGTTACAGGGTACCTAATTTCCTCCTTATTTCTTTTTTAAATAATATTATCTATTAATCTTTGTGGATAATAAATCCGGTGTTAGTTTATATTAATTTTGAAGATAAAGTGTGAAAAGTATTTTAAAAGGTTGCAAATTTGTAACCGTGCCATCCCCTCAGGGGTAACAAAAATACCTCTGTTCGCCTCCGTAGCGTAGGTAGTGTATCTGCCTCACGTTTATTAGGTCCCGTATTCGAATCTCGGTCAGATTGAGTTATCTGGATAAAGTATTTTTTCTGAGGTTTCCCATAATCCTGAAAGAAGCGCCGTCTGGTAACTCATTCATCGTCCGGTATCACTTAATGTTGGAGGACGTAAAATTAAAAAGAAAAACATCTTCATGCAATATTCCTAGAGGGTTGGATGTAATAATAAGGCAATTTTTGATAATTTTTATTCTATTTGTTAGCGATCGGTGAATTTCTTGTAAAGCGAATATTCGCTCCTCTTTTTTTCTTCGTGAAGCTAGCTTTAAGAGCAGATATATGGAAGGCCTTGCACGACAATTCCAGACTCCCATTGAATATTGATTTGGTTTGGAAACAAGCGACGCACGCCACGCTGATCCAGTTTCAGCTTCGGAAACTAAAAAATATTCACTCTTTAAATATCAGCTAAGCTAATGTATCCCTTTCAGTACTCAATTATGGTTAATGTTTGTCTAAATAGTGTCCTTGCTACAGTATTTTAGAAACAGTTTGCGAAGGAGTAGTACACTCATTCTTAATTTTAAGCTATATTTGTTTGAGTATTGATTGGTTAGGAAATTTTACTTAGATATGTTTAATTGCATTAAGAACAGAAACTACTGCAAAACTTCAATGTCAAAATTTCCCCAGAAATATATAATTTGAGGCCTTTGGATAAAACATACCGTTGTCACACACATGCTTTCTCTACTCTTGTACAAACTATTCCTACAAACACTTATTCCTCTTTATTTAGAAAATGAAGCTAGCTACAGTGAAGCAATGATATTACATAAATATAACTATTTGTAACAAAAACTTGGCGTATCTTTATGTAATTAAATAAATATATGTCTACTCATATCGATAATTACATAAAACACGACAGTTTTTACCCTTTTTCACATAAATTTGCTGTTTTAATAGTTTGATTTATAGATTAATAAATATACCCCTGAATAAAGAAGAATTTAATAAAGAATATAAACATATTATTAATACTGATTTAATTAATGGTTTTAATAAAGACTTTATACAAAATAAGATTAAAGAATTTAAATATCAAAGGACTGTTAATGATATCTCTACCCTTAAAAAATAAAAGAAGATTATAATTTTAAAAAATGTACTTACCATCCTTGGGTTAATAAATATTTTCAAAATTTTGTAAATAGTTGGTATAACTTTAGTTCTTCAAAATAAATATATCATTAAAAATTTACTACATTTCTCTGAAAAAGATAAAATTTCTAATAATAAAAAATCTGGTATTTATCAATTTAATTGTTTAAATTGTGATCAGGATTATATTGGAAAGACGAAACGTAATTTGGAAACCAGAACGAAAGAACATTAGGTATAAACAAACTGATAAATCGGCCGTAGCAGATCTTTTTTGATCATTTGACCATAATATAAATCCCGAAGTTAAATTATTAAAACAATTAAATGGTCCGATAGATTTAATGGTTTGGGAAAATATATTTAGTTTAAAAAATAAACATCGCGTGATAAATTTTGAAATACGAGCAGTTGATTCTGTTTTTAGGTTTGTTTCGTTTTCAGATTTTGGTAATACTGAAAAAACATACTAACATGTAACCAGAATCCTTGACAACGAAGTGTGTTGATGGACTGAAGATGCAAGCAATTTGTTTGTGAAATCGATCTCAATTAAAAAAGAAAAATTTAACATCATTTTCTTAAGATAAGTGAAGTTTTTGTTACAGATAGTTATATTTGTGTAATAATTATTCCTCTATTTCATGTTAATCAAGATGAACATTATCTTATTGTAGGAACAAGGGATTACAGTAGATTAAAAGCGATAGTCAAATGTTTTAAACAGCTGGTTGCTATGTGATGTACATATTACTTTCTCTATTCTTGTTGCTCTATCTACTTCATGTTAATCAATATAAACTTTATCTTTTTGTAGATACAAGGGAATACAGTAAACAGCTGGTCTTTATATGAATTATTTTATATTTCGTTGTATTTTCATGAGCAGATAGAAATCAAGCAAAAGTAACCAAAAACGAATAACGATTTCTCCTTTGAAAAACGTTTAAGTATTGGAAAATTCGAACGAAAACTAGGAATATATCCGAATTGTTAACTCCATAAAATATGCTAACATAAAATTTGTGTGTTTTATCAGATCTACAAGTACGTTCAGAAATCACGGAGTTCACTTCAATTACGAAGTACATATATACTTTCGTTACAGTTCTTCCCTCCTATATGTTTTATTAATAAAGAGAGGTATAAATCAAAGCTGTCACACTATTTCAGTATCCTCAGAGAGAATGTAAAAACTGCAGATGTTAAATACAGTAAGGTGACAAGAGAGGGGTGCACCGACACCGGTGCTGGTGGTGGCAGCGTGTGGAATTATTAATGTGTCGTGTTATTATTCAGTTCAGGCGGGAAGGGAATGTCAGTTTACACTACACCTTTTTAGATTCTCGAGATATTTACTGACATATTGCCCTGCCTTGGTGTTTTACCAGCAAAGCCACTTTGTAGGCACAAAATATCAACAGAAAGTGGCATTCAGGAACTGTGCGTGCTTCCACGGCTACCCAACTGAAGTTGCTTCAAGTCAATGTGGGCTTACTGTAGAATATACACACAAAATCCTGTGGATCTTTTTCTCTCCTTTTTATTTTTAATAAAGAGGGGAAGCATTTTATTGCACCTAAAATATAGAGAGTACAGTTGATCTATTGCAACTAATACCTTGGAGGAGGAAGAGTTGAAGTAAAGTAATTGTGTGAGGCTACACAGATCTGCAGATCTGCAGAAATCCTTAACAAGTGTCGCTACCAGGATTCGCTGTGCAACATGTGCCCTCCTCCATCAACCATACAACGTGAGAAGTTTTTCACAAAGTGTAAACTTACGCACCGCTTTCGGGTCTTGAACCATGATTAGGAAATGGATTGATGGAAATAAGTCCTGGAATGAAACTAATTACCCAGCAACAAAGGAAAACCACGAGAAAAGTAAGTAGAATGACCTCTCTGTGGAGAGCGATTGCATGTTACAGCCATTTCGTTCGGTTCTCTGAAAATATGTTTTGAGGCGTTTAGAAGCCCAGAAAAACATTAAAATAGTGAAATACAGCCTTTATATTTGTTAATGCCCTTTTAGTACACTACACATTATACCCTCTCCAACTTCTCTTTGATGTGTCCGCTCCCGGCTGCTACAGTGGTGAACTGTGAAGCGATTATTGGTCTTCGTGAAACTGTGCCAACTTGAAGCTGTAATGTCGCTTCCTTGATGTTAATTCCGGCTATCCGCCCAAGCTATGAGAAATCTATCTCAGGTTTGCGTGGATGCGTATAATTCAATGAAACGATGACACTGGTTTTGAATGAACCGTCTACACTTTAGCAGGCACCTATTTAGAAGTCATTTTCCGGGGGGAGGGTCCAAAAGATCTTCATTGAATTATTTGCTTTTAATAAATAACTAATCAGGGATGTACTTTTATTATGTTAGTAAAAAATAAAAACACATGTAATATATTATATTCACATGACTTTCTCAACCCAAGCTTTTATAAATTGTTCTTAGAAAGTTTGTTTTTGTCTTGTTCCTTTGGATCAAGTCTCTTGCACACTGGACATTTTTTGTTCTTATACCTGGGATAAAGTGATATAAGCAGTAATCAGGTATTTAAAAAGCGAATCATTGGTTGATGCATTTGAAGTATTAGTTCTCCTTGAATGAAAAAGGGAATAGGAACTTAGAAGTTAAAAATTACATATCTCTAAGTATCTGGGAATTCTAATCAACAAATTATAATATATCGGAATTGGTTGACTTTGTAATACATTATTGTAATTGACATTATTTCTGTATTTTAACGAGTTCTACAGCTGCTGTGCAGTAACTTTTTGTTTATCTCTTAAATAACTTCATGTTTACCTGACAGTGAATAGAGATGTTAAGATGAGAAGCTTGAGTAAACATTTTCGATTTATTTAAAACTAAGTTTTATTTCAAATATTTATTAAAAGTTTGAAATGACAATTCATTTGTGGGGTCCGTAACCCCGGGACTCTCCTATTAAATACGTCCCTGCACTTTAGCGGAGAAGTTGCCGAAACTACTATATGAATGTCCGGTGTTAAAGTATTTGATTCCTCTACCAGACGATTCTGTCATTGAGACAAGAATGACGACTAATCCGCATTGTCCAATCAGTGATCAGACCAGAAGTGTCTTAGATTATGTCCAGGATGCGCTATTAAACTTCAAATTCTCCTAATAACCTCTCCTTTGATGACTCCTAGCTTCTAATCCTATGATGCCACTTCATTTCTACTTTTCTGATATTTTCTGCTTTACAACTCAGAGACTGCCTATAAATTTCTAATAAGTCCTACCTCACATTCCTATAATCTCAAGCTAGTCTGCCATACCTAACCAGGCAAAATTCCTCTTTCACTCACGTAACCGTCCGAACTACTTCTACGAATTTGCCTGAAAACCAGTCGTCGCTAATTATCGTACTTAATGTCATCTTACCCCGAGCCAAAATGTACTCACAATTTATTACCAAACCTACAACCCTTAACATTTAACACAACTTCACAAAATATCTATATTTAATTTTATTATAGGATTTAATTTATTTCATTAACCCATAATTACTGTATAAACATACATACGTGGAGAGTAGACACCATCGGTTAAGTTGAGTGATGTAAACTAATAAATGAACTATTTGAAATAAGTTGTCGATTGTTTGAGGATGTAGAATTGCACTGTTTCTTAATCTTAGTACTAGAAACTGCACGTATTGAACTATTATATCTATATCAATAACTTTACTGTTTAAAATTACTGTTCAGGTAATAAGAATCAGAAGTGTCTCACTGAAATGTCAAGCGGATCTTCTAGTACTTAAAACCAGAGCGCGGTCTAAGACTTGAAATAAAGGAAACGAAGGGCACAAATTTCATTCTATTCACATTTGAAACGGTGTTTTACAGTGTGAGTTGATAAGTTTTAAGGAGTTCTTTCCTCTTTCTAACTTTATATACTAGCATGTGAGTATATATATATATATATAAGTATTTGCTACTCCGAATATGACGTTGAAGCCTCGATCACCAAAGCTAGGAAACGGAAACCTGTAATACAGCAAGCGCCAGATAAACCTACCGCTACAGCCTGCATCCCGTTTACCGGCAATCTATCCGGCAGAATCAGCAGAATTCTCGCCAAATACAACATCAGGACCATCCACAAGCCACCTCCGAAGATTAAACATCTGTTGAGCCCAGAGAAAGACAAACTGGACTTCCAAGTTCCGGGAGTGTACCGCATTCCTTGTGAATGTGGGACACCGTATATAGGACAAACCGGAAGCACCATCGCTACCAGAATAATCGAACATGAACGCAGCATTCGTTTAATGCAACCTGAGAAGTCTGGACAGGCAGAGCATTGTTTTGATAACGATCATAAAGCCAATTTTCGGGAGCCAACCTTCTTGGCAAAATGCAACAGTTACTGGGAGCGGAGAGTTAAGGAAGCTTTGGTGATTTCCTCTGAAAGGAGCACGCTTAATCGTGATGCTGGATTTCAGTTCAAGTCCTCTTAGAAACCGACCTTAAAAATGGAAATCCGTCAATTTAAGAAGAAAAGGTCAATACAGCTTGATAATCAAGTTAAGTAGTTACGTTTCTTTGACACAATTTTCTATACTCACGCCATCTCCTGACCTGGCATTTAATTTACTGAAAACAGTGTTTTGTTCAGTAATGCGAATTTTGATAGTGTTTTGGCTTTGTTTATATTTGTATTATATCCAGTGATTCATTTGTGGTTATAACATTTTATAAATATCCTGATGATGGGAGAGATACACTCTCGAAACGTCGATATCTGATCGTCTTTTCACCTGGCTTGCTTCCCGAGAAGAAAGTGAGCAGCATGTGAGTGTATTTGCAGCCAACTCGGTGAGTTCTGAACGTACTGATCCAGTTACCCGAACCTTGAGGAATAGATTCCTCGCTGAACTGAATTCATCCGAACGCCTAATTGCCTCAGCTACTTTAATTTATAACTATAGTTCCTTCGGGCTTAAAGTAGGGACGCACACAAACATTGTATCACTCCGCCAACAAACACGTGTTGACGTACTCTACCGTCAACTGTTTACATCTGACAACCGTCATATCTTTCACTGTAGCAGTGTAGGGTTAGAAAAGTACGTGCCTCTTATTTACTAAATAAAGTAATTAGAGAAACTGCTAAAGAAAAGTATGCAACATAATTTTGTGAGTAAAAATTTACTGAAGCAATAGTAGGGGGTTCGTAGTTCAAAAAGAAGCTATGCACTTAAAAGGAATAACACTTTTAACAAAATGATCCACTTGCCCTAAAACACCAAATGAATTTTCTCTTTTCTTTTTAGGGTTTTTACAGTTCCTGTTAAATTTCTGTTCTCACATTTGAAACGGTGTTCACAGATACGCCCGTTGGTTCAGGCATCAGTTTAGTTACGTCTTTCACGCCAGGGTGTCATAGCGCTGAAAGAAAGAGTTAAACACATTTAAAGAAATAGTCTTTTCACTACTTTTTATATGCTTTCTACTCTTATGTTTCTGTACACTACTCAGTGGAACTGAGTATCTCGCCATATTGACTTAACGCGCAATACTAATTGGACGAGTGGAAGAGAATCGCTTCACTGCAGTAAACAACGCAATCGGGGAAGTACCAAGTACCACGTGACAATAAACAGAAATAAAGTGTTTAAACTCATGTTAAAATTTTATCTAAGGTTTTTGATGGATAGAGTCAACATAAAAAATCAATGCCACGGCCGGGATTTGAACCACGGATCTCCTGGTTTCCGTCCAGACGTATTGAGCTACCATGACCAACTTGCCGTCATAACATTAAATTCTCCATTTGACTCGCATATTTTCCCAGTAGACCACTCGGGATACAACGTTTGTGGCGAATTACTATCGTATCTGTGGTTCAAATCCCGACCGTGGCATTGAATTTTTCATGATGACTCTGTCCATCTAAAACCTTAGCCTATGTACGGTTAGTGTGAAGAAATGATTAATTTCCATCAATTAACTAAAATAATAAGAGTTAATTGATGTAATCTGGGACTCAAGTACTTACGATAGTAGCTCGCCACAAACGGTGTATCTCGGATACGAGAGCCTCTGGTGGTTTACCGGGGAAATATATGAGTCAAATGGAGAATTTAATGCTATGACGGCAAGTTGGCCATGGTAGCTCAAGGGATAAGAGCGACTGGTCGGAAACCAGGAGATACATGGTTCAAAAACCGGCCGTCGCATTGAATTTTTCATGTTGACTCTATCCATCATGTTTAAATGTTTTGGAAGTTGTGTTACGGTATTTATTCACCCCGTTCACTACTTGAATGTATCAAACAAGCGATAATATACACAATGTATTAACGAACTATTTCCATTCGCGATTCACTGTTTCGCTCGCTCTGGCGTAATGTTGGCAGCCGTACACACTTTAACGTCGGCAGAGTATAATTGATCTCCCTCAACATATAACACTCGGGAACACATTTTTGTACTCGAAACAAAAGAGACCAATTCTTATGCAAAATAACTAGCTCATTCAAAAATGTCTCTTAAAATGCTGTTATCACGTAACGTTTTTGAGATATTCTTATGCTTGTATAAACACTTACAGAAATGAGGTATGATAGCAACTCATATTAATGTGACTTAAAATAATATTCACTTTATTATTAAATTATATTTTTGTACTGTAAGGAAAATTGATAGTACTCTGAATAAGAAAAAATAATTCCATCGCGTAAGATATATCAGTGAATTTAATTTTAAAGTCTACTATAAAAATCGTATTTAAATGAGTGAACATAAAATTAAGTTCGAGATTTTCTTGGGAAAGTTGATAAGTTACTGACACAGAACTTCATAACTTATCCTTAGGATCTAAATACGCTTTACTTTGTTTTATTTAATGGAAAGATTCCTATCTTAAGCATTTATCGATTTATGACCCTCAGCTTCATAGCCAACGCAGCTTTACCAACTCCTCTCCATCTGTCATAACCGAAGTGTTATCTTGTGTACTCCACTGGGTGGTCTGTTTTCCATCTGTGTTGTTTTGTATTGGATTCTTCTTACAGTTATATTTACCTTTGAAAGTGTAATGCAGTTAATTTGTAGTGCTAAAAAAAGGTTACAGATATGGATAAGAGTTGCGTAGGAAATGCACTAATGATCTCCTTAACGTTTGTTATGTGTGCAGACAATTCACCCCGTATTACTAAAACAACATACTTATTATACTTTGGTTGTGTCCTAGGAGACCAAAATAAAGATTTTGCTGCCCATGTTTGCTGCACACCGTGCATAACTGGTCTTAATGGCCACACGGTAAACGCAAATCTTTGCAGTTTGCAGTGTCTATGGTGTGGAGAGAACAATCTAACAATTTAATGATTGTTATTTTTGTGATACAAAGTTTACAGGTGTTGCTGGACAAATAAGTGTAGTGTTCCGTCAGCAATAACACCAGTTCTTCATAGTGAATATTTACCTGTGTCTGAGCCTCCAGAAGCATGGACTGAAGAATATGATGGATCAAGTTCAAATCATAAAGTACGGGGGCTGTTCAAAAAAGAATGATCATAATTTTTTTACGGTCATAATTTTTCGCACTAAAATTCAACCTTATTATATTCAGTTAGCTTAATGTGAAACAAACACGCCGTAGTAGTTTCATTGTTGGTACTCCTGGTTCCCGCCTGTGAGAACAAGGCAAGTTCAGACATGTTCAGTATCGCCTACCGCTGCAATGGAGGTAACATGCGAGGAACAATATGCGGCTTTGAAATTCTGCTTTCGTCTCAACAAATCTTCAGTTGAGGCCGATACAATGTTACAGGAGGCCTATGGAGAGTCTGTTCTTCCCTACAGCACAGCTCGAAGCTGGCTTAAAATGTTTAAGGAGGGGAGACAATCAATTTCAAAGGAAGGTGGACCCGGTGCTCCAGTTACTGCTCTTATAAAAGAAAATATCGACACTGCTGCTGCCATTGTGGGAGAGGATCGATGAATTACCTTAAGATCACTTTCTGAAATACTGAACATTTCATTAGGTGCCACTCACACGTTGGTGACCGAAACATTACACATGAGACGTGTTTGTGCGCGATGGGTTCCAAGACTGTTGATTCCCGAACAAAAGGACATTCGCATGCAGTTAAAGTTGCTGTTAGAGGAAGATCCGGAGTTTCTTTCAAACGTAATCACTGCTGATGGAACTTGGCTACATCATTTTGATCCTGAGAGCAAACAACAAAGCTCATTATGGAAATCTCCTTCATCACTAACCCCCATAAAAAGCAAAAGTGGTTGCTTCTGCTGGGAAAGCTATGGTCATCTCATTCTTTGATATTCATGGAATGGTTTATCAGCATGTTGTACCTGCACACACATCAGTAACTGGACAATACTACAGGGATGTCCTGAAGACATTGCAACTCCATATCAGGCGCAAAAGACCACATTTCCGTGAAGCAGGCTGGATGCTGCACCACGATAGTGCGCGGCCGCATATTGCCAAAGTTGTTGCTGAATATCTTGCAAAAGTCAACGTGAAATGCATCCCTCACTCTTCCTATAGTCCGGATTAAGCCCATGTGACATGTTTCTATTCCGTAACTTGAAGAAACGTCTTCGTGGGAGACATTATCCATCATCAGAAGCAGTGGTGAAGACTACGGAGGCGATTTTGAAGGATGTCTAAAAATGGTTTCCAGCATGTCTTTGAAGACTGGCAGAAATGCTGGAACAAGTGCATCACATTCAGGGGAGACTATTTTGAGAAGGATCATCAAAATTATAAGGATGAGTAAAGGTAAATTGTCTAAAAGTTGTGTTCATTCTTTATTAAACAGCCCTCGTACATTGGTTGTGCCCTAGGAGGTCAAAATAAAGATTTTGCTACCTATGTTTGCTGCATACCGTGCAAAATTGCTCTTAATGGCCACACGGTAAATACAAATCTTTGCAGTTTGCAGTTTTTGTGGTGTTGAGAGAACAATCTAACCATTTAATGACTATTATTTTTGTAATACAAAGTTTACAGGTGTTGCTAGACAAAATAAGTGGAGTGTTCCATCAGCAATAACACCAATTCCTCGTAGTGAACGTTAACCTGTGCCTGAACTTCCAAAAGTATGGATTGAAGAATATGATGGATCAAGTTCAAATCATCTTTCGTCTGCTCGGCTCTCAAAACTGTACCCTTTACTCAACAGGCGCACCTCACTTGGTTATGAATCCTCCGTTCTTCTTTACACATCTCTAGTCCGTCCCATTTTTACCTATGCAGCTTCAGTTTGGGGTGGCACCAGCAAGACTAATCTCCGCCGACTGCAGGTATACAAAACAGGGTGCTCCGTACAGCTAGAAATGCTCCATGGCTCATCAGAAACCAACAACTTCATCAGGAGTTTGGTCTTCTACTCGTTCACCAGTACATCGGACGGCTGACTCGATCTTTCTTGTACCATCTTCAGGAGGTCCCTGGAGCTGTTACCTACAATCTCGGCGCTCGCACTCGCCAACCAACTCGCCTCAAGCGCAGACTGCCACAAGATCTTCTCCAAGACGAGTGATAACTATCAAACTTAAAGTCCTCAATTTGTATTATTAGTGACCCTGCCATATTTAGCTAGAGGAGTCGTTCATGGCTACCTCAATTGTTGTGTACTGTTAATAAGCTTCTCAATAACAAACATCTGTAAAGCTTACTTGCTGATCGATGGATAATAAAACAAAGTTCAAATCATGATTTCCATGATTTAGGTGTCAGTGAACCTTCAACGTCTCAGGACCCTACATATCAATGTGAACGAAGTGAAGAAGGACATTCTGTTTCAAGAAGAACAAGCGATCTTATTCGTGATTTCATACTGGGTAAAAAGAGTTACCTGGGTTACAGGTTACAGGGATGGGATTTGCTGGCAATAGAGACTAAAATAATATTTTACCGATCTCGAAATAAACAGTTTTCTCAATATTTTACAACGAAAGACAACATAACTTTCTGGGTAATGTTAATGGCTTAATGAAGGAACTACTGTCTTCCACAGGAGAGATAGTCTCCGAGGCCTGAGACGCAGGGGGGGGGGGGAGTTGCAGAAGGTTCCCACACCTCCCCCCGGACAGGTTTATGACACCCCATATCAGTAGAGTTACAGAACATTCAAAAACATTCTGACGGCTTCTACTTTTGTGAATGAATCTTCTCGATTTTACTGTACAGAGTGAATAGGGCACATGTTTTTTTTTTTTTTTTCAAAGGTTCTGCTCCTTGTGTAGCAGGCGCTCTCTCTCACACACATTCGCTGTTGTTGTCCCACTGTGTAAGGCAGCACATTTCTTTCAGGGACCTTCTTTGCGTTGCTGAACAGTAGATATAGAGCATTATGTCAATTGGTGCATTCTTATTGACTCTTTTAAATACAGTTTAAAGGCATTGTTGTTACATAATGGCAATATACTATCGTTAATGCCACCTAGCGGGATGGCTCAGGCAGTTTCGTCTGTGGCCCGCATTTGGGAGGCCCGGGTTCGATTCCGTGGCCGACCTACCTGACCCGTGGTTTTTTTCTGGGTCACTAGGCGAATGTTAGCTTAATTACATCCCCCGAATTTCCTGTCCCTCAATTATCATTTCACATCATTTCTCATCTGGTGGTCACTTTCAGGGTAGAAGTGTCGGTGGGAGTCTCGGCGGTGCATGGCGGGATGATATGCTCTGAGGAAAACTACTTCCTCTCACGTTAAGTGGGTTGCCGGCCTCTGCCCGTCTACTGGGACCATTTCGGGACCGCCAGCCTGGAACCTTTGGGGCTCGGCTACTGGGCTCGTTGCCGCCCCGCAGTAGGGGAGAGAGTTCGTTTGTCCTGGCCTGTCGGGGGAGGTCTCTCTCCAAGTAAACTGTAGGGACCCTCCCCTCTGTACTGTCGTGGCTCCTTGGGTCGGCCGTCCTCTGTCTGCTTCGCCTAATCCTTCCTCCGGGGGGTGCCCCCACTTGGCGGCATAGGAAGAATGGACCCAGTGGTTTACATACCGAATCCCCTCCGTAAGACATCCCAATCCCAATATACTATCATCAGTGCCTCTATTTCATGCCACAGGGATGAAGGAAACATACCATTCCGTGTCCATAGTTTTAGATGCTATTAGTTATCAAACCATGGCTGAAAAATTTATAGTGACCTCAGGGTAGTTGCATAGCTAAAGCAACCTCAAGGAGGTTTCACAAAATATTCCATTTATTGTGCTTATGGGGCAGTGGGATAACTGACAAGCATGGTTTTTTTATGTATTTTCATATAATTTCATCACAAAATTATTAAAAAATAATATCACCTTTTTCTAAAAAATTATTTTAGGAAGTGTCAAAGTATTTGCGTTGAAGGTTCTAGGGTGAAATGCAATACTTTTAGTACATAATAAAGGATGTAAAAGCGTGATGCTAATTTAATAGTACTTGAATATTCGTTCACAAAAAAAGGGACTGTGTTTGGATGACAAATATTTGAACAGTGCTCATTCCAAATTTTGCTCAGCAGAAAGTTACACTACGGTTCATAACTCATTCCCCCTTTATCTTCCCAAAGCTCCGAGCACACACATGCAACATTCTGCATCTTTATGGATAGCAAAAACGATATTATCTTCCCTCTCTCGGCTATCTACTAAAATTTATGGAATCTTCAGGAAAATTAAAAGCACGTTCCTTCTTGTTCATTATTTTTATGGCATTCTTACTTCAGAAAGTGAAGCGGAAAACGCGTAAGAACAGAAAAAGGCTGAGACGGACGTATAGAACTAATGTACTTAGACGTAAACAGAAAAAGAAGAAAATCTTGGTGGGAATAAAGAATCGGATCCTTTTACTCTTTGCCCTAGAGCTAGATTAAACGATTCAAGCAGAAACTTCATCACCATAATGAAATGAGATGGTTATTGTCTGTGGCTACATTCGGGAAGTGCTCGGTTCGAAACCTCGTTGAACCCTTTCAGTCCTACCCGTACACACTTATTCCGCACAGCGTTTTAGATATAAAACAAGTAAATAAGGGAAATAAAATTTCAATATACTAAATTTATGATTTTTTTACCGAACAAATTACTCAAAATATCAACCTGAACGGGATTGTATTGGGGGAGGGACAGTCGGAAAATTTTGTCTTAAGCCGTTCCATTTCTTACTTTCACCTTTAGGTACATTAAATAAGAGAAGTAGGTACTATGAGGGCTGTTCAATAAACAATGATCATAATTTTTTGTTTACTAAAATTCAATTTTATTATATTGCGTTAGCTTAATGTGAAACAAACACGCCGTAGTAGATTCATTGTTGGTACTACTGGTTCCCGCCTGTGAGAACCAGGAAAGTTCAGACATCTTCAGTATTGCCTACCGCTGCAATGGAGGTAACATGCAGTTAAAGTTGATGTTAGAGGAAGATCCGGAGTTTCTTTCAAATGTAATCACTGGTGATGAAACTTGGCTACATCATTTTGATCCTGAGAGCAAACAGCAAAGCTCAGTGTGGAAATCTCCTTCATCACCAACCCCTCAAAAAGCAAAAGTGGTTGCTTCTACTGGGAAAGTTATGGTCATCTTATTCTTTGATATTCATGGAATGGTTTATCAGCATGTGTACCTGCACACACATCAGTAACTGGACAATACTACAGGGATGTCCTGAAAACATAGCAAGTCCATATCAGGCACAAAAGACCACATTTACGTGAAGCAGGTTGGATGCTGCACCACGATAATGCGCGGCCGCATACTGCCAATGTTGTTGTTGAATATCTTGCAAAAATCAACGTGAAGTGCATCCCTCACCCTCCCTAAACTCCGGATTTAGCCCCATGTGACTTTTTTCTATTCCCTAACTTGAAGAAACGTCTTCGTGGGAGACATTATCCATCATCAGAAGCAGTGACGAAGGCTGCGGAGGCGATTTTGAAGGATCTCTTAAAAATTGTTTCCAGCATGTCTTTGAAGACTGGCAGAAACGCTGGTACAAGTGCATCACATTCAAGGGAGACTATTTTGAGAAGGATCATAAAAATGATGAGGATAAGTACAGGTTACGTTGTCAAAAAGAATTGCGATTATCTTTATTGAACAGCCCTCGTATATTCCATTCAAAAATTCGATAAATGTTTCGAATATAAAACGTATTTTTATACATACTAGTTTTCTGCGCGTTTGTGTACAGCATTTAAGTTCAGCATTTACCAAGGATACGACACGAAAATATTGAAGAGAAAGCCACCGTTCAGACTACCCTTTATACGGGACATTTTTTCAAAATTTCGAACTTCTAAAAAAATCTCTAATGTTTTTTATTAATACGGGGTGGATAAAAGTGTGGAACAATACTTATAACTAGGGCCTGGATTTAGATGAAAAATCATCTTTCTTCTGAGTAGTCACATACGATGCTTTTTGGAAATTAAGTGCATTCTGGAACAAATTATATATATATCGGTTTTATAGTTCATCAAAATTCAATTTTTCCACTTTTTATAATAAAGTCACTTTTTAACATTTAGAAGCATTTTCCGGTCATTTTATTTCTTTTTCACTAATTTATTGCGCATTTTCATCTGCAGCCCGCATTCGGGAGGCCCGAGTTCGCTTCCCGTGGCCCGACCCTGACCCTGATCCATGTGCTTTTGGGATTTTTTTTTAAAATAATAAGTAAAGAAAATATTTTTGAAAGCGCCAACCCGAACTATGTATTTCAAAGAAAAAGCCCCTAATATAGCTTTGCCTCCGGCACCAATTTTAACACGCTGGAGTACATGGTTAACTGCATGTATATATATATATATATATAAATATTAAAAGCAGAAGCATTATTAACAGTGAAGTATTCTTCATATTTAAGTTTGAATTTATGAGTCACTATGTTTACACTCAGTCTTCACTTGTTGTTGTATAATTGAAACTAAGAGAAACATGTTAACCAGGCAAAAAGAACACCAGAGGAACATTAAGTTGAAACAAACAGAAAAATCTGCAGTTTCACACCATTTTTGGACAGAAAACCACAACATTGGCCACAACATTAAACTGTTAAAATCTTTAAGTACACCCATAGAATTGGATATTTTGGAAAAAATATTCATAAACAAAAACCGTGATAAAGTTATAAATTTTGAAATCCCGGTATTAAATGAAGTATTAAAACTTAGTGCCCCTAACACCAGATGGCAGAGTGATCGGAGCTCCGTAGTAGTGGAAGAAGAGGAAGGTTCATCTAGTCACCAAACAGCTGAGGATGAGATCGAATGATCTTGAAAACGTTTCAATTATACATCAAGTAAGTGAAGTTTGAGTGTAAACATAGTGACTCATAAATCAAACTTAAATATGCATGTATATATACCACTGTGACAATTGTGAGCGCACGGGATCTGTTTTCTAATACTCAAATCCAAGGTAAATTAGCTTTCATTAAATCAAATTTTGCATTTATGACGGATATCATAACCTGCCTTGAAGAAAGTGGCATAGCATTGGATAAGTCGAATGAGTTAGTGAGGATTGCGGAAGAGAGAATACAAAATGTAAAATGTGAGCTTGGGGACAAAATTAGACAGAAACTAAAATTGGTGTTGGACAAAAATAAAGTATACCAAACAGTTTGTGAGATTGCCGATATGTCTAGAGAAGACTTCAGATCTGATGTTTTTGAACAGGATCTAACAGGCAGTGACATAGTGTTTGTCAAATATGCACCTATAACATCTGTGGAAGTAGAGAGAAGTTTCTCAAAGTATAAAACAGTTTTAGCTGACAACCGCCGTTCCTTTACTTTTGATAACTTGAAGATGACTAACGCTAAGTAAGGCATGCTTTGGCTAATGTGTACAGTAACTTGTTTTTTCATATTTTATAAAATTGAAAATGACCTGATGAATTTTGAATTTATTTAGTAGCAATAATTGCATTATTTACTAAGAAAGTAAATTTAAAATGTGGTTATTCGAACTATATATTCATTATTTGTCTGTGACAATTATTAATTTATTATTATGAAAGAAATTAATTTTTGTTAAGTTTTTTTTTCATTTTATGTGCATTTTTTATATTTTAAGGGCATTTTAAAGCTCATTTTTAGAGAATTTTTAGGTCAACAACTTTTAGGCCCTACTTATAACTTTATTGTTATAGTTTTGTGAAGCGATAATTTTTAGAAAAGCTGTAAGATAAAAATAGGATTATGAATAGGGCGTGCCTTTTTTTTAATGGCAACAGTTTTTTTCACTTTTTTGGTCCTCAGGTCTCGGAACGTACAGGTAGATAATTTTATGAACCATAATATTATATTCTGACGATGTGAGTTTCGCTATTGACAGATGCAATTTTTAAATTTTCCATGTTCCCACAAGAACTGTGTTAAGTATAATTCAACTTGTCCAAGTTTCCTATATACCCAGGGTACTACTTTCGATATCAATTTCTTTGTCGACTGGTCTGTTTCGGTTTCTATTTCCCAGTCTACTTGCCATGGTTTTACGTGGTCATCTATGCCGGCTAAATTATTTTTATTATTTAATTTTTTTTTAATTTACGTCTCCCAACGTTAAGACATATCGGACGGTGAATGAAATAATGTTTTAATGAGTACGGAGTCCATAGAGCTTAGAGTTACCTGACATTCATCTTTGAGGATCAGGAAAAACCTCCAACGTTTAGTCATATCGAACGATGAATGAAATGATGTTTAAATGAGACCAGGATATATAGAGCTTAGAGTTACCAGATATTCATCCTTCAGGGTAAGGGAAAACCTCCAACGTTAAGTTATATCGGACGATGAATGAAATGATGTTCAAATGAGACCAGGATATATAGAGCTTAGAGTTACCAGACATTCATCTTTCAGGATAAGGGAAAACCTCCAACGTTGTCATATCGGACGATGAATGAAATGATGTTCAAATGAGACCAGGATATATAGAGCTTAGAGTTACCAGATATTCATCCTTCAGGATAAGGGAAAACCTCCAACGTTAAGTTATATCGGACGATGAATGAAATGATGTTCAAATGAGTACAGGGTCCATAGAGCTTAGAGTTACCTGATATTCCGGTTTCGGGATAACCGAAAACCTCCAACGTTAAGTCGTAACGGACGATGAATGAAATTATGTTTAAATGAGTACAGGGTCCTTAGAGCTTAGAGTTACCAGATATTCTTCTTTCAGGATAAGGGAAAACTCTGGAAAAATCTTATGCAGATAACTTACTTCGGCCGAGATTAGAACTCGGGACCTCTTGAACCTGTGTTAGGCACACTATCATCTACGCTATAGAGGCGGGCTGGCTAAATGAATGGATATTCTCCCAGCTCTTACTTGCCTGTTTGCTTTGGTGCTATATTGTGATACACTGTGCGGCATCTGGGCTGATTTTCTCCAGTTTCCTTTGCCATTCATTCCACCAACTGCTTTCCGTTTATTCACATATCATCCATCTCTTTCCTCATTCTTTTACCATTCTGATTTCTTACTCTGATGCAGAGTTTCTCTTGTCTTCAATGTTCTTTTTTATAGCTGAAACAAAAATATATCACATTAAGCCTTAAAACTTGCTTTTATCATTCCAAAGTTCAATTTAGCTGTCTTCAGGAGTTTTTGAAGAAAAAACAAAGATTATATATACTACAATACAAAATTCGCAACTAAAACTATTCAGAACAAAAATGGAGACAACAAACTTGCATATATCTACAAAGAAACAAATTACTTCCTTGAAAATATTGAAATTGGTACATATATGACTTGAGAATAACTCCCCTTTTGGCTAAATGTACCACTTTTCTAAAAAAGGAGCCATTATCTGTTTATTACAACTGGTTCAGAATTCATCTTAAAAATCTGATATGCTGCAGTCACATGACATTCTCTACTCTTGTACAAACTGTTATTACAAATACTTATTGCTCTATCTACTTCAAGATAAATATTATCTTATTGTAAAGGGGATACAGTAGACTTTAAGTGATAGTCAAATGTTTTAAAACTGGTTGTTATGTGATTTTATACTTGTTTTCTTTTTCACTTCAGTATTTAGTCGCTAAACGTTGTTTTCTGGCAGTTTTTTGGCCTGTCACGAGATTCACCTTGTTAGGCTCGTGGGAGGTGAAGAGTGGGGAGGTAGCGACAGTCAGCTGTTGTGCACATGTCAGCGTGGAACACCAGAGAGAGTTGTCGGTCAGTCGCTATCTGCAGCGCTCGGTAGTAAGGTGTGTTGTTCCGCTAGTGTTCGGTCCGTATTCAGTTCGTGTGGTGAGCTTCACTACAGTTGCTTCTTTTATCAAGTGGTGAGTACTTGGCTTTTGTACGTTTTAACCTTCCTTGAACAACCCAAAAAGAAAAGCATTTTCAGTAAAAAAAGATACATAACTTTAAATAAAAACTGCATTAACTGTAACATTAGTATTTAAGTTCAATATTTTCTAAGGATACGAACGAATTTTTTCAAGAAATTCGCTCCTCTCCATATCAAACTACTCTATGCCAGAAAATTATTACAAAATACTTAAAATATTACCACTATACAGATAAAACTTGTGTCTTGAATTTCCTAGGAATATCGTCTGTGAAGTTCTCTTCATTTTGAATGGCTTTTGCATAACTGATAAACCTTAAAATATATTGAAACCTATATCACAAACATATCTGACATATCGCACATATATTACTTTCTCTACTCTTGTACAAATACTTACTGCTCTATCTCCTTCAATATAAACATTATCTTATTGTACTTACCAGGGAATACAGTAGACTAGTGATAGATGTTTTAAAACTGGTCGCTATGTAAGATTGAAATTCTCTTTGAATGGTCAGGAGATAAAAAATGAATGACTTCCTATTTGAGGAAAGTATAAGTATTGGCAAATCCAAATAAGTAACAAGGGATATCTCGGAAATGGTTTACTGTACAAAAAATGTGCCAGACTTAAATTGTGTGTTTTAAAAGAGCTACATTTTTGTAGAGTAGATTTTGTATATCATAGGTGTCACTTTGTCCACAACAATTCTCGTATTCGGTCTCCTGTCACTGAACCCGGGCCGCCTTGGTGTAAAGCTATCGTGTTTTGAATAGATATGAAGTTTTGTTTTTGAGTTAGCTGCCCATACACACAGACACTTATATATTTTTCTAATCATTTCTTTTTTTATTTATTCAAGGAGTTTCAAAAAATTGTTTCCATTGATATCTGGTTATATATTCTCATACATTTAATTCGGTCTCTTAAATTCTTGCAGAGAGCTGTAGGAAATGAACCTTTTACATTAGTTAAAGCGCTGAACCCATTTGACAAAACAGCAGCGGATGTGCAAATACATTTTAAGCGGTAGATATATTTAGTGTTCCGAGAAGCAATACAACGGTGGCACTTTCCTCTAAACTACGTCCTGCCAGAGATGATAATATATTCCTGAACTCTCTGATCTAGAGAGCGGGACAGTTCCTGTTAAACACATCCCTATATTTTAATTTTACGCTTCTGCTGCTTCGAAACGAGACTATCCTTTTCCTTCAATTGTGCTTCTGCTGCGAAGGTCAAATCTTCCAATATTCTTTCTCGATGTTTGGTAAATCCGAGCGTAAATTAGTTTGGAATTAAAGCTGTGCGTCCGCACAGCTTGTGTAAAATGTGAATACTTTTATCATCATCATCATCATCATCATCATCATCATCATCATCATCATCATCATCATCATCATCATTGATGATGAGAGAGGAAGAGAGAGAAAATGACGTCAATAAGAAAATACCTAAGTTGATACTACTACCGGCCGCGCCGTGGCTCAGTGGTTAGACCGCTTGGCTCTCACCAAGGCGGCCCGGGTTTGATCCCAGGCGACCGCAAAGTGAGATTTGTGTTGGACAACACGCGCTGGGGCGGGTTTTCTCCAGGATCTCCGGTTTCCCCCGCCATCTCATTCCACCGGTGCTCCATCTTCATCTCATGTATCATCAGTGTCATCGCCTGCAGTGCCGTATGTAGTAAAAGTGGGCGTTAAACACTACACATTCATTCATTCATTCATAAGTTGATACTGGAGAGTTGTATAAAACTAACTACGTTTCATGTAGCAAAATTGTTTATTTTCCATTGAGACTCAAATACCTTTGTGCCGAACTCGCTGGTCAGGTATAAGGAAACTGAATCGTCCTGGCGCAACTAACTGATAAGAAACTCGCCTCCCTTCCGTAGGTCAGTCTTACATGCATAGGAATACATTTGCTCGTGTCTGTACAGGAAACAAGAGAGAAAGTTATATGAGTGCATACGATTTATATTTTGGAGCATTTTAACTGTTTAAAATCTTATGATTTTTTAAATATCAGGAGAAGATTAAGAATTGTGGATTTAAAAAAATATCGTGTACAAGTAAAAAAAAATAAATAGTTTAGATGAACTTACTTTCCATAAGTTACATTGAAAAGTTAAATAATTCAGTAATAGTTATATGATTTCTTTTATTGTAAACTAATTTGAGTTAAGAAATGTTTGTACAATAGCTTTAGGTTTGTACACTAAGCTCAGCTTACAAGTTGGGAGCGATACAATAAACTGTAAGCTCCAAGGAGCACATCATACAGTGACGTAACATCGGGCAGTTGGAACTGTAAATAAGAACAGACGCGAGCTGTGTCTCGGGGCCTGAGACACAGGTGGGTTGGCGAAGGTTCCTGCACCCTCCCTGGACAAATGAAATGAAATGTGTAGTGTTTAACGCCCGCGTTTACTACATACGGCACCGCAGATGATGACACTGATGATACATGAGATGAAGATGGAGCAACGGTGGAAGAGATGGCGGGGGAAACCGGAGATACCGGAGAAAACCCGCCCCAGCGCCGTGTTGTCCACCACAAATCTCACTTTGCGGTCGCCTGGGATCGAACCCGGGCCGCCTTGGTGAGAGCCAAGCGGCCTAACCACTCAGCCACGGCGCTCCCTGGATGGGTTTATGACACCTCATGTCAGTACAGTTACAGACCATTCAAAAACATTATGACGGCTTCTGCTTTTGTGAATGAATCTTTTCGGTTTTAGTATGAATAGGGTGCATGTTTTAACGGTTCAACTCCTTGTGTAGCATGCGTTCTCTCGCACACACATTCGCTGTCCTTTTCCCACTGTGAAAGGGAGCAAATTCCTTTCAGGGACCTTCTTTGCGTTGCTGAACTATACCGGAAACAAGATAGGCGCTGTCGCCAGAAAACTGTAACATTCTGGATGTTTCGTCGTCTCGGTCGTTCTGTAATTCTGTGCAAGCTTCCCACGGCTATTTAAGTGAACGGTCTCATAAGTTGAATGAATGTGACTACGTGGGAGCTGTTTTCCGAGCGAGTTTGTGATCAATGCAGTGAGGAGTTGTTGAGATTAGAGACATCCTGTGTTGGACTCCTAGCGAGTGAACCGTCCGGTAGAAAGGCTACGTCGGTCTTATTTCGTTAGGCCGCTACATCATGATAGTAAGTGAAGTGATAGTGAAAACAAAGTGAACTGTCTGTAAACATTAGTGAAGCAGCCGTATGACTTAAGTGAAGTGTCGTAAAAGTTTAACTAGTTTAGTAAGTGATAGTGAAAACTGGCGTAGTGACAGCTTTTAATAAAACGAACTAGTATCCTATTTGGTCTTTAGTGCTTGTAGCTAAAAATTGATCAAAATCGCGAGTTCATGACCAAGCGTTGTTGAAACAAAAAGTGACTTTAAAAAACGCTATGAAGTTATTGATCATTACACCTCACATTAGATGGGAGATTACTCGACTTTAGCTGTAAACAAAAGAATAGCGGGGGACGGGATTTCGAAGAGTGAAAAGAATGTGTTGCTCACCCTAGGTATTAACGACCCAATTCTGAAAGAACTGAGAAACAATGGAAGAGCGATTCGATGTGCTGTATCGACTGTTGTTTCTAATCGAGGAACACTGTCACGTGAAAGTGGTTCAAGTAGTTGGATCAGATAAGGAAAACGCCATGTTGGGTTTGCGACGCCATTCTTGGTAATCCATATAGACAATCAAACAAACTGTGGTTTGACAATGACCGATGAGTCATGCCAGGGGTAAGGAACCCCTTTCTAACCGTAAATACAAGAGCGAGCAACAGCTCTAACCAAGGTCGTCAGTAGAAAAAAAAGGGAATTTTATTTTGGTGTAAAATCAGTTAATACTGTCATCTAGTAGTAGTTGAAAGTACTACCAGATATAGTCAAGTGGTTGGGAGAAAACGTGAAGTGTCCTGAAATAGTTGGGTCGAGTGTCCATGCGATGAAGTTGGTATTATTGTTAACACCTGTCAGTCTGATTAATTCTTTATCCACTGGTCTTCTGATCCCAAACTTTCGGGTTCCAACCCGACCCAGATCGATAATTTTTAAGTGCACTTGAAAGCGACGGTCCCAGCCAAGATTTATGGACAAGTGTCTGACAGCATTTAGTGCAAAAACGATGCCCATCACAGCGGTAGTTCTTTTTCTGACAAGCGCTATATAACTGCTCTAACGATTATGTGCAACGGTTACCAATAACGATACGGGTACCGGTGATTTGTTTACAAAATTCTCCAGATAGTCACGTGACTACGTCTTTCCTTACTACAAGTACTACATGGCAAAGCGAGAAAGCGTATCGGGAAAAATTCGCAACACAGAGATGTTTACCTCAGCTTATCGTACATACACGGCGAGTCCAGTGTGTGTACTACATGGCAAAGTAAGAAAGCGTATCGGGAAAAATTCGCAACACAGAGATGTTTACCTCAGCTTATCGTACATACACGGCGAGTCCAGTGTGTGTGTACTACATGGCAAATCGAGAAAGCGTACCGGGAAAAATTCGCAACACAGAGATGTTTACCTCAGCTTATCGTACATACACGGCGAGTCCAGTGTATGTACTACATGGCAAAGCGAGAAGGCGTATCGGGAAAAATTCGCAACACAGAGATGTTCACCTCAGCTTATCGTACATACACGGCGAATCCAGTGTATGTACTACATGGCAAAGCGAGAAAGCGTATCGGGAAAAATTCGCAACACAGAGATGTTTACCTCAGCTTATCGTACATACACGGCGAGTCCAGTGTGTGTACTACATGGCAAAGTAAGAAAGCGTATCGGGAAAAATTCGCAACACAGAGATGTTTACCTCAGCTTATCGTACATACACGGCGAGTCCAGTGTGTGTGTACTACATGGCAAATCGAGAAAGCGTATCGGGAAAAATTCGCAACACAGATGTTTACCTCAGTTTATCGTACATACACGGCGAGTCCAGTGTATGTACTACATGGCAAAGCGAGAAGGCGTATCGGGAAAAATTCGCAACACAGAGATGTTCACCTCAGCTTATCGTACATACACGGTGAGTCCAGTGTATGTATTACATGGCAAAGCGAGAAAGCGTATCGGGAAAATTTCGCAACACAGAGATGTTCACCTCAGCTTATCGTACATACACGGTGAGTCCAGTGTATGTACTACATGGCAAAGCGAGAAAGCGTATCGGGAAAAATTCGCAACACAGAGATGTTTACCACAGCTTATCGTACATACACGGTGAGTCCAGTGTATGTACTACATGGCAAAGCGAGAAAGCGTATCGGGAAAAATTCGCAACACAGAGATGTTTACCACAGCTTATCGTACATACACGGCGAGTCCAGTGTATGTACTACATGGCAAAGCGAGAATGCGTATCGGGAAAAATTCGCAATATACAGAGATGTTTACCTCAGCTTATCGTACATACACGGCGAATCCAGTGTATGTACTACATGGCAAAGCGAGAAAGCGTATCGGGAAAAATTCGCAATACAGAGATGTTTACCTCAGCTTATCGTACATACACGGCGAATCCAGTGTATGTACTACATGGCAAAGCGAGAAGGCGTATCGGGAAAAATTCGCAACACAGAGATGTTCACCTCAGCTTATCGTACATACACGGCGAGTCCAGTATATGTACTACATGGCAAAGCGAGAAGACGTATCGGGAAAAATTCGCAACACAGAGATGTTCACCTCAGCTTATCGCACATACACGGCGAATCCAGTGTGTGTACTACATGGCAAAGCGAGAATGCGTATCGGGAAAAATTCGCAACACAGAGATATTCACCTCAGCTTATCGTACATACACGGCGAGTCCAGTGTATGTACTACATGGCAAAGCGAGAATGCGTATCGGGAAAAATTCGCAACACAGAGATATTCACCTCAGCTTATCGTACATACACGGCGAGTCCAGTGTATGTACTACATGGCAAAGCGAGAAGGCGTATCGGGAAAAATTCGCAACACAGAGATGTTCACCTCAGCTTATCGTACATACACGGCGAATCCAGTATATGTACTACATGGCAAAGCGAGAAGACGTATCGGGAAAAATTCGCAATACAGAGATGTTTACCACAGCTTATCGTACATACACGGCGAATCCAGTGTGTGTACTACATGGCAAAGCGAGAATGCGTATCGGGAAAAATTCGCAACACAGAGATATTCACCTCAGCTTATCGTACATACACGGCGAGTCCAGTGTATGTACTACATGGCAAAGCGAGAATGCGTATCGGGAAAAATTCGCAACACAGAGATGTTCACCTCAGCTTATCGTACATACACGGCGAATCCAGTGTATGTACTACATGGCAAAGCGAGAAGGCGTATCGGGAAAAATTCGCAACACAGAGATGTTCACCTCAGCTTATCGTACATACACGGCGAGTCCAGTATATGTACTACATGGCAAAGCGAGAAGACGTATCGGGAAAAATTCGCAACACAGAGATGTTCACCTCAGCTTATCGTACATACACGGCGAATCCAGTGTGTGTACTACATGGCAAAGCGAGAAGACGTATCGGGAAAAATTCGCAACACAGAGATGTTCACCTCAGCTTATCGTACATACACGGCGAATCCAGTGTATGTACTACATGGCAAAGCGAGAAGACGTATCGGGAAAAATTCGCAATATACAGAGATGTTCACCTCAGCTTATCGCACATACACGGCGAGTCCAGTGTATGTACTACATGGCAAAGCGAGAAGGCGTATCGGGAAAAATTCGCAATATACAGAGATGTTTACCACAGCTTATCGTACATACACGGCGAGTCCAGTGTATGTACTACATGGCAAAGCGAGAATGCGTATCGGGAAAAATTCGCAATATACAGAGATGTTTACCACAGCTTATCGTACATACACGGCGAGTCCAGTGTATGTACTACATGGCAAAGCAAGAAGACGTACCGGGAAGAGTTCGCAACACAGATGTTTACCTCAACTTATCGTACATACATGGCGAGTCCAGTGTGTGCACTACATGGCAAAGCGAGAAGACGTACCGGGAAGAGTTCGCAACACAGATGTTTACCTCAGCTTACCGTACATACACGGCGAGTCCAGTGTGTGCACTACATGGCAAAGCAAGAAGACGTACCGGGAAGAGTTCGCAACACAGGTGTTTACCTCAACTTATCGTACATACATGGCGAGTCCAGTGTGTGCACTACATGGCAAAGCAAGAAGACGTACCGGGAAGAGTTCGCAACACAGATGTTTACCTCAGCTTACCGTACATACACGGCGAGTCCAGTGTGTGCACTACATGGCAAAGCGAGAAAGCGTATCGACAAAAATTCGCAATACAGAGATGTTTACCTCAGCTTACCGTACATACACGGCGAGTCCAGTGTATGTACTACATGGCAAAGCGAGAAAGCGTATCGACAAAAATTCGCAATACAGAGATGTTTACCTCAGCTTATCGCACATACACGGCGAGTCCAGTGTATGTACTACATGGCAAAGCGAGAAAGCGTATCGACAAAAATTCGCAATACAGAGATATTTACCTCAGCTTACCGCACATACACGGCAAGTCCAGTGTATGTACTACATGGCAAAGCGAGAAAGCGTATCGACAAAAATTCGCAACACAGAGATGTTTACCTCAGCTTATCGTACATACATGGCGAATCCAGTGTATGTACTACATGGCAAAGCGAGAAGACGTATCGGGAAAAATTCGCAATATACAGAGATGTTCACCTCAGCTTATCGCACATACACGGCGAGTCCAGTGTATGTACTACATGGCAAAGCGAGAAGGCGTATCGGGAAAAATTCGCAATATACAGAGATGTTTACCACAGCTTATCGTACATACACGGCGAGTCCAGTGTATGTACTACATGGCAAAGCAAGAAGACGTACCGGGAAGAGTTCGCAACACAGATATTTACCTCAACTTATCGCACATACACGGCGAGTCCAGTGTGTGCACTACATGGCAAAGCGAGAAAGCGTATCGACAAAAATTCGCAATACAGAGATGTTCACCTCAGCTTACCGTACATACACGGCGAGTCCAGTGTATGTACTACATGGCAAAGCGAGAAAGCGTATCGACAAAAATTCGCAATACAGAGATGTTTACCTCAGCTTATCGCACATACACGGCGAGTCCAGTGTACTACATGGCAAAGCGAGAAAGCGTATCGACAAAAATTCGCAATACAGAGATGTTTACCTCAGCTAATCGCACATACACGGCGAGTCCAGTGTATGTACTACATGGCAAAGCGAGAAAGCGTATCGGGAAGAGTTCGCAATATACAGAGATGTTTACCTCAGCTTATCGCACATACACGGCGAGTCCAGTGTGTGCACTACATGGCAAAGCGAGAAAGCGTATCGACAAAAATTCGCAATGCAGAGATGTTTACCACAGCTTATCGTACATACACGGCGAGTCCAGTGTATGTACTACATGGCAAAGCGAGATAGCGTATCGACAAAAATTCGCAATACAGAGATGTTTACCTCAGCTTATCGCACATACACGGCGAGTCCAGTGTATGTACTACATGGCAAAGCGAGAAAGCGTATCGACAAAAATTCGCAATACAGAGATGTTTACCTCAGCTTATCGCACATACACGGCGAGTCCAGTGTATGTACTACATGGCAAAGCGAGAAAGCGTATCGGGAAAAGGTCGCAACACATAGATGTTTACCTCAGCTTATCGCACATACACGGTGAGTCCAGTGTATGTACTACATGGCAAAGCGAGATAGCGTATCGACAAAAATTCGCAATACAGAGATGTTTACCTCAGCTTATCGCACATACACGGCGAGTCCAGTGTATGTACTACATGGCAAAGCGAGAAAGCGTATCGACAAAAATTCGCAATACAGAGATGTTTACCTCAGCTTATCGCACATACATGGCGAGTCCAGTGTATGTACTACATGGCAAAGCGAGAAAGCGTATCGACAAAAATTCGCAATACAGAGATGTTTACCTCAGCTTATCGCACATACACGGTGAGTCCAGTGTATGTACTACATGGCAAAGCGAGAAAGCGTATCGACAAAAATTCGCAATACAGAGATGTTTACCTCAGCTTATCGCACATACACGGCGAGTCCAGTATATGTATTGTCTGTTCAGATATAATCATGTCTTCTGGACAGTAACGTGTCATACATCGGCAGGCGCGAGAAAACATATCATATAGACACATGCAGCTTCCAATCGCTCTATTTGTGTTTCGTAACTTACTACTGTATATCAACTTACTAATATTTCACTCTTCTAATCGACCAGATAAGACCCATAAGAGACCATCACAGCGCTGGTCACCTGAAGGTCAATATGCCTTAACACTCTGTCGAGTAATATCTTGTGTTATCTCATAGGTTTGTGTTCACATCACGGTCAGTAAAGTCTGTCTAGCCAACGCGTGTGCAGTTTGGACTCAACGGAACCTGACCCGACCGCCCACTACTGAGCGTCATAAATCTATCTCCACACTTCAGAAATGGAACACTGTCGTTGAGGACCAATAGCAATCCCGATTTTCTTGAAATGACAGTTGCATGTTTACTCCACGTGGAGTCTCAATTGTCAATGTTCCAACTTCCAATTGATCTGTTTCATTACGTGCAGAAATTTTTTGTGTGTCACGCTGTGGAGACAGAGGGAGGGAAATGCAGTGCCAAATACAAATGAAGTAGTAGATAACTTTCAGTCAAGTGAAAATAATCAAAGTGATGACAATAGTGTGAATGAATTCGAAAGTGTTGCTGGGCCGTGTTATATTACTGGAAAAGCCTCAAAAAACAAAGTTATAACGGGAACTCTTTCTAAGCAAATTCAAGCGCTTGTTTTGAACACATAAATATGTAATGAAAAATAATCTTGGTAACGGGTCGAGCAATGAACCTGATAAATTTTAGGTATTCACAGAAATACAGTAAGAAAAATCGTGACGAAAGGAATAACAAAGACGCCGATCAAGTGTGAAAACAAAAGGAAACGTTTCTCTAAAGTAGATAATTTCACATGGGATTTAATTCGTCGAGAAATTTATAAATTCTATGCAAAAGGGAGAGCACCCACCTTAGACGAATCGGTTGCACATTTGCAAGAAATTTGTGATTTTCCTTATGGACGCTGCACTTTGCACGGTATCCTAAAGGAGCTGGGTTTCAAATACCGCACTTTGAATAAGATAAGGGTTATTATGGAATCCAGTAGAATTGTAGCTTGGCGATATATAAGATAATTTATTTAGACGAAACCTCATACGATACCCATGACGTATCGAGAAAGGTGGCAACCTTGCAGTAAGGTCTGGGAGAAGAAGGGCCGGGGTTGTAAAACGATTATAAGGGTTCGTCAAAGGAGGCGGTCGACATGCACACTAGTTAACTAAATAGACTTTACTTCATGGCACTCTTGGTCCCGAGACACTACTCTCAAATAAGTTATTCTCTCTCAATAGTTGATAAATTCGTAAGAATGTTCATGAACATGGTACTTGCCTATCGGTGTACTTTTTCTAGTTTTGTACAGAGAGTTCACGTGGTCGTGATGGTATTCATACAAACATTTTTTTCTGTTTTGATGTTGTGGGCAGTTTCCGAAACATTTCACTACCCATCTCTTGGTAGCGCATCTGCCTCACGTTAAAGAAGTCACGAAATCGAATCTCAGTCAGGATTATTGTTTTTCGGGGGAGGGGGCTTTCCTTATCTCTTGACACAAAGGAATTTTAATGCCCTGTTCTTTCTGCTTATTACAATATTTAATCATGTTATATATGACTTCTCACGTCTACCGATGTATGGCACTTTGCTGTGATTGTATCTGAACAGGGTGTACATATACTGTCTCGCCGTGTATGTGTGATAGGCTCGCGTAAACAACTCCGTTGTTACACATTCCTTACGATACACTTCCCTGCTTTGCCTTGTAGTAAAAAAGTAAAAGTAAAGAAACATTTGACATCGATACAGAAGATCCTACATGCTATGGCATGTATAGATGGCTAGTTAATGACGTCACGTGTTTACATCAACTTGGCTTTAAGATTGGAACGATTTTAGGAAAACAGAACGGGGAGAGAACATGCAGGACGTGGAAAGGAACAAAGCAAAGCAATGGAAGGAAGGAAAATGGTTGAAAGCCTCTAAATGACGGGAACAGTTGGTGAAGCCTAGAGCTACACAGTTTGTTTTCATCAAAAGGGCCCTTCTTCCCGCCTCGCTCCCCTTCTAATGAATTCATCAAAAGTAGTTAACTAACTTTAAATTACTGTGGACGTGACCCTTGCTGTATTAGCATAATTTCACAGGAAATCGATGGATGATGACCTAGTACAGTGCGGCGCACGCCGCGGTACGCATTTGTTTCTTTCTTTGTTGATTTTTCCGTGCGTAATAATGAGGCTCCCCTCGCGGTCAGTGGTGAAAACTAGGTCATCGTAATTTATATTTTGTAAACGTTCTGCATTTCCCTTTATTATTTTCTTTAACGTGTATATAGTACGTTAAAATTCCATAACGAGATTTACATGTCCATACTTAAGGTCCTTTTTGGATGTGGGCGATGTCGAAAGTTTTTCTCCCGTACACTCTGAGTTTTGAGCCTCTTTCATTATATTATATGCATTTCGTTTCCGTAGCATTATTTAACGTAATAATTACTCATTTACATTTCTTTTCTTTACAAAAATGTAACACATTGAATATTAATTTTCTACTTTGTGAGTGTATGACGGTGTTTACATTTTGACTTGACTCGAACTGTTCACTATAAGAGATTCAATCAGGGCCGTAGGGGAAGGGGAACGCGGATATACACCGTCCCCCATTATTTTTCGGAGGTGGACGCAGTCCCCTTACTAATAATATTATTTATACTTCTTTTAATTCATTACCTTTCTTAATTTAACATTCAAAATACTCCAAAAATACTATACACGAGGGCTGTTCAATAAAGAATGATCATAATTTTCATAAGGTCATAATTCTTCGAACTAAAATTCAGTCTTATTATATTCTGTTAGCTTAATGTGAAACACAAACGCAGTGGTAGTTTTATTGTTGGCACTCCTGGTTCCCAACTTTGAGAACCAGGCAAGTTCAGACACGTTCAGTATCGCCTACCGCTACGATGGAGGTAACATGCAGTTAAAGTTGATGTTAGAGGAAGATCCGGAGTTTCTTTCAAACGTAATCTGTGCTGATGAAAATTGGCTACATCATTTTGATCCTGAGAGCAAACAGCAAAGCTCAGTGTGGAAATCTCCTTCATCACCAACTCCCAAAAAGCAAAAGTGGTTGCTTCTGCTGGGAAAGTTATGGTCATCTCATTCTTTGATATTCATGGAATGGTTTATCAGCATGTTGCTGCACACACATCAGTAACTGGACCATACTACAAGGATGTCCTGAAAACATTGCAAGTCCATATCAGGCGCCAAAGACCACATTTCCATGCAGCAGGCTGGATGCTGCACCACGATAATGCGCGGCTGCATATGGCCAATGCTGTTTAATATCTTGCTAAAATCAACGTGAAGTGTATCCCTTACCCTCCCTGTAGTCCGGATTTAGCCCCATGTGACTTTTTTCCATTCCCTAACTTAAAGAAATGCCTTCGTTGGAGGCATTATCCATTATTAGAAGCAGTGGTGAAGGTTGCCGAGACGATTTTGAAGGATCTCTCAAAAAAATTGTTTCCAGCATGTTTCCAAAGCAGGAAGCCAAACCTACATGTGCAGAATTCTGATCGGTTCTCCAGTATCTAGAAAAGTTTTAGGTGTGCGTCCCCCACTTTTTTTGTTAGGAATACGGCCCTGGATTCAATGCTGTACGGGGAATGGTGACGTAATACAGTTTACCTTTATTTTTACGCAAGCTTCCACTGTGGACCGTGTACTTCCATTCTTTAGACAGGTAGTGAGTAGAAACAAATCTTACTACAGAAACAAATGTAGATAAAAACGTGCATTTTATTTGAAAGAAACATTTTGTGGATTAACCATTTCCGAGATATCTTTTGTTTCTGTTTTAAACTTTCCAACACTTGTACCTACTTTTCTGAACTAGGATTTTTTTTTAATATACGTCCTCCAACGTTAAATTATATCGGACGTTGAGTGAAAGGGGTAAAATGAAGCTCAGATGAGCCCGGGGTCCATGGAGCTTAGAGTTACCCGACATTCGTCTCTCAGGATAAGGGACAACTCTGGAAAAGCCTTATCCAGGTAACTTACACTGACCGAGATTCGAACTCGGGATCTCTTGAACGTGAGGCAGACACGCTAACGTCTACGCTACCAACGCGGGCAACTAGGAACTTGTTATCCATTTTATCTGTCCTGACCATATAAAGGGAGCGGAATTTCAAAGCTAGTAGCTTGACTTTCAGTTAAAGCCTAATGTTTATTCATTTCACCTAGAACGTGAGTAAACAACCTTGCGACATCCACATCTTCCGGTATTAGCTTGATGAGCGCCCACCTCTGCCTTGTGTATATGAGCGTGAGGTCGGCAGTCGGGTTGGCAGACTCTGGCCCGCTAGCGGGCTGTTACGTTATTGGTTATGGGTTCTCGTAGGTGAATGGATCCGTCCCCTTCAGCTGCCGTGGTGCGGGCGCTGCGGACCTCTAGCACTCGTGGTACCTCTGACGTTACTAGAGGAACCTGGGGCCGAACTGCCGAGCCCCTCCCGTTGGGGAGTTGTTCGGACTGGGTTGGACTCGAGGAGGCAGTGTGTTCCGGACACCCGCGGGAAATCGGGTACCTCCGGCCTGGCTTCGGCCGCCCGGAGGGGGCAGAGGGTTGCCTCTTAAGTTGCGGATACTAGGCTGCAGAGCTAGTCCGAAGGCTCTGTATTATCTCCCACACTATTCAGTATATATGACAGACTTCCCAACCGAGCCGCCCGTTGAAATGGCACAATATGCTGACGACGTGCTGCTGTTCTGCAAAGACAGACACATTCGCAGAGCCTTCAATCCAATTCAAAGACTCCTCCGTCTCACACAAGAGTGGTGCAGGCGTTCGCGGATGTCCGTTAATCCGGACAAAAGCCACGCTGTTCTATTCACCAAGCGCCACACCCCCGCAGACTGCCCAGATTTCCATTTCAGAGGTCGAAGGATAGAATGTGTACCCTCTATCAAATACCTGGGAGTAGAGCTAGACAGGGGTCTGACTTTCCGTCGACACATCAGGGAACTATCGGCGAGGGTTCAGGGAGCTATTGCTTCCCTGTATCCTATGCTGGGTTCTCGATCGATGCCAGTCCGCGTAAAGCTATACCTCTTTCGAGCTCTCATAGTCCCGTTGATGCTATCTGCCTGCGAGGTCCGGGGCATGGCCGCAGATTCCTGGCTGGCATATATTCAACGCGCTCAGAATAGAGGACTTAGGTCCATCTACTCAGTAGGCCGATTCTTCCCAATAAGGTTTCTCCATGAAGCCTCGTGTCTTCCATACGTGGAGCATGAAATTAGACGCCGGGCTACAAAGTTATACGAACAGTTTACCTTTGCACAGAAGTGCCCTGGTTAGGTCTCTTGGTGATTATGATCCAACCAGACGTCGTCGCCGACTATTCCGGGTCCCCCGCATGACTTGCGGGCATCCGAGGTAACCACGGAGCAATTCCAGCAGCAGCAAAAGCTGAGCTCCCATAATCTACCAAGAGTTGTTGGTCTCAAAATTAACAAAAAATCAATTCAAACCAAACTAAATCCTTCAACGCCAGGGTGCTAAAGGAAAGCATTCTATCCTTCTTAGAGGAGTATTAAACTACCTCGAAATCAATCCACCAACCTCAAACAAAAACAGCCATCCTAAACCATCCCGAAAAGAAAATCCTTTCTGTGGTTAAACCCTATCCTGGGTGGACACAAGGCAACAATCTTCGGGCTAACACAGCCTGCCAGTACCTGCGATGCGATGCGATACAGAGCTAGTAGAAGATGTGCTAGATCACCAGGCGGCCCCACCGAGGTAATTCGGCAATATTCCCTGCGGGGTTGACGCGCGTAAGTGGCGTATCCACTTCCATCCCGTCTTGACGTTGTTGTCGATGGGGGGAGGGGCTTTTTCGGAAACCAGGTATTGCCCTATGGAAAGAGCCCCGGAGTTTTCCATCACTCCCGGGTATAAGGAGGCCAGGTTCTTGGGCCTTTTGGGTAGATCCTCTGTGCTGAAAAAATATAGGTTATGGGTGCTGTTCAAAAATACATCTCCCCCATAAAACTGGCTTTCTTTATTCAAGAGACTACTAAAAATGTGGGATAAACATTTTTTTTTTTTTTGGTATGCAATGACTATGACTGTATTACCCGGTTTGACCTCTTTGCTTTCAACTTTCTGCTTAAGTAGTTAAGGTTACAAAAACGTACAGTGTCGCTATGAACTATACAGCTACCAGGCAATGAAAAGCTGCTTTCATCGAAACCAAAGCAATTTGTTTTGTGTAATCCCGAGAGGGTAGTTGATGGACGAGAAATGACTCGACAAATGACAAGCCATACTTTATATGTCTGACATGGTGCAATGTTTCTGAATCATTTTCACTGCTGCCAACATGCTGCGATATGATCAATCATTCTTATTGCAAAAAACTGTTATCCTTATTGCACATTGTGTGTAATTATTTTTAAGCTTTTTTCAATTTAAATCTTTATTTAACTGAGTTTTATGTTGTTTTGTTTTTATAAAACGCACTTTAAATATTTTGGCTTAAAATAGCAAATTTACATCACATAACCTATTTCATTTATCCTTGTCATATCGGACAGTGAGTGAAGGGATACTCAAAGGAGTCCAGGGCCCGTAGAGCCTGGAGTTATCTCACATTATCCTTCAGGATAAGGGGAATTCTCCAACCTTAAGTTATATCGGACGATGAATGAAGTGATGTTCAAATGAGTCCAGCGTACATAGAGCTTAGAGTTATCAGACATTCGTCTTTCAGAATAAGGGAAACCTCCAACGTTAAGTCATAACGGACGATGAATAAAATGATGTTCAAATAAGTCCAGGTTGGATAGAGCTTATAGTAACCAGACATTCATCTTTCAGGATAAGAGAAAACCTCCAACGCTGTCATATCGGACGATGAATGAAATGATGTTCAAATGAGTACAGGGTACTTAGAGCTTAGAGTTACCAAACATTCATCTTTCAGGATAAGGTAAATCCTCCAAGGTTAAGTCTTATCGGACGATGAATGAAATGTCGTTTAAATGAGTACGGGGTACATACAGCTTAGGCTTACCAGACATTCACCTTTAGGATAACGGTAAACCTCCAACGTTAAGTCATATCGGACGATGAATGAAATTTTATTGAAGTGATTTTAGTGTCCATAGAGCTTAGAGTTGCCATCTTTCAGGATAAAGGAAGCTCCGGAATATATATATATATACATATATATATATATATATATCTTGTCCAAATAACTCACTCTTACCGAGATACGAATTTGAGACTCTTGAAAGTGGTTCAGAGACGCTACCTCTTACGCTACAGAGGCGAGTTCTGAATGACTTCTAATATTGATAAACCTTACTAGTAAACATCATGACCTTCTCTACTTGCTTTTGGACAAAATCTATTTAGAAATCTTTATTCCTCTATGTACTTTAATATAAATCGTTGTATTAAAAGTTTCTTGAAGCTGCAATGGAAATAAGGAAATATAATGGACTGAAACAATGGTAAAATCTTTTATAAAGTGATAGTTATGTGACGGCTTTCTTATTTCGTCCTCTGCACATTTCGGGAGGGGGAATACGAATCACAAGCTGGTATTTGAAAAAAGCAAGTATAAGTATTGGAAAATTAAAACCAACAATAGGAAATATCTTGGAAATAGTAATTCTACACACGCACACACACACACTCACACAAACACACAAGACAGAGAAAAGAAGACGTAGATCTCGTTAAGATACGTTTCAGTCCGTCATTTTATTCTTTTAAAATGTTTATTTTAATTTTTATTTATCTTAATTTTCAAACTCTTGCTATGAAAACCAAAACTCCTTTTTAAACATCTGCCTATCGGTTAAAACCTTCTGTTTTCTTGTAAAGCTACAAACAAACGTGCAAATGTTTCGTAGGCACGTCAGAAAAATTTCATCGACAACAGCAACTCGTGACGTCCTGGAGCATTTCCTGAGGAAGCGCTTCAATCTTTTCCGGATTATGATGGCTTGACGTTGTTTTGTCACGATGGGAACATAGATGTCGCGCATTTCAAACTGCACGGCGACTAGAATCGTTGGTGTATCTTCTCTTGTAGGTGCAATGTGAATAGAACAGAGTAAACTTTGGTGATAGTCAACATTTTTAGGACTCTTTACATGGCTAGGACATGAAAAAACAAATGAAAGAAAAGTATACGTATTGGAAAATTCAAATCAATATCAAGGAATATAAAAAAGATAGTCTCCACACACAAAATAAATTGTATTTGACGTAAATTGTGTATTCTAAAAAGATCTACGTCTTCTGTGTAGTAAAATCTTTTACAGTTTACTAGTTATACAGGGTGATTTATGTATACCTGACACATTCTTTAATTAATTGTTTCAAAACGAGTTATGCTAGAGATAAATTATGTAAAGGATTATTTACACTACAGTAAATGTTGGAAAGGTCTTCTATTCTATAGTAGCCGCGTTCATTCTATCCCAAGCGACGTCAAAGCGAAAGCAAAATTTTCATTTCTGACCACAGATCCTCACATAGAAGTAATTATAAGGGTATTCTACCCTCAAACATATGGGGTGGTCCTTCTCACTAAATTCCCCAAGTTAAAGCGCTGTTGCGATGTTTTTCTTGTGTCCTTAGAACTGCGTTACCTTCTATTTGCTTAGACTGTGCACACATGCTTCTTATTTGTCTTATTTAAGCTTATATTTATAGAAGTTACATAGTATTTTACGTAGTGTAGTTTTATAAATTTATTAGTGTTTAATAGTTATTAGCGTTTAGCACTTGCGCAATTTAATTAAGACGTGGAGATCGTGGGAATCGAACCTAACATGGATATGCTAACATGGATTTCCATTCATACTTGTAATATATATCTAACAGTATTTCTAACCTTTCTCGAGTTCTAAAGTTATGACATTTAATTATTATGCGGAATGTACGTGATTATTTATTTAAATTGTGTTTAACAGAAGCCCCCCTCCCCCAAAATTAAACGGCTCAATCATATTCAAACTTGTAAAATTAGAAGACATCCTTGTAAAAAGCTTCCAGCATTTAAAAGCAGTAATAGATTTTCCTTACTAGTTTTTATTTAATGCCTTACTTCGCTTTTTTACTTTTGAGGTATTTACTGCTTTGTTAAATCAACTGAAACTTGATTCGGTACCTGTATAACTGCCAGAGAATATAAGAAAATGTTTTAGGATAAATCGGCACATAATTGCAATAAACAGAGTTTTAACGTGCAATCTTTGCTTATAAATTTTTATTAACTACCAGAATATCCAAATTGCTTCTTTAGTTTGCAAGTAAATATCCCTCGGAAATGCATGCACACTGATGCAATTGAACCATTTTAAAATTGTAATGATGGTCCTACAACGAAGTATCGGAATGTTTTACTAAGCTTTCATTGGCTATTATGCTAATAATACGCATTTAATTCTTGTAGGTAATATAAGTACTAATACCATAACAGTATAGGTGATATATCTCCTTTCAGTTATGTTATAAAGCATTGTAACATTATGTATTATTATAGGATACATTAATTTAAAATTGTTTGAAAAGATCAATTACTATTTCGTATAGTGAATTCATCTTGATTTTTTTTCTTCTAAACGCTATTTTAAACAACGGCAATCCTGGGTATTCTCAGCTGGGTATTCTTCACCCCTCCAACCCGGTAAGTGTATCCTAAGATGTTTATGACATTGTGATTAGGGGTGAGAACAGTTTTTCCGTACAAAGTTAGCCGCCTGGGGATCCTTTAAGCGCGGTCACTATAGGTAAGGTACAACTCAACACATCACTCTATGTTATTGGCCACTGTGCTGTCAGTATATAGCTTGAATCTCCCGTGTAATGTGCTTCAGATATCTGGGGATGTTTACCATGTCTTTTAGATAACCCCATAGGAACAAGTTCGCGATGTCAAATCTGGAAATCTCGGTGGCCACAGGAAATTATCCGGTGGTCGAAGAAACACGCAATTACTGTGAGCTTCATATGGGATTATATTTGTCCTTGAACGTCACTGTGCTAGCAACGAACATGAGTCTTGTCGTGCTGTCATATTACATTCCCCTGAAGTGCGGCGTGACGGCCAAGTAAATCCATCTATAATAAATACATTTGCAATAAGACAGCAATTAAAATGATGAAAAAAGTGTTCCACGAGGAAGGTAGGAAGTAAATTTCCTAACATAACCGTAAAATCCCTTATTTTTTTAGAAAAGAGAGCGCAGTTCATTTCCTGTTAACCTGTAGAATGCTGCATCGGCAGAACGAGAGCCATGACGTGATATGTTTATGATGGTTTCACAATTGGGGACGTTTACCCTAGTGAGTTCAAACCAGTGTTGTTCAGTTGTTCTTCAGTTTAGAAACCATGAAAAAGTGTATCACCTGGATCAACGTGCAATTAAAATGGGACACGAGGTAATCCGCCTATCCTCCTAACAATACAACCGAGTTAATGTGAGCTTAAATAAAACGGTGGGGGGATTGCAGACAGATATAACACTTTTGGACTGATACATTTAATGACTTATTCACGAAGAAATTGACAAGGTAACAGAATAAAACTGGCAAAACTGCGTGAGATATACAGAAATGCAAGAAGACAATCGGAAAGGAATAGCAAGTGACGAGATTTTTGAGCCTATTACATTGGGAAAAAAAGTGATTTTTTAATGTTTCGAGCACTTCATGATGCAATTCCTACTAATTTTGGGTTGAGAAAAACAAATATGACAATGAAAATTTTTTATTAGTTCTAGGTGGAAGTATTACATATTAACAGATTGTGAGAAAAGGATACATTTTAATTACATACATGCTAACAACAATGGAAAGTGCATTTGACTTTTTTAACTGGTAATTACATGCTAAGAGTTCTAAATTGCTGGAAAAATTCTCCGCAGATAGTCGTGTCTGAAGAGAATCATGTGGTAGCCTATTGACTTCGTCGTCTTTTAGCTTGCCTCTTGTGATGGAGTTCCGCAGAATCCCTATACAAAGACCAACAGTAATCCGCAAGCATTACTTCATTCCAACGGCCCTGATATCTTTGTTCCATAACAGAAATGTCCTGATGGAATCTCTCCCCATGTTCATCACTAACAGCTCCACAACTAGGAAGGAAAACGTCTAGGTGGGAGTGAGGAAAATGGATCTTAAGGGACATGTTGCATCCAAGGTTACGGTATTTTTGCAGGAGCAGTGTTACCAAATGCTTGTAGCTGTCATCTCTTTTGTTGCCTAAAATTCCATGAACAACACCCTTGAAGGCTTCCCAAGCTTCCTTTTCTTTCCCCTCGAAAACTCGATCAAATGCAGGAACCTTTACAACTTCTCTTATTTGTGGTCCTACAAAAATGCCTTCCTTTACTTTTGCATCACTTAATTTCCAAAATGTCTCTTTGATTGTGTTTTGTTATTTGACAGGTGTGCCAACTCCCCAAAAAATTCCCCAAATTTAAAATCTTCACTCTAAAATATGAAATGTCACTTTATCTTCAAAACAAGAGCTAATCTATCATTTATATGATGATTTTTTAATTCAACAGATGGAAATACATGTAAATTGACTATTTTTAAACCCGAAACATTTTCATTGTTGCCCAGTGTTATCATAAATTTGAGAGAGAGAAATATAAAAAGAGTGGGAGCGATGAGGTGGCAGCGCTCTGCACTCAAACGCGTCTCATTCGCCGCAGTCCAGAACTCTTCACATTTGAAAAATATAATAGTACCATAGATTCATTTGATGTAGCGCCGTCATGCTGAAAATATCCTGAACAACCCTCAGTACTCTACAATAGTTCCAGTGTATTCAGAAACAATTGGTCTCACTATACTCTATGCGGATATTGCGCACCAAACGCCGATTTTAACCGGGTATATAGATGCTACATGAATAACATGTGGATTTATTATTATTGGGTAAATGAAACCATACTTGCCACTTTCTTCTCGGGCAGCAAGCCAGGTGAAAAGACGATTAGATATCGACGTTTCGGGAGTGTGCATCGCTCCCATCATCAGGATATTTATAAAATGCTATAACCACAAATGAAACACTAGATTACCATTGTCCCTTCTGATCTTCTTGTCAGCTTCGACGTGGTTTCTCTATTTACAGGAGTACCACTTCAGGAAGCTATCCAACTTCTGAAGGAGCATTTTCCGGCACTTTCTTCTTGTTTGGTGGTACTTTCTATGAACAAATAGACGGAGTAGCAATGGGCTCCCCTTTGTCACCAGCTATAGATAATTTCTATATGGAACACCTAGAACATGAAATACTTGCCGCAGCTCCACTTAAACCATCTCATTTCGATAGATACGTGGACGACACTTTTGTAATCTGGCCACATGGATCAGACACTTTGCTTAGCTTTCTTGTGCATCTCAACAGCCTTCAACCTCAAATACAGTTTACCATGGAAGTGGAGAAGGATGGAACTCTTCCATTCCTAGACATTCTTGTTTCAAAAAGCAGTAACGGTACACTGGGGCATGCTGTATATCGCTAGCTTACACACACCGATCTCTATCTGAACGCTCATAGTTTCCATCATAAGTCTCAACGACTGGGAGTTCTCAATACAGTGGCCCATAGAGCTTTGTCTATCTCTGATCCCAGCCACTTAAAACAAGAATTACAGCACCTGAGACTCACTTTCCGTCAAAACCGCTACTCCGAATATGACGTTGAAGCCTCGATCACCAAAGCTAGTAAAGGGAAACCTGTAATACAGCAAGCGTCAGATAAGCCTACCGCTACAGCCTGCATCCTGTTTACCGGCAATCTATCCGGCAGATTCAGCAGAATTCTCGCCAAATACAACTTCAGGACCATCCACAAGCCACCTCCGAAGATTTAAACATCTGTTGAGACCAGTAAAAGACAAACAGGACTTCCAAGTTCCGGGAGTGTACCGGATTCCCTGTGGATGTGGGACAACGTATATTGGACAAACTGGAAGAACCATCGCTACTAGAATAATCGAACATGAACGGAGCATTCGTTTAATGGAACCTGAGAGGTCTGGACTGGCAGAGTATTGTTTTGATAACGACAATAGAGTCAATTTTCGAGAGACCATCTTGGCAATAGGCAGCAGTTACTGGGAGCGGAGAATTAAGGAGGCTTCGGCCATGTCCTCCAAGAGGAGCATGCTTAATCGTGATGCTGGATTTCAGTTAAGCTCCTCTTGGAAACCGGCCTTTTAAATGGAAATCCGTCGAATTAAGAAGCAAAGATCAATGCAGCTTGATAATCAAGTTAAGTAGTTACGTTTCTTTGACACAATTTTCTATACTCGCGCCCTCTCCTGATCTGGCATTTAATTTACTGAAAACAGTCTTTTGTTCAGTAATGCGAAGTTTGATAGTGTTTTGTCTTTGTTTATAGTTGTGTTATATCCAGTGTTTCATTTGTGGTTATAACATTTAATAGAAGTCCTAATGATGAGAGAGATGCACACTCCCGAAACGTCGTTATCTAATCGTCTTTTCACCTGGCTTGCTGCCCGAGAAGGAAGTGAGCATATTCTTCGCCAGGAAAGCTTCACGTCTTATTTTTGAAATCATACTTCATTTGTGATCTTGTGATAGACAACCGTGGGAAGCCTACATGAACGACATTTGCCTTTTTTCACTCACTAGAGATCCAGTCCCAGGATTGCTTTTCTTTTGAAAGGATTCAAAACACCAAATTCCTTCTGGATGTCCTTTGAGTGGCTGAAATTTAATTGAAATCCAGTACTGCTTCATGGAAGAGTGTACTACATTTTCACGTTGAGTTGAACGAAATTTCAGAAACAGTTGCTGGCAATAAAACTAACAATTAGGAACAAAATGTGCACATCTGCGCACATAGTGGTAGACAATCGAAATTATAGAACATTCTGCTTAATTTTGCACTAAAATTTTGGCATTCAGTGAATTTCAAACAAACTAATTAATGAAAGAAATATGTCAGTTGTATGTACGTAAATCACTAGGCTTAATAACGTGTGTCTAGGAAACAGAATAACAATATAACTGTGGTTCTCTTCAAGGGCGACTGTGGTTCCCGAATGGAATTGAGTTTGGCACCTCAGAGCTGCAGGCTGCAAATTGAAGAGTGCTCTCGGGTCCCACTCGACGTATTCCCAAAGGATTCTCAGCCCTGCAGACTTAAGATCCCTCAAGTGGGACTTCAGGCCCCATTGTCTCTCTCGACCTGTCTCGTCATTCCTTAAGAAAAACCTGCAAACTTTCCTTATCCTTAGGTCAACTGCATATCTGTATTGCACGGAAACAAAGGAAGCATTCCTTCCGCTTTAATACATTAATATCTGTACTTGCATTAAAACCAACCTGGTGGTAAATTTAACGATACGATTTTCAATGTGCGGGAATTAATACACATGAAAAAGATATGCAAGTAGTTTTCTGAAGTACCAATAAATGACAAAGAGTATAAATGGTGGTCGATGTTTAGATGCACTCTCGATATAAGCGGAAACAAGATATTATCTACACACTGGCCGTGTGTAGGCTAAATTGTGGAAACGTAGCATCAGACTGAAAAATTCCATGTCATAGCCGGGATTTGATCCACGGATCTTCTGGTCTCCGTCCAGCCGCTCTAACCATTGAGCTACTATGGCCAACGTGTCGATATGACATTATACGGCATATTAATGCCACAGCATCCGACTGGTCCGTGATACTGAGAACTGTTTGTCCTATGCTAACTAGAAATGTTATTTATTGGATACCACATCGTGCACAGCAAAAACTCCTATTATGCAGACTGAAGTTACTGAGAAGCTACCGAACTTCTAGGAAGCTACTCTAAGATATTACATTAACATGAAAATATTGTCCCTCAGGGCTTAAGAATGTGTTTCGAAATGCCCAGAAGTTAAAAAACGAATACAAACAATACCTCACTGTAAACCACCCAGATTTAGAAGCTAATCTGTTCCCAATGCCTGTACTGACACGCTGGTCTAACTGGTTTAATTCAGTGGTTTACATTGCCAGCTATTTTAATGCAACTGTCGATTTCTTTTCTAAAAGAGAAGCTTTCAGTTCCTGCGCACAATTTTTAAATGATCGTTTTTGCGATGCCAAGTGCTGCAATTTTGTAAAGGTGCAACAGCAACAATATTTGTTTCTGAAAATTGCAGATTGACAAAAGATCCAATATTAGAATTTCAATAAAAAAAAATCTGTGGCTCATCTTGTTTTATACCGAATTAACTCGCTGAGAGCCAAATGTGAAATATTAGAGAGTGGTCACTTTGGAAACAGAGTAAGTGCACTTGTAGATCATATAATGGATCCCAGTGTTAGAGAAGCAGTAGAAGACACTCTAAAAGTTTGCTGCTGTATGACTTTGTCTAAATTGAACTCTTCTATGGCAAAATAATCTGATGATGTAATAACCATAAAAGCTATATCATTTGTTTGAGCCTTCTAGGCTAGTTACTATATCAGATACAGGTGATTTAAATCATGTAACGGCAGCATTTAAATAACTAAATGCATTTAAAACTAGTGGTATTACTTGTGATTCTGATTTGCTTCTTTGTTACAAAGAGCTTTGTGACATTGTTGAACAGCAAAGCCATGATGGTAACGATAACAGATTAGATGTAGTAACAGTACTCTTGGCATTGAAGGCAGAAGCTGATTCTTACCGCAATTTCTGTGAAAAGTCCCTTCAATGTCTTTGGTTGTCGATGTCAAACGCTGACAGTGAGAGATTTTTCTCTACATATAACTTAGTTGTGACAGACAAAAGAACAAGTATGAAAAGCGAAAATATCACAACTTGTTGTATGCTGCAGTTTGGCGATGTCTGGTGTGTAATATTTGATCTTATTTACGTTTCCTACTGTCTGCTGATTTTAAATAAAATATTTTAATTTGTAAAAAAGGGGGGTTTTAAAAGTTTTGTTACTCTAGTTACCTGTTACTTTTCAGTTCAGCCATGTTACTCATTAATTCTTCCCGAAAATATGCCCGAAATTAACGTGAATTTATGGTAAAAAAGCACAAAACATCACCAATTAAAATTATTAATGCAAATTTTATAAATAATTGTCACCACAAAATCTTGCCTCTGATTAGCGCTTATTTGATACATTCAAGTAATAAACGTCACGTCATTGTAAAATTAAAACTTAAATACCAATTATACAAATATAGCTATTTGTAACAAAAAACTTCACTTATCTTAATAAAAATGATGTTGATTTTTCTTATTTGTTGAATTAGTTAAAGTTGAAATCGATTTCACGAAACCTTGTTCACGTCGTCAGTCAGAGAAAACAAATTCTTCGTTAAGGAATATCGATAATCCATATCGATTACATAAAGAATAAGTTTTAACTCTTTTCCACATAAATTTGTTGTTTTAATAGTTTGATTTATAGATTAATAAATATACCCCTGAATAAAGAGGAATTTAATAAAGAATATAAACATATTATTAATACTGCTTTAATTAATGGTTTTAATGAATACTTTATACAAAAGAAGATTGAAACACTTAAATATTAAAAAAAACTGTTCATGATATTTCTACCCTTAAAAATAAAAGATTATTATAATTTTAAAAAAATTAGTTACCATCCTTGGTTTAATAAACAATTTCAAAAAGTTTTTAAAGAGTTTGGTATAACTTTGGTTCCTCAAAACAAATATAGTATTAAAATTTATTGCATTTCTCTAAAAAAGATAAATTTCCTAATAATAAAAAATCTGGTATTTATCAATTTAATTGTTTAGATTGTGATAAAGTTTACATTGGTAGGACGAAACGTAAATTAGAAACCAGAATGAAAGAACATTTTCGTAATATTAAGTATAAACAAACTGATAAATCGGCCGTGCAGATCATTTTTGGTCATTTAACCATGAAATACATCCTGAAGTTAAATTATTAAGACAATTAAATGGTCCAATAGATTTTATGGTTTGGGAAAATATATTTATTTAAAAAAAATAAACATCGTGTAATGAATTTTGAAATACCAGCAGTCGATTCTGTTTGTTGTTTTTTTTTTTCTTCAGATTTTGGTAATACTGAAAAAACATAATAACATAGTAACTTCCTTAACAACGAATGTGTTTTTTGACTGACGACGCGAACAAGGGTTCGTGAAATTCATTTCAACGTCAACTAATTCAACTAATAAGAAAAATCAACATCATTTTTCTTAAGATAAGTGAAGTTTTTTGTTACACATAGTTGTATTTGTATAATTCTTATTGCTTCACTGTAACTAGCTTCATTTTCTACGTACTTAAATACCAAATTTGATGATGATGATAATAATAATTTAAAATTATGTTATTATGAATAATGACATTCATTTTTGCCAAACATATTTCTTGACTAACCAAGCAGTAGGTACTTTCTCTTCACATACAAAAGAACAGCGCAAAGCATGCTGGGTTTCCCTTCGCTATAAAAAGAAAATTAATTTTCAGTGACTATGAGTAGTGTAACTTTAATCAAACTGTGATTTCGCAAAGGAGAAGGAAGGGAAAAAATGGTAACATTTCCGGGGGCCATATGGATGCTATAGCATACCGCCACAGCTGTTTCAAGAGGTACAACTTTCTGAAGCATTAACGGAAGCGTAGAATCTCTATGCAAAAAACTTTCTCTACTATATATGTAGCGAAAATTCGATACCAAGCCTAAAATACAAGTTTTGAAGTCATCTGAATAAAAAGATCTTATGTTTGTACTCACATAACTTTCTCTACTCTTGTACAAACACTTATTCCTCTATCTATTTCGTACAAATCAAGATGATCATTATCTTATTCTAGCTACAAGGGAATAGAGTGGACTTTAAGTGATAGTCAAATGTTTTAAACTATTCATCATGTGATCTTTTTGAAATTTCGTTCTCTTTACATGTTCAAGACAAAAAAAGAAAGAATAACAACTTCGCATTTGAGAAATATATATTTGAAAATTCAAAACAATAACAAAGAATACCTCGGAAATTGCTCACTTCACAAAAATGTATTTGACATAAGTTTGTCTTTTAATGGGTTCAGTATTTTTGGTGTCTTTGGTGTAGATTTGTGCATGTGTTGTGTTTTTAGAGTTCCGAACCTATTCTCAAGAAGTTTCATTTGTAGTAAGATCTTAAACAAGTGATAACTAAAACTCGTCAGTGCGGTTTTGAGGAAGTCAAAATGTTCCTTGTAAAGTTTACTTTGTAGTGGGATGTTCTTTGGGTTATGCTGTTCTCAAATACACCAACATTCGGTCCAGATTATGTGATAGATAAGCAGTAGATTTACTGGCATGGCAAATAACTCCTGCAAGACTAAATTCCGGAACACCGGGGGCACTGGCAATTGACAGGAAATATTTATGTATTTACAAGCACACGCACAGCGTTACGTGCACGATTTTCTAAAAGTTGTTCTATATTCATGGGAGCTCAAAACGCTCACTTTCAATGAAACCTCGATATTGAGTTTTCGAGTAAAATACAATTCCTTCTCTTAACTACTAGGCACAGAAAGTAAAAGGATCGCCTTTATCAAAAGTCGCATAACTACGGGCAACCAAACATACAATAAGTAAATGCACCATGCTCTAGAACTGTCAATTCGCAGGGCACGTGCATTAACTCTTTGCCAGAACCTCACAAGCAGTGTTACTAACTAGTATTATCCAAAAGAAGCCAAAGTTTAAATTAAACGTCACTAAAAATCGCTAAATGAAAGTAAATACTATAATTAAAAAAAATGTAGAACAAATGATGCTAAAGGTAGCACAGGGACGTGTGAGTGCTTATGTTCATATTTTAACTTTGACAATCTTCAATCTTCTACCTCCTTATTTGAATATTTTGTTTATTAACAGTCGAAAAGCTGCTTTCGAGCGCTCGGTGGATTTTTACTTAATTGCAATACACCTTCTTGAAAAATGAAATAAAATGCAGGAACCGCATTTGAAATGTTGACTGTAGCTTTTGGCGAATCTACTACGAGTAGAGTCTGTTTAGTTAACTCATGTGCACGTCGGCCGCTGCCTTTGACGAACCCTTATAATCGTTTTACAACCCCTCCTTCACCCAGACCTTTCTGCAAGGTTGGCACCTTTCTCGATACGTCATGGGTATCATATAAGTGCGGTATTTGAAACCCTGCTCCTTTAGGAGATCGCGCAAAGTGCAGCGCCTATAAGGAAAATCACAAATTTCTTGCAAATGTGCAACCAATTCGTCAAAGGTGGGCGCTCTCCCTTTTGCATAGAATCTATAAATTTCTCGACGAATTAAATCGCATGTGAAATTATCTACTTTAGAGAAACGTTTCCTTTTGTTTTCACACTTGATCGGCGTCTTTGGTATTCCATTCGTCACAATATTTCTTACTGTATTTCTGTGAATACCCAGAATTTATCAGGTTCATTGCACGACCCCTTACCAAGATTATTTGTCAGCACATATTTATGTGTTCAAAACAAGCGCTTGAATTTGCTTAGAAACAGTTCCCGTTATTACTTTGTTTCTTGAGACTTTTCCAGTAATATAACTCGACCCAGTTATTCACACTATTGTCATCACTTTGACTTTTTGTTTGTTTGTTTGTAATTTACGTCCTCCAATGCCAAGTCATATCGGACGACGAATGAAATGGGTGATATGATGCTCAAATGAACCTGGGGTCCATAGAGCTTAGAGTTACTGGACATTCGTCTTTAAGGATAAGGGAAAACCCCGGGAAAACCTTATCCAGGTAACTAACCCTGACGAGATTCGAACTCGGGACCTCTTGAACGTGAGACAGACATGCTACCACCACGCTACCGAGGCGGGCGATTACTTTGATTATTTTCACTTGACTGAAAGTTATCTACTACTTCAATTGCATTTACCACTGCATTTCCCTCCCACGGTCTCCACATCGTGACACGCAACGAATTTCTGCCCGTAATGAAACAGATCAACTGAAAGTTGGAACTTTGGCAACTGAGACTCCACGTGGAGTAGACATGCGACCGTCAGTTCGAGAAAATCAGGGTTGCTATTGGTCCTCAACGACAGTGTTCCGTTTCTGAAGTGTGGAGATAGATTTATGACGGTCATTAGTGGGCGGTAGGGTGAGTTTCCTTTGTGAGGCAAACTGCACTCGCGTTCACTAGACAGACTTTAAGACAAGAGTTTACCAGTGATAGAAACGTTTGTAAGAGTATCGAGAAGATGAGGACCTCTCTGGACACCCTCGCACATCAATTACTGACGACATTGTGGAAAAAGTAAAGAAAATTATCCTAGAAAATTACCAAGTCACCATCAGAAAGGTTTGACAAAACTACTTGTGGAAACTGCATTACGATAATGTGTACGCTCATATCTCAACGCTTGTTCGTGGTTTTCTATCAAAAAACAAAAACATTATGTTGTCTCAGCCACAAAATTTGCTCGACATGACTCCTGCAACTTCTTTCCATTCCTGAAACTGAAGAGAACCATGAAAGGACATCGTTTTGCCGACATTGATGAGATAAAAGACAATTGCTGAAGGAGCTGAACACCATAACGAGAAATGAGTTACAAAAATACTTCTATGATTGGAAAAAGTGATGGCACAAGTGTATTTTATCTGAGGTGGACAAAGTTGATGCTGATTAATAAGTAAATATTCCTTAAGAAAAAAGTAAATGCCCGTTATCTTTTATCACAGTTCGTATTTGCAGAAATATTCTGCGCTAGAAATATTCAGGCGTTTTGTCACATTTTGTAACTCTTGTTCTATGTTTTACTTATTTGAGATGGAGCTCAACTGCAGTCAGCAAGGAAGCGCTTTTTACGGTGTTTTATTTAATTTAATATTTGAAAACGCAATTATTTCTGAGCTAGCAAAGGTATCAAGAAAAATTGAGTCCTTCATTCGCTGTAAGACTTCAAAAGTCACTCGAGATGGCAACACTGTCCACAAATATGGAATCACATTAACCATTGACCAACGCTAGTCAATGGAACTCAGAACTGTGGCTTTGGTCATTTCTTGCACGGCTAGTGAGGGAACTAGAATCTTGGAGGTTTGTTTGCCAAACATGGCAGATATTCATCGCCATATGAAGGCAAGGGGCTCCACGTGACCGTAATATTAACCTCCTTGCCGATCGCTTTGAAAAACCTGACAGACAAGTCCGAGCAATCGATACCAACCGGCGGCAGTGACACAAGATGAGGCGTGAATTTCTACCCTTCTACAAGCCGTTCCTGCCAGCGATTAATATTCTGTGCACCTCATGCCAGTCCAGATAAACGTTTGCAGAAACATGTACATATTGTAGACCCTGTTTTTTATAACTAGGGCCCGGAAGTTGTTGACTAAAAGTTCTCTAAAAATGAGCTAAAAATGCCTTTAAAATATTATTAACTGTCACAAATATGAATATGGTTCGAATAACCATATTTTAAAATTACCTTTCTTAGTAAATAATCCAATTATTGCTACTAAATAATAAATAAATTCATAATTCATCAGGTCATTTTCAATGTTATAAAATATGAAAAAACAAGTTACTGTACACATTAGCCAACACATACCTTACTTAGCGTTGGTCATCTTCAAGTTATCCAAAGTAAAGGAACGGCGGTTGTCAGCTAAAACTGTTTTATACTTTGAGAAATTTCTCTCCACTTCCACAGATATTATAGGGGCATATTTGAAAAACACTATAGTTTGTCCAGATTCTTAACACCGCTTAGTTCTATTGTTTTGTATTGGAAATAAGTTTTTTAAGAAATTGGACAAACTATAGGTATGTCACTGCTTGTTAAATCCTGTTCTAAAATATCAGTTCTGAAGTTTTCTTCTGATAGATATTGGCAACTACTTTATATGGCAACCACTTCTCTCACTATTTGAGAATTGTCACAGTGCAGTTAACCATGTACCCCAGCGTGTTAACATTTGTGCCTGGGGCAAAGCTATATTAGAGGCTTATTCTTTCAAATACATAGTTCGGGTTGGCGCTTTCAAAAATATTTTCTTTACTGTGGAAATTAGTGTATCTACTTCTGGAAATGTTGATGTGACCTGTTCCGCCATGTTGAATTCGATGAAAAGCATGGGCCAAACACGTAATATACACCATCTTACTGTAAAATAATTGAATCGATTTTGCCGTATTTACCATGTAAGGCGCCGCGTCTGTTAGGAAGAGGAGCACGTTGTCATGCTGTATTCCACTAGGCCACAATAAACACATGGATTTATCGAACCGTTTGCATATCTGACAGTGGTTAACAGCTTCCATAACCTTTGAGGTCAGAAGAAACATTCCTCCGGCACTAGTAGCTTCTAGCATACCATTGACCACATAACGCCCCTCTGAATTGGTTGTCTCATCAATTGATACATAATTCTTTTTCCCATTGACATATTAGCGTATTCAGTTTAACGTGTCTTCATAACATTTTTAGGTAACTTTTACGCAAAATTGATTCATTTGGAATTGTATGACCAGTGTGACGTTCAAGAAAATCTCGTAATTTGGAATTACTTAATTTTCCTGGCGGAATATTTGCACTAACAAACACTTGACATAAGATGACTTGTTACTTGCCGAAGCCGTTTCTTTTAACAGTAACGGAGACGCTTCTCACACATTTTGAAGAGCTCGCAAATGTTTTTCTGTAGATGCAATCCATACGTATTACATTAGCACTGTTAGGACGCTTACCTGTATTAATTACATGTTTAACACACTTACAAAGTTACTATTTTATATAAAATATATAAATGAACTTTTAATCACAGATTATTTTAAAATCCCCCAAAAAGCCCATGGGTCAGGGTAAGGTCTGCCACGGGAAACGAACCCGGGCCACAGATGAACATGCCCTATAAATTCGTGAAAATTACCGGAAAATGCATTTAAATGTTAAAAAAATGACATTTAGTTTAAAAATGTGGAAAAATGCATTTTTATGACCTATAAAAACCATATATATATTTAACGTATTTGTTCAGAATGCACTTAATTTCCAACAAGTACCGTCTGTGACTTCTCAGAAAAAAGATGACTTTTCATCAAAATTCGGGCCCTAGTTATAACTGTGCCCCACTGTATGTATACAGGTTGCGTTTCTTTAACTGGCTAAAATGTGTAACCTGTCTGAAGAATGAATGCAGAAACGCTAACAGATAAAATCTATTGCGTCACCATTACCCGTACGTTCGGCAATACAATAGTTGAGTCTCTTACAGTGGACGGGCTCGAATCTTCAAAATTTAAGCACCACAAGCTTACAAAGTAGAAAATTAATAGGTATTCAATGTAAAGAAGACAAACGTAAAGGTCTAATTATTACGTTGAATAATGCTACAACAACGAACTGTACATAATATAGTGAAAGAGGTTCAACATTCAAAGTGTACTTTCAAGAACGCCCACATCCAAAAAGTTTCGAACTCGATGAGTTTGAAAAAAATGTGTTGTGTACAGAACTTTTCTCGAGTTTTACGAACAGAGAAGAGAAATTCCTACTGTACGTAAACTTATGAAAAGATCCCTTCTGTAGGTAGAAGGACACATTCTGGAGAATACTTAAAGACATGGGATATCGATTTAACAAGTACAAAAATATACGTCGTGTTACGTACGTTCTGGGCAGGTAGTGAAGGAGTTTGACAAAGGAAAGGGGTTTTTATGCCTTTTGGTGTTTTTATTTTATTTTCTATGTTAAATTATAGAGTTTATTTAAGGGGAATAGTTTTAATACCCTTTGGTGTTTTACTTATAGTTTTTACTATGCTTTTGTGTTAATTGTGTAAGTTTATTTTATTTGCAATTATATTTTTTATTTTGTTATGATTTATAGTTACATTTATATCTGGCTTTTGCCATGACAAAGTTTTTGAAGGGCGCTGATGACCATGTACAGTTACTCCAAAAAGTATTCGTCTAATGCATGAGTTTATGTTTAAGGACGTATGGATAGTGGGAAATCATCAGAATAAAGTACAACAGGGAGACTGTCTTATTTATTGATTAGTAAAAAAGAGAATACAATAAAGAAACGCTCTCTATTCACTTAAACATAGTTAATAATTCAAAAGTAAAGATATGCAATATAAGATGTAAAATAAGTATTCGTCTGCATACTGAAAATGGTGTAGAATGTTACGGTTAGTACTTAGTAGGTCCTCCATTTCCTCTTTATAATCTCTTGCATTCTCCTTGGCATGGATTTTACCAAAGATTGTGTTGTTTCCTCTGTAATTTTACGCCATTCACTATAAAGTGTTCTTTAGATCCTTATATTAGATATCTGATCATTCCTAATACTTTTGTCCAGTATACTCCACAAATTCTCTATTGGATTCATGTCTGGGGATTGTGATGGTGTCGGCATCCATCGTGGAGCATTATACAACAACCATAGCCTTGCATCTAGAGCTGTTCATTAATTAAGCAATATATGAACCCAAATTGTGTTTTAGTTTTAAATCTAGATATTAACCGATGTAAGGAAATAGTTATTGTTCGTTTCATATCTATATTTTCTGATTGTGCTTGTTATATTCTATGTGCTATGATTACACGAAAACTTTTTGGAGTATCTGTAGTTGAGCGCCGTTATGTATTCATCATCTTGTTACGTAGGCTGTACTGAATCCCCGCCCTCTCTAATCTTTCTAAACCTAGCGACGTTCCATAACAACTGTACTCTTTCGTCAGAGAGACAATATATCCTCGAATAATGTCAAACAACAGGTTTAAACCCAAGTACCCTCCTACCTATTTACGTACATTACAGATATATTAACTAAATATGTAATATGTTTTATCTACTTTGATTGTGTGAAGTGGAACATTAAAAAGTCAAAAGTAGTATTGCAGTGGTGTATTTTACCGCAACCAGTACGGCCAAGTTGAAATGAATTCCATGTAAATATACAACTGAAACTTTAAAGCAAATCAAAGTTAATATTTATTTGTTATGCACATTTATTGTAAAACTCTTGCAATTTGTCAAATGAATTCCTTCTGGTGATGAGGCTAAACAATGCTAGATTTCTTAGCTTTGTAATAATCAGTTTTCTGCTTTAAAAATGTAATCAGTTTTGTGTACTTACTGATATAGACATTCTTCTTCAATGAAACGGTACTGCATAGCATAGAATGTGTCCACAACGAACGAATAGCTTTCTTAACAAAATAAGCTAGAATAACTTTTCTAGACACATTATCGGTATTTAAGTTAATCGATGGAAATTAATCATTTCTTCCAACTAGCCATGTGGGACAGTTTTTGGACAGATAGTCAAACTGAAAAACTGGATTTGAACCACGGATGTCCGGGTTTCCGTCAAGTCACTCTTACCCGTTGAGCTACCATGACCAACGTGCCGTCATGACATTTAATTCTCCATTTGACTCGTATATTTCCGTGGTAAACCACTAGGCGCTCTCGTATCCGAGATACACCATTTGTGGCGACTTACTATCGTAAGTACTTGAGTCCCAGGCTTCATCATTTAACTCTTATTATTTTAGTCAATTGATGGAAATTAATCATTTCTTTACACTAGTCATGTATAGACTAAGGTTTTGGATAGAGTCAAACTGAAAAATTAAATGCCATAGCCGGGATTTGAACCACGGATCTCCTGGTTTCCGTTACATTATCAGTATTTTTCTTCCAGCACTACAGTTCAAATGTGTTATACACAGATTCATATCTATTTCGAAATTTTGCTGGCATTATTAAATTAATAGCAGCATTTGCTGCAAATATAACATCACTACCATAACCACTCATTTTTGCTATACTGTATATTTATATGTTCCCCTATACGGCGTACTGTTTTAGATGGCATGTGTGCTGAACCAATGCGTGCACACGGTGGCACAATATTAAGATGAATGGTCATAAATAAGGAAGTTTTTTGTACGAGAACAAGCAGCAGTCAATGAGAAGTGACAATTAGGACAAAGTTATGTGGAACAGTCAAAAGTCTAAAAGCGAACCAGTATACATGCACTTAAAAGTCGCTCTCTTCTCCATGACATCACGAGAAACAACCGAATAGCGGTAGCATTAAAAACGATTGAAAAAGCATTGACAAATTCAGAGCAATTGTAAGCGATTTATGTCATGAGTTATTTGAAGTAAGCGGTGTGTCTTAAAGAGATCTGTACTTTTTAATGTGTTACGTTTTTATATAGCCTTAATCCAAAATTATACAAATTGCTTGAATGAAGAGGACATCACTAGTAATTCCCAGAAAGTTGAAAACACGTAAATGTGTTGTGGCCAAATCCATGTGACACAGCTGACCAGGGCCTCGGTAAATGGCCACTTAAATAATTATCTCCAATTATCTCGTTGTAGCTGTTAGAAGGGGTAGCAAGTAACGCGCCCTGTCAATGTTACTAGCGAAAAACAGAAATTTTACAACAGTAAACTGTTTTATGGAGCTACGTCTGCGTACGAATTTATAGGGAAATAAGGAACATATATTTTGTAATCATATAATTTGTTTAGTCTGGCAGTTCCAGGTTGGAGGAACGCCTCATTTTATTGATATTCTAAGTTATAGTTTACATACTTGAAGATAAATATCTAAGTCAGAGTTTACAATTATATTTTACCTATGGCGGCGCCGTTCTTAGTTTAGGGTCCCTACAGTTTACTTAGATACTCCCCCCGACAGGCCAGACAACGGACACGCTCCGCTACTGCGGCACGGCAACGAGCCCAGCAGCCGAGCCGCAGAGGTCCCTGACTGACGGTCCCGAAATGGTCCCAGCAGAGGAGCTGAGACCGGCAACCAACCTACCGAAGGAGGAAGTAGTTTACCTCAGAGCATATCATCCTGCCATGCACCGCCGAGACACTCGCGACACTTCTACACTGAAAGAGACCACCAGATGAAAGATGATGTGAAATGATAATGGAGATGAAATGAAGGGACAGGAAACCTACCCAGCATTCCCCAGCGACCCGGGAAAATCCCCGAAAAATGCATGGGTCAGGTAGGTTGGCCACGGGAATCGAACCCGGGCCCCCCGAATGTGGGCCACAGACGAAACCGTCTGAGCCATCGCGCTCGGTCGGTCTGGTGAGAAAGCCAATGTACAAGAACTTTGGCTGCAGCATTTCGCCACGTTAAAATTAGGTACAGACACTTGTGGAATATGGCACTTGATGTCGATATCTCAGGCCTCGCCTTCAGATAATGGATCTATATCTACATTGAAGTGTACTTATTAGACCCGAGTATAATGAAGATGCAGTTCTTATAGAGCGACGTGACTCATCGATAGGTCTTCGCATCTCTGTGGAACGCCTGAAGGAGGCCAGTTGTATTAGCAGGAGCTTCAATCTAACGCTGTAGGGACGCTGCTCTAATATGGAATAAATTATTCTATGGCGATTCATCCTCCTCGTAGCCTGGGATGATGTTTAAGCCTTGGGTTGAGAAGACGTTTGGATCCAAATTTTCCAGACCGGATGTTTTATAAAGTAACAATTTCTCCCAGCGTTCCCCCTACCTGCTGCAGTCGAAGTATGTAATTGATGCACCTCAGGTGTGATCTGGAGCAGAAATCTGAGAGATCTAATTTACCATTCAATTATGAAATAATTGAACCTCTGTTTAAATTAAAATAATCCAATATTTTAATTCTATATGATGATTTACAATACTCGTCGTAACTTAGATGGGCAAATACATTTTTATACACATCTTTTCCTTAACCAATATGGTATGAAATATATTTTACAAAACAATCACAATGTAAAATCTTACCTCGTATTAACTCAGCTCCGTCCCCAATCGCTTCTCGACCTAAGTGACGCTTCCTTCTTCCTAAAAGAAGCTCATAGATTTTTACCGTCACCATGGCAATTAAACATTTTTTACTGGCTACATCATTCCTAACGACCAATACAATCATAAAATATTTGGTTATTTTTATAATATTTCACTTTAAAACTTAATTTAAACAATCCCATACTCACTTATAACTTTAAATAATTTTAAACTTCAAATAACATCGTTAAAATAATTAGCATTATTGATTCTCTCCTCTCATTTTATCACTTTTTCTCCCACTCGTTACATAATTTCGTTCACCTAGCTATCACTTTCCTATTTATGATGATATTTTTAGATATTTTAAAAATAAATTTAAAATAGTAAATATAAAATCAATAACAATGTTTTGGAGTTTGAAATTAAACAATTCTTAGAACGCTTTGCTCTGTTGTCACCCCTGGCTAGAACTTCTGATGTATTCGCACAACATTCAAGATATACATTTCATTTATCATGAAAACATCTTAATTAAAATTGCGTGAATATCATTTTTGCACAAACAAAACTTTGGAAGTTTAATTTGGAAGTCCTGGGGCAAGGGGATCCCTAACGTTTACTGAGTATTCATCTCAGCGCATTACACCGATAGAAAGAAGTCACACTACCCTTGTACGAATAAGTGTTCTCCATGAATGTACTACTTGCGGTGTACAATAATTTGTAACAGGATTCCTCCGTTGTTACGCACATGCGATGTTGAATATACTATGATGATGCCCCACATGTGGCGACATATGTAGCAGGATTCCTCCGTTGATGTGGGTTTCGATGCCCCAAAGTTGCGGCAACATATATAGCAAGATTCGTGCTGGTCTCTCGTTTCCCGTCGTTGGTCTTACTTCGTCGATCTTACCTTCGCCCAAAATATTATGACTTGATGAAGAAGATGTTCCCCGAAGTTATCAGGAAAATCCTTAATTATGCCTCGGCTAGCTTTTAATATTCTTCTGTTATATTCTTACTTACGAGCAATGAAAACTCTAAGTTACAAGAGTGGTAACGAGTGAAGAAATCATTAAGATTTTTGATTTGAATTTCTAAGAAATCAATCTTTTAACACCAAATTCTTTACAATTCTTATCACAAAACTTTATACCGTGATCGGAATCAATCTAATACTTCAAATTGAACTAACACTTAAATATTTTCGAGCAATTTAGAAAGCGTCCGATCAATTCGTCGTTCCAGAAAGAAAGATGAATTTTCTCTCGGTTTCTACACCAAGATTATTTAATCCTTCGTTACTATCGCTACCCATATATTACTTTTATATGATTGGCCGATTTACTACTACGTCACTACATTCCCTAATACAATTATTACTACGGCCAATCACAAAATTACATATATTTTTACGCAATTTTGTTTGTTTTTCTTTTATAAATTTATAAATTTTTCAAACCCTTTTTAAATATAAATCAAAACAACTGTTACAAATTAAATCTTAACATTAAAATATCATCATTTAAATGACAGATGAATCAACAATAATTAAGAGACGAAACCAAGAAGAAGCGTTTACTAGACTAATTAAGCCGGCCCCTTGTAGCCATGGTCGTTAGAACGTGTCTCTAGCGTTCCACCGCGTAGAGGGTCGCGGGTTCGAGTCCCGCCCCGGGCATGGATGTTTATGTGTATAGTGTATGTGTGTGAAACTACAGAAAACAGATAGGTAATTAAACGGAAGCAATAAAAACGGTTCAATAAGGAAAATAAAAATATATATCTATATACATAGATATGTGTCATATGAGGTGTCAAGGTACGAACAGTGTTACAGACGTGTACAAATTATTAGACTCAATGGTGAAATTTTTAACATATACCGTTTACTTTCTATTTATTTATCAGAAATAATATTACAACACATTTTTTCAACTCTTAGTATTTTGTATGCATTCCTTTAGCCATTATTATCATTTTGATGCGTTTAGGCATGCTCTCTACAAGGGCGGAGCACTTTTCTTTTATTTCTTCATCTCTGTGCCAAATGCTTATCAGGCCCTCAATAAGCCGAACTTTTGATGTTATTTTCAATTTTTTCAGTCTGTGTTTAACAATACCTCACAGATTCTCTATTGGATTTAAAATCAGGGCTATTCCCCGGCAATGGTAAGTACTTTTACATTGTTTTCTTTGAGGATCTGGGTTACAGATTTTGCTCTATGGCAGGGAGCACTGTTATGCATGAACACAGAATCACCATTCGGAAACCATTCTTTACTTTGCGGAAATAATCTTGTTTCTAATACACTTTTATACTGTTTCTGCTCCATAGATCCCACAACTATGTATAATTTTCCAGGTCCATGGACAGACATACAGCTCCAGACCATTTTTGATGTTGGGTGCTTTACTCTTTGATCGACACACTGAGGGGAAAATGCTTCTATATCTGTCCTTCTCACATATTGGCTGCTCTCTTTACATACTTTAAAAATGGGTACATTTGAGAAAATTACCTGAATCAATAAAAACCTCTATTAATATTAAACAGTTTTAAAATTGCTCAAAGATATTATAACAAAACTAGCAATGAGAGAAACAAAGTTTAGGCTGTTTATTTCATTTCCATAAAAATTACATGTACATATTTTAATTTTATGCTATATAAAATTTTCATACTATTTACTTTTCTCCAAAATTCCACTGGACGTTTCTGCATCTCTTTGGTCCATTCTAAACTTTTTTTCCATTGCAGGTGTCGGTTTATCCTTTTTACGAGGCCTGCGTGCTGGTAAACCTGCTTCACATAATCTTCTGCGAACTACTTAGACTCATATTTCTGTACCGTACTGCTTTAGTTGATTACTGAGGTCAATGCTGGCTGCTCTTCTGTTTTTTTTTTTTTTTTTTTTTTTTTTTTTTTTTTTTTGCCACCTGCACAAGTTTTCTTTGCATACTTGGTGATAGCTTTCTTTTCTTCCCGCATTTTCCATCCCTTTGTGAGGTCAACGTCTCACCGAATGTTAAAGCTTGATTAATGCGACTAACAGATTTTTGTGAAATGCACAATGTCTTAGCTATTTCACGTTGTGAATAAAGAGTTTCCTTCAAAAGACTCTCAGTTACAGATATTTTCCTTGGGGATAAGTCAGCAGTTTTACCCATAACCTCACTTTTGAATCAATGTGAACGCTAAAGATAAGATACACGATGTTACCTGGCTTGAGATCAATTAATAATAAATACTGAGGATATATTAGCCATAAAACACAATAAAGGCAAATATTAACAATCTTCAGTTACTACATTCACCAAATGAAAGCAATATCACCAAACAGTTGGATAAACAGACATGAAGAAAATGGCTGCTCTTAATTCTGAGCTACCATCATATCACTATAAGTAAAAGAAAAATCCCCCAGCTATTATTAAGAGAGAAATTTCATTGAATATGCTTCATATTATAGCAATGAAAAGAATTACGACAAATTGAAATTGATTACGGCGGTAAATAGTTATTATTTTGAATGTTAAACTGAAGCAAAGTAAAAAAAAAAAAAAAAAAAAAAAAAAAAAAAAAAAAAAAAAAACATGAATGAGTCTAATAATTTGCACACGTCTGCAATATTCTAATTATGGATGTCCTAAAAGTGATGTTATAAACATTTACAGTCACGTGATAAGTTAGAACTAGTTAAAAAGGGAGACCTTCTGCCGATTTGAAAAAGGTGAAGAACTGGTACGCACATTTAACTGTAATCTTTATAGAGATATAGTTTGGTTATGCACGTTTATGTCCTGATCGGTTTAAGGAGGTGTGATCCGACAGAGCAGCTGGTCATTAAAATGCAATACGGGATGCAGGTAGTAGACTGCAGCTGAGCACGTGACGTACACACATTGACAATTGATTCGACAATAAGGCCTTACGTTGAACGGGCAGCTTGCATTCCTCTTAAGTGGGGTGTAACGAGCACCAAGTGAATCCGTCACTAATAAATCCGGTTCACGCTAAGAAAGAAATTCAATTTTGCAAAAATATGACCCACGAGAAAGGTAAGAGTAATGCTTCTAACATAGCCGTATAAACGTCACTTTTTGTAGCTTAAATAGTTTTCATAATACAAATAAATGAAATAACAGTATACTATAACGAGTCATGGCGACGTAAAGACTGTTTATGACCCTAATGTTTTATTGGTTGGTTTGTATGTGTATACATATATTTGTAATTACTCAGAACTGAAATGTAATATATTTATATGATGTGTTAAAAGAGTTACTTGGAACAAGTCAAGATGTTTGTTAAATTCGAGAGAGCTGTTGGCCTGTAGAATGCTTTATCCGCAGAACGTGAGCCATCACATGTTACGTTTATCAACTTGTAATCGAGAACATGTTTATTTAGTCATAGAGAGTTCAAATCAGTATTATTAAGCTGTTCTTCCGTTTAAAAACCAGGAAAACGTGTATCAGTAACCAACTTGTAATTGAAATGAGGCACAAGGTAAGCAGGCCACTCCTTTCACACTACAAATACTATCCAATTGAGTTTAAGTTGACTCAAATAAAATGGAGGGTTGCAAACAGAAATAATACTCTTAAATTGAGTGACTTTGAACAGGTTATTCACGAAGAAATTGACAAGGTAACACAACAAGACTGGGAAGACTGTGTGAAACATGCAGATATGACTTTTGGAAAGAAGTAGAAGGTACGAGACTTTGAAACCTATCATCATGAATTTGCAAGACTCAGATGATCAAGACAGTGACAATGACAATGACGAATTCTTTCTTGGATTAGTTTTGGATTAGAAAAAAAAGGTAATTCATAAATTACAATTGCAATTCCAGCATTTAAAATATACGAATTTGTTTTCCAATTTTTATTTTAATTATTCTATTATTATAAAAGTTTCGAAAATTCATTTGCATTCCCTTACTACTAGCACTAAGGAGACTCGCATGCTCTAGGACAATATGCGACAGAGAGAGAGAGAGAGAGAGAGAGAGAGAGAGAGAGAGAGAGAGAGAGAGAGAGAGAGAGAGAGAGAGAGAGAGAGAGAGAGAGAGAGATGAAAAGAATGAGGGTAACGAGGTGGCAACGCTGAGCACGCACATACATCTCATTCTGTCATACAGCTGTAGGTATTCAAATAACAGATGAATACTTTCCTGATATCCATACAAAAGAATTTGAAAAATCAATGATACGTCTGATTTCCTTAACTTCTAGCAATTTTCGATTCCTTTAAAATAATTATAGAGGTTAAAGTTTGAACGATTGTACTTTGTTTTTGGTGCGACAACAATGTAAGAACTAGAGCCCGTAAGTTGTTGCCCTAAAAATTCTCTAAAAATGAGCTATAAAATGTCCTTAAAATATACAAAAATACACATAAAATGTAAAAAAAATGACCCGACAAAAATTAACAATTTCTTTCATAATAATAAATTAATAACTGTCACAGACAAATGAATATATGGTTCGATAACCACATTTTAAAACTAACTTTCTTAGTAAATAATGCAATTATTGCTACTAGATAATAAATAAATTCAAAATTTATCACGTCATTTTCAATTTTATAAAACGTGAAAAAATAAGTTACTGTGCCCATTAGCCAAAACATAACTTACTTAGCGCTGCAGTACACCACGATGGTCATCTTCAAGTTATCAAAAGTAAAGGATTGCCGGTTGTCAGCTAAAACTGTTTTATACTTTGAGAAACTTCTCTCGACTTTCACAGATGTTATAGGTGTATATTTGAGAAACACTGTCACCGCCTGTTAAATCCTGTTCAAAAATATCAGTTCTGAAGTTTTCTCCTGACAAGATATAGGCAATCTGACAAACTGTTTGGTATCCTTTATTTTTGTCCAACACAAATTTTAGTATCTGTCTAATTTTGTCCCCAATCTCACCTTTCAGATTATTTTTGTATCCTCTCTTCCGCAATCCTCACTAACTCATTCGACTTATCCAGTGTCATGCCACTTTCTTCAAGGCGGGTTATGGTATCCGCCAAAAATATAAAATTTGATTTAATGAAAGATAATTTACCTCGAATTTGAGTATCATAATACAGTGTGCGCTCTCAATTGCCTTAGAATCTATCCTGTGTAAGCTAGTCACCACTTCTCTATTTGAAAATTGCCACAGTGATATATATGCAGTTAACCATGTACCCCGCGTGTTAAAATTGGCGCCGGGCGCAAAGCTATATTAGAGGCTTTTTTTAAATACATTTATTCGCGAGCTCTTCAAAATGTGAAAAAGGACTAATTTCCACAGTAAAGAAAATATTTTTGAAAGCGCCAACTCGAACTATGTTTTTGTGTGGATGCAATCCACACGTATTGCATGATCGGCGATTCCTCGAATTGATGCGTCATAAATTCACTAGCACTGTTAGGACACATTTACAAAGTTACTATTTCATAAAAGATATATAAATGAACTTTTAATGACAGATTATTTTAAAAGCTCATGGGTCAGTGCCAGGTCCACCACGGGAATCGAACCGGAGCCTCCCGAATGCAGGCTACAGATGAAAATGCCCTATAAATTCGAGAAAAAAGACCGGAAAGTGCATTTAAATGCTAACAAATGACTATTTTAAAAGTGCGGAAAAATACATTTTGATGACCTATAAAAACCATATACATCTAACGTATTTGTTGCAGAATGCACTTAATTTCCAATAAGCATCGTTTATGACAACTCAGAAAGAAGATGACTTTTCATCAAAATCCGGGACCTAGAAATAACATACACACAACATAATTTTCATAAAAGTGAAAAAGCATTAACAGAAACAACTTCTTTTGAAAATGAAACACGTCTGCGTTCAATAAGAAAAATAATATCAGTTCTTATAAAGTCCCTGATTTGTAAAGTTAGCGGTTTTTTCTCTTTATTTAATTATTTAGTATGTCCGGGTAACGAACGTGATTACAACATGCACAAACAAACACGAAATAAGCCAAAACCTTTTTAAATTGGAGTTATTCAGAGATTTTGACAGCATTTCATAATACCAGGTGAATCAGCCGCGCCTTATTTTTTGGAAGGTAGGCCACCCATCAAACGGCATGTAAGCCTTAATCCAGTTTTGTGCTTACTAAACTGTATTGCTTGACGTTCTTCGAGAGAGGAGTGCGCAAAATTAAGAGGAATAGCGGTTTAAGGGACAAAACGTACTGCTCGCTAAAGTAAAACTCAAAAACATGACTCCTTCACTGAGAGCGAATTCCAGTTCCCAGCTCATTTTACAAACATTTTATGAAAGTATACATGACAAAGTAATTTAAATGCCTCGGAAAAAATTGACCTATCATATTTGTACACAAACAACGTCAGCTAGAAAGTAACTGACAGATTCTTGTACTTAGAGCAGGGGCTGGCTGCCAAAAATTAGGAAACAATTAGAGACACGCCTCATCTATCATGGACCCGTACAGTCAAAACGACGATTTATTTACATTTTTGCGTGAACTACGTATCCTACATCTCAATTAACATGCATAAGAGCTTTTTCCATTTAAGTAATATTAAAACATCCAGCAAATGATTAAAAATGTCTTAAAAGGCTAAATCAAGCACGAAAACTCACGAGGTGGCCATGGCATAGCGCCAGGTGTACAAGTCGTACTACTAAACGCAGAACGTACTTTCAGTCAAGTCCCGAAATAGCTGAATGAGATTGTGATCTCTCATGTACCCTAACCACCGTGACACAGGTTCGAGTCTCAGCATTGTAATTTTTTTATGTTCATCAAAATTTGGAAACCGAATTCACAATAATCTATACTGGTCGCCAATCTAGAAAGTGATTGACATTTCGTACGGAGAGAGAGGCGACGTTGCCGCTTATTGCTGCCACGTGGAGAACGCGATAGCATTACGTGTGCGAAGGTGATTTAGTTGCGTCTGTAATGGGTATTTTATTATTGTTGTTGTTATTATTAATTATTTATAATACTATACACAAAGACAATAGTACAGTCGTGGATCTACATGCAAACGCTAGAACATGCAAGAACACATCAATGTAAAGATCATCGTAACAAAAGAGGCATACCTGTGACATTTTGATGCTTATTGAAGTGGGAAAATGCCGCTTACATCATTTTTTTCCGGGAGTTTCTAATTTATACCCCAATGTCTTTCTTCTTTTAAATACTTTTCTTTCCCAATCTTAACCTTAATGCTCTTACTGAAACGTACAGCACGGGAAGTCCTATCAAGCATTTGGAGAATGGAATACTAGACTCCTCTTTCAATTTCTCCTCATCGAAGTATTCTCTCACAGAACATATTATTTCCCGTGTATGTCCTTTAATTGGAATACCTTTACCAAATATAGTTTTAATGGTTCCCGAGCACGTTCAGGTTTTTGCTTGTCACTATATTTAGACATAATTAAACATTCATTAAACACAGTTGCAAATGATCACAACACGCGCACAGATACACGAACTCACACACACGTAAACCAAGGCAAATTGCCACAAATAAAATGCAAAAAAACTTGCCACTACAGGATATCTAACTGTTGTATACGTAAAGACATTCTGTTTATGCAGCGTTATCGTCAAGAGAAACAAACACCGAGGTATTATGATTACTGCAGCGTTTGCATAACTCGCTTACCCGCAGTTCATGCTAAGACGTATTAGAATATCGGCAACCAAGGTTTAGCGTCTAACTTTGTCCTAGAAACGTCTCGACTCTTAACTGGCCATTTTAATCGTTACTATGACAACCGTTATGACGTACTCATCCCCTCCGATTTATTTAGACCGTTATTCCATGTGTTTACTGTCAATCACATTCTAGTTTGGCGACCAGTAAAGTCCCTGAGGGCGTGCATTATCCAAGAAGATCATCAGTTCGAGCACTTGCTTCGTTAGAGGAGTCGTGCTCCAGGAATAGAAAAAGGGTCATTCCAGCACCACAGAACATATGATACATTTTAATAGCACAATAATTCTATGTCTGCAAAATAGTGTTTCACTTCCACGTTAAACTCTGATACTGTAATTTCCTTGTTTCCTGTGTTCAAATGTATATAAATGATCCTTATTTGAATTGCACCTACCTATAGGTGTATTTAAACAACTACCTACTTTTAGTTCACCTATAAACAAACATCAAATAATACCATAAAATATAAATAAAACAATTAAAAATAAAAATAATAAGAATCTTCAGAATAATACTTGTAAATTGTGAGTATTACGTGGTAAAAAAATTGGTATACTGATGCAGGGGATTCGAGCTGCCTTCACAGCGGACAGATGGCATCGCAATTTTTCGCTCGTTCAAACTGAGCTATCCAGTAACGTGTGAGGCAAACATCCCGTTTAACATATAGTATTCTTTGGTTCCAGTAAACATTTGCAAACGTGCAAACGTCAGCCTATGTTACAGGCGATGCGATAACATCTATATTAGTACTAATTTCATTGAGTGTTTAACATCCATGTTAAATACGCGGATAGAACCTAGTAACGGGGTCGATGTTTTCATGTTGGAGTGTAAAATGCGAATTGCATAAGACTCGAGAATAAGGGGCAGCTGATTTACCTGGTGTACACAACTTCAGTATACGGCAAATGGCATTTAAACAAACAGATATAACATAAGATCGACCGTCGCTTTTTAAACTCTGTCTTTTGTTTTCAGAAGTAGCAGCTAGTAAATCTGAAAGCTAAGTTCGAGAGAAGGAATCAAAATTAGTACTCGGGCACTACGTAGTCCGACAAGACTCGCCCGGGGAGGCAAAAGTTTTGCTGATATCGGAGTACTTGGGACAGCTGCTACATAAACTTGTGCAAAGTGCCCCTTGTCTTCCGCGCTGGAAATTAAAATAACTTACATGAGAGCATGGCTCTTCAGAAACTTGCAGAAACAGAGTATCTGCTAAACTGGGCTTCCAGCGACCCTTGCAAGTACGCAGAGGTTATCCAGTCTAGTCATTATCCCTCAGGAAGAACAGGATTTGCAATCGATTATGTGATCTTCAAGATTATACCGAGATACAAATTTCCCCTATTATAATGCTGGTATGGATTTAAAACTTTGGTAGAGAAAATAAAATAGAAATGCAAAATCCAAGGCTCATCTCTCAGTTAAAGGACATGGAGCAATAGAACACCTAATTTAATGCCGTCAATTACTAAAGGATTAAACAGGATTTAGAGTTCACGAATAGGATATCGGACCTATAAAAGAACGATAAGGCCTTTACATTAAGTTAAGAATGACATAGGGTAAAATATAGTTATTTCTCCACAGAATGTAAATATTTCACAGGATATAAAAACAAAAGCCAGTTACAGTAGGGATGATAGTTCTGTGCCGGTGACCTACTCTCTTCGCGCCCTGGAGAGAGTCTATGTCCAACCGTCACTTGCATTTTCTGCTAGTGCTGGATGGAAGAGAATGCAGCAGGGCCATATTTCACAGACTTGGCATTGAATTTTTCAGACCGACTCTATCTTTCCATACTTAAGCCTACACACGGCCAGTGTAAAAGAACAATTAATTTGCATTAATTGACCTAATAGTGGCTAACTATAAAGCCTGGGCCTTAAAGTACTTACACGTAAGTCGCCATTAAGGTAGTTGTCCCGTATGTTTATGAGAACTCATAAGTTTTTTTTTTTGTTGTTGGTAATTTACGTCCTCCAACGTTAAGTCATATTGGACGATGAATGAAAATGAGTGAAATGATGCTCACATGAGCCCAGGGTCCATAGAGCTTAAGAGTCACCTGACATTCGTCTTTTTAGGATAAGGGAAACCCCGGGAAAAACCTTATCCAGGTAACTCACCCTGACCGAGATTCGAACTCGGGACCTTTTGAACGTGAGGCAGACATGCTGCCACCACGCTACCGAGGCGGGCTAAACTAAGGGGCTTACCAGGAAAAACACGAGTCAGTTGGAGAATTTAATGCCATATCGGCACGTTGGCCATAGTAGCTCAATGGTTAGAGCGGCTGGACGGCAACCAGAAGATCCGTGGTTTAAATCCCGGCTATGGCACTGAATTTTTCAGTCTGACTCTATCTTTCCTGTGAGGTTAGGTCAGGGGATTTAGTGGGCGACAGACTTTTTGAGATTATTCGATTATCAAAGAAACTGGGTACAAGTTCCATGGTATCATTAGATGGCACGCTGCTCCGTCTTGCTGGAAATAACCTCTCAATTAGATATCATCCAGCTGCTCAAGAAATGTCTTGAAGATACCCATATAAACTTCAGTGTCTGACATTTCAGACTGTCAACTGTCAGCAATTGTCAGCGTTGTCAATTCTTCCAGAGCCACTGAGATCATTAAAAGAAATTTCTACATTCTACGATCTTTCAAAGGTAAATCATGGCGTATTGAAATGGTTCAGGTTTATATGGATCGCCCTGTATATGTATAATGCATACCTACAATAAACGAATTGCGGTAACAGTACATATGACACTGAAGTTACACACAGAAGACGCAACATATGTTACAATTCCAAAATAAAACGTTAAGGAAAAGCAGTGGAACAGTTACAACACAAAACAGTGTCAATGAAACTATTTGTGCATATGATAATATAAAAAATATAATTTACAAGCCCAAGACTACAGCATAAAAAGTGACAATCCAGTTTGTGTTATACTTCTTGTTTAGCTTCACGTGTATCAAATACTACATATGCCTGTATGGCTGAAAGTGTAAACACATCTGAATAACGTTTATTCTAATTCTATAAAGGAGGGTGGTCTGAAAAGTTTCCGAACTCAACATCAAGATGGCAGCCCTCGTAAATAAAAACTAGTAGATTTTGTTATACACCTCTTGACAGCTTACTCACCAAAGTTTCATCCATTTTGGACAGTCAGTTGTGATATAACAATAGTTTGAGTGACTTGATGTGAGTGTTTTTATGAAAATGGACAAAATCGAGTATACAGCTGTCATTAAATACTTATTTTTGGAAGGCAATACGCCTACTCAAATCAAAGATGAGTTGGATTCCTTGTATGGGGAGTCTGCACCATCATTTACCACAGTGAAATTTTGGGCAGCTGAATTTAAGCGTGGCCGTAAGAGCTTGGGAGACTATGAACGTTCGGGACGTCCAAAACTGCAACTACCGACGAAAACATCGACAAAATTCACCAAATGGTGCTACATGACCGCCGAATTAAAGTGAGAGAGATAGCGGAGGCTAGGAACATACCAAAAGAACGTGTTTGTCATATATTAAGTCAACAGTTTAGACATGAGAAGGCTGTCCGCAGTTGGGTGCCGCCTTTGCTCACGTTAGACCAAAAACGTGTTCGAATGAACATATCCAATGCTCTGTTGGCGCAGTTTAGGCGCAATAGTTCCCAGTTTTGGCGCCGATTAATTACTGTAGATGGAACTTGGATACACCTTTATACGCCCAAAACAAAAATACAGCCCAAACTGCGGACTGCAAAGGGGGAACCTGTTCCAAAGTAAGCAAAAACTGTTCTTTTTTTGGCTGGGAAAGTGATGGCAACTATTTTCTGGAATAGTCATGGAATTATTTTAATCGATTATCTTCAAAAAGGAAAAACAATTACGGGAGCATACTACGTATCATTAATTGACAAGCTGAAGGCAGAACTTCCGGAAAAACGCCACATTTGCAGGAAAAGAAAATCCTGTTTCACCAAATCCTGTCTCACATCTCAGCGGTTGCAATGGCGAAAATCCACGAATTACGGTTTGAACTGCTTGACCATTCGCCTTACTCATCAGATGCAGCCCCAAGCGACATCATTGTTCCCTCATCTGAAAATTACCCTCGGAGGACAGATTTTCGTCAAATGAAGAGGCAATCACCTTCGTGAACAATTATTTTGTAGAGAAAAACGCCCAATACTATTTGGACGGGTTACAGAGATGGGAGCATCGCTGGGAGAAGGTTTAGAGTTACAAGGAGACTATGTTGTAAAAAAAAAATCGGAATTTGTACCTTTATTAAGCCGGAAACTTTTCAGACCACCCTCGTAGTAGTTCTTTAATTTTAGAAATACTATTTTTGTTGACGATCGGAACCTAACTGTATTTTCCAAAGAGATTAATTTGCTGATATTTCTTTGTGTATATTAACGCTTTCTGAATTATTTGAAAATTAAACAACTTATATTTTAATAAACAAGTATGAGACCAAATGGAAGATACAGAGTTTTACAGTTTAACTACTACAGTTATTACTTATTTATACTTCATTATAGTTTAAAAAGGTAAGTGTGCAACATCGGGAATGTCGGCTACTTCATTATAAATAGTTTTTATATGGCATTTGAAACAAACACAATAGTATCATATAAACTTACATCTATATACCCACTCTATGCGTTATTCTTCGTCACTCTCTGGTGTATTTCATCCCCACTTGCTTATTCTGCTCCCCATCTTTGATTCTGTGCAGTCCATCAAAATATAATAAAGCCAGGAAAGTTGCTTTTGCTATTCATTTATTTTATATATATTTTTTCTTTCCTTTGTTTTTAATTTGTGGGTATAATTTCCTGCAGCTAATGGTCTGCCAGTCACAATCCACTGGGAACTCATTAAGGAGAAAAGGTCTTCCAGTCGGCTTTGCCCCATTAATTCCAACTTACCTTTTGTTTTAAATGATGTACATTCTTTTGTTTTACTTGGTTTGGCCGTTTCCCACACAGCGCTGTACAGCATATTGCTCATCCGAATTGCAGATACAATGATGAACACACGTTTTTACTTCCTGTGTATTTATGGAAATATTACATTTCACCCAAAAATCAAAAGCGAGATTTCAAAATAAATTCACATTTTAAGACTCTTCTAAATACAAAAAGAGCATTTAAAGAAACCGTTTTTTTTAGACAATTGAGTGTAAAAGTGGCCTTTCAGTAATTCGCGATTGTGTTAAAAGTACAAAATTCTTTCGCTTCATGGTCAAAAGTTTTTAATACAACTTTGGTTTGTTGTAACAATCGCCTCATTCAAGAAGACCGCGAGTTAACACTAGAAGGCCCGACATTGCGTTGCTACCTAAAAGGACCAACATTGGTCATTCCGACCGGTACCTTTTTCAATCGGTTTACAGCGTTTCATGTTTAATATAATTTAAATCAGGATATTTTATGCATGAAATAGTACCTTTATTTACATTTTAAAGGAGTGTGCACAATATTTACTCATTAAAAAGCGTGAATCCATTACACTTTGAAGTACACTGCTTACAAAACATGGGATCATATAAATGATATGCATACTTAGTTATATCATTTTAGCATTCTGAAGTAGTTTGTAACACTGGTAGCAATACAGTAGTGTGATACACACAATGATCACAAAAATAGCTCATTTCTGTATTTAGTCAAGTCCGCAATCTTGGTCGAAACACATCTTGTCCACATTGTACCATCAACAGTAGACTCGTTACTTCCCACCGCTGGAAAGTTTATTTCTTGTGGAGTTCGACATCCTCGATTGAATCTAATTCTCTTGCATGGTACAGGGTCATGTGGTACTGCAACAGGGTCATATGTCTGCTCCTGTACAGGTTCTTCAATCATTATATTATCACTAACGTCCGATTCCGACGATTCGTTTTATCCGATTGATGATGAATACGTTCACCATCGTCATCATTATTGCAAAATTCATCATCACTAAATATATTCTCTCTTTATTACTCATTGTCTAGTAAACTATGGAAATAGTTCAACATTTCTTCTTCTGGAAGATACATAAGGTGTTAATTGTGATGTGACATGGCAATGATACAGTATGGCCTCAAAAATATTTTACGTTTCACTATATTGACACGACATCTAAAACACGTCTGCTCTGGAGCTAAAGTTTTTCAAACTAAGCTTCCACATTTCACAAACCTTGGATTATTTTCAGATCTCATTGTTATCATTGTTAGTTACGACACGCCTACTGTAGCGCTAAACATTATTAAACTGGGTTACAACAATGACCGAAAACCTTGGATAGCTTTCGAATACGTTATCACTATTTAGTTAGCACACGTGCAAAATAATTGCACCGGTCAAAATGACCGGCTAAGGTAAAAGGCGTGTATACTTTTTTAAAACCTGCAATAAAAACTTAAACATTTTAGGGAATCACCCTTGCTCTATTTCGTTAAAAGTCACGAAATATTAAAGCGTTAATCACATTACCTCAAAGTATATACTTTTACTTTTTTTTATACTTTTTTTTAATGATCGGTACGGTCCTTCTAGTGTACAATATTTGTATAAAATGGCGGGTCTTTTGAATATAAATATGGACTATACTTTACTGTACCTGTTGACATTTTACAAGTAGCAGAGAGATAGTGAAATTAGAATTCTTACCCAAAACCAATACGACACTGCATACGACAAGTTTCTAGACTGGTGCAAGGTAAACTACATGCAAAATAATTATACTGAACATGTGTTGTTAGCGTTCTTTGGAGAAAGAACTTTGTTACAATAATTTTAATGATAAGTTGCTTTTTTTCCATCTTGGAATATTTTTTAAATGATTCAAGTTTATTATGTGTTTCAAATGGGAAGAGTTCTCGCCTGTAGCGAATCAGATGCGTTAGAGCCTTCATCGTTGCCACCTCGTTACCCCCACTCTTTTTATATTTCCTCTCTCTCTCTCTCTCTCTCTCTCTCTCTCTCTCTCTCTCTCTCTCTCTCTCTCTCGCACATTTGCGAATCGTCTAGGCGCTAGACGTAAGGGAACGCAAACTGAATTTTCCGAAGTTTTATAATAATGCAGTTGTTGAAATCACAATTGCAACATGGATATTCGTATATTACGCAAATGGTTTAAATATTTAGTTTAAAATTAATTATAGTTTATGAATTACTTATGTTTCTAATTCATCGGAAATACCAGTGGTGCATCCGTATAGCTGTGAATGTTACTTACGTTAATAGATAATTCGTCATTGTCATTGTCTTCAACGTCTGAGTACTGCAAATTTATGATGATATTTCCACTACGTGCTACTTCTTTCCAAAAGTCGTCTTCTTATAGTTTATCTGATGTCTCACGAAGTATTTCCAGGCTTGTTGTGTTCCTTGTCAATTTCTTCGTGAATAAGTTGTTCAACGTCAGACAGTTTAAAAATATTATTTCTGTTTGCAACATAATTTTAGCCCACATTAACTCTATTGGATTGTTCTAGCAGTAGTAAGGTTGGGGGAGGGGGGTGGATCGTGTCTCATTGATCCAACTGATACACTTTTTCATGGAAGAGTTACTGAATAATGCTGCTGTTAACTCTAGAGTAAATAGAGATTACGAACCATTCATAAACAAAGATATAATGTAGCCAGGCACGTTCTGCTAGACTAACAGAAGTGTATTGTTTCCTCTCATCGAATTTAACAAACACCTTGGCTTATTCAAAGTAAATATTTCTTTTATCACGTCATGTCAAATGTTTACGTTTCAGTTCTGAATAATTTAAATATACGTTCACGCATACATGACAGCCAATAATGATATTCATTACAGTGCTTATGTCGCAGTGCATTGTTATAATGTAATGGTATCTACTTTATTTGTATGTATTAGGAAAACTATTTGAGCTAAAAATATGGGGTTTTTACGGTTATGTTAAATACATTATTCTCTCCTCCCTCGTGGACCAGTTTTTGTAAAATCTGAATTTCTGTCTTAGGGCGAGTAGTATTTATTAGAGATTGATTATTTTGGCGCTCGTCACACACCACTTAGGGGGAATGCAATACGTCAACACCGCAGCACTCTGATTGGTTGCTCACCTAGTAGTGCTCAAGGACAAACAGCTTCCCATTTGAATCACATAATAGTTTTATTGTCAATTCTTACTTAGGAAAGACTGCGTGAAAGAAACATTAAATTAAAAGACTGGAGACTCTACGACTTTTAAAGCCGTATCAAACTACGATATCCGACAGGATTGCTTACAAATGTTGGTGATGCTTTTCGTGATCTAGTGGAATGTAGGTTAGGGAAGGCACTAATTGATTGTCAATTATTCTTGTTCGCAGGTTGTTGCAGTGGTTCAATGTGTGTTGAAGTGTTGTGAGAGTGCTTGTGTTTAGTTACTGGTGTTTTGTGGATCACTTGGCCAACTATCTAACCACAAGGTAAGTTCACTTTTGTAACCTAACAATTAAGGCATAGAGCATTAGCAAACATTTTTGCATGCTGTGATACTTATCGATATTGTTGCTACAGATTGGAAGTTGACAATCCTTCCTGTAATGAAATATCAATACTGGAGGGAAAAAGAAAAAAGATAAACACTAGCGCGTCAAATAAAAATCACAATAAATGCCCAGTATTCTTAATTTATTTCATTTTTATTCTTTTCTTTGTCTCACTTTTCTTTTTCAAGAAAAAGATATTGTTACGAGCGCTGTTCAATAAACAATGATCATATTTTAGTTAATTGATGGAAATTAACCATTTCTCCACACTAGCCGTATATAGGCTAAGATATTTGATGGATAGAGTCAACATGAAACATTCAATGCCATGGCCGGGATTTGAACCACGGGGAAATATATGAGTCAACTGGAGAATTTAATGTCAGGACGGCACGTTGGCCATGGTAGCTCAAAGGTTAAGAGCGACTGGACGGAAACCAGGAGATCCGTGGTTCAAATCCCGGCCATGGCATTGAATTTTTCATGTTGACTCTATCCATCAATGATCATATTTTTTTTACCGTCATAATTTTTCGCACTAAAATCAATCTTATTATATTCTGTTAGCTTAATGTGCAACAAAAACGCCGTAGTAGTTCCATTGTTGGTACTCCTGGTTCCCGCCTGTGAGAATCAGGCAAGTTCAGACATGTTCAGTATTGTCTACCGCTGCAATGAAGGTAACACGCGAGGAACAATATGCGGCGGTGAAATTCTGCTTTCGTCTCAACAAATCTTCAGTTGAGACCTATACAAAGTTACAGGAGGTCTATGAAGAGTCTGTTCTTCCCTACAGCACAGCTCGAAGGTGATTTAAAATGTTTAAAGAGGAGAGACAATCAATTTCAAAGGAAGGTGGACCCGGTGAAAACATCAACAGAACAACATCAGCACTGCTGCTGCCATCGTGAGAGAGGATCGACGAATTGCCTTAAGATCTCTTTCTGAAATACTGAATATTTCATTGGGTGCCACGCACACGTTGGTGACAGAAACATTACACATGAGACGTGTTTGTGCGCGATGGGCTCTAAGACTGTTGATTCCCGAACAAATGGACATGCGCATGCAGGTCTGCATGCAGCTAAAATTGGTGTTAGAGGAAGATCCGGAGTTTCTTTCAAACGTAATCACTACTGATGAAACTTGACTGCATCATTTTGATTCTGAAAGCAAACAGCAAAGCTCAGTGTGGAAATCTCCTTCATCACCAACCCCCCCAAAAAGCAACAGTGGTTTCTTCTGCTGGGAAAGCTATGGTCATCTCATTCTTTGATATTCATGGAATGATTTTTCAGCATGTTGTACCTGCACACACATAAGTTACTGGAAAAACACTGCAAGTCCATATCAGGCGCAAAAGACCACATTTCCATGAAGCAGGCTGGATGCTGCACCACGAAAATGCGCGGCCGCATATTGCCAATGTTGTTATTAAATATCTTGCAAAAATCAACGCGAATTGCATCCCTCACCCTCTCTATAGTCCGGTTTTAGCCCCATGTGACTTTTTTCTATTCCCTAATTTGAAGAAACGCCTTGGTGGGAGGCATTATCCTCATCAGAATAAGTGGTGAAGGCTGCGGAGGTGATTTTGAAGGATCTCTTAAAAATGGTTTCCAGCATGTCTTTGAAGACTGGCAGAAACGCTGGGACAAGTGCATCGCATTCAGGGTAGAGCATTTTGAGATGGACCATTAACATTATGAGGATTAGTAAAGTAAAAAAAAAATGTGATCATTCTTTATTGAACAGGCCTCGTAAATCACAGTGTCGATCAATTACATTATTGAAATTTATTGTAGTTTTCAGCAAGTTCCTGCGAGTTCAGGTTTTATAAAAGTAGAATCAGAGTGTCTTTCAAATTGCGACTCATAGGCCTCTTTTTCAGACTTGAGGTTTATTTACCTGCGGTAAATCTATTAAGCCATGCCGACCTCAAAAACCAGAGACTAGCATATTAGTCCTGGACCACGGAGTACAACTTAATGGAGCATTAGTATAGTTAAATAGAATACCACGATGCTATTTAGATTTTGAAAGAAATACAGGGTGTTATTGTTGTTTCACAGTTCTTTTAATTTTAAATTTACGTCCTTCTATGTTAAGTCATATCGGACTATGAAGGAAATTATATTCAAATAAGTGCAAGGTACATAGAGCTTAGAGTTACCAGACATTCATCTTTCAGGATGAGATCTTTCACCTTATCCAGATAACTCAAGCTGACTGAGATTCGAACTCTTGAATATGTGGCAGACGTGCTACACCCTACGCTACAGAACTGGCAGTTGTTTTACCCTTGATACCTGTAGGTAATGTGGCTTTGTGGGTTCGTAGAATTAAAAGTCCAATTTGCAGAAATTCAAATTGTTCTTTATTTCCGTAGAAATACACTCTGTTCAATCCTTACAGTAGCAGAATTACGTCACATACACAATCACAATCTACCAAGGTCGATGACCAAAACAAAGAGCTTACTCAACTTCCACTGTTTACAACACTCCTGTTACAATATCTGTTTTACGACTCCTGTTTACGGCTGACTCTTGGCGAGTCGTCGCTTCCTTAAATACCTCATTGATAATTCGAGACTGTTCTGTAACAATCAAGATATCGAATGTTCTGTCACCAGATGAAACTCGAATTGTCTCGACGGGAAGCTTTATCTGTGCCAGCAAGTCCTTTATCTCTCGCTATCTTTATTTGTTCCGGCATACTCTTTATCTCCGTGCTGCCTATCAGTTCTTTTGTGTGCTCAAGAATCATATATATATATATATATATATTGTAGCTACATATGTAGCTACATATTGTAGCTAACACTCCCATAAGGAAGGGATAAAACCAAGAAATTACACGAGGCTAGTATTCGCAAAGAAGTGCGGGGGTAAATAACACTTCCAGACTCGAATAACCCTTCCACTATTGCAGCTGTCGTAATAGTCATACGCCACGAAATCTAGAAACTACCTTCTTCTTTTTAACTTCCCCAGCTGTATCACTATCATGGTGTCAGGGGATTCTTCTTCCGCTCTCCCTTATGCCTTTAGGCGGTGGGTTTAGGAACATAAATTCTGGATCAGATAGAGAACCCAGGATGGGTGATCAGCCCGATTGCTGGTGTGAGAGTAGAGAAGTAGACGACAGAATGAGAGCGAAATGTATGTAAGGAAAAATGGCGGGGGAAACCGGAGGAGATCCCGGAGAAAGCCCGCCCCTGCGCCGTGTTGTTCGCCATAAATTTCACATACGGTCGCCTAGCATCGAACCTGGCCTCTTTGGTGAGAGCCTAGTAACATATCTCAAACATGAAAGGAACAAAAGAGATGCTGGACTCTGTGGTATGCGGGTAGCGTGATTGCCTCACTTTCAAAAGATCCCGAGTTCGAATCTCGGTCAGGTCAGTTATCTGGATAAGGTTTTATGGGGTGTTTCCTTATCCAGAAAGACGAATGTCTAGTAACTCTATGCTCTATTTTCTCTGAACTTATTTAAGTATCTTTTCATCCATTTCATACATCGTCCGATTCTACTTAACGTGCAGGACGTAAATCAAAAATAAACTCGTATTCGAATACCGAGCGGTGAAAAGCATAAAAACACTGGCACCACCCCCACATGTTGCATTTTTTGCGAAGTACCTGTTGCCAAGAGTGATGTTAGATACACATGATCGTCGCGTGTGGGACGTGGTGTCTAATCTTAGCACCGCCACCGCGGCCGGCCTCCAGCAGTGAGAAATATATGTGGGGAGGCAGTGCCACGAGATACTCTCGACGCTTTACATCGGCTTCTCTGCATCCCCCGAGGTAAGCCTTTCTTCTTACTCTCTCTATACAACATACAAACATTTCGTTGAAACTGAACATAACTAAATTAAATACCAGTTGATAATTAAGCTCAGCATGTTCCAGAATGCAAAAGGAACATTTTCGAGAAAACCGCTGAACACCGACTTCCTTTGACCTGGAATGTGTCTCAAAAATTTTGATTTTCTAAAGAATATTTCTAACAATTTTTATTAAAACACTATATGCTTAGCGCATTTTCATGATAAATCTCTATGTTGAATTTTCTAGAAATACTCTCATGCAATTCGTTATGAATAACTTTCGTATAACTGGTAAACCGTAAGTGACAGACCAATTCCTACAATACAAAAATTGAAGCACACTTCTGTAGCTTGTCTGCCTCACGTACAAGAAGTCCCAAGTTCGAATCTCAGCCAGGGAGACTTATTTGCTTTAGTTTTGTCGGAGTTGTACCTTATCATGAAATATAACTGTGGTAACTCAAAACTCTATGCATCCTGGACTCAATTGAACATAGTTTCATTCATCGTCCGATATGACTTAACGTTGGTGGTTTTACCTTATCCTGAAAGATGACTGTATAATAACTCTGAGCTCTATGTACCCGGGACTCATTTGAACATCATTTCATTCATCGTCCGATATTCCCTTATCCTGAATGATGAATCTCTGGTAACTAAGCCCTATGTACCCTGTACTCATTTACACATCATTTCATTCATATCCGATATGACTTAACGTTGGAGGTTTTCGCTTATTCTGAAAAATGAATGTCTGGTAACTCTAAGCTCTGTGTGCCCTGTACTCATTTACACATCATTTCATTCATATCCGATATGACTTAACATTGGAGGTTTTCGCTTATTCTGAAAAATGAATGTCTGATAACTCTAAGCTCTATGTGCCCTGTACCCATTTGAATATCATTTCATTCATCGTCTGATATGACTTAACGTTGGAGGTATCGCTTTTCCTGAAAGATGCTGCCTGGTGATTCTTAAGCTTTGTGTGTGTGGAACCGAACCGTATACATTCGGATTCCACACTAGCACTTCCAGTTTTACTGCAGAGATTTATGCAATATACCGGGCCATTTTACACGTACGTCGACGAAAGTTGGGGGACTGCTTAATCCTGAGTGATCCCCTCAGTGCACTTCAAAGCCTACGGCAGCTGTACAACTACCACGATATTGTGCAGCGGATACAGGATGCCCTCCACGTTTTACACGCTTCTGGCGTTAACGTGGTGTGTGCATGGATCACTGGTCACGTAGGCTTGCGGGGGAATGAAATGGCGGATTCGGCAGCGAAGACGGCTACCATGAAGCCCAGGGTTCGAGTACCATCTGTGACATCGGAAGATTTTAGGGCCCTATTGCGGAGATCTGTGCAAGCCTGCTGGCAGGAAGAGTGGTTCGCCTTCCGCAATAATAAACTTAGATCTGTGAAAGAACTTCCGATTCCCTGGGTTACCTCTTGTCGGTCATCTCGTCGCGAGGAGGTGAGTTTGGCTCGGTTGCGTATTGGGCACTGCTTTTTTACTCATAGCTTTCTTTTTAAAAAGGAGCCTGCTCCACTGTGTCCGTTTTGCAACGAAGCGTTATCTGTACGACACGTGTTGCTAGAGTGTTTTTCCCTAGCACACCTTAGGACGTCTCTGCAGCTGCCGGCCAGCTTTGCAGAAATGCTAGCGGACAATAACGCCGTAGTGGAGAAGGTATTTAGATGTTTTCTAGATTAGACTTTAGGATTTAAGGAACGAAAGTTTTAGTAGGTTTTGATTGATATTTCGTTTTTTTAATATATATGTATGTGCAGTTTTAATAAGTTTATTGATACTTATATAGTTTTTAGAAGTTTTTATATCTGGCTTTTGCCATGACTTGTTTTTTAAAGGGCGCTGATGACCGCCGAAGTTGAGCGCCCTTATACACATAATCATTTTAAGCTCTGTGTGCCCTGCACTCATTTGGATATCATTTCATTCATGCCCGATATGACTTAACGTTGGAGGTTTTCCCTTATCCTGAAAGATGAAGGTCAGGTAACTCTAAGCTCTATGTACCCTGGAAGCATTTGAAGAACATTTCATTCATCTTCATTTAACGTTGGAGGACTAAGTTAAAAAAATACAGATCTGGTAAGGGCACAGCATTTATGTAAAGTGTCTATTTTTCTCTCTCTCTTTTGGAAACAACCACTTTTGATATTGTTTGAACGAGAGCGAGTAAAGAAATCATGTGTAACATTTTTGTATAATATCCCGTTTGCAGTTAACGTTTCTGGGCTGTGCGTTAATCTGAAATCAATATTTGTCTTTTTTTTTAATTCAGACAATGTGAAAGCATGATTTGCCGGTCAAATGTAGGCATTGAACGTTTCTGTGGAATGCAGTACTTGAGTATGTAGTTGGCGGTGTCTGTGAGAAACACTTGCATGTAGAGTTTACACAGGCTTACCGAGCGAGCACAGGAAAAGGGCGTGACAATACAAGCGACAACAAACATCCCCGCGCGTATTTACATGGAGGGTGTGCCCGCTGGAGTAAATGAATGGCGCTTCCATACAAGTAGCATTGTGTCTTGTTTTGTACACCTTAAACACGAGTCTTGCGGGAACTGAGCTGATGTAAAGCGATATGCAATTAGGCGTGGATATCACAGGCAATGAGTAACCCGTAGGTATCAGTTTAAGCCAAACATGGTACACGGTGACTATAACTTGCACTTGGCACTTTTTGCACTATGCTTGTCTAGGACGGGCGCTGGGTTTCTTTCCTTGAAATGGTCAGTCACTTTTAAAGATCTGTTGTATTCCCTAATTATCTGCTGCAGGATAAGCACAAGCAGGCTTCAGTGGTGTTACAAGTGAAGTATCGGTTGTTAACGTGTTGGAGATGTGAAAAATGTTTTTAGAATTTGAGAATTTTGTGAGTATTTTGAACATAATGTTGGGAGTAGTGCTAGTGTCTATATTAGTTCTAGGAGACTTGGGAAGAAACGAAAAAGCTATAAGACCAGATGACAGGGAAATTGTGATCACTGCACATAAATTTTTTAGAGACGAATGCGATGCCCTAAATTGCAGAAAGCCAACTATATCAGTGTCGAGCATAATGAAATTTAGATTTGTAAAGAACTCATGCGGAGGAAAATTACTGACTGAACGGCCCTGCTGTAATATTACTATCCCATATAATTTAAGCTTAGTGACGAAAAAGTGTTGTTTGATAATGCAGTAGGCAGGAACGTATTCAGAAGTCAGTTTCCGGGGGGAGGGGGTCCAAAAATATAGGGTTTTCTTTCTTTTTCTTTACTTTATTTTAATAAAACGAAACAGAGCTTCGTGTATTCATGTTATTTATGATAAATATTTGACTAAATTAAGCGATATGGCTTTAGGCATAAAATAACAATCAGAGATTTGTATAAAGAATCACAGTAAGCCTCCAGTTGTAAGGAAAGCAAACTCACAAATTTTCCAAAGAGTTCTGTCAAACCCTCAATTAATTACCTTACGTTTAGGCAAATGTAAACATGCAGCATGAAATATATTTCTAAAACCACTAATACTAGAAAATAATGTCATGCAAGTCTTGTTTTTAAATAAATTTCTCACAGTTTATTCATTCATATAAAATTTATTCAGAATGAACAGGACTTCATAAGTAAATAATTTTATTTTTATACAGTTATCCCTAAATGTGATATTTTAAGAATCGTTGGAGCAGTTTTTGAAGAAATGTAAAATAATTAAGTATTCTTCTTATAAAAGATAATTTTTTTAAATGTATTTAAGGTCACTTTAACTTCCTGAGTCATATCACGACCATTTTTACAAAATAATACAATTAGTAACATAAATAAAAATTTATATTCAAACAGGATTACAATCAAACATATAAAATATACACATTAATAACATTAATTAGGAAAACAATTTACATTAAATACAGATAACTGAAAACAGAGACAAGACCATATATAAGCTAACAACACTATTTTGCGAAACAAAAATTTCATTACCTTAACACCATTGTGTAGATTATGAATTACAATTGATTAAAGTATATTGCACATAATTTATATTAATTTCCAATTTCCTTTAGGTAAGTATACAGATTGCGGCGTAGTTTGAAACTGTTTAGCAGTGTAGAGATATCCTGTGGGATTCCGTGTTGTTTTCTTTTTCTTTTGTATTCACTGCATTCCATGAGAAGGTGGTAAATGGTAAGGTTTTTATTACATCCTTTACATGAAGGCTGCGCCTGGCTGTCTTGAGAGAAGATATGAATGAGTGAGGCTAGAGTGACCAATTCGTAGACGGGTGAGAATGACTTGTTCCTTTCTAGTAAGTGGCTTGGTTGGGTGAAGAGCGGTGGATCCTTTTCGTATTTGGTGTAATTTTCCTGGTTGTTGTTGATTCCATTCAGATTTCCATTTTTGTAATAGACATGATTTATAACATCTGAATATGGAATTTGGACGTTCGTTTGTTGGCGTAGTGATGTAGCGTCTTTGGCAGCTTCGTCCGCTCTTTCATTCCCTGTTATTCCTTGATGGGAAGGGATCCAAATGAAAACCACGTCTTTACCAGCATCGGTGATGTTACTGATAGTGTCTGGGTGTCCTGAACTAATTTGTTGTCTGTTGCGTAGTTCTTCATGCTCTGCTAGGTACTCAGGGAGTCAGAGCATATTGCATAGTAGTTGTGGTGTGCTGTCAGTAGGTAAGTGCTTGATAAATGGCGTATAGTTCAGAACTGTAGATGGAATAATAGTCAGGTAGCCGCTGCTGTAGAATTTTATCAGGAGTTATTATTGCACATCCAGTACCATGATCCGTTTTTGATAAATCAGTGTAAATAAATTGATAATTGAGGAAATTATTGCACAATTCATAAAATAGTGTCTGGTAAACAATTGCAGCGGTATTCCATTTCTGATGAAATGTTAGGTCGGTATACATCTTGGGAATTTTGAGTTTCCAGTATGGTCCTTCATGGAAGTCCCTTTGAAGATACTTTGGAGTATAGTAAATTTGGTGAGAATTTTCGTGTTGTGTAGCTGATATACGTTGGACGTGATACGAGTTTAACATTAATTGGACACACACGCACAAACACACACACACACACAGAGAGAGAGAGAGAGAGAGAGAGAGAGAGAGAGAGAGAGAGAGAGAGAGAGAGAGAGAGCGCGCGAGAGAGAGCGAGAGAGAGAGAGCACCATTTTTATAGGGAGGGTACTTGGTACTTCTGATACCCCGATACTCACGATACTCTTATAGTATCGACATGAAACGATACTTCAGAAAGTTAGTTTTTAGATACTTTGGTGGTGATTCTGTTTAATTTTATTTAAAAGTCCCAAAATATTACCTCCGCAAGTAGAACATTGCAATGCCCGAGAAATTGCCAGGAATGTGGTAACTGCACAAGAAAATAATCGTGTCAAATTCATTGTCAATCACATATTAAAAAAGCGAACCACTGATTGATGCACTTGAAGTATTAGTTTGATACCAAAATTAAGAGGTGCAATGTATAAAGAATCGTAATGGATTTCAAAGGAGCCTTGTATGTTTGTTACGACACGAACAGGTGCAGTTGGTTGAGTCGTGTAACAAAAGACAAGGGAAAACCAGAATTCGAAGGGATAGCACTTGACTTTGTTGAATAAGGCATTCTTCGGACTCTAATAATGACAATGGACAAGATTGTTACAAAGGGAATCTTTGTGTGTATAAAGGGCTTCGATAAAGTGAAAGCTATACACTCACGCGCAGCTGTGGTGATTCAGTCCGAGGCGTGAAGCCGATTAGGGCAGTCCTCTTCTTCTGTCTTGTTCGAGGGCAGACCAGAAGTGATGAGAGAAGATATTTGTCGGCTTATACGTAACTAATTAAGTATTATCGAGTAATAAGCATTCCGCCTTCAGTAACTCTAAACAGTGATATTGGTAATCCTTGGTCGGCAACTTCATGTTCGATGTTCTGATAAAAAGAAGCAGTCATTAAACCAGTTTGATACGGGCATTCCAGTGTCATTAAAACCATCCATCTCATACTTATCCACGCATACCCTGTGAGAAACCTCATTGCTTTACCCTGAGCTAAACATTATTGTATCAAACCGTCGCCCCGAGTGGAACTCTTTGCTTGCCAACTTTTCAATTCAATTCAATTCAATTCCAGGCTGGCAGGCTGTTTGGAACAGCCCGAAGGGTGGTCAAATCGTGTACCTGCTCTGGGAAGAGCTTTACCACGTAGTGTCGGGATGTGGGTGTTGCAGAATGACGGGTGTAAATTAAGTGGGTGTAGAGAAGGGAGGTAGCTTGTTGCTCCTCGAGGAATGATGAACTGGGTGCTACAGACAGCGTGCACCGCTGGTGGATTAGTTAATAAACTTGGAAGAAGATAAGTATAATTTTGAGTTTTCTAGAATAAATTTTGGATAGCTGTAATTTAGTTTAGGCTGGAATGGGGATCATGTGGTTACCCGTAATGACCGCAAGACATGCGGGGTAACCGGTATCGCTTTAAGCGACGCTCACGAGGTACATAATCCCCAAGGGATCTGACTAGGGCGCTCTGGTGTTGAGGCAAACTCTCGAAGAATTTTGTCGCCCGGCATCTAATTTCATCCTCCACATATCGGAGGGATGAAGCCTCGTGAAGTAATCTCACGGGGAACCTTGTGCAAACAGAATAAATAATCCGAAGACATTTATTCCGTGCACGTTGGAGCAGAACTAGGTGTGAGCCTGCGGCCATACCCCCCGACTTCGCACGCATAGAGCATGATAGGGAGGACCAGAGCCATAAAGAGGCGCAACTTTAGGGAAACAGACATCGCAGACCTAAGCACAGGGTAGTGATGCCACGGCACCACACGACCGATGCGCTTGCTCCTGGATGTGCTCCCGAAAAGTTAGGCCCTTGTCCAGCTTGACTCCCAAGTTCTTGATTGAATTCTCCCACCTGATCCCTTGCCCAAAGTAGGTGAATGTGGGGACATTGGCGGGAAAGCGGCGCTTGGTGAACAATATCGCTTGGCTTTTCTCCGTGTTAATGGACAATCGCCAAAGCGTGCACCAATCCTGGAGGAAGGTTAAATAACGTTGAATGGGATTGAAGGTTTTGCGTGGGTGTCTGTTTGTTGAAAATAGCAGCACGTCGTCAGCATATATTTGTATCAAGTTCTCCTTGAATGAAAAAGGGAATAGGAACTTAGAAGTTAACAATTACATATCTTTAAGTAGGTATCTGGGAATTCTAATCAACATTATTTGTGTATTTTAACGCGTTCTACATTTACTGTGCAGTAACTTTTCGTTTATCTCTTAAATAACTTCATATTTGCCTGACAATGAATAGAGACGTTAATATGAGAAGCTTGAATAATTTTGTTCGATTTATTTTAAACTAAGTTTTATTTCAAACATTTATTAAAAGTTTGAAATGGTAATTCATTTGGGGGGTCCGGACCCCGTGGACCCCCCTGCCTTAAATACGTCCCTAGTAGTAGGTAAAGTGTCCGAACAAATCCGGCAGGGAGCTAGTGAACATGTTGAAAAGAATGAACAGTTTTATTGGGAGAAAGATGGATTAAGAGATTAAATTAGTGATAGGTTCATAATTAATTTAGAAGATGATTCAAATTGTGTACATGAGGAACATTTTGAAATTTCTGACAGTGAAGAGGGGAACAGGGGACACATTTGGTAGACGAAAAAGGATCATCCGCCACTGATATGTCTACCCTGCCTGGCAGGCCGTAAAAGAAGGAGGGGTTAGAAAGAGATGGCGAGTACGTATTTCTTTCTCTTTCTACAAACCAGGGGCCAAGTTAAATCTCGTGCACTATAACACCTTCCCTTACTAGAATGTGTCGTGTTATCTGATACGATTGTGTCCACATCACGGTCAATACTTCGTACCTCTCTTGATCTGCCGAAACATTCCTCTGAAACGAGCCATTCTTTCTCAAATGTTGGTAAATTATTGAAGAAGGTAACTGCTGTCGGTGCACATTTCTATATAAAGCTTACACTTCGTGATAATTTCCAAACGTAAGGCCATGCATGCACTGCACATGGCCTGTTCATTTAAACAATATAATTTTTCTTCTGTCATCTGTGCTCTACAAAAAATAATCAAGAAACCACAATTATTGTTACAATAATATTTAATAATCCACTTTTAGATCCATGTTTTTATGATAGTTTTCTACTGTTTTGATGTACTGTATCTGACACTAATAACGACACATAAACGCACGTCCAAGCCATGCAAGGTGTATTAGTGTGATACTGCGATGAAACTGGGTTACTCATCAGGAAACTTGCATCGGTTATGGAGCGAGAAAGGCCGTTTGTTTTCCGAAATAGAACTGGGAAATTCTGCGGTTTGTTGAAGCGGATATCCTGCCGAGCTAGATAAACGCGGCCAAGTTAGGCGGTCTAAGGACCGATTCCACCAACCGATGTTCATTTTTAACACAGTGTTCATTGTTGCGTTTATAACTGCAATGGTCATTATTGTTTTGCCCGCGGTGGCGTGAGTGGTAGCGAGTCTGCCTCACCTTCACGAAGTCCTGAGTTCCAGTCTTAGTCAGGATGAGTTCGGATAAGGCTTTTGCCGCGGTTTTCCTTTATCCTTAAAGAATAATCTTAGCTTCAGAAAAGTTCTCAACCTGAAATGAAGCTAGATTTTTTTTCTCTTTTTGTAATTCACGTCCTCAAATGTTATGTCATATCGGAGGATGAATGAAATGATGCTCAAATGAGTACAGGGTACACAGAGCTTAGAGTTCCCAGACATTCATCTTTCAGGATAAGGGAAAACCTCCAAAGTTAAGTCATCAGACGATGAATGAAATGGGTGAAATGATGCCCAAATGAGTCCGAGTTCCATGGAGCTTAGAGCTACCCGACATTCGTATTTCAGGATAAGGCAAAACCCCGGAGAAAACTTTATCCAGGTAACTCACCCTAACCGAGATTTGAACTCGGGATCTCTTGAACGTGAGGCAGATACGCTACCATCTACGCTACCGAGGCGGGCGAACCTAGAAATGGATAACTCCACATAAATTATGTGCTTTACGAGATTGTGTGAACAGATTTTGTGTTTTCTACTGTTTACCAGTTACACAAAGAACATTCTGAATGAAGAGAACTTCTGAGGATATTCCCAGGAAATCCAAGACCTACATTCCATTTGTTAAGAAAATTAAACATTAAACATTGGTAGTTTAATAAAAACCGTTACAGCTATTTTGAGAAAAATAAATTTTGAAGCCCGTCTCGGTAGGGTAGATGGTAGCGTGTCTGCCTTACGTTCAAGAGGTCCCGAGTTCGAATCTCGGTCAGGGTGAGTTACCTGGATAAGGTTTTTTCGGGGTTTCCCCTTATCCTGAAAGACGAATTTCGGGTAACTCAAAGCTCTATGGACCCTGGGCTCATTTGAGCATCATTTCACCCATTCCATTCATCGTCCGATATGACTTAAGATTGGAGAACGTAAATTACACACACACACACACACACACACACACACACACACACACACACACACACACACACACACACACACACACACACTCTCTCTCTCTCTCTCTCTCACACACACACACTCACACACATACAAATGAAAACTCTTCTATGTAAATGGTACATGTGTGTGTTCCAACACTTCCCACCTGGCAACCTTGACTTTCAGGGTAACCTCGCCGCACCACGTAATGTCCCAAACCATTTCTCAGCTGGAGGCATCCAGATGGAAGTTTCCATTACCTCCAATGGTAGTGTGATAGTAAAGATGACGGTGAGGCGAGAAATGGTACATGTTTAAAATTGGATTTTTTTTTCAAAATCATCGTGTCCATTTTTGGTATATTACGGATTTGGTATATTACCGTGACTTCATTTGCTAGTGTAAATACAGAATTTCGGATACACTCTGGTATTGGAAGCAAAAATGTTTTATCGAGATGAAGTCTGGGATCTAAAGGGTGGAAGAATTACACAGAATCTTCTATAGAGAAGTTTTAGGATTACCAGAAAAGGATAAATTTATATGACAATAACCTGCTAAGACAATGCTTAGAATATAGAGAAAAGAGTTTAAAAGGTGCTTTAATATATCTACAATATACCCTGGAAAGCAGTGGTATAGGAGAATGAGGGAAAGCAATGTGAAGGGTTTTTGGAAAGAAGTTAGGAGGCAATTCGAGGATACGGAAATCAAGCAGTGTTTGCTGATATATTGTAAAACATCATTAGAATGGTACATAACAATAAAAAGTATATGAGAAGGAGAAGTATATGTAGATATAATAAATAAAGAACAAAGTAAGGGTATAAAGGGTGTATGGAAACTGGAAAGGTTGAGAAAAGGCTTTCCACAAAAACAGTGTCCAACATGCGGGAGAAAACAAGATTTAGAGCACATAATATTTGAGTCTTAAGGGAGAAAAGAATGTATAAATGAGGAATACCTCAAAATATGTTGCAATATTTAATTAATTAAAATTTTCAGCAAACTATCTGTTAAAGCTGGAGAGTTTTTATATAAACTTAAAAAGAAATGGAATTTTTTATTAAAAAGAGAAGTAAACAAGATATAATTTTAAGGGAAATTAACCTGTAGCTAGTAGAATTTGTATAATGTTAACAGCCTGTTCTGAACTCTTAACTATATTCCTTGTTCTTAAATGTTCTTAAATACACACGCATAAAGAGACGTTTTTCTAAAAGTATCTTTTGGGTACAAGGTTGAAACCTTGACATTTTATCGAGGAAAAAAACAATCCCCTAAAACACCCAAACGAGACAAATTTAACCCAATAGCTTTGGCGTATAGTAACCACAAAGGCCCGGTTGCATTAAAAATAATCTAGGTTCAAATGATCTGCAGTCAAGCTGAACTTAGAATTTTGGTTGTATAAACATTGATCTAAGTTCATGGCCTCTTCATCTAAGATCAAATCTAACTGGTGCATTTTCTCCAGTTAACTTGATTCAGCTTAGATCAGCAGAACTGCAGAATTTACAAAATAGTTTCTGAGAAGAAATAAGTAGTGCAGCTTTAAATAAATAGTAAATAAAGCAATTTTTTGTGGTTACTTGTATAAATAATTATCGTCTTTATTTCACAAATGTAGTCAAAGATGCATTGTTTGTGTTCATAACCTATACATTTTTATTTATTATTTTCAGAATTCGGATTACTCTGATATCTCTGATGATTAGAGTTTTAAATTTGAAAGGTCTCCTCGTGTTTTTCAACATAGAGGAAATATCATCTCAGAACTAAATGACAGAAAGTTGAAAATGAGATTTCGACTATCAAAGCATGTAGTTGAAGAACTGGAACATAGGATACATGCACAATTAAGAACACAAACCCTGAGGAAATATGCACTCAGTCCAGTAGTTATGATCCTGCACACATTACGGTTCTATACAACTGAAATCTTCCAAATGGTGATTAGGAATATATTCAGTATAAATAAAGGGACTGTGTTTAGAACAATACACAAAGTTACAAGGAGATTGCAGCTTTAAGACCTCATTTCATCAGGATGCCTATGAAAAAGGGTGAAATAAGAAGGGCTATGCGAGATCTAAAGTTAGCGGAACGCATTTTCTCCTTTGCTTGAACTTCCATTTTTTATATACAAATGTAATAATTTGTAACTTAAAACTTCACTTATATTCCATTTTTTGTTTATATTTTCCAACTCATAGTATTGTAAACAGAGGAAAATGAAAAAGATGTACATTGGGCATATAATGGAGATAAAGTAAGCGAAATAATTAACTTTTGATAAATACTGTTTCAATATTTAAAATAACATTATTTCTAGGACAAATAACCATAAAGCGAAATATTTATTTAGTTTTTGTTATATCTAGATTGGCTACTCTGTGTACTTGAATTAAACAGTGTCGAGTAATTCCGATAATTCTCGATTCCTTTCGATACAACACGAAACTTGCAACATGTTTGGCGATGTTGTCGCATTTGTTTTTGTGATCTCGGATCAGTACTGAACGGTGTTAATGATCTAATATCAGCATTTTACAACCCACGTGGGTTCGTAAACTTGGTTCAGTTTTGATCTTCGATTATAAACGAACTGCAGTTAGCAATTTTTATATAACCGAGCCAAATTGAAGGTATATTCACGATGGACCTTGTCTTTGCTCACTGGTTTCCTGAACTTCCAGCCTTATTTAGTGTTTAGTACTGCGATTTATTGTTTGCAAAGAACAACCTGTACTGTAGCAGGTAATGTTGATTGAGGCTATCATTGCACAGTACCAGATAAAACCGATAAGATAACAAAGTTGCGAGCAAATATTCCCTATCTTTAGTGCATGTTTCACTCGTAAATCTAGACATTGAATGACTGTCTTTCGCATTAATGACATTTCTCTCTATAGTTTAAGAGCTCCAATCTGGAACATCATTTGTGGAATCGTTCTTCATTGAAAAATTACATTATAAGAGTTTTAGGTTTCTAAAGGAAAGTGTAATTTTACAGGTACATTCTAATGTTTTTCAAATAGGTGTTTTGATTTCTCTGATAGATCTCTCAGAGCTATGATTTTTTACGACCTTAAGTCGTCATTAACGCCCAAACAATGTAAAGATGTGCTTAGAAATGCACTTACCATCTTAAGCAATAATTTATAAATGTTAGAGCGAAAAAATCGAGTAATATATTCCAGATTTATTGGATATTGGTATGAGTCAAGTACAAGACATTTTAAATCAATAGTTAGACATGAGAAAACTTTGTTGTCGATGGATTCCATATAAACTGACTCCCGAACTAAAACAACTCATTCATTGGAGCAAAAACCAAGGGAAAAATGTAGAACCTTTCAACAAGAGTATCCTACCTTTAACATGCTATAGCCTGCCCTTGTTGTTGAATTACAGCAGTCATTTTTTTCATGTGGTTACAGTTGTTATTGACAAATAGCCATGGAACTTTACAGCATTCAGCAACGAGTAGAAATCGTGAAAATTTATTATCAAAATGGATGAAGATGGAGAAGTTCTGTCACTGGAGAAATATACCGGACTCTTATAAAAACTATTTATGGGCTCAATTGGATGGTATGTAATTCAGAAATATGGTTCCAACAAGATGGTGCCACATCTCACAATGTTCTCGAAACAAGCAATCTTTTGAAGGAGAGGTTCAGAGGTTTCAGCATTTCCCGAGGTGGTGATGTTAACTGACCCCGGGGATCATGTGATTTAACGCCGTTGAATTACTTCTTTTGGGATTATGTTAAATCTCAAGTTTATGGAACATAGCACATGTTATTCGTGAAGTCGGACCTAATTTACGTTCTTCTGACATTGAAAATTGGGTCAACAGTCAGTATACGTGCAACCCAACGAAGTCGCAGCGGTCGCTTAAGGATATGTGTGACTGAAAATTCATGAACATGTTCAAAAAAATCATTTTTTCCTCTAGTCTATAAAATAGTGTAAGCATTCCTGAAACAAAAGAATGCTTAAATAGCCACCGAAAGCCATTTTTAAATACTCTAATCTAGTTTGAAAGTTACGTGAATGCTAGTGTTAAATATGAATGATAATTCTTTATCCTTGTTTTCTCGCTATTGAAAATTTTAGCATTTTTCATCATTTAAAATGCTCCTTGCGTCGCAGTTTTAGTGTTGCACTAATGAAACTTGCCACACACTTTCATAGAGACACAGTGAATAGAAATTGTCCTGGGTTTTACTGTGAGATGCACTTAAGCACACTTTCTTTACTTCAAAGCTAAAAAAAATTGAACTTTTTGGGCAAGAAAGTCATATTCATAGTTTTATAAATTTCTGGAGCCTCACAGAGAAACCTAGGGCAAATTAAAAAAGGGATATATTTGGAACCTGTTGTTAAAATATTAGACCAAGATTTAAGTTATTTTGGGACTTTTAGGTGACGTAACCAAAAATGAATAAATTTGACAATATTTTCCGAACTATAAAGTGAAATTGACAAAATTTGGACTGTATCATATCTGTACTAAGTTACATCCGTGGTTTAGATATTAAAAAACCAGCGTTATTAGTTCTGGGTTTCAAATTTTCAGTCATAGGGATCCTTAACTGATACTCTTCCACACGTAATGATGTTAATATGTTCCAAAATTAAAAAAGAAATAAAACTCTACCATTTATAGAACGTGTTTTATTTTGGTTCAAAAATAGGTCACTATTGTTGAAAGACCCTATACCAAAGAATCACTTCAAATTTGGTTTGGAATTTCGTTAGCTTTAATTATTGTTATGATTCTAAAAGGAAAAATCAATCGGCTCAGTGGATCTTTCTAACAGAACCTAAAGGGCGAATTCGCAGTGTTGGTAGGAAGATGTTTACAAGTTTGTTTCCCCTCTCAACCATATCCTATTGCTACAAAACCATTATAGGATAGACATGCCCTTAATTCTGATTATACAGATGTCTGTTTATCGTAAACGTCTGTAAAAGTTCGTGAAAAATGGCCAAAAGGAATATTAATTTGACGTAAAAGCGCATTATTGTCACATACAGCAAAACTAACAACTGAGTATCTGGATGTTCTAAAAGACTTCACCATGGATACAATCCCGACCTAGCACCTGTAATTTATCCCCCCCCCCCCCAGAAATTAAAGATAAAATACGCGGAATCACTTTTTTGTCATTATATGAAACAGCAGAATATAATAAAAACCTGCTCTCCTCGGTAGCGTGGATGGTAGCGTGTCTGCCTCACATTCAAGAGGTCCCGAGTTCGAATCTCGGTCAGGGTGAGTTACATGGATAAGGTTTTTCCCGGGGTTTCCCTTAACATGAAAGAAAAATGTCAGGTAACTCTAAGCTCCATGGACCCCGGACTCATTTGAGCATCATTTCACCCATTTCATTCATCGTCCGATATGACAATGTTGGAGGACGTAAATTACAAGTAATAATAATAATAATAATAATAATAATAATAATAATAATAATAATAATAATAATAATAATAATAATAATAATAATAATGATAATAATAATCTACTTTATGAAGTGTTTCAGAGCACTCGTTGCCTTAACTGCTGGTTTCATCGTATGAAAAAGTGTACTGATGTTAAAGCGGAATATTTTGAAAATAATAAAATAATGTTATTCTTTTTCAACTAAACCTTATTTGATTTTGTAAACAATTTCAGTGTTACCCTCGTATATTTTCATTTTTTGGTCAGAAGTGTTCCTGAATGTTGATACAAGATCCTTAAATTGATACAATTTCTCTATTTTCGTACATTTTACGTAAAATCATAAGCTTATGTCCCCTATAGGATATTCTCCATGAATAACTAAGAGACAAAACCACGAAGAAGCGTTTACTAGTCTGAAGAGTGGATGTAGTTCTTGTGACAGCCTAAGTGAGGCACTGAGGTGTCAAGGTACCAACAGTGTTAATATCCAAATTATGCATGTACCTAAAAGTGATGTTATAAACCTTTACAATCACCTGATAAGTTAGAGTTAGTTAAAAAAGGACTCCTACTGCCGATTTGAACAATTTCCTACGTAAATTTAACTGTAAACTTTATATAAAGATAGTCTGCTTATATAAGTTCTTGTGTTGTTTTAGTTAATTGATGGAAGTTAATGACTTCTTCATACTTCGTTTGCTGTCTACAACGCATGAGTTCTTTTAATACAGTGGTGAAACATTGATATTCGCAGTTCCTTTAGTTACTAATTTTTGCATAAATATGTTGTTTTCTACATTAAGTACTCTTCAGCTTTTCATATTTAGAAAGCACCTTAATTTTGGATGTTCAAGAATCCTTTTTGCAGTTTCTCTGGACCTCGTTAACCATTTCTTATTAATCAAACTTTGCCCGGCAAGTGACATCTGTACGCAATTACGAGCTCTTGGTCGGGCTTTGAGGAAAGAATGGACTCTTTCAGATTCGTAGCACACAAAGAAGCTGTGTGTAAGTATTGTAGAAACCGACAAAAATGATCAGGCGGGAGGCCTCTCTAGGGGTTGTGTAACCCTTCAGGAGTGATGAAAGCTGGTTGTATGAGTTGTTATAACAAATTCAAATCGGTGGTTCTCAGTCACCTTGCCCTCTGTGATTTGTTTCTCCTTAGGTCGGCCAACCTTGCTACCCTCTCATGTCACCCCTCCCTCCCGGGGGTATAGGCACAAAGGTCTTCCAGAGTTGCCGAATCCTCCCTATGACTTTTTTGTCTTATTCTAAAATGTGCAAATACTGAGTATTGTTTATTTATTTTACCTGCACTTTATTTAACATATAGTTATTTAAGTGTTGTAAACAGCGTATATCTCAGAAATGACTCACGCCGCAGAAAAGTTAGTTGAAATAACTAACGTTTTAAACATATTTGTACTTTTTTTATAGAATTCAGTAAGAATTCTTACAATTTACCAGTTATACAAAAGTCATTCAGAGAGCAGAAGAGCATCCCAAAAAAAATTCAAGATCTAAAGATAATAAGAAATAATAATAAATTAAACTTTGGTATTTATAGGAAGTCTTCTCGTATTGATAATTACATAAAAAATAAAAGTTTTAACCATTTTTCACATGAATTTGCTGTTTTCAATAGTTTGATTTATAGATTAATAAATATACCCCTAAATAAAGATGAATTTAATAAAGAATATAAATATATTATTAATACTGCTTTAATTAATGGTTTTAATAAAGACTATAAATAAAAAATTGAAAAACTCAAATTTTAAAACACTTTTAATGATATTTCTACCCTTAGAAAAATCAAAGACGATTATAATTTAAAAAAAAAATTACTTACAATCCTTGGGTTAATAAACATTTTCCAAAACATTTTAAAGAGTTTGGTATAACTTTAGCCCCTGAAAATAAATATAGTATTAAAAGTTTATTGCATTTCTCTAAAAATAACATAAAATTCCTAATAATGAAAAATCTGGTATTTATCAGTTTAATTGTTTCGACTGTGATAAAGTTTATATTGGAAAGACAAAACGTAATTTAGAAACCAGAACGAAAGAACATTTTCGTAACATTAAGAATAAATAAACTGATAAATCGGCCGTAGCAGATCATTTTTGGTCATTTAACCATGAAATAAATCCTGAAGTTAAATTATTAAAAAATTAAATGGTGCGATAAATTTAATGGTTTGGGAAAAGATATCTATTTTAAAAAACAAACATCGCGTAGTGAATTTTAAAATACGGGCAGTCGATTCTGTTTCTAAATTTGTTTTATTTTCAGATTTTGGTAGTCTAACAAGAACATATTAACATCTAGCGTTCGTAACGATGACGACAGCTTTGTTGTTTCCGGCTGAGGATGTGTAAAAGTTTTACATGAAATCACGATCTCGGACAATTTATAAGAAAAGTATCATTATTTCTTATAAGATAAGTGAAGTTTTAAGTTACAAATTTGTATATTTGTATATATTTGTTTCCTTCACTGTTAATAGCTTCATATTTTACGTATTTATACATTTTGTTTATTAAAAAAAAATGTTACATAACACAATTCCTACGACCATTGTTGATAATGGTATGAAATATAAAGCTCGAGACTTGAAAGTACATATCCGTTGTACGTTGCAACTGAGATAGTTGTCTCTTTGTATGCGAGAACTCCTAATGGTTTACAGGGGAAAAATACGAGTCAGTTGGAGAATTTAATGTCATTTTGCCGTAGTAACTCAATGATTAAGAGCAAGTGGACTGAGACAGACATGCCCGTGATTCAAATCTCGGCTATGGCATTGAATTTTTCACTCTGACTCTACTTTTGCAAATGGTAGTTTACTTTAATAAAAATCGTTATAGCAATTTTTTAAAGTATAAATTTTCACAATGAACAAAGAGATTCCTGGTTTATTGTATGCGGATGATTTAACGGTCGGAGCAATTTCTGTAATAGGTTTACAAAAATCAATTGAGGCAATCCCTAGGTTTTGCGCTGACTGGGGATTAAGAATAAAAAGCAAAATGATACAAAATAATGGTATTTAAAAGAGGATCGATACTGAGGAAAGGAGAGGAATGGTTCATAGAAGATCAAAAGGTAGAAGTGGTAGAGGAGTATGACTATTTAGGTGTAAGGATGTGTAGCAGTGGAGGATGGGCCGCACAAGCCAGAAAAGTGCTAGCTAATGGCAGGGCGGTAATGTCGGGGGTAAGAATATGTAAACATGAACTGGAGATGTCAGTTAGATGGTTAGAGAGAATGTACGAAGCGGTCGTTGAATCCAGAACAATGTATGTAGTGGAGGTATTCGGCACATCAGAGATAGGAACACGATTAGACCAAATGTATGGAATGTTTTGTAAAGAACTACTAGGACTGCCAAAATCGGCACCAAGAGAAGTGGCATTACTAGAGTTGGGTAATACAAAAAGGAGAGGAATAATAATAGAGAGAATAATGAAATTCTGGTATAAGTGTATTAAAGGGCAGAAAGGGGAATTATTGAACCTGTGCATGAAGCAACAGAAACACATTAAAATACAAATAGTTGGTGGTCGGAACTGGAAGGAACGGTATCGAAGATGGACATGGGAGATCTATGGAGAGCAGAGGAGATAAATTATAGCGGATTTTGGAAGGAAGTGAGAACAAGAGTACAAGACATAGATAGGCAGGAGATTTGTGGAAGTATAGAAGAAAAGAAATCTTTGAAACTCTATAAGCAATTAAAGACAGAATGGGGTAGGGAAAAATATATAGATCAATGTGACAAAACTGGAAGAGAAGGCATAGCATGGATGAGAGTAGGAATAATATATCTAAAAGGGTTGAGAAGTAAGGAGGTAGGGATATGTGAATTTTGTGGAGATGAAGAGAGCACTGTTCACTACCTGATAGAATGTAAGGAGTTAACAAATTGCAGGAGAAAAATATGGGATAAGTAATGGGACAGCGTAAGTAAAGAAGTAGTGGCGATACGCATGTTAACGGGGATGGGAGAAAAGAAAAATAGATGTATAGGAGATTTCTTATATAGGTTAAGAGAAAAGAGGATTAGGGTAAAAGAAGCAAGGTCAAGAAGAAATGGCATCAAGCTGCTCCGGAAAACTGAAGACTTACGGTCAGGGCACGTGAGGCAACGAGTAAATCGTGGTTCAGCAATTTCATGTATTTCTACAGGATGTATAATAATGAATGTTCGATGTTAAAGTTATTGTAGTGAAAAAGTAATGGAAACTGTACAAAATAAATATCATATCAATATCATATCATATCAAGTATAAATTTTCCAAACGCTTTAGATGTAAAGGGTAGTGCGGGATGGAGACAGATAACGAAAATGGTGTGATTATTAGAGAAGCGAGTTTGCTGACACGATATAAATGTGACAGGCTTGAGTCGTGGTGTATGTACCCAAGAAGCCGTAAAATTAATATCGCACCGCAAAAGGTCTGCTTTCACACGATACCTTCCGTCGACGATCAATAGCACAATATACGTATGGCAGCTTCCTTCCGTCCATCTGCAGGAACACACATCTCACATCTTCTTATGGAACAATAAACAACGTTTTGTAGTTCCACATCGTCATGGCCTTTCATCATCAATGGAGTGAGATACAGCCCGCCTCAGTAGCGTGGTGCCTCACGTTCAACAGGTCCCGAGTTCGAAACTCGGTCAGGGTGAGAAACCTGGATAAGGTTTTTACTGGAGTTTTCCCTTATCCTGAAAGACGAATGTTGAGTAACTCTAAGCTCTATGGACCCTGGGCTCATTTGAGCATCATTTCACCCATTCCATTCATCGTCCGATATGGCTTAACATTGGAGGACGTAAATGGCAAAAAAGAAAGAAAAAGAGTGAGGTCCACCTCTGTAGAGGGCTGGTAGCGTGTCTGCCTCATGTTCAAGAGGTCCCGAGTTCGAATCTCAGTCAGAGTGAGTTAACTGAATAAGGTTTTCTTCCTGGTTTTTTCCCCACTTGTACCTTTTACACTATGTTTGTTGTTCTTTTTTGCATTATCATGCTGGTTTACATTTATGATTAACCAATTCAAAGGGTGAGTTTAAGTACCTACCAAATGACTGAAATACTTAAAAAAGAAGCATCAACATCAACACAATCCTACAGTTAATTCTTATTTTTAACGTTGGCTAACCTGTGCATAGAATTAATGTGTTCTATGATATATTACGACTGCATAAAAATTATGAAATGTCTCAAACAACTCCATCTGACAGCTCTAGATAAATTGGGTGAAAACAAACATTCGATACAGAATTTTTCTAAACAACTTCTGTGTTTGCGAACAGCAACACTCAAAAACTAAATATTTAAGCTAAAAGATGCGAAGCAAGATTTAAAAAACTACCATATATCAAAAATTTAATTTGTTTTAATCAAAAAGCTGCTCTGGCGATTTCAGTCAAAACACCTTATATTTAAGATAGTTTGATGACAAATGAAATGTTTATGCAGGATTATTTTTTATGATTATGGATCTGTTTGTAGGGTTAGCCGTTTCCAAGATATTCTTTGTTATCTGTTTTAATTATCCATTAATTATACTTTCTCTTGGAATGCATTAATACGTAAAAGTACAGCTACCAACAGTGAAGCAATACAAATATTACAATAAAATATGATCATTTGTAATATACTTCACTCATCTTTTTTTTTTTTTTTTTAAATTATAAATTTTTCACAGCACTAGTTTTGCAATACAGTTCTCGTTAACTGTTTATTTTGCCGTGGTTATTGCCGCTAGGTGATGGATTGTTCACTAACGTATTGCCATCTACTGGAAGCAAAACAAATTGTATAGAAACAATCGGCAGTATTTCAGAATTCATCACGAGAATTCTGCTTTTTAAGATAATTATTTTCTCCCAGACCATTACATCTGTCGATTCATTTAATTGCTTTAATAACTTAACTTTTGGATTTATTTCAGACCAAAAATGATCTGTCACAGCTGATTTATTGGTGTGTTCATATTTAATATTTCTAAAATGTTCCTTAATTGTTGTTTATAAATTACGTTTGATCCTTCCAATGTAAATCCGGACGCAATCCAAATGCCAGATTTTTTTATTAACTGAATTTCTTTTAACCAGCTGTTTAAAGCACTTTATTATCTTACTGTATTCACCAGTTTCGTGTATGTTCGAACAAGGGGGTTCATTTTGATCTGTAATTTTACCGCGCAAAATTTGACGTCATCAATAGTATCGCTGATAGGGCGAGTGTATATACGATTCCCCTAGCGGTTTGCGATCGTATTTGATGTGTTGAAAGCAGCTTTGAGGTCTCCCTCTACCGGCAGGTAACTATACTATTTGAGAGGTGGGTCTGCCCGCGTAATATAAAGGTGCGTAATTTCGCCGGGTGCGTAGATACGATAATTGTTTATATAAAACTATATACTGGAATGCAATACACTGCAAAGCTAATTATACAGCCATACAAGTATACCATGAAGAATATACGAAATGATAAGTCAATGAACACTTATTTCACAATGAACATATGTTTTTCTGTTATAGTAGACATATATGCATATTGTAAACCTGTCACATAAAATAGAAATATTTCAATTTGATCGCAGTTCTTTTCTATCACCCACAGTTTCCTCACAATGGAACTTAATTCCAAACCAGAAAATAAGCAGAACGTGTTCTAGAAATGAAAAATAAATTAGTGTTAAAATATGTACAAAGCCTTACTCCAAGTCTAAACAAGAAAATATCTCTAGTACATAGTCTTATCTGTCCATTTTCTTATATTTCCTTTCTCTATTCCCCTTAAACACTGTCTGTATTGCGAAAAGGTATGCTTGAAGCCTTTCTGTCATAACGTTATTTATTGCTTCTTAGATTGGGACCAGTCACTTTATAGCATCCAGTATCTCTCTTTTTGCAAGTAACTGATTCTATATCTTGGAAATGTTTGATGCACGTATAGGTTTTAAAAGACATAAGGATACCAACATTAATAGACATTTGAATTAAGCGTGAGAATGACAAAAAATTGATAACGTATAATGATAAAACGTAAGACGTTTATGTTGCAAACAAAGGTATGTCAGTTTGACGGTACCTGGACACTTTTGACAACATTACGCTCTGAGGGACTTGTCTGAATGCTGGAGAGCGCTGCATAAACTCCTCTATGCAGCGGTTTAAACTATATATATTGCAACAATTTTAAAGCCGGTACGAATGGTGGTGCTCTGTTTTCATATCCAGAGGAAGCTGCTTGTATTAGTTACCAAATCAACCACACTGAGAGCCGTAAGTTACTTACTGTTCCGCAAAAATTACTGCTTCTTCTCCGAAGAGGGCGCTATGATTTTCAAGATAGACTCACCAGTAAACTATGACGTTACTCTTGTACAATCGGTGGGCGGGAAATAACGAATAAAATGAACACCGTGTATGTAATAAAATCATTTATATAAGTACTCGACTAACATCAGATGAAGACTAGAGTGAGCAGAGAAAGCTGTGAGAGTAGAGAGAGACGATCCCACGTGCCTTTTGTTCCGCGGGTGTTACGTAAACCTCCCCCGATGTCGTGTCGCTGCATAAGCGGCCGGACTTGACTACTACCCCACCGTCACAGAGCTTGGAACTTGCGTTATCTTCATTCCGTCTTTTATTTGAAACGCAAGCCTTTTGAAAGGGCGGCGTGAGAGAGAGCCACGTTATAAAAGCATTCCATTAATGTCTATCCAGCACGGCGGGCCGCTTGCCTGGAATTAATATAACAGACGAAATATCTCGCCAACCCACTCCTGCTAATCTTCTTATAAAACAGGCAGCGGATGTACTACCGTCTCTGTTATTGTAAATCGACAAACTCGACACACCAGTTTATATTATTTACTTTGGATTCTGTATCGGATGTAGCTATGTAACTTAACTCTTAAGGACACGGGCATAATTTATTTATATTTGCTGTCGTGACATCTAAAAGAACACGTGTGATTTCTGCCTAAATAATAAAGATAGCTTGGTTTCCGAATAAAAGTAAAATTTAATAATTATTTACGTAGAAAATGAAGCTAGCTACAGTGAAGCAATAAATATTACACAAATATAAATATTTGTTTCAAAGGCTTCGCTTATCTTAAGAAATTGGTGTTAATATTTCTATCTAATGATCGATTTCAAAAACAGATCTTTTTCATCATCAGTCAACTGCGTAGTCAAGGATTCCGGTTACCATGTTTTTCTTATAATTTTTTAGTATTACCAACATCTGAAAACGAAACCTACCTAAAAACAGAATCAAATGTTGGTATTTAAAAATTCATTACGCGGTCTTTATTTTTTAAAATAAATAATTTTTCCCAAACCATTAAATCTATTGGACCATTTAATTATTTTAATAATTTAACTTCAGGATTTATTTCATGGTTAAATGACCAAAAATGATCTGCTACGGCCGATATATCAGTTTGTTTATACTTACTGTTACAAAATGTTCTTTCGGTCTGGTTTCTAAATTACGTTTTGTCTTTCCAATATAAACCTAAATAAATATAAATACACCCCTGAATAAAGGAGAATTCAATAAAGAATATAAACATATTATTAATACTGATTTAATTAATGGTTTTAATAAAGACATTATACAAAAGAAGATTGAACAATTTTAATATCAAAAAACTGTTAATGATATTTATACCCTTAGAAAAATAAAAGAGGATTATAATTTTGAAAAAATTTACTTACCATCCTTGGGTTGATATACATTTTCAAAAAATGTTTAAAGAAGTTGGTATAACTTAAGTTCCTCAAAATAAATATAGCACTAAAAATTTACTACTTTTTTCTAAAAAAATTCATAATAATAAAAAGTCTGGTATTTATCAGTTTAATTGTTTTCGGGAGGAAGGATGAGGTGAAGAGACACAGGACGACCGACCCAAGGAGCCACGGCAGTACAGAGGGCAGGGTCCCTACAGTTTACATGGATAGAGACTTCCCCCGACAGGCCAGACAACGAACCCGCTCCCCCGCAATGGGACGGCAACGAGCCCAGCAGCCGAGCCCCAAAGATCCCTGGTTGGCGGTCCCAAAATGGTCCCAGCAGAGGTGCGGAGACCGGCAACCGTCCTAACGGAGGAGGAAGTAGTTTATCTCAGAGCTGATCATCCTGCCATGCACCGCCGAGACTCCCGCCGACACTTCTACCCTGAAAGAGACTACAAGATGAGAGAAGAGGGACAGGAAGTACAGGGGATGTAATTAACGTACCCAGCATTCGCCTAGCGACCCGGGAAAACCTCCGAAAAAAAACCTGGATCAGGTAGGTTGGCCATGGGAATCGAACCAGGGCCACCCAAATGCGGGCTACAGACGAAACCACCGGAGTCATCCCGCTGGGTGTACATTGGAAGAAATAAAACAACATATTAGAAATGACATCAGAAACATTGCAGTGGCCCAATTTAATCATGTGAATCAGAATGTGTTCTCCCGTATTATGCTTGTTTAGCCGAGGGTGGACATTTCCAGCATCTTCATACATGCTTTACGCGCGGAGCCCATGTAGGAACAAAGGCGGCTGTGATACATCCAATCGCTCACAGACGAAATGCTATCCGCCCGTTAGGTTTTAAATGAAAGATCCTGTATATTACTCTACATCATTTTTTTTTTTTTTCCATTCCGATCTCTAAATATTTTAGCAGCTCATATTGTTCTACAATCTTCTGCTTCTGCTATGATGTCTTTTCATCTTATCTGTCGCCTCTGTTAGGCAGAGCTTCCTGTTCCATTTATACATTGTTGAAGGTTACTCATTATTATCCAATCACATTCCCCCTTATTACTTCATTATTTAAATATCAGTGGTGTGTTTTATTTATGAAAATTTAAGTTATCCCTTTTCTTGATATATTATATACGTTATATGTAATTCTCTATTTTAATTTATTTCTTTCGTGGACTATATTCTGAAACATTTATCTTTACCGTTACCACGTCGCGATCTTGCTTTTTTACTCTAACAAATGTCTTTTCTCTCAACACGAAGAATGCATTACTAATGACTAAATTATTTATTGTAATTATTTACCTACCTCACTATAATTTATTTATTTATTTTGTGTCAACGGGATATTTCAAGGGATAAAAGAGCAAAACATTTACTCTGTAGATATTCTCAGTTCAAACTCTAGGGACGAGCCCAACACATTAGGAAAGTAAATACAGCCATTTGTAGGAGTCAAGGGACTGCGAGGGTTAATCTCACTCGCCCAGGGCAACCAGGGATCAATTCAGGGGCTGGAGTTTGAATTTTCATTCCGACTTCAGGCTTCACTGTGGTACACCTCAATGCCCGAGTTTAAAGCAGCTTTCACTTTGTGCTATTGTTACATTCCCTATCAGTACATTCCAACCAAATACTCGATAGCCAGATCTCACAGGAAATAAACCTTCTGAGGTCGATTGCATCCAAAAGCAAACAAAGTTGTACAGTACAGGTATAGAAAAAGAAAGGTCTCTTGTATATAACTCCAAACTATGGTTGATAAAATATTTAATACATATTATGTTTAAATTCAGCATCATCCCGAGATGTCTCAGGAAAACTTTTAATAGAATCACGTGCAACACTTTTTTCAAATTTTGGATTTTCTCAAAACTGGTTGCCGATGATAACACCATATGCACATTTTCATAACAAATAAAACTGTATATTTGCAAGACCTCTTCCAGCAAAAAGATTTTTTGTTAACTTAATTAAACTTAATTATATTTTTAGACAGCTGATAGTAAAACTGGTCCTTTTAGTAGTTAACGATTGTGTTAAAAGTAAAAAATTCTTTAGCTCAGTGCTCAAAAGCTTTTAACACGCCAGTAATGCCAACTTTGATTCGTTGTGACATTCGCCTTACTCAAGAAGGCCGTGAAATAAATACCAGGGCTCTTCAATAAAGAATGAGCACACTTTTTTTTTTTTTTTTTTTTTTTTTTTTTTTTTTTTTTTTTTTTTTTTACAACGTACCTTTACTCAACTTCATAATTTTGATGGTCCTTCTCAAAATAGTCTCCCCTGAATGCGATGTACTTGTCTCAACGTTTCCGCCAGTCTTCAAAGACATGCTGGAACCATTTTTGAGAGATCATTCAAAATCGTCTCCGCAGCCTACACCACTGCTTCTGATGATGGATAATGCCTCCCACGAAGGCGTTTCTTCAAGTTAGGGAATAGAAAAAAGTCACATGGGGCTAAATCCGGACTATAGGGAGCGTGAGGGATGCACTTCACGTTGATTTTTGCAAGATATTCAGCAACAACATTGGCAATATGCGGCCGCGCATTATCGTGGTGCAGTATCCAGCCTGCTTCACGGAAATGTGGTCTGTTGCATCTTATATTTACTTGCAATGTTTTCAGGACATCCCTGTAGTATTGTCCAGTAACTTATGTGTGTGCAGGTACAACATGCTGATAAACCATTCCATGAATATCAAAGAATGAGATGACCATAAATTTCCCAGCAGAAGCAACCACTTTTGCTTTTTGGGGGTTGGTGATGAAGGAGATTTCCACACTGAGGTCTGCTGTTTGCTCTCAGGATCCAAATGTTGAAGCCAAGTTTCATCAGCAGTGATTACGTTTGAAAGAAACTCCGGATCTCCCTCTAACATCAACTTTAACTGCATGCAGACCTGCATGCGAATGTCCTTTTGTTAGGGAATCAAAGGTCTTGGAACCCATCGCGCACAAATACGTCTCATGTGTAATGTTTCTGTCACCAACGTGTGGTTGGCACCCAATGAAATGTTCAGTATTTCAGAAAGTGATCTTGAGGTAATTCGTCGATTCTCTCTCACAATGGCAGCAGCAGTGTTGATGTTTTCTTCCGTAAGAGCAGTAAATGGAGCACCGGGTCCACCTTCCTTTGAAATTGATTGTCTCCCCTCTTTAAACGTTTTAAATCACCTTCGAGCTGTGCTGTAGGGAAGAACAGACTCTCCATAGGCCTCTTGTAACATTGTATAGGCCTCAACTGAAGATTTGTTGAGACGAAAGCAGAATTTCAAAGCCGCATATTGTTCCTCGCATGTTACCTCCATTGCAGCGGTAGGCGATCCTGAACATGTCTGAACTTGCCTGGTTCTCACAGGTGAGAATCAGGAGTACCAACAATGAAACTACTACGGCGAGTTTGTTTCACATTAAGCTAACAGAATATAATAAGATTGAATTTTAGTGCGAAAAATTATGAACGTAAAAAATTATGACCATCCTTTATTCAACAGCCTTCGTACATTCCCCAAAATCTTTGTTTTGACCTGTATTCATTTGTCAGTCTTCTAGAATAGATGGATAGATAAATAAATAAATTATGCAGAGTTATTTTAAAAATAATTGAGCATAAGAATGGCACACGTTTCTCTAAGCAACTTTCGATTTGGTTCTTGAAAGTGACACGTAAATGTTATTTTGGGTGTACAACGAAGCGACTGACGCACTCAGCCAAGAAGACAGATGACGGATGATCTATCTGGAAGTGCTTTGCTCCTGTGCTAAATACGCCAACGGCAAGTAAACTTCTGCGTGGAGAAACTGTTAAATCCGCTTATCTCTCTCTCTACAACACTCTACTTACGGATATAGTATAACACACTTTGATATACCTACTCTATCCAACATCGTTTATTGTTTGCAGATTCTACAATGCATGCGTACGAAAGGGTAGGTACCACGTGAGATTTCACCGGAAAAAAAATAAAGTTCCGAAAAAATAGAAAATATAGTATGCGTGTATGTCTGTGAATAACATAACTAAACTGGTAATACTAAATTTAAATTTGGTTAAAAAGATCTTCCCATTACAAATTAATCTTTATATGGAAAAACATTGAAAACGGTAATGTTCAAGAAATCTGATGTATCGATTTTCATTTTTTTTTTTTTGTAATTTATGTTCTCTAACGTAGTCATATTAGACGAATGAATTGAATAAAATTATACTGTAATGAGCACAGTGTCCGTAGCTCTTAGAGTTATCATTCATCTTTCAGGATAAGGGAAAACCTCCAAGGTTGTCACATCGGACGATGAATGAAATGATACTGTAATGAGCCCACTGTACATAGAACTCTGAGTTATCATTCATCTTTCAGGACAAGGAAAACCCCAGAAAATTCCTTATCCAGATAACTCACCCTGAGCGGGATTCCAACTTGGTACCTCTTGAACGTGAGGCATAAACGCTACCCGCACAGCACAGTGGTGTCGTTGAAGGTGAACCTCCTCCACAGAGGAGGGGCCTTCGACGTTTTGCCATTTCGGGACATTGTCCCTTACTGGCATGATGGTGGTTGTTTAATGATATGATGGTGGTGGATATGTCATAATGGTTGTTTGGTTTGTTGATAGGGATTGAAATATAATGAATATCTGGGGGATTGTATGGGCCTATAGTGGTGCTTGCACTAGTCTGGGTCGCTTGTAGGTTTCACCGGGGTCGAGGTCATATTCTCCCAGACCACGGATTAGACTGCTGAAGCTAGAAGGGAGCTTGTTATAAAAACCATGAGATAAGGTAAGAATGTAATCTGTGATTTTTGGGAAGGAGAGGTCTGCATGGATATTATCGTTAGGAATGTACCAATCGGAAGCTGTTGCTATCCGAAGGTAGCGGTTCTGAAGGACTTGGAGTTTGTGGAGATGGGATTTTGTTGCAGCTCCCCAGACTGTGCAAGTATAGGTTAGTGCAGGGCGGAGTATCTGCTTGTATATGAGCAACTTATTGTGCAGGCTCGTTGTTGATTTCCTATTAAACATAGGACATAGTATGGCCATCCTTCTGGACACTTTGTTAGCCACAGTGGTGATGTGCTGTTTCCACGTTAGACGCCAATCCAGGGTTACTCCAAGGTATGTAGCCTCCGTGGACCATTGTACTTCCTCTCCAGCCAGGCGGAGATTCCCTATACCACAGAAACGGACACAACGAGTTTGATAAAAATAGTATATGTTTAAGATATGGAGAGACCCGAAAACTTCCTAACCGGCTGCACGGTGTTTTGCCTGTCCGCGTCCTCGGCGCTCGTTGCCGTCTACAACTATCATAGAAAGACGTGGATGAAACTATACAACATTTTTAAAACTATTTTAAAAGGCTTTACTTGCCCATGTTATTAAATGAGATGCTGTCGTCATTGTCCATACATGTTTGGTACCTCCATCAGTCACAGTAGTTCACACACAATTTCTATTACATAGTTATATAATCTTTGCCCTACTTATTGGTTGGTACTTTTAAACAATTACACTTTTTTCAAATGGGAATTATTTATTTATTGTTCTCTTTCGTCTTGGCCATGCTAAGAGAATGGAATGTCAAAGTCATCACGCAGCGATCAGTTCTTAAAAGCATCTATCTCTTAAGTCTAGTGTATTCACATATGTCCTTGTATATACGTAAAGGGAGTGAAATTTCAGTATCAAAATTTTTGGAGAAGTAATAGAATGTTCAGAATGTCTGTATAAGAGTTTCGTGCTGTTAAATGACCTTCATATAAATGACTATGCAAGAGTTATTAAATTTTGCTGCGGACAGACCAAGGTTTTCATTGCTGTTTAAAACATTAGTATCTACATATTTTTTTTTGGGGGGGGGGGCCACACCTCCACATTAAATAAAAGTGTCGCTAGACCGGTTTGCTTAAAACCGGTTAACATTATGTCACTAAAGAATATATAAAGAATGATCACAACTTTTTTTGACAACATACCTTTATTCATCCTCATAATTTTGATGGTCCTTCACAAAATAGTCTCGCCTGAATGCGATGCACTTGTTACAGCGTTTCTGCCAGTCTTCAAAGACATGCTGAAACCATTTTTTGAGAGATCATTCAAAATTGCCTCCGCAGCCTTCACCACTGCTTCTAATGATGGATAATGCCTCCCACGAAGGCGTTTCTTCAAGTTAGGGAATAGAAAAAAGTCACATGGTTCTAAATCCGGACTATAGGGAGTGTGAGGGATATACTTCACGTTGATTTTTGCAAGTTATTCAGCAACAATGTTGGCAATATGCGCCCGCACATCCAACCTGCTTCACGGAAATGTGGTCTTTTGCGCCTGATATGGACTTGCAATGTTTTCAGGACATCCCTGTAGTATTGTCCAGTTACTGATGTGTGTGCACGTACAACATGCTGATAAATCATTCCATGAATATCAAAGAATGAGATGGCCATAACCTTCCCAGCAGAAACAACCACTTTTGCTTTTTGGGGGTTGGTGATGAAGGAGATTTGCACACTGAGCTTTGCTGTTTGCTCTCAGGATCAAAATGATGTAGCCAAGTTTCATCAACAGTGATTACGTTTGAAAGAAACTCCGATCTTCCTCTAACATTAACTTTAACTGCATGCTACCTCCATTGCAGCGGTAGATAATACTGAACATGTCTGAACTTGCCTGATACTCACAGACGGGAATCAGGAGTACCAACAATGAAACTACTATGGCGTGTTTGCTTCACATTAAGCTAACGTAATATAATAAGATTGAATTATAGTGCGAAAAATTATGACCGTAAAAATTATGATCATTCTTTATTGAACAGCCCTCGTATATATAAATTGGAGAATTTAGCGTCAGGACGACACGTTGACCATGGTAGTTCAATGGGTTAGATCGACTGGACGGAAACCATTAGATCCGTGGTTCAAATTCCGGCCGTGGAATTGAATTTTTCATATCGAATCTATCAATCTAAGAGTTAGTAAATAAGTTAGTAAGAGTAAGTTAATAAGAGTTAGTAAGTAAATGATTTAGTAAGCAATGAAGTAAACTTTGTGGCTCTTAGTAGCGTAGCTTTTGTCTGATTTTGTTCAATCCAAAGCAACGTAGTGAAGTAGACTACTGTATTGTTTAATTCAAAACCTACTTGATTTGAAGTAATGATGTGTTTTCCCGTGCTCAGTGCACATGCAGTAAGGTATTAATAAATTTAAATTACGGTTTGAAAGGGTATTTGTTTGTACGTTCTGAGAATTGAGAAACTGGCGGAGTGCAGAAAAAAGAATGTTGCCATTTAACAAACAACGAGGAAAAAAATCACACCGTTTGTTTGTAATAACCAGACATCGGAACCCGTACAGCTTTAAAGGGATATGAAGTTTACGAAACTCGCAGTATATTAACTGCTGAAGTCAGTCCCGGGGACAACACATAGCTTTAGTTTCATGACAACTACTGCTCGCCACGCAGGGAGATCTGTCTTCCAGGGAATGCAAGGCGTTGAACCTATTGTGTTAATAGCATTACTTTCACTACAATTATTGGACAATCTGCATTTTATAAATCAAAAGTTTTGGGTATTATCAACCACCATTAAACAGCTTGAAGAATGTACGAGAGCTATCCAGAAAGTAGATTACGTTTTCGTCTGTTTCCGCTAGGGGCGGGGCTAGCGCGGCCATCTTGGGGTCAGAGCGTTGCTGTGCTCCGTTCAGATACTGTGACGCTTTGAAATGTCTGCGTTAATTGAAAATCCCGCGAGCTGCGAGGTGCGTGCAGTAATAAGGTTTCTGACTGCAAAAAACTGTAAACCGATAGAAATCTATCGGCAGCTTTGTGAAGTGTATGGGGACAACATTATCACTGAAGGTGGAGTGCGTCAGTGGGTCATCAGATTTAAAAATGGCCGAACCAATGTTCACGACGAAGATCGAAGTGGGAGACCCAGCATAGTGACTACCGAACTTGTCGAAAAAGTCGATGCTAAAGTCCGTGAAAATCGAAGGTTCACAATAACGGAACTTTCTTTGAGTTTTCCACAAATTTCGCGAAGTTTGTTGCACGAAATCATCAGCGAAAAGCTTGGTTACCACAAGTTTTGTGCAAGATGGATTCCAAAAATCTTGACAGAGGACCACAAAAATCAGCGAATGGCTGCAGCGTTGAACTGTTTGGACGTTTACCATAAGGATGGTGACTCGTTACTCGATCGCATCGTTACTGGTGACGAAACATGGGTGAAACACGTGAACTGTGAAACGAAATTGCAATCAATGCAGTGGGGGCACACAAGTTCTCCCCAAAAACCCAAGAAATGCATGCAAACAATGTCGGCAAGGAAGATGATGGCGACTGTTTTTTGGGGCAGAAAAGGTGTGATTTTGGTGGACTTCCTGGAAAGAGGCACTACAATAAACTCTCAAAGGTATTGCCAAACTCTCCAAAAACTCAGAAGAGCCATTCAAAACAAGCGCAGAGGAATGTTGAGCTCTAAGATCTTGTTGATTCACGACAACGCCCGGCCCAACACGGCAAATGTCACTCGTGAAGTTCTTGAATCTTTTAAGTGGGAGTTGTTTCCTCATCCGCCGTACAGTCCCGACCTGGCACCGAGCGACTTCCACCTATTCCCAGCAATGAAGAAGTGGCTGGCTATGCAGCGTTTTGATGACGACGCACAGCTGCAAGAAGAGGTAACGAGGTGGTTGAAGGCGCAGGCGGCCGAATTTTTCGACGAAGGAATTTCCAAGCTCGTACATCGCTACGATAAATGCCTTAATTTGAATGGTGACTATGTCGAAAAGTAGTATTTGAGTGTGACTTTCATCTGTGTATAATAAAATTTGTTTCCTATACTTTGTTTACTTTTTATTCCAAAACGTAATCTACTTTCTGGATAGCCCTCGTACGTTCGAGCTGTCTAAAAGCAGTCGAGAAGGTGTCTTCAAAAATTAACAATATAGAGAATGCACCACCTACCAAACGAACAAAAAATAAATTGTCCAGTATTCAACACAAAAATACTGGATTTTCAGTTCTGCGTAATATAAGAAATAAACTAAGTCTCGGACAAACTTATGAAAATAATTTGTACTACTCATATGCACCATTAACGTCGTGTGATATTGAACGAACTTTCTCCCAATATTTTTATATTGTTTCAGTAAGAGGTACAGAAAACTCACATTCGACAATTTACGAATGAACATGGTTGTTCACTGAAGTTCCCGCAACGAAAGCAATGAGGAGGATGGCATGTTGTAACGTAGCTTATACTTTGTATCCGTGCCGGACTGTACTAGTCGACCACGATATGAATGCACTCGGCGAGAAGCGTTACTAAACAGTTACGTCACAAGTGGGCGGAGTACCGCAGGTATCATGCCATGCCATGTGGTGCTGGTTGGCTGTATATAGCCATAAGGTTTTTGCTGCGTGCCCACCCGTTAAGGGTTTTACCACAGGTAAGGTAGATTTCGGGATGTTGTAGGTGAAATGTGGGTTTTTAGATTGGTATTATTTATTAGGGGTTGAGGATGCAACGCCTTGCACCCTGATGTTTTTATTTGTTTTTACTTTGGGGAATAATTTTGATGCCAATCAGCTTGGAAGGATTATGTGGAGCTCAGCTTTAGCTGCTGTTCGGATTAGCTCCTGGGTTATCTAGGATGCCCGCAAGCCATGCGGGGTAACCGGTGCTGTCTAGAGCGGCGTCTAGTGGGGTCATAATCTCCCAGGGATCTGACAAGGGCGCTTCTGTGGTTGGGTAAACTTGCGTACAATTTTGATGCCCGGCGCCTAATTTCATCCTCCACGTATGGAAGACCCGAGGCCTCGTGAAACAACCTGATAGGAAAATAACGTCCCACAGAATATATAGACCTAATTCCTCAATTCTGTGCACGTTGGAGCCATGCTAGCCAGCTGTCTGCGGCGATGCCCCAGATCTCGCAGGCATAAAGCATAACCGGGATTACCAGCGCTCGGAAGAGGTATAACTTCACGCCAACTGTCATCGAGGTTGATCCCAGCATTGGATACAGGGAAGCAATTGCTCCCTGTACCTTCGCCGATCGGTCCCTGATGTGTTGGCGAAAAGTTAGACCCCTGTCTAAGTTAACACCTAGGTACTGGACAGTGTTGGTCCACTCTATCCTTCGACCTCAGTAGCTGAAGTTGGGGCAGTCTGCGGGGGTGTGGCGCTTTGTAAAAGGTATGGCGTGGCTTTTGTCCGGATTAACGGACATCCGCCAACGCCTACACCACTGTTGTGTGAGACGGAGATGTCTTTCTAAGGGGTTGAAGGCTCTGAGGATGTGTTTGTCTTTGCAGAACAGAAGCACGTCGTCAGCGTATTGTGCCATTTCGACTCGTGGCTCTGTTGGGAAATCTGCCATAAAGACGTTGAATAAGGTGGGGGATAGTACAGAGCCTTCAGGGACTCCGCCTCTCACTGGTCTGAGTGTAGATGTTTTCCCCGCGACTGTGACTTGGAATGCGCGGTGTCGCAAGAAGCTGTGTAGTATGTTGACCATTTGCGCTGGGAGCTCCAGGTGGATCAGTTTGTAAAGGAGCCCGGCGTGCAGTGTCGTAGAGAAGGCCTTCTCGACATCCAAAGAAGCCGCAGCAGTGAAGGCGCCTTCCTGGAATCCCAGGGCAGCAGTCTCCACCACACGCAGCAACTGTTGGATTGTCAAGTGCCCAGGACGAAAACCAAACTGATGGGCGGGAATGGCTTGAAGGTCTCCCAATATTGGGGACAAGCGGGTGAGAATCAACCTCTCGAGAACTTTCGAGAGGGACCGCAGGTACAGTGCGGATAACGCAAAGATCAACAATACCGAGATACTTCCAATGTGACGTGAATATGTAGTGCAGTTTAACACGGTGCTTCTTTGAATCTTTTCTTATGCAGTTAAAATTCGAATAGTATAGTGGCAGTTGCAGTGTTCGTTGCGATGAAATTGGCGTGTGCTTGTGAAGAGTTTAATTACGGAAGCACCTACAAAGTTAAAAACAAGAAAAATATCCCATTCTGATGTAAAGCATATCATATATCAGGTTATACAGTTCTGTAGAGCAGAAAAGCAGGAGAAAAGGTTACTCGTACCTCTTGAAAAAGCAGCAGTTAGGACAGCAAAAATAGTGGGAAGGTCTGGGAGACCCATCATGAACATAAAATGCTTCATCAACTCGGGTTAAGGTTACTACATCAAGTAAAAATCGAAAATCACGCAGAACCATATCCCTTCATGAATTTGATAAGTGCGTTGTGCGTAGAAAATTTTTGGAGTTCTATGAACAGAAAAAGGAAATTCCTACTTTGAGGAAACTCCTGAACTTCGCTAAATAATAAATAAACTTTCAGGGTGGCAAAGAAACGTCTAGAAAAATATTGAAAGAAATTGGATTTCAATTTAAGAAATGCATAAACAAACGATATGTGCTAATGGAGATACCACAAATAGTTGCCAAACGTGAAGAGTACTTAAGAGGTATTATTAAAAGTGAAAAGGGGCCACGTAAACCAGTAGTTTATACAGACGAGGCTTGGGTCTATACTCACTAAACTGTCAAGAAGTGCTGGTAATATGAGGAAGTACAAGCTGTTTTGACTAATACTATTGCTGGTCAAAGAGCAGTTGTACATGCAGGGGGATCCATGGGATTTATTGAGGGAACTGAATTGATTTACGATTCAAAAACCAAATCCGCAAATAACTATGATGAAATTAACAATCAAAACTATAAAAAGTGGGTAGAAGAGAAATAAATATCAAATATTCCACCTGAAAGCATTGTTTTGCCTTACCGTACAGGAAAATAAAGCCCCTAATATTTCATCTCGAAAGGCACAGGTTATTCATTAGCTAACACAAAAGAAAATTAAACAAGCTCCGCAACTGACAAAAAAATGAGCTTATAGAGATAGTGAAAATTAATTTAAAAGCCTGTTTATTGTCTTGATTTAATAATGGAACAAAGGCATTCTACAGTCTTACGCCTTCCTCCGTAGCACTGTGACCTTAACCCTATAGAGCTATCTGGAATTAAACAAAGATTGCAGCAAAGAAGCACTTCGATTACTTTGAGTAATCTGAAAGCTATGACAACAAGCTGCATAGCTCAAATTACACAAACTGATTGTATAGCAGCATGCAGACAAGTGAAATGAATTGAGCAAGATTTTAAGCCCCGAGATGGGTTAATGGAGGGAACAATTGAAGATATAATTATAAACGTGGGTCTAGAGAGCAGCGATGATGACGATAAAGACTGCAATCGTGATGACTGTTATTTTGAGAATATGAATATTGAAGCAAAAGGACGCAGTGACACGGATATAGCAGATGAAGCACCTGAAACAAACATTCCCAGACCTGCTACTTCCGAGAACTAACGTGAAGACATCAGCAGGCGTGTACTGTTTTAATTGTGTGACTATACATTCTCAGTATCGGCTTTCCCCTCGCTTCCCTCGCTCCTCGCTGTTCCCTAAGCTTTATGTAGTAAACAAAACAGTGCTGCCCTCCTTCAAGTGCATTAATATCTTGGCCGACTAGTGCACTAACAGCGCTTCGGTATACTTGTTGACACGGACCTTTGTTGATGTCGCACCTGGCCTTGTATAGTACCTGTGTGCGTACATTGATTGCTAAGGTGTACGGGATCCGATGTCTGGTAATCATAGTAATGCGAGGGCATGTTGATATCTTACAACTTTTCTAAAAAAGTATCACTTCATAGAGTTGCAACAGCGAGGTTACAGGTATTGTGTCATACTATTTACTCTCTCAGTATTTCTCTCTCCCAGCTAGCTCTCATTGGAACATAGAACACAAGTGACCTCTTCTCTGATAATTGGCTGAATGAATTTGGAATCTCTATATCTTCAAATTTTTTCTAGCCCTTTCCAAAAACCTTTAAAATCTGTTTCTTTTTTGCTTCAAATTTCACTTACTTTCTAAGTAATTGCGTAAGGTACTTCCCCATCCTAAACCTTGCAGGCATGTTTCCTGATATTTTAGCCAATGTTTCAATAAGTTGTCATCAACTAAGTTCAAAATCTTATACCAGTATTTCAATGCCCTTTCCTTCAGTAGCCCTTTTCTTGTTATTCTTCCCATTTCTATTAGAGCTACTTCATTTACTGTGACAATTGGTAATTTCAGAACTTCTTTACAGAACATCCTCTGCACATGATCTATTTACAACTTCCCACCCATTCTCTAACCCCAAAATTCTACACCATAAAGCATTCGAGCATCTACCACAGAAAACCCGAAATATAGCAACATTGCTACTCGTATAAAGGTTGCAGATTTTGCATCAAATTTAATCTCTTTTCGGGCATTTTCATCCCAGTCCAAAGTCTGTTTGGGCGGTCAGATCTCTATAAGATAACATTTATAATAAAAGCCATTATCTGTGAGACGGATATCCCCAATACGCCGTGTTTGTTGTACTTATCGACAAAGGAATGTCGGAGATAAACAGTTTGCGCACTTGCAGTAGTTCATGACGTAGGAGGAAGTGGTATTAATCACTACATTACAGCATTAACTCACTTTGACCTTCAACAAGTCATTGCTCGCGAAACAATCATACCGCTCTCTGGTTATCGCGTTGCCACCTCATCTCTGAATAATATGTTACAGTTATTTTTTTTTTGGGGGGGGAGGCTTAAACATTTGTATTTATTCATCTTATTGGTTTAAAATTGTCAGCTGCAACTTTATTACTTTTATGCTGGATTTCATCAACAGATATTAAGACTTAACACGAGTTTAGCCAGGGAAAACCTCCAACGTTAATTCATATCGGACGATGAATGAAATGATGCTCAAATGAGTACAGGGTACATAGAGGTTAGGGTTACCAGACATACATATTTCAGGATAAAGGAAAACCTCCAACGTTAATTCATATCGCACGATGAATGAAATGATGCTCAAATGAGTCCAGAGTTCATAGAGCTTAGAGTTACCAGACATACATATTTCAGGATAAGGGAAAACCTCCAACGTTAATTCATATCGCACGATGAATGAAATGATGCTCAAATGAGTACAGGGTACATAGAGGTTAGGGTTACCAGACATACATATTTCAGGATAAAGGAAATCCTCCAACGTTAATTCATATCGCACGATGAATGAAATGATGCTCAAATGAGTACAGGGTACATAGAGGTTAGGGTTACCAGACATACATATTTCAGGATAAGGGAAAACCTCCAACGTTAATTCATATCGCACGATGAATGAAATGATGCTCAAATGAGTACAGGGTACATAGAGGTTAGGGTTACCAGACATATATATTTCAGGATAAAGGAAAACCTCCAACGTTAATTCATATCGCACGATGAATGAAATGATGCTCAAATGAGTCCAGAGTTCATAGAGCTTAGAGTTACCAGACATACATATTTCAGGATAAGGGAAAACCTCCAACGTTAATTCATATCGCACGATGAATGAAATGATGCTCAAATGAGTACAGGGTACATAGAGGTTAGGGTTACCAGACATACATATTTCAGGATAAAGGAAAACCTCCAACGTTAATTCATATCGGACGATGAATGAAATGATGTTCAAATGAGTACAGGGTATATAAGCTTAGGGTTACCAGACATACATATTTCAGGATAAGGTAAAACCTCCAACGTTAAGTCGTATCGGACGATGAATGAAACGCTGTTCAAATGAGTACAGGGTATATAAGCTTAGGGTTACCAGACATACATCTTCCAGGATAAGGGAAAACCTCCAACGTTAATTCATATCGGACGATGAATGAAACGCTGTTCAAATGAGTACAGGGTACATAGAGCTTAGGGTTACCAGACATACATCTTCCAGGATAAGGGAAAACCTCCAACGTTAATTCATATCGGACGATGAATGAAACGCTGTTCAAATGAGTACAGGGTATATAAGCTTAGGGCTACCAGACATACATCTTCCAGGATAAGGGAAAACCTCCAACGTTAATTCATATCGCAAGATGAACGAAATGTTGTTCAAATGAGTACAGCGTACATAGAGCTTAGAATTACCAGACATTCATCTTTCAGTATAAGGGAAAACCTCCAAAGTTAATTCATATCGGACGATGAATCAAATGCTGTTCAAATGAGTACAGCGTACATAGAGCTTAGGGTTACCAGGCATTCATGTTTCAGATTAAGGGAAAGCCTCCAACTTTAAGCCCTATCGGACTATGAATGAAATGCTGTTCAAATGAGTACAGGGTCTATAGAGCTTTGAATTACCAGACATTCATCTTTCAGGATAAGGGAAAACCTCCAACGTTAATTCATATCGGACGATGAATGAAATGCTGTTCAAATGAGTACAGCGTACATAGAGCTTAGGGTTACCAGGCATTCATGTTTCAGATTAAGGGAAAGCCTCCAACTTTAAGCCCTATCGGACTATGAATGAAATGCTGTTCAAATGAGTACAGGGTCTATAGAGCTTTGAATTACCAGACATTCATCTTTCAGGATAAGGGAAAACCTCCAACGTTAAGTCATATCGGACGATGAATGAAATGATGTTCAAATGACTTCAGGGTACATAGAGCTAGGAGTTACCAGACATTTATATTTCAGGATAAGGGAAACCCAGGAAAGGATTTATCCAGATAACTCGCCCTGACCGAGATTCAAACTCGATACATCTTGAACGTGAGGCAGACACACTACCACCTACGCTAGAGGCCAATGATCGTTTAATTAAGAGAGCAAGGAACTGAATATGAGTAGCGAGTTTCCCTTGCAGTGCATACATCCCGCAATGCGGCCGCAAATAGAACAGCCTTGTGCCTGCAGGTGCACGTTCAATTGGTGACTCGTCCAGTTAAACCGCTCTGTGGCATTGAGATAATGACAGTGATCCAATGCTAAATTGCTCCGACTTCATTGTCAGCAATACGCCCGCATCCATTTACGTTTGCCATCTCAGCACTGCGTCCCTACTTCTCCTATACATCAGTCGAGCGTAAATGTTGCCTTTCGCTTACAATTTAAATACATTACTGGAAAATTCTAAATAGCTCTGATTACTTGTAATGTAAGAATATAAAAAGAAAACAAATGATTTCCTATTTGTGAAATGGAAAATAATTTGAAGATTGAAATTAGCATTCTCGTAAATGAAAATACGCGTTGCCATTCACAATGACATAATAACGTCAAATTCAAAATGAAATAATGGCTACATTACCCATATTATTAAACATTTTTAAAGTCATGGTAGTGGGATTTTTTTAAATTAAGTTTGACTACGCTATTAACATTTTGAAACCCTCAGAATAATTTAGCACTTAAAATATTCATATAGAACACTACTTTCCCAACAACAATGATAATTAATGATAATAATAATAATAATAATAATAATAATAATAATAATAATAATAATAATAATAATAATAATAATAATAATAATAATAATAATAATAATAATAATAATAATAATAATAATAATAATAATAATAATAATAATAATAATAATAATAATAATAATAATAATAATAATAATAATAATAATAATAATAATAATAATAATAATAATAATAATAATAATAATAATAATAATAATAATAATAATAATAATAATAATAATAATAATAATAATAATAATAATAATAATAATAATAATAATAATAATAATAATAATAATAATAATAATAATAATAATAATAATAATAATTAATAATAATAATAATAATAATAATAATAATTAATAATAATGGTAATAATAGACTGATAGTCTATATTTTCAACTTACATATAATAATGTACAAATATAACAATTTGTAACTTAGAACTTTATTTATCCTATAAGAAATGATGATATTTTTCTTATAAATTGTCCGGGATCGCGATTTCATGTAAAACTTTTATACATCCTCAGCGAGAAACAACAAAGCTGTCGTCATGTTAATATGTTCTCGTTAGTACTACCAAAATCTGAAAATAAAACAAATTTAAAAACAGAATCGACTGCTGGTATTTCAAAATTCATTACGCGATGTTTATTTTTTAAAATAAATAATTTTTCCCAAACCATTAAATCTGTTGGACCAATTTAATTGTTTTAATAATTTAACTTCTGGATTTATTTCATGGTTAAATGACCAAAAATGATCTGCTACGGCCTATTTATCAGTTTGTTTATACTTAATGTTACGAAAATGTTCTTTGGTTTGGTTTCTAAATTATATTTTGTCTTTCCAATATAAACGTTATCACAATCGAAACAATTAACTGATAAATACCAGATTTTTTATTATTAGGATTTTTATCTTTTATAGAGAAATGCAATAAATTTTAATACTATATTTGTTTTGAGGAACCAAAGTTATACCAAACTCTTTAAAAACTTTTGAAAATGTTTATTAACCCAAGGATGGTAAGAAATTTTTTTTTAAATTATAATCGCCTTTTACTTTTCTGAGGGTAGAAATATCATTAACAGTTTTTTATATTTAAATTTTTCACTTTTTATTGATAAAGTATTTATTAAAACCATGAATTAAAGTATTATTAATAATATGTTTACATTCTTTATTAAGTTCATCTTTACTCAGGGGTATATTTATTAATCTATAAATCAAACTATTGAAAACAGCAAATTTATGTGAAAAAATGGTTAAAACTTTTATTTTTTATGTAATTTTCAATACGAGTAGACTTCCTATAAATACCAAAGTTTAATTTATTATTATTTCTTATTATCTTTAAATCTAGAAAAGGAAGAAATACATTTATTTCATCCCGGACAATTTATAAGAAAAGTATAATTATTTCTTATAAGATAAGTGAAAGTTTAAGTTACAAATTGTCATATTTGTATGAATTTATTTGCTGTACTATTAATAGCTTCATATTTTACGTTTTGACATACAATAATTTTAGTTTATCGCCTAGTTTCTCTATTTTTCAATTTTCCTTTGCAATCTGCAACTGTCTGCACATCATTATTTGCTCCATCACATACAGCTTTCAAAAAAAATGTTATGGCGAATTTTGAAACTCTGAGGCATCAATTCCGCATATTCAGCTCCAAGTAGGTCCTTCGTGAAGGTAAATCATTGGGCTTCATGTTTCTGACTTTGACGTATGGCGTTATGAGCTTTTGTCCCAACATCAGGAGATATTTTCTTCGTGTCAGGTGATTTAACGTTCCAATCAGGATTTTTGGTTTTCCAGATAACAAATGAATTAACCCCTGTAATGTAAGTTATTTCCCACGTCATTCCACGTTTCGATATGGCCTAGGTTTATAAGCATCATTTTCTGGTGGTGGCGTGCCTGCCTCACGTTCAAGAGGTTTCGAGTTCGAAGGGTGAGTTACCTGGATAAGGTTTCTTCCGGGGCTTTCCCTTATTATGTCAGGCATGGGGCCGCCTCGGTAGCGTACTGTCCAGCAGCGCAAAGATGGTCCCTGAAAGGAATGTGCTGGCTTACACAGTAGGACAAGGACAGCGAATTTGTGTGACAGAGAACGCCTGCTACACAAGGAGCAGAAACGTTGGAGAGAGAGAAAAAAATATGCGTCCTATTAACTCTGTACAGTAAAACCGAGAAGATTCATTCACAAAAGTAGAAGCCGACGGAATGTTTTTGAATGGTCTGTAACTGTACTGACATGGGGTGTCATAAACCTGTCCAAGGAGGGTGTGGGAATCTTCGCCAACCCCCCTGCGTCTCAGGCCTCGGAGACTTTCTCTCCTGTGGAGGACAGTAGATGGTAGCGTGTCTGCCTCCTGTAAAAGAGGTCCTGAGTTCGAATCTCGGTTAGGGTGAGTTACCTGGATAAGGTTTTCCAGGGGTTTCCTTTATCCTGAAAGACGAATGTCTACTAACTCTAAGCTCTATGTATCCTGTACTCATTTGAACATCATTTCTTTCATCGTCCGATATGACTTAACGTTGGAGAACGTAAATTTGAAAAAAAAAAAAAATGCTCCATGGACCCCGGATTCATTTGAGCACCATTTCATCCATTACATTCATCGTCCGATATGACTTAACGTTGTAGAACGTAAATTACAAAAAAAAAAAGAAAGAAAAAAAAGAAAAGAAGAAAAGGAAAGAAAAATCACCTTCCCGCTCTAGGACATCATCAAACTCCTCAATTTCTTCAACACAGTTCTCGGTTCCCGATTCATTAGAAACGAGGTCGTTATCGTCAACATTATCATTATCATCATCATTTCTCCTAAATTGTTTGCATCCTCAAGATTATACATTCTTTACTTCCCTACAAATGTGAAACTAAAAATTATTCATTGTTGTAGTGGTAGGGATACATACTTAATTGTTGACACATTGTTTCTTCTCATTGTTGACACATTGTTTCTTCTCATTGTTGACACATTGTTTCTTCTCATTGTTGACAAAATAAAACAAATTCATTAGTAAAATATGTTTCATACAGCTGTGCATACAAAGAAAGAAAAACGTTTACCTACTTTACCAAGGGGGGTACAACTACACCCTCTATTAAGAAGCTAAATAAGAAAATTAGGACTTACTTTTATATTAGTTTACAACAAAGTATTCAGCAAAGTCTATTTGACGGTGCAATTAAGAATGAAATATGTAGGTGAGCCAAGTTTAATGCACATAAAATGAAACGACTGGGGTACACTTTTACCCCGCCTGCTTGGAATTCGTTGGATATGTGAAAGGATTTCTTAGAAATTTATATAGCGATTTTAGGATGGAAAGAAGCGAATTCCAGTAATGAACTGGCAACTTCTTATTAGAAGCTAGTAGTGGGGGCCTTAGTGTTATTAGCAGAAGGGGAGATTGTTAGGAGAATTTTGGTAGCTCAGTAGGACATTCTAGGCAGAATATTGTACAATTCTGGACTGGTCGCCAAAGGTGCAAGACGTCGCTGAATGAGGCGTCATTTCTTGGCTCAATGATGGAATCATGTGTCACGTAGTATAAGATTCAGCTATGGTAAACCATCATTACCCTGAGATAGGACTCTGCTCGAGATGGAAGCAAGATCACCGCTACAACTTGGCGCAGCATCTGTAAGGCAGCCATACTGCTTCAAATTGGAGCAACATTCTTCGTGAGGCAGATACTACCTCTTCAAGTCGGGTTTTTTTTTGGGGGGGGGGGGGGGACCGAATAAGTATACATTGCCGGTCAAAAGTTTCAGGACGCTAAGCTCTTGTTACGGAAATGAAGGAATAATATATAACAAGCTGCAGAAATGATCAAAATAATTTTATGTTTTTGTTTTTAATTTCTTTAATATATTTAATTAATATTGATTTTTTTTTGTTGAACAATATGGAGCATATGTTTATCTTGTAATAAAAGCTGACCTAAATAATTTTTACCACAAAATGTCTTTTTGTGCTAAACCCTTTTTTTCATAAAAAAATCTATCCTTTACAGCAATCACTTTTTTCACAATTCTGGGCATTCTCCTAACAATTTTTTTCACACACACTCTTCTCCATATTAATCCAGGATGTCTGAAGGATTTCCCATAATGGTTTTATAGAATTAGGGCACTCTTTTCGAACTTCTCTGTCAAGTTCCTCCCAAAGAAGTTCAATCGGGTGCAGATCTGCTGACTGGGATGGCCATTCCATCACCTTTAACTCTCCTTCCTTCTGTTTCTTCTAGGGGTAGTTCTTACACAATTTGGAAGTTTGTTTTGGATCATTGCCCTGCTTCACGATGAATCCTGGACCAATTAGACGCATTCCTGATAAAAAAGCATATCTGCTCAAAATGGAATGGTAACCATGTTTATCCAAATTTCCTTCAACTTTGTAGAGCTGGCCCACACCACTAAATGAAAAACATCCTCAGACCATTAAAGAGCCCCCATCATGCTTCACTGTTGTTATGTAGTCAGGATGCATCTTTTCAACAGGAGAACGGCAAATATGCACACGGCGTCGTTGCCCAAAAACCTCGAATTTGGATTCCTCTGTCCAAAGAACATGTTTCCAGTCTTCATTTGTGCAGTTTTTGTGTTCTTTTACGCATGCCTACTTCTTCTGTTTGTTTATGGGTCTAAGAAATGGTTTCTTCACTGCCACCCTACCCCACAAATTAGCTGACATCAACTGTCGCTTCACAGTACTGAGTGAAGTTAATTTGGTATGATTGGCATTAAAATCAGAATGTATTTCTGGGGCAGTCAGCCTTCTATTTCTTTTACTTTTCAGAACTATTAATTGGTCCTGTGTTCTGGAAGTACATCTTGGTCTTCCACTTCATTTCCTGTCCTCATTAGAACCAAAATGTAACCTGGGAATTGCATAGTTAACAGTGGACCGTGAAATATTTAGTTTTTTTGAGATTTGACGACACTACACCCCTCACCATGAAGTGTATTGATTGCTGAACGCTTTTTCAAGCTGATGGATGATCCTCGGCCAATTTCTTAAAATAATTTGTTAAATAAAGCCTATAAATAATCTTTTCTCAGTATTGATTTAGAATGCAAAGAATAAAATCTAATCAAATAATGCAAGTTATTCTAATAAATAACAGTCAAATACTCAGCGTTACTAAGTGAGGATGCCACAATAATATCAGTAACACTGCTCCAATTACAATACAGCCTTTGTATGCTGTAAGACTACAATAAAAATCTGTGTGAACTCAGAATGAGGTCATGAGTAAATGTTGATCCCAAAATCAGTCTTATTTATCTATTAGTGGTTATGATGCCATAAACATTTACTTAAACATCAGCAGTTGTTTATATAAACAAGATATCATGCACAGTGATATTTCCCGGTGATGAAGGTTCTTAATCATGATCTTTGTTGACATAACCATAGGATGTCTACAAATATGCTTTACTAAAGCAAATATCCAAAAACTTTTGACCGAAAGAAGATCTGTGTGTCGAAGTTTGGGACTATGCTATTGGATTTACAGAGCTTCTAAACGTGTATTTGCAGTGAAATATTCTCTGCCTATTATGCATCTGGTGTAGAAAAAAAACTCTGAATTGTGCGCTTACATGTGCAAACTTTCCTTAAAAACGCTATTCCTCTAATTCCTGTTAAAAGAGTAGAAATGCATTTATGGAATAGGGAAACACAGTAGGATTTAAGCACCATTCAAATCTTTTAAGAACTGGTCGCTTCGTCCTACCGAAGGAGGAAGTTTTACCAGGAGCATATCATCCTGCCATGCAGCGCCAAGATACTCGCCAACACTTCTACCCTGAAAGAGACCACCAGATGAGGTATCTGTAATGGAGGGGTGAAATGGAGGGACAGCAAATTCGGGGGATGTAATTAACCTACCCTGCATTCGCCTAGCGATCCGGGAAAACCTCCGAAAATGGGCCAGGTAGGTCGGCACGGGAATCGAACTCGGACTTCCCGAATGCGGGCCACAGACATAACCGTATGTTATGTGGCCCACATTCGGGAGACCTGAGATCGACTCCCATGGCCGAACTACCTGACCCATGAGTTTTCAGGGGGTTTCCCGGGTCGCTAGGCGAATGCTGGGTAGGTTAATTACATCCCACGAATTTCCTGTCCCTCCATTTCATCTCCATTATCATTTTATATCATCTCTCATCTGGTAGTCTCTTTCAGGGTAGAAGTGTCGGCAGGAGTCTCGGCGGTGCATGGCAGGATGATATGCTCTGAGGTAAGCTACTTCCTCCTCCGGTAGGTCGGTTGCCGGTCTCCGCTCCTCTGCTGGGACCAATTCGTGACCACCAGCCAGGGACCTTTAGGGCTCGGATTGCCTGGCATGGACCATTAGGGCTCGGCTGCTGGGCTCGTTGTCGTCCCGCTGTAGGGGAGCGAGTTCGTTATCCTGGCCTGTCGGGGGAAGTCTATCCAAGTAAACTGTAGGGACCCTGCCCTCTGTACTCTAGTGATCATTGGGTCGGCCGCCCTCTGTCTCCTTCGCCTCATCCTTCCTCCCGGGGGTGCCCCACATGTGGACATAGGAACAATGGGCCCAGCATGGTGCCCTATGTACCGAATCCCCTCCGTAATGAAATCCCAATCCCAATCCCCATCCAGCTCGGTGGAGTGAGGAGATTGTCGTTTTAGAATTATTTACTTACCCAGTCTCCCTCTCTCTCTCTCTCTCTCTCTCTCTCTCTCTCTCTCTCTCTCTCTCTCTCTCTCTCTCTCTCTCTCACACACACACACACACACACACACACACACACACACACACACACACACACACACACACAGCTTTTAGGTTTAGCGGTCCTAAATTCCCAATGAAGTCTCGTATCAGATTTTCGAGTGGTAGAGAAAGAATTTGAGCTTCGAAGTGATCTGAATAATTCAGTAACTTGGCAACAGCAGCGCTCCTGTAATAAGGAGAGAGGTTAAATAGCTGTCACTAAGTAGTCGGTGTCCTGTGAGCATCCAAAGGCGATAATAACGGAGTTGCCGCCCTTGCGTGACTCAGTGCCTTGCGTGCATTGGTTCGATACTTGGCAAAGACTTGATGGCGCCGTCTTGAAGGACGAGCAGGTATTCTTGGCTCTGTTAATCCTATTATCTCTATATCCAGCAGCGCACCATCTTCAAGAAATGCATCTAAGCGCCCTTAGTAATCTCAAGTTTCAAGTTCAAAATGTTCTTGATGTTGTATCAAGGTAATAAAAATTGAATAATATGTAAAGTATGTTCCTCTTTCTCTGTTTATTTTACGCTCCTTTAACTGCGTGGTAAAATCGCGACCGATCTGTTAAGAGAGACCAAAATCTACGGAGGCCTTGATGCTACTCAACTGTATCTCTGCTTGTACAAGTGGCAGGCAGGTGGCATTATAGCGCCGTCTAACTTATCTGATAGATAATGCATAGATACAACTATTTTCACTGTGGATAGATAAACAGATAAGAACAGATATATAACTACAGGGGTGGTACGCACTGCAGCACGCTCTTTTCTGTTTCACAACTCACATTATATAAATGTTAAAATACCATGTAAGTAACAATGCATTATTATAAGTATAGAAAATCGGGTACGACCAACAGTGAACTCTTGATGCATGGAAAACATCTGCGTAACTAATGGAAAGCATCCGTGACGTCAACCTGCTGAGAGCCAGCAAGCCCGGTAATCAGTTATTGCGCATGCGTACAACCTTCCCCTCTTGCCTCCCCAATGTCCTGAGTTCCCAAGATTTTCGCACAAATGCGTGCTGCATCTGAGTGTTGCGCGGTGATCATTCGCTGCACCGTGAAAATGGGTCACCATAACTCATAGCTATAGCTGTAGAACTTGAATATGAATTTAAAGTCATTTAAAATCTATCGTTGCTTTATATTTTAGTTCTAGAAACTAATTCCATTCTTCTTACGTAAACAGATACAATACCTAATGGTTATAAAATCGCAGGGCAGATTGTTTGTTTTTTGTAATTTACGTCCTCCAACGTGAAGTCCTATAGGACGGTGAATGAATTGGGTGAAATGTTGCCCAAATGACTCCAGGGTCCATGGAGCCTAGAGTTACCTGACATTCGTATTGAAGGATAGGGGAAAACCCCGGAAAAACCTTATCCAGGTAACTCACCCTGACCGAGATTCGAAGTCGGGACCTCTTGAACGTGAAGCAGACACGCTACCATCTACGCTACCGAGGCGGGCAGATTGTTTGTGATGTACCTACCACGATACTCCATTCCTGCGACCATAACGAGAATCCCTCTTAACAAGTGTATGTGGTTCGAATGCTAAATTCGCTTTATTCAGTGTATGAGTAATTTTATATTACGAAAACTTTAACCAATAAACAATGAGAAGAAAGGGTTAGTATAAAAATGTTAGGGCAATCAATAGCCGATTTAAAAATTGAGCGAAAAGCGAATGGAACCAGAAATTCTGTTCATACCATGAAGAAACATCGGTGCATGGACTTTTTCCCGCAGCTCGGTGTTATTTTTCGGCACGAGCCGCCACTGTATAACTATAAAATAATCAGGCAGACGAATGGGTCGATGGAGGTATAATTGATCACACAGGTAGGGTGTCCTTCCGGGCTTAAATTGGGAACTATAAACGTTGCGGTTTGTATCACTCCGCCAACAAACACGGGTTGGCGTTCTCTACCGTCAGCTGTTTACGTCTGACACCCGTCATATCTTTCACTGCAGCAGTGTAGGGTTAGCAAAGTACTCGGCTCATATTTACTAAATAAATTAAAGAAACTGCTAAAGAAAAGTTATGCAATTTAATTTTGTGAGTAAAAGCTTACTAAAGCAAGTACCTTATCTAAAGTAGGATGCTCGTTAACTATGCAATTCAAAGCAAATAGCATTTTTAACAAAATCATCCACTTGCTCTAAAACACTAAATAGTATTTTGCCTTTTCCTTTTAGGGGTTTTTACAGTTCCTGTTTGTTTTATTTCTGTTCTCACATATAAAATTCACATTTACACCAGTTGCTTCAGACATCAGCCAGGATGTCATAAGTTGAAAGAAAAGTTAAACACGTTTAATACAATAGTCTTCTCACCACTTTTTAGAGACTGCCCACTCTTATATTTCCGTACACTGCTCAGGGGAACTGAGCACCTTGCAATACTACGAACACGCTAATAGAAAGAGCATCGCTTCACCGCAGTAAACAACGCAGTCGGGGTAGTACCATGGGGCAGTAAATGCAAGTAAAATGTTTAACCTAAGCTTAAATGCTTTTTAAGTTGAATTAGGTATTTATTCATCCCGTCCATTACTTGTAAGAACCAAATAAACGATAATATGTTCAATGTAGTAATATACTACACGGTGTTCATTTTTATCTGTAGTTTTACCGCGCAAAATTTCATGTCATCAATAGCATCGCTGATGGAGCGAGTTTTTACACGATTCCTCTAGCGGCGTGCAATCGTATTTGATGTGCTGACAGCAGCTTTGAAGCCTTCCTCTAACGTGAGGTAAATATACTATTTGAGAGGTGGGTCTGCCCGCGTAATATAAAGGTGCGTAATTTCGCCTGGTGCGTAGATACGGTAACTGTTTGTAAAATAACTATATACTGCAACGCAGTGCACCTCAAAGCTAATTATGCAGCCATAAAAGTAGACCATGAAGAATATACGACATGATAAATCAATGAACACTTATTTCACAATGAACATCTGTTTTTTCTGCTATAGTAGATATATATGCATATTGTAGGCATTCTGGTGCTAATGTCTATATTTTATCAGACAGTCAAGCTGCGTTAAAGGCCGTTGGAGCTTGCACCATTGAGTTAAAACTTGTTAATGACTGTGTGAAGATTTTAAATCAGCTGGCAAAACACAGTAAGGTTACCCATGTGTGAGTGCCAGGACATGAAGGAATCGAAGGCAATGAAATTGCTGATCGCCTTGCCAAAGAAGGTGCTAATACCCCTTTTATTGGCCCTCAAACTTTCGTTTATGTAACAAGTGGCTATATCAAAGATAAGACAAAGGCCTGGGAAATCAAGAAAGTCAATCGCTATTGGGGAAATGCTCCAAAGCAGGATTATGCAAAGGAGTTCATTGAACGCTCTGCAAAGAGATCCAAGAGGATCCTCGCTCTCAACAAACAGGAGTTAAGGCAAATAATTGGCCTTCTAACTGGACACTGCCCTCTAAGGGATCTTCTCTGTAAGATGGATAAGATTGGGACGAATATTTGTCCGATTCTGTAAAGAAGAAAAGGAAACGGCAAGACACATTCTTTGTCAGTGTGAAGCCATTGCCTGGAAAAGATTAAGGCATCTGGAGTCGGGTTTTCCAACTCCAGGACAGATTGCCTTACTAGCACCCCAAAAACTTACAGGCCTTTTAATAGCCTCAATATAAGCTGGGACTTGTAGAGTGGGTAATACACAATTGATCTATTAGGTCGAAGTGCTGAGAAGTCGCAAGGGCTTTCACTACCCCTTTTCATTCATTCATCATCATCATCATCATCATCATCATCATCATCATCATCATCATCATCATCATCATCATCATCATCATCATCATCATCATCATCATCATCATCATCATCATCATCATCATATGCATATTGTAAACCTGTCACATAAAATATAAATATTTCAGTTTGATCTCAGTTCTTTTCTATCACCCACAGTTTCCTCACAATGTAAATGCATTATAAACCAGAAAATTAGCAGAAAACGTTCTAGGAATGAAAAATAAATTAGTGCTACAATATGTACAAAGCTTTTATCCAAGTCTAAACAAGAAAATATCTCTAGTATATAGTTTTTTGTGTCCATTTTCTTATATTTCCTTTCTTTGTTCCCCATAAACATTGTCTGTATTGCGAGAAGGTATGCTTGAGGCCTTTCTGTCATAGCATTATTTATTACTTCTAGATTGGGACCAGTCACTTTATAGCGTCCAGTGTCTCTCTTTTTGCGAGTAACTGATCCTGTATCTTGGAAATGTTTGATGCACCTATTGGTTTTTACAGACATAAGGTTACCAACATAAATAGACATTTTAATTAAGCATGAGAATGATAAAAAATTTATATCGTATACTGATAAAGCCTAAGTGTTTATGTTGTAAACAAAAGTATGTCAATTTGACGTTACCTGGACACTTTTGACAACATTACGCTCCGAGGGACTTAACTGAATGCTGGATACTGTTGCATAAGCTCCTCTATGCAGCGGTTTAAATTATATTTATATGTCGCACCAAATTTAATGCCGATACCAAAGTAGCATTCAACCATGAAGACGCGGTGCTCTGTGTTCATATCCAGGGGAAGCTGGTTGTATTAGTTATAAGATCAACCACACTGAGAGCGCTGTAATTTGCTTACTGTTCCGCAAAAATTACTGCTTCTTCTCCGTTGAGGGCACTAGAATTTCAAGATAGACTCACCAGTCAACTATGACGTCATTCTTGCTCAATCGGAGGGCGGAAAATAACGAATAAAAATGAAGACAGTGTATTTCCACTCGCGCTTCAATGTTTCCCTCGCTCTAAAAGTTGTACTACACGTAATGTTCACATTCGCACACATTTTAAGGTCGGCTAGTGTTTAGGTATAAACAGTTTCTCCTTTAAAATCAACTTGTAAAATTTCGTCTTGAAACTAATTTTAAATGTGATGCGACAAGTGAACGACCTCCATCCTGTAGCGAGAAGTTTGAAAAAGGAAATTCTGGAGTTAAATGTCACTGCTGCCAGCGGAAGTTTTGCTTTTAATGTTTCACCAACAATAGTGCAGGAATGAACAGTTGCGAAGTGGCTGTCCATTGTTCGAGGGTCTCATCTCCAAACACCGGCTGTTGCATCAATGGTCCAACTTCCCTCCAAACTTTTACTTTGGCGGAAACTTACATCAACTCTGCTTTTACTTTATAGTCACTTGACATTTTATTAGAAAAGTAGCGGCACAGAGTCAGACCTGCTTGCTAGTCTGCCGCTCAAAGAAAACCTAAATAAATAAAATATAAACTAAATGTTAAATTAAAGTTTTATTTGCGGACCTTTTTAACAGGTTTGACGTTGTTTTACCAGTCGGAAATCTACAGCATAAATATCCAGGTTTCACCGAAAATACTTGCTTTGAGATTAACGGAGTACAAATAAATTATTTTTGGAAAAAGGTGTATGCAGGTCTGTGAATGAACAGTAGACATTTCTTAATATTGGTTAAAAACCAAATTTGGTATTTACTTCAGGGCCTCCCAAATTTTGACAAAAATATTTCAAAGAAAATCCCCCATCTCAAACCACCATTATATGCAGCATTGTAACTTTGTCAGAAATGACTGTAATGATTTATATAAAACTGCTACATTCTTACGATATTTGAGCGACAAATTAATTGCATACCTTGATTTTTTTTAGAATGTCCTCAGAAGTCTTCTTCATTCTAGGTTACTTACGTATAACTGTTAAACTGTAAGAGATAATCAAAATCTTATTACCTAGAAAATGTAGAACTTTTTGAAACATAATTTATGCTGAATCAGAGTGAATCGTTTCTTCAATTTTCCGAAACATATTTTTTCTCAAATGGAATGTCATTATTGCTTTTTATGCCGCTAGATGTAAAGAGGATTGAATTTCAAAGGCATCATATAAGGAACAGGTTTAAAACATTTGACTATCAAAGGGTAGAGCCAGACTGAAAAATTCAATGCCATAGCCGGAATTTGAACCATGGATCTTCTGGTCTCCGTCCAGCCGCCCTAAACATGGCCAACGTTGGTTCAAATCCCGGATGTGGCATTGAATTTTTCAGTCTGGCTCTACCCTTTCATAGTGCGTCCTACACACGGCCAGCGTGAAAGAACAATCAATTTCCATTAATTGTACCTAATAGTGGTTAACTATAAAACCCGGGCCTTAAAGTACTTACAGCATAGTAAGTCGCCATTAAGGCAGTTGTCTCATGTGTTTATGAGAACTCCTAGTGGTTTGCCAGGAAAAACACGAGTCAGTTGGAGAATTTAATGTCATATCGGTACGCTGGCCATAGTAGCTCAATGGTTTAGAGCGGCTGGACGAGACCGGAAGATCCGTGGTTCAAATCCCGGCTATGCCATTGAATTTTTCAGTCTGACTCTACCATTTCATAGTGCATCCTACACACGGCTAGTGTGAAAGAACAATTAATTTCCATTATTTGACTATCACTTACAGTCTACTATAGTCCCCTCTAAGTGCAATAAGGTAATGTTTATCCTGATGTAGCTAGAGTAATAAGTATCTGTACAGGAGTAGACAAAGTCATGTGAAGCAATACATGAATTTTTTCCCATTTTACTTGATATAAACCGTCACAAATATTTTTGCTAGATAGAGTCAGCATGAGAAATTCAATGACATGGCTGCAATTTGAACCACGGATCTCCTGGTTTCCGTTCAGTCGCTCTAATCTATTAAGCTACCATGGCCAACGTGCCGTCCTGACATTAAATTCTCCATTTGACTCGTATAATTCCCCGGTAGGCCACTAGGGGCTCTCGCATTCGAAATACACCGTTTGTGGCGACTTATCATCGTAAGTACGAGTCAAATGAAAAATTTAATGTCAGGACGGCACGTTGGCCATGGTAGCTCAATGGGTTAGAGCAACTGGAGGGAAGCCAGGAGATCCGTGGTTCAAATCCCAGCCGTGGCATTGGATTTTTCATGTTGACTCTATCTATCAAAAGCCGTAGCTTATATATGGCTAGTGTGAAGAAATGATTGATTTCCATCAATTAACTAAAATGATAAGAGTTAAATGATGAAGCCTGGGAATCAAGTACCTGACATGAGGGAAAACTCCACTGTACATGAACTGAGTATCGGTGCCTACCAGGCGAAGTACATATTACTCGACAGAGCGTTGAGGCATATTGACCTTCAGGTGACCAGCGCTGAGTTCGTCTCTTATCGGGTCTTATCTGGTCGATTAGAAGAGCGAAATATTAGTAAGTTGACGTACAGTAAGTTACGAAACACAAATAGAGCAATTGAAAGCTGCGTGTGTCTATATGATGTTTTCTCGCGCCTGCCGAAGCTGTCCAGAAGAAATGATTATATCTGAACACAGTATACATACACTCGACTCGCCGTGTATGTGCGATAAGCTGAGGTAAACATCTCTGTGTTGTGAATTTTTCCCGATACGTCTTCTCGCTTTGCCATGTAGTACACTCGACTCGCCGTGTATGAGCGATAAGCTGTGGTAAACATCTCTGTGTTGCGAATTTTTTCCGATACGTCTTCTCGCTTTGCCATGTAGTACACTGGACTCGCCGTGTATGAACGATAAGCTGAGGTAAACATCTCTGTGTTGCGAATTTTTTCCGATACGTCTTCTCGCTTTGCCATGTAGTACACTGGACTCGCCATGTATGAGCGATAAGCTGAGGTAAACATCTCTGTGTTGCGAATTTTTCCCGATACGTCTTCTCGCTTTGCCATGTAGTACACTGGACTCGCCATGTATGAGCGATAAGCTGAGGTAAACATCTCTGTGTTGCGAATTTTTTCCGATACGTCTTCTCGCTTTGTCATGTAGTACACTGGACTCGCCGTGTATGAGCGATAAGCTGAGGTAAACATCTCTGTGTTGCGAATTTTTTCCGATACGTCTTCTCGCTTTGTCATGTAGTACACTGGACTCGCCGTGTATGAGCGATAAGCTGAGGTAAACATCTCTGTGTTGCGAATTTTTCCCGATACGTCTTCTCGCTTTGCCATGTAGTACACTGGACTCGCCGTGTATGTGCGATAAGCTGAGGTAAACATCTCTGTGTTGCGAATTTTTTCCGATACGTCTTCTCGCTTTGCCATGTAGTACACTGGACTCGCCGTGTATGAGCGATAAGCTGAGGTAAACATCTCTGTGTTGCGAATTTTTCCCGATACGCTTTCTCGCTTTGCCATGTAGCTACGTATTACACATCTCACCGTGTAGTAGAGTTGTAGAAAATGCACTCTATCATGGAAATAAACAATTTCCGGTCTTATGTTCATATAACTTTTTTATCCTCTATATGCAAAACATGTGTTCCAAAAGTGTTGATGTACATTTTGGTTACAGCATGTATTGCAACACTGTATTCTATATGATAACTATATAACTTTTTGTCAGTTAACGCTGTTAATTGCTTAGATCATATCAGCGCGCCGGTGTGCCGAAATTTCATCCCACAGTAGCTACTTTACATACCAGTGAATCTATTAGCATGGGGTTGAAACTTTTAAACACATTTAAAAAGTATTTGTATGAGTTAGATTTGAACCCGTGACCTTAAGAACTGCAATCAGCTGAGGCAACCAGATCGATATCAAATATGCAGTACCTAGTATACAAATCCGCTTTCTTTTATGATGTACAATGCGACATTTTTTTTTTCTGTTCAACAATGAAATGAATAGAGTTGTTATTTATTGGGAAAGCAATAACCTTTTTATTCTGTTTCAGGTTGTTGGGACTCTGAACACAGAATACAAATATACAAGTGAGTAAAACACAGATCCTACCTTTATGTATCTTCTTAAGTTTAAGTAAGTACATATTTTATTTATTATTTATAGAGGAACTTTCTTGTTAATAAAGTCCAAATGAACAAAATGGCACTCACATTCGCTGACTTACTCACTCTCATTCATTCACTCACTCATTCACTCAGCTTACTATTACTTATTCGCTCTCATTCGCTCTCATTCATTCACTCTTGTCAAGAAACAGCCTCCAGAAACAAAACAGATCGTAGAGTTTTGGAGTTGTCAACTTATCAAATAACGAAGCTATATTTCTTATTGTTCTGAAAGTTTGGAGCTGATTCTTTCCAAAACTGCAACTCCAACACAACAAACGTGTTTCTATCTGAAGCTTATTTCGGGGTCGACATTGTCTTTAAAATCGTTGTATTATCATATCCCGAACTCATATAACTAGTTTCGTTTTAACTACTTCTTGTTTTTGAGATACAAGGGCAACGCTGAAAAGTTTTATAAAATCAAACAAGGACCTGTTCTATAAAAATTTAATTTTTTTATTATTTTTACAGATAGTCCCCCTTAACGTCAATACTTTTTTGCAGTCGATGAAACCGGTCCTTGATCCCGCTTCTCCTGACCCACTTAAGAAGTCATGTTCCATTGAAATTACGAGGTGCTAGAACAGGGCTGTATGGTGAATGGTCCATTGTGCTTAAGTTTAGGACATCCAGATGCTTAGTTAGTTTTTTCAGTATATGACGTTGCATTGTCATGAGGTAAAATTATTTGTTAAACAGATGGTAGTAAACTGGGCCTTTTAGTAGCTCTCGATTATGTTAAAAGTTGAAAAATCTTTCGCACAGTACTCAAAAGCTATTAACACGTCGGTAATGCCAACCTTGGTTTGTTTTGCATACAAGTTCCTGAACTGGTACAAGCAGGGGCGGCTTCTCCTTACGTGCTGCAGTGCTGCAGCACGCTCTTTTCTGATTAATAAATGACATTGTAGAAATTTTAAAAGACTACGTAAATAACAATGCATTATTGTAAGTATAAGAAATCGAGTACGACCAATAATGAACTCTTGATGCATGGAAAGTTATTGCGCATGCGTACAACCTTCCCTTCTTGCCTCCCTGATTTCCTAAGTTCCCCAGATTTTCGCACAAATACGTGCTGCATCTGGGTGTTGCGCGGTGAGATTCGCTGCACGATGAAGCAGGGCCACCAACACTCATAGTTATAGCTGTAGAACTTGAATATGCATTGAAAGTCATTTAACAATCTATTATCTCAGTTCTAGAAACTAATTTCATCCTACTTCCGTAAACAGATCGAATACCTAATGGTTATTAAATCACAGGGCAGATTGTGATACACCTATCAAGTTATTCTCGCGAACATAACGCGAATTTTCCATAACAAGTGCATGTGTACTGTATCCAAGTAATCCTTTGTGTTACGTTATTTATTGCCTGATATCAGTTTCTTTATTTTGTGAGTGAGTGTGAAAAATGCTATAAATTCACTTTATTCAGTGTATGAGTAATTTAATATTACGAAAACTGTAACCAATAAATAATGAACATGGTTAATCAACTTCTGATGACTCCCTTTTCAAGGAGAGCATTAGAAGAAAGGCTTAGTAGAAAAATGTTAGGGCAACCAATACCCGATCTAAAAATTGAGCAGAAAGCGAAAGGACCAGAAATTCTGTTAATATTATGAAGAAACATCGGTGCATGGACTTCATTTTTCGAAACTTTTTCCCGCAGCACGCTGCTAATTTTTGGCACGAGCCGCCACTGTTTCTATCTAAAGCTTATTTTGAGGTTGGACGTTATCTTTAAAATCGTCGTATTATCGCATCCCGAACTCATATACCTAGCTTCGTATTTAACTACTTCTCGTTTTTTTTTTTTTTTTTTTTTTTTTTTTTTTTTTTTTTTTTTTTTTTTGTGATACAAGAGCAACGCTGAAAAGCTTTATAAAATCGAACAAGAATCTCTTCTACAAAGTTTAAACCATTTTATTATTTTTCCAAATATCCCCCCTTAACATCAATACATTTTTGTAGTCGATGAAACCGGTCCTTGATACCGCTTCTCCTGATCCTTTTTATAAATCATGTTCCATTCAAATTACCAGGTGCTAGATCAGGGCTGTATGGTGCTGAAATTTAGGACATCCAGATGCTCCGTTAGTTTTTTCTGTGTACGACGTTGTATTGTCATAACATAAAATTATTTTAGACAGTTGGGAGTAAAAGATGGCTCTTTTAGAAGTTCACGACTTGTTAAAAGTAGAAAATTGTTTCGCTCAGCGCTCAAAAGCTTTTAACACGTCCATAATACCAACTTCGGTTTGTTGTGACAGTTGTCTCATTCAAAAAGGTCGTGAGTTAAATAACAGGTACTTGTATAAAATGTATATTCTGTTAGCTCAATGTGAAACAAGCACGCTGTAGTAGTTTCATTGTTGGTACTCCTGGTTCCCGCCTGTGAGAACCAGGCAAGTTCAGACATGTTCAGTATCGCCTACCGCTGCAGTGGAGGTAACACGCGAAGAACAATGTTTTTATCTCAACAAATATTCAGTTGAGGCCTATACAATGTTACAGGAGGCCCATGGAGAGTCTGTTCTTCCCTACAACACAGCTCGGAGGTGGTTTAAAATGTTTAAAGAGAGGTGACAATCAATTTCAAAGGAAGATGGACCTGGTGCTGCAGTTACTGTTCTTACGAAAGAAAACATCAACACTGCAGCTGCCATTGTGAGAGAGGATCGACGAATTACCTTAAGATCACTTTCTGAAATACTGAACATTTCATTGGGTGCCACCCGCACATTGGTGACAGAAACATTACACATGAGACGTGTTTGTGCGCGATGGGTTCCAAGACTGTCGATTCCCGAACAAAAGGACATTCGCATGCAGGTCTGCATGCAGTTAAAGTTGATGTTAGAGAAAGATCCGGAGTTTGTTTCAAACGTAATCACTGCTGATGAAACTTAGATACATCATTTTGATCCTGAAAGCAAACAGCAAAGCTCAGTGTGGAAATTTCCTTCATCACCAACCCCCAAAAAAGCAAAAGTGGTTGCTTCTGCTGGGAAAGTTATGGTCATCTCATTCTTTGATATTCATGGAATGGTTTATCAGCATGTTGTACCTGCACACATATCATTAACTGGAAAATATTACAGGGCTGTCCTGAAAACATTGCAAGTCCATATCAGGCGCAAAAGACCACATTTCCGTGAAGTTGGCTGGATGCTGTAACACGATAATGCGCGGTCGCACATTGCCAATGTTGTTGCTGAATATCTTTGCAAAAATCAACGTGAAGTGTACCTCTCACCCTCCCTATTGTCCGGATTTAGCCCCATGCGACTTTTTTCTATTACCTAACTTGAAGAAACGCCTTCGTGGGAAGCATTATCCATCATCAGAAGCAGTGGTGAAGACTGCTGAGGCGATTTTGAAGAATCTTTCAAAATATGGTTTCCAGCATGTCTTTGAAGACTGACAGAAACGCTGGGACAAGTGCATCGCATTCAGGGGAGACTATTTTGAGAAGGACCATCAAAATTTTGAGGATAAGTAAAGGTACGTTGTCAAAAAAAGTGATCATTCCTTCTTCAACAGCCCTCGTATTAATGAACTATGAGAGAAATTTGGACAAACTATTAGACAGTTAATTTGAAAACTATTTAAAACTAACTGAAAATATAAATTATTACATTTACTTTCAGAAATATAATCTAAAAGTTTTCATGTACGTTTTCCAAAACAGAAAGTAAAATGTGTGTTGGTTATGGGAAAAGTTTATTAAGATATGTTATTGACTTTCCCAGGTACACATGGATTCCAGAATCACAATTTTACAGCAGCGTTTAGAAAGTTCTAGACCCAAATTCGCTGATATATGAGCATCTAGCACGTTCATGAAGATTCTCGGTTCTCGCTTTCCATTACACAGGCCGTTTTAAATGTCTACGTAAATTTACGTCCACTGAATTTATGGTCTACTTTGCCCGCGATAGCCGTGCATACAGGAGCAAACTATTTGCCCAAGCAAGCAGATTACTTAGAAAAACTGCTCTAGTAAGCTTAATGCTGTTAATTCTCGACTGGGAGAAGCGCTTTTCGCCAGTTTGGTCCCATCACAAGGTACCCCAAATGTACTAGCAGACTTCCTCTACAAACTATTCTTAGAGCGCCTCTTTTGTTACACGTTTCGTTGTCAGTCATTAAAGCGAGTAAGATCTTTAAAAAGCGTGTCGTTCTGTGATTGTTTTGATATCCCATGCTCTTAGTATGAACGCAATGAAAAAGAATAGCTACTTTCCACTTCGAAAATCTTAAATTGCAACTTCAAACGAATAATGAGGAATACCTCCGTAATGCCTAAAGCACAAAAGGTCCACCTCTGTAGCGTAGATGGTAGCCCATTTGCCTCAACTGCAAAAGGTCCCGAGTAGGAATCTCGCTCAGAGTGGATAAGGTTTTTCCGAGTTTTTCCCTTATCCTGAAAGACCAATGTCTGGTAATTATAAGCTCTAGGTACCCTGGACTCATTTGAACATAATTTCATACATCGTCAGATATGACTTAACGTTGTAGGTTTACCCTTATCCTAAGAGATAAGTGTCTGGTAACTCTAAGCTCTATATACCCTGTAGTTATTTGAACATCATTTCATTCATCGTCCGAAAGGACAACGTTGGAGGTATTCTCTTATCCTTAAAGAGGAATGTCTGGTAATTCTAAGCTGTACGTACCCTGAGATCATTTGGACATAATTTCGTTCATCGTCTGATATGACTTAACGTTGGAGGTTTTCCCTTATCCAGAAAGATAAATGTCTGGTAACTCTAAGCTCTATGTACCCTGAGATCATTTGGACATAATTTCATTCCTCGTCCGATATGACTTAACGTTGTAGGTTTACCCTTATCCTAAAAGATAACTGTCTGGTAATTATAAGCTCTAGGTACCCTGGACTCATTTGAACATAGTTTCATACATCGTCCGATATGACTTAACGTTGAAGGTTTTCCTTTATCCTGAGAAACGAATGTCTGGTAACTCTAAGCTCTATATACCCTGTAGTTATTTGAACATCATTTCATTCATCGTCCGAAAGGACAACGTTGGAGGTTTTCTCTTATCCAGAAAGATAAATGTCTGGTAACTCTAAGCTCTATGTACCCTGAGATCATTTGGACATAATTTCATTCATCGTCCGATGTGACTTAACGTTGAAGGTTTTCCTTTATCCTGAGAAACGAATGTCTGGTAACTCTAAGCTCTATGTACCCTGAGATCATTTGGACATAATTTCATTCATCGTCCGATATGACTTAACGTTGGAGGTTTTCCCTTATCCAGAAAGATGAATGTCTGGTAACTCTAAGCTCTATGTACCCTGAGATCATTTGGACATAATTTCATTCATCGTCCGATATGACTTAACGTTGGAGGTTTTCCCTTATCCAGAAAGATGAATGTCTGGTAACTCTAAGCTCTATGTACCCTGAGATCATTTGGACATAATTTCATTCATCGTCCGATATGACTTAACGTTGAAGGTTTTCCTTTATCCTGAGAAACGAATGTCTGGTAACTCTAAGCTCTATATACCCTGTAGTTATTTGAACATCATTTCATTCATCGTCCGAAAGGACAACGTTGGAGGTTTTCTCTTATCCAGAAAGATAAATGTCTGGTAACTCTAAGCTCTATGTACCCTGAGATCATTTGGACATAATTTCATTCATCGTCCGATGTGACTTAACGTTGAAGGTTTTCCTTTATCCTGAGAAACGAATGTCTGGTAACTCTAAGCTCTATGTACCCTGAGATCATTTGGACATAATTTCATTCATCGTCCGATATGACTTAACGTTGGAGGTTTTCCCTTATCCAGAAAGATGAATGTCTGGTAACTCTAAGCTCTATGTACCCTGAGATCATTTGGACATAATTTCATTCATCGTCCGATGTGACTTAACGTTGAAGGTTTTCCTTTATCCTGAGAAACGAATGTCTGGTAACTCTAAGCTCTATGTACCCTGAGATCATTTGGACATAATTTCATTCATCGTCCGATATGACTTAACGTTGGAGGTTTTCCCTTATCCAGAAAGATAAATGTCTGGTAACTCTAAGCTCTATGTACCCTGAGATCATTTGGACATAATTTCATTCATCGTCTGATATGACTTAACGTTGGAGGTTTTCCCTTATCCAGAAAGCTGAATGTCTGGTAACTCTAAGCTCTATGTACCCTGAGATCATTTGGACATAATTTCATTCATCGTCTGATATGACTTAACGTTGGAGGTTTTCCCTTATCCAGAAAGATAAATGTCTGGTAACTCTAAGCTCTATGTACCCTGAGATCATTTGGACATAATTTCATTCATCGTCCGATATGACTTAACGTTGGAGGTTTTCCCTTATCCAGAAAGATAAATGTCTGGTAACTCTAAGCTCTATGTACCCTGAGATCATTTGGACATAATTTCATTCATCGTCTGATATGACTTAACGTTGGAGGTTTTCCCTTATCCAGAAAAATAAATGTCTGGTAACTCTAAGCTCTATGTACCCTGTAGTTATTTGAACATCATTTCATTCATCGTCCGATATGACAACGTTGGGAGTATTCTCTTATCCTTAAAGATGAATGTCTGGTATTTCTAAGTTCTGTGTACCCTGTACTCATTTCACCAATTTCATTTCGATTCTTATTAAAATATCAGGTATTCAAGATACTTTTATGCGAAATGAAATGTACGAGGGTTGGATTTTTTGTTGTACATTTTAATGATATCTAGCTTGTGGTTGGTGGTACTGGAGTAGTCTGACTAGAGCGACATGGTGCCATACGCATTATTCACCTGGCGGTACGCAATTGGAGGGAAGAGGGAATATTTTTTGTTCCATTTATACCCCTCCTTTAATTCTTGTTAACTCGTATTCGTTGGGTTTTAAGCATTAGATCACGCTCACATTCACACTCTCATTCATACTTCCAGACTCTGGGAAAGGTGGGGAATCATCTTGACTGGAGAAAAATCACCAACCCCAGCCGGGAATTGAACCCGGGACTCCTAGCAGGGCAAGAAGGTGCTCTACCGACAAGAGGCTAATTGTAGTGTGTTTACTGTGCTTACATGGATCTCAAGTTGCAGCAGTACGCGTGAGTGAGAGTTTGCCTTCTTCTTGATAAAACCTTATCACAAACATTGGAAATGTTGCAGCAAGATTACAAAGGGAAAGAAACTACAAGTTTTTGAGTGGTGTAAACGAGTTTTGGAGGGTCAAAATGACCTTGCGGATGCTCCATGCCTTAGAAAGCCCTAAATTTCGAAGACTGGAACCAATGTCAACGCAGTTGATGTCACGTTGCGGGACGACCGTCATTTATCGGTAATATAGGCTGCAGAGATTATGAATATTTCCTACGGAACAGCTGAAGACATTGCACGAAATATTCTAGAGTATAGAGAAGTTGGAGTGAAGTGGGTGTGATAAGTGACGTACGGAAGGCGCGCCATGTCAACAATGAAAGAACAGTCATCACATGCACAAATCCCGGTTTCATCACTGTGACGCAGAGACAAAACACGCAGTTCCCAATGTCAAGTCCAAGGCCCAAAAAGGCCAAATTTCAGCCAAGTGCTGGAAAAGTCATGCATACTGTCTTTTTCGATAAGCAAGACATTGTGAACGATGACATGATAGATAAGCAAAGTACTGGAACTGCGAAATACTATTGTGAGGTATTGAAGGGATCTTATGGAGGAAAATTACATAAAAAGGCCACATCTTGCTCAAATGGGATGAATCCTTCATCATAATAATGCACCGCCCATCACGCCATCAAGACTAAAGATACAATTATTGAATTAGGCATTGAGGTGATGCCACATCCACCTTCTCACCGCCGTATGACTTACACTGTAGGGAAAAGTAGCTTCATGATCGTTATTTTCTGAGTGATCGAGAGTTAAAGAATACAATTTCGGATGTACTCAACAAATTACCAAAAGGGCGCTTCAGGGGTAATTTAAACATTGGACTCAACGCCGGAATCAATGTATCTGAGGGAGATTACTTTGAAGGTCCGTAATGCTATTTGAATAAATGGAAGTAGTATTTTCCAGTAAAAAATAATTCAGGTCATTTTATAATGCACTTATATACATGGTGAACATAAAGTTATGATTCATTTTCAAGAAAACGTAATATTAGATTGAAACAATTACAGGTATTGTAAACCATATGACATGGTAACACGTAATCCATGAACGTTTTTTCTTAGTCTCATTCGATATGACCACCTTGCACTTCCGTATAGGTTTCCCAGCGATGTACTGCTGCCTCAAATACTTTGTTCAGCATTGCAGGTGTGATGTTGCGCACTACTTGTCTGATACGCTCCTTAAGAATGGCAATGGACGTGACTTTATCTTTGTAGACTTGTGATTTCACGTATCCCCATTCAAAAAAGTCAAGAGGTGTCAGATCTGGGATACGTGGCGCCATATGCGGTGCAAACCCCTGCCAATCCATCGGCTGGGAATGTGGTATCCAGGTACTCCCGAACAATCAGGAGGGGCTCCATCCTGTCGGAAAACCAGTTTCCAAAATGCCATCCTGCTGTAATTGTGGTTGAGGGAAGTTGTAGCATATCAAGGTACGAAATGCCTGTCACTGTTCTCCAAAGAGGAATGACCCATACACCTTCGATTTTGTCAGCCCCAACCACACATTAACTTCTGGGGTGTTTCGTTACCACTCCATGATCGCATTTAATTGTTCATCCGCCCACACTCTGCAGTTTGTCTGCTGATCATGCCACATGTGTGGAAGATAACCTCATCGCTAAACAACACATTTTGTAACAAATTGGCTTCTTCAACTGCCCTCAAATAACACATTGCTTCGCGACAAGCGTAGTCTTCCCGTTCCAGTGCATGTCGAATTTGGAGGCGGTATGACAGTTTTCTTTTAAGTTAAATGCAGAATCTTCCATATTGTCGATTGTGGTACACCCAAATCTTGACTTAGCCTCCTTGTTGATGCTTTCCGACTTCTGGTCACAGCATGGCTTACCTGTTACACAGTTTCATTGGTCACCCGAGGACCACCGGCACATTTCACGTCTTGCACACTGCCTGTTCTTTGAAATTCCTGCATCAGTAACCTGATATTAGCCCTTGTAGGAACGGGTTTAGGATTTTCCGATCAAAATCCGCTAGAACCTCCTGATATGTAAAGCCCCTCAAACGTGCAGAAACAACAGCGATTCGTTCTTCAGTTGACAGCATATTTCAGTTAATTGATGGAAATTAATCATTTCTCCACACTGGCTAGTGTGGAGAAATGATTAATTTCCATCAATTAACTAAAATAATAAGAGTTAAATGATGAAGCCTGGGACTTAAGTACTTACAATAGTAAGTCGCCACGAACGGTGTATCTCGGATGCGAGAGCCCCTAGTGGTCTACCGGGGAAATATACGAGTCAAATGGAGAATTTAATGTCATGTCGGCACGTTGGCCATAGTAGCACAATGGTAGTGCGGCTGGACGGAAACCAGAAGATCCGTGGTTCAAATCCCGGCTATGGCAGTGAATTTTTCATGTTGACTCTATCCATCAAATATCTTAGCCTATATCCGGCTAGTGTGGAGAAATGATTAATTTCCATCAATTAACTAAAATAATAAGAGTTAAATGATGAAGCCTGGGACTTAAGTACTTACAATAGTAAGTCGCCACGAACGGTGTATCTCGGATGCGAGAGCCCCTAGTGGTCTACCGGGGAAATATACGAGTCAAATGGAGAATTTAATGTCATGTCGGCACGTTGGCCATAGTAGCACAATGGTAGTGCGGCTGGACGGAAACCAGAAGATCCGTGGTTCAAATCCCGGCTATGGCAGTGAATTTTTCATGTTGACTCTATCCAGCATATTTCAGATTTCCTGTAAAAGAAATTCAAAATCAACCGTTTTCCCCAAAATGAATCGAGACTTTATGTCCTACCTGTATTATCTTGAAATGTCTGGAGGTGTCCTCAAAAGTGCCCTTCATTCTGCATGACTTTTGTATAACTGGTAAACAGTAAGAGATAGACAAAATATTACCTACTCAACGATCTAGTTAAAACGCAGAATTGTCCCCTTGTTTTTATTTTATTTATTATTTCTTCTTCTTCTTCTTCTTCTTCTTCTTCTTCTTCTTCTTCTTCTTCTTCTTCTTCTTCTTCTTCTTCTTCTTCTTCTTCTTCTTCTTCTTCTTCTTCTTCTTCTTCTTCTTCTTCTTCTTCTTCTTCTTCTTCTTCTTCTTCTTCTTCTTCTTCTTCTTCTTCTTCTTCTTCTTCTTCTTCTTCTTCTTCTTCTTCTTCTTCTTCTTCTTCTTCTTCTTCTTCTTCTTCTTCTTCTTCTTCTTATTATTATTATTATTATTATTATTATTATTATTATTATTATTATTATTATTATTATTATTATTATTATTATTATTATTATTATTATTATTATTATTATTATCATTATTATTATCATTATCATTATCATTATCATCATCATCATCATCATTATTATTATTTTGTGAAGATGAACATTTCCGAGGTAAACCTTGCAGTTTATTTGAATTTTTAAACACTCATACTTTTCGTAAATATTAAGTAGCTATTATTTTTCATGTCCTGGCAAAGAGAACAAAATGTCAAAGGGCTTGAAAGATTCGATTACCACTTAAACCTAGCATATTCTTCTATTCTCAATCTGTCTAAAAGAAATATGTAATAAAATATATTATATAGTGATCAGTTAACGTGACTGGACTTAACTGAACTGCGCTACACGGAGGTTCAAACTTGGTCTATTGTACCTATGTCCCAAGTGGGGCATCCCGGGAGGAAGGATGAGGTGAGAGGGGAGAGACGGCGGTCGTCCCTAGGAGCCACAACAGTGCAGAGTGCAGGGTTCCTACACTTTACCAGTTGAAAACTCCCCGGGAGGCCAGTTCAACCAGCATCCCACCCTACTGTGGTCCGGAAATGGCCTCACCAGGCCGGCCCGGAAACGGAGACAGTCCCACCGGAGGAGGAAGCTTTACCAAGAGCATATGCAGCGCCGAGACTCCCGCCAAAAGAGACCACGAGATGAGAGATGATGTGAAATGGTAATGGAGAAGAAATTGAGGGACAGGAAATTCGGGGGATGTAATTAACCTACCCAGCATTCACCTAGCGACCCGGGAAAATCCCCGAGAGAGCCCATGGGTCAGGTAGGTCGCCTACGGTAATCGAATCCGGGCCTCCCGAACGCGGGCCCCAGACAAGCCACCTGAGGCATCCGCTTGGATGCACGAGAACAAGTTATTAAGGATGGCATATAAAAGAGTGAGTAGAGAAAGTCATGTGAGTACATACTCATATATTTGTATGTTTCTGGCGATGCAGAGAAATTTCGAAGTCGTGCGTCAGCACATAAAACATTTGACTATCACATTTGGCTACTGTATGCTGTAAGCTTGAAACTTGGTCCAAAATGTGATGATGTTTATACTGCGCTGGTAAATTGAGTGAAACAAGGCAGAGCTTGTGCGGACCCCTACCCCAGTATCATCCGGGAAATGGTGGTCTTCAATGACGTGTCTCACAATCACAAGTCTTTCCGCCTCATGCTAGTAGTGCTCACTTGGATATTTTGTCTCTCTCTATTACGTACTAACAAAACCGTTGTCGAGAGATATTTCAAAACGGTATATTTCCCAAGAAATAGCTCTAATGTTACTGGCCACAATAGCATGTGTCTAAGATATTTTAGTGGCATATGAAATGGGAGTGTTCTCAGAAACACGCTTCATTCCGGATAGCTTTTGTATAACTGGTAACCCGTAAGAGATAGACAATTTTTGTTGCAATTTACGTTGTTATATCGTACGATGAATGAAATGAGTGAAATTATGCTCAAATGAGTCCGGGGTCCATGGAGCTTAGAGTCACCTGACATTCGTCTTTCAGGATGAGGGAAAATCCCGGAAAATACCTTATCCAGGTAATTCACCCTGACCGAGATTTGAACTTAGGACCTCTTGAACGTGAGGAAGACAGGCTACCATCGCTAGCGAGGCGGGCAAAGATAGACAAAATATTACTACACAAGAAATATAGATATTTTGAAACACACACTTTGCGTTAAATAAAAATTTGAGCCTGCCTTGGTAGCGTGGTGGTAGCATATCTGGCTCACGTTCAAGAGGTCCCGAGTTCGAATCTCGGTCAGGGTGAGTTACCTGATTAAGGTTTTTCCGGGGGGTTTCCTTATCCTGAAGGTCGAATGTCGGGTAACTGTAAGCTTCATGGACCCTGGGCCCATTTGAGCTGGGTGAAATGATGCTCAAATGAGCCCGCGGTCCATAGAGCTTAGAGTTACCCGACATTCGTCTTCTCAGGATAAGGGAAAACCTCGGAAAAAGACCTTATCCAGGTAACTCAACCTGACCGAGATACGAACTCGGGACCTCTTGAACGTGAGGCAGACATGCTACCACCACGCTACCGAGGCGGGCTTGGAGGGGGATGCAGTCCCCTTAGTAATAATATTATTTGTACCTCTTTAACTCATTACCTTTCTTAATTTGACATTCAAAATACTTCAAAAAAATACAAAATATATACTTACATTCAGAATACATTCAAATAGTGTTTATGACTATTAACGGACGACCAGTACATATGTGGAACCCAGAGGATTACACAAAAGAATGGATAAGAAGTCGTAGGCATGCTGAGAACAACCAAAGCAGGAAGGAGAATCTACAAGTGCAGAATTCTAATCGGTTCTCCAGCATCTGGAACATTTTTTAAGTGTGCGTCCCCCCACTTTTTTGTTAGGAATACGGCCCTGGTTATCTGGATAAATGACTCACCACCGTTTTCCCTTATTCTGAAAGAAAATGTCCGGTAAGTCTAAGAACTACGGACACTGGCCTCATTTTAGTATCATTTTATTAATTTCTTTCATCCTCTGCTTGTCCGCCTCTCTACAGAGTGGTATGAAGTTCATAATATGATTAATCATCTCCAAAATTTAAATAAACATTTTGTTCAATGGTTTGCATCCCACTGTGAAATTTCTGGGAATGAGCAAGAGAATATGTTGGCCAAGAAAGTTTTCAAAATTGCCCAACTGAATTAAATATTCCCTATGAAACAGTTTAAACATTAATTAAAAATATTTTCACAATCAATTATAAAAACTTTATTTGGAAGGCTCAAAGAAGGATCACAGAAGGAAGACAATCCCAGATCTGATTAGAAAATCATCTGTTGCAAGTTCTGATAAATCACAGGCCATGATTGAGAGGGCATTTGAAAGGCTGAGTGCAACAGTGGTCTAACGCACGTTTTTTAATGAAGTTGAGATATTGTACTGCAAAGCTGACAGTAGCCATTTACTACAGTTTGAGAGCAAGAAATCAAGTTGCTGCCAATGTGCAAAAAATAAATTTCTTTCAGTATATATCGATTATAATAGGTAGTTCAAGGTTAGTGAAAGAGATGGCATTGGAGAGGGTTAGACCACTGTTGCACTCAGCCTTTCATTTGCAAGATTCAATCAATGACTTCCCTGCAGTGCTTTTCTGTGGTAAAGATGACTTAATGTAACTGGTCATCTAAATGTATGTGAAATTCTAAGAAATCAAGAAAATTTGGTTTCCAAATACTAGGTGGCAAGAAGAAGAATGACTATAATCAAATTCTAAGCATTAGAGACACACACACACACACACACACACACACACACACACACACACACACACACACACACACACACACACACACTTCCTGTTTGTGAAAAGTGTAACTATTTGAAAATTTATTCCAATAACAACGAATATCTCGCAAACGATTAACTCCTCACAAAAACAATTATTTTACATAAATTGTGTACTTTAATATTTTTACGTTTTTGGTGCACTAGATTTTAAGAAATATCGTTACAGCTTTTTTAGAGAAAATAAGGAAGTGTAGTATGAGAATTTTAGTTATTGGAACATACTGAGCTGAATACAAGTTTGGTTATCAAGATTATTCTTAAAGTATATTATAATTTATAGAGTCGACATGAAAAATTCAATGCCATGGTCGGGATTTTAACCACGGATCTCCTGGTTTCCGTCCAGCTGCTCTAACCCATTGAGCTACCATGGCCAACGTGCCGTCCTGACATTAAATTCTCCAATTGACTCATATATTTCCCCGGGAAACCACTAGGGGCTCTCGTATCCGAGATACACCATTTGTGGCGACTTACTATCGTAAGTATTTGAGTCCCAGGCTTCATCATTTAACTCTTAATATGTTGGTTAATTGATGGAAATTAATAATTTTTTCATGGTGACTATCTATACAAAACCTTAGCCTATATACGGCTAGTGTGAAGAAATGATTAATTTCCATCAGTTAACCAATATATTATAATTTGTTCGCAGACACAATAAACACGCCTTCATCTTTTTCTGAATATGCCTTTTGTGTATTCAAAACATATACTTCCCGTAAATATCGAATTTTTTTAAGTGGAGTGGCCATCTAGAGAAACTGTGACACATTAAACATCTCCGGGTTATGTTCCAAGTCGAAAGGAGGATTTGCTTTTAACAAAGTGATTAGTAGAAACAAGGGGGGAAACAGTTGAGTAAACGAGGAAACCAAACAACTGTAAGAGGATTAAATTTATCCAATTTGACAATCGATACAGCACCAAAAGTAGGTGAAGTTTCACAAGATGCCTCTGGGATTGCTACTGTCCAAGCAAACAAATCTCCCCCTCCCCCTCCCTCTCTCCAGAAAGCACTACCAGAATTTATCTGTGCTCTTACTTCAGAATTGCTCAAAGCTTCTCTCTCTAGTTTCTTTTCCTCGCTTTGCCGCGGGCTCGTGCAGTCGTCTCTTGTGTATGTAATGTGTGTTCATTCGATATGCGTTTGCATCCAGATTTTCATTGATATTTGAGCATTCAAACCAATAGCAAGAATATATCAGAAATGTCTAATTAAACAGAAGGAATTATTTGATGTAAATTGTGTGTTTTAATGAGATGTTACATTCTCTGGATAGTAAGACCTTGTCTCACTCAAAAAAGAATACTTTTGGTTCTATTCAAGATATACACTTAAGATATATAATTCATTTGCTACGAAAATATCTTCAACATAGATATTTTAATTAAAATCGTAAGATAACATAAAACTTCTCGAAAAACGTTCCATTTATGAGGGGGATATGAAAAGTTTCCAACCTAAAAAAGATACAAGAACTTTTTTTTTCTTTCAGAAATTTTATTTTTATTTTTCAACATAGTCTCCTTGTAACTCTACACACTTCTCCCAGCGATGCTCCCATCTCTGTAACCCGTTCCAATAGTACTCGGCGTTTTTCTCTGCTAAATAATAGTTCACGAAGGTGATGCCTCTTCATTTGACGAAAATCTGTCCTCCGAGCGTAATTTTCAGATGAAGGAACAAAAAGAAGTCGCTTTGGGCTAGATCTGGTGAGTAAGGCGGATGGTCAAGCAGTTCAAACCGTAATTCGTGGATTTTCGCCATTGCAACCGCTGAGGTGTGAGACGGTGCGTGGTCGTGGTGAAACAGGATTTTCTTTTTCTGCAAATGTGGCCGGTTTTCCGAAAGTTCTGCCTTTAGCTTGTCTAGTAATGATGCGTAGTATGCTCCTTAATGTTTTTTCCTTTTTGAAGATAATCGATTAAAATAATTCCATGACTATCCCAAGATACAGTCGCCATCTCTTTCCCAGCCGAAACAAAACAGTTTTTGCTTCTTTTGGAGCCGCTTCTCCCTTTGCAGTCCACTGTTTAGATTGTATCTTTGTTTCGGCCGTATAATAGTGTATCCAGGCTTCATCTACAGTAATTAATCGGTGCCAAAACTCGGATTTATTGTGCCTACGCTGCGCCAACAGAGCATTGGAAATGTTCATTCGAACACGTTTTTGGTCTAACGTGAGCAAACGCAGCACCCAACGTGGAGACAGCTTTCTCATGTCTAAATGTTGATTTAATATGTGACAAACATGTTCTTTTAACATGTTCATAGCCTCTGACATACAAACACGACTATTAGTATTATCTGCATCTCGCTGCTCATCAGTACGGTCAGCGCGTGACGTAGCTCGTCGCACATTTGACTGACTTCAACGACCTAAGTCAGATCGTCTTCTCCTTGGCAAAGTAAATACGTTTCCACGAACTTCACAAAGTCACAAAGGAATTTAATTAACTTTGTGTCAATTCAATTAACATTCACGAATTCACAAACACAAATTATAAAGAAAGTGTCCAAGGATTCACCAATATTTGACAATGTCTGTGATCAAATATTTATAGTGTTACAGTGCGTCCAGAAATTAATTTTGTGTCCAATCTTCGAAAGGATATAGTCATTCTATATAAAAAAATTATTCTTGATAACAAACGGTAAACGCTATTTAATAAACTGTGGTAAGTGAAATTGCTTTGAAGTCTTTGGCAAGGAATGGAATATATTTATATTTTGTAATGCTTTTGTTTCTTGAAAATAAAGGAAGATGTATGTGTTCCGTAAAACTTTGCGTATGTACTTTTATATTTAGTTAATAACCAGTCCTTATCACTTCAGGTTCATTTTCCTCGCCTTTTAAACCTTTCTTAGACATATACAAATATTTCAAAACCAAAATTAGGCAAATCGGTTCAGCCGTTCTCGAGTTTTTTGAGACTAACAAACGTCAATTCATTTATAGTTAAAGTAAGTCAAAATTGTACAGAGGTGGCCAAGTTATTAAACTAAGCTGAATTTCAGTCATAAAATTTAACATATATCAACCTAACTCCGATTTAGTGACAACATTGGATGTAACAATGATTGATTCATGAAAATCATTCAGGGATATTTTATGATGATTTTGGGGATGTTTTGTAAGTATATGTTGGTATAACTGCTAAGTTGACTGTCAGGTGCGGTGAGAGTACATTTAATGTGTGTATTTTATAAGTGCTCATGCAGATTTAATACACATTTCAAACGTTTATCTTTAGAATTTTTGGCTATACTTTGTCAATAGACTTCTTCTGTATTATACAAAAGTTTTTGAAGTTCTATGCACGCAGTGAAACGCTACAGAACCTGCGAGATTTAATGTTAAAGGAAATTTGAGGTTATGGGGAAGAAAAGTGACTTATTACCTAGAAAAATTGGTATTACAAGGACACTAACAGCAGAAGGACGGTATACATAAAATGAAGTAGCACAGAGACTCAAAATATAACAAAACTCTGTAAGCAGAGTTAAACAAATGGACGAAAACAATAAGATATATCAGGCACAGCACTGCGGTAGAAAAAGCAAGTTGAGCCCTAGATGTATAAGAAAAGTTATGGCTGAAGCACGCAGAAACCAAAAAGCCACTAGTAGAGACTTGAGGAATACTTTAGTAGCTAAAGGCTTAGAAGTATCAGCAAGAACTATCAGGAGAACCCTGTTCGATGGCGGTTTGAATGCTCGAAGACGCAGAAGAAAAGGAAAGCTCACACCAGATATGGCAAGAAAGAGGCTCGACTCGGCGAAGGGACATGGTCTTCTGATGACTGGAAAAGGGTAATTAAATTGCTACATTGTGTTCTGTTTCTCACAAAGATAATTTCATTTAATAACCACATTCAACCTTCATAGACCATACAGTAGTATTATTTGGGATAAGTTATTAAGTATATTGTTGACCAATAGCTGCAATTAATATGGATTTCTCTATCCAGGTGTGCTTTAGTGATGAATCCAGGTTTGAGGTTACTGAAGAAAGCAATTAGTATGTCCGGAGGACACCTGAAGGAGAGTTTCATCCTCAGTATGTGCAACCAGCTGTGAAACACCCTAGAAAGATGATGGTCTGGAGCGTTATGTCTGTCCATGGTATTGGAAGATTGTACATTGTTGAGGGCCATGAGGCAAGATCAGTACCTAGGAGTTCTTCAAACTCGACTTCTACCCAAATAAGGGATTGGTTCGGAAATTATTCATGTATCTTTATGCATGATGGGACATCGTGTCACAAAGCCAAGAAAATAACACAATATTTACGTGATTTAGATGTTTCAGTGCTTCCATGGCCAGGAAATAGTCCTGATATGAACCTGATCAAGAATTTATGGTCCACTGTGAAGAAGAAAATCAAGAAAACCCACGTTACAACTAAAACCCAACTTATCGACACAAATATCTAGCATCGTAATGCGGATATTACAAATAAGTGTAAAACGTTGGTTGAGGGCATGACTAACCGATAAATATGTTAATTTCCAACAAAGGAATATATACAAGGTATTGATTCAAGTTTCTGTGTCATATATATGTATCTGAGAGCTGATGTATAAAGGTTAAGTAAATAAAGAAGGTTTTCAGAGCTTTAGTCTAATAATTTGGCCACCTCTGTAATTCTACATACCGAAACTTTCTAATAACCTTGTAATTATAAAGTGTTGCTGTATTTCCTTTGTTTTTATGTTGCAATCATATATTTTTTTTTAATTTACCTCCTCCAACGTTAAGTCATATTGGACGATGGATGAAATTGGTGAAATGACGCTCAAATGAATCCGTAGTCCATGGAGCTTAGAGTTTACCCGACATTCGTCTATCAGGGTAAGGGAAAACCCCGTAAAAACCTCATCCAGGTAACTCACCCTAACCGAATCAAGTTTGTAACAAGACATATTAGATAATTGCATAAATAGGGAAAACTGTTATTAGACAGAAATCAGTGAACCAATTTTATATAAAATGAAAACATTTGTTTGTCTCTATGATCTCTATCTTCCAAAATGTTAATTTGATGGTCTAGAAGTTACACTATGTCAAAATTATGCAGATATCTATGGAATAAAAAGAGAAAAAGTTATCATTTAACTTACTATAATTATCTAAACTCGATCATTCTGAGCAATGTTTCTTGCAGCATTTTCAGAATTTGGGATATTGTCAGGGAGAGTTTAAGAGTTGCGCTGAAGCATCGGTTCTTTTGCCCCCCCCCCCAAACGTTAGTTAGTAGATTATTAAATACCTACAGGAATAAGCTGAATTACACAATAATGTACTAATAAAGGTTACATGGCTGGCCCCATAGCTCAGTCGGTAGAGCACCTGCCTGCCGTGCTACGGTCTGATTTTTAAAAGAGGATACGTGAAGGTCGTCAGGCAATGGACGCGAACGGTAAGAAGGGAAGGTCGTTGCTATGGTAACGTAAACAAAGGTTGCCAGATTGTTACTCTGGTGAATCACATACTCCTCAGCTCAGTTTTCGCTAGTTGTATGCGGGAAACAGACTCTACCTAGTTGCGCTGTGTATTATTAGTCTACTTTGTTAAAACACAATTGAAATACGTTTTTATGGAAGCAAGACGTAGTGGCGGTAGGATTAGAGGTGGACCGAGGAATCATGGCCCAAGGCTTACGGTCGGGTTGTTACAAGCTAGAGAATTTGTCTGTTCTCTTAGAGAATTCTGCCAACAGGAAGACGAGACTTTGCTCCTTATGAATGAACAGCTTATTCCTTTTATCCAAAAACGACAGCCCCATGCTTGTATGTAAAAGAATTCCTGTGGGTCAAAATTCCGGCATATCGGCGGCGTTGATATGAACATGTTAATTAACAAAGTCGTTAATAATAGTATATTGCGATATTAATGTATACGGAACGAGGAAAGGTTTGAAAAAACGAGCCGCTTGCACCGAGTTTTTTCAATTTTCGATATTCCATTATGTGCTTACGACAAGTGTGTTGCACATTACTTTTTGCACTATTTGTATGTATGTCAATCTGAATTTTAGTAGTTAAGATATTAGCTGAAATATTAATAAATATAATTGAAGATAAATGTTAGATTTTAGAATGTGCATCGCGTATATGTGTTTCTATGGAGAAATACTTACCGCACTAGTGCGGGAATGTCAACTTAAGATGAATAGCAACAATAACGGTAAGTATGGAATATTAGGTACATAGTGCAAACAATTATTTAAAAGAACTTACACGTGTGAATACCCTACAACTCGGTGAATGTGTGAACAACTTATTTCTGTTTTTAAAGTAGGCTAATACAGATTAACTGTGCATATTTTTGTTACTGTGAGATAACTCGAACACTTGTTTATGTTTCGAGTGTTGAGAGGATAAAGAAAGGGCAACATTGCACTACCCACGTGGAGAAACAGTTCCCGGGTTCGATTCCCGGCGGTGGAGGTGGGGATTTTTCTCCGATCAAGATAATTCCTCATCTTCCCCAGAGTCTGGAATTATGAATGAGAGTGCGAATGTGTGCGTGATCTAATGATTAAAACCCAACGAATACGAGTTAACACCTTCGATATGTTCCAAAGAAGAACGGCCGCCGATATGACCATTGTAGTTAAAGGCGGGATATAAATGGAAGAAATAAATACATAAAAAAGTTGCATGTATATTTCAAACATAGGATATCCCGCGTGTCTTCTGCAACATCGGATACATTAGTGTTTCCGCAGGATCTTACAGCAAGAGGAGGTCAAGGCGCGTTTTGCTGCATTTCGCTACTTCCGCAGCGATTGTTACGTCATAGCAACATGTAGAATAGGTTTTTATACTGAGTCACTGCGCCGTATTGGAAAATGACCTGTGTCACGGCGAGGTGAGTAATGTAACAAATACTTGCATTTCACCCAATGAGGCGGTTCACACGTCAAAGCAGAACTATAAATATGCGAATAATGAATATCAAACACGTCAAAGCCCGCCTCTATAGCGTAGGTGGTAGCTTTTTGCCTCACGTTCAACAGGTTGCGAGTTCGAATCTCGGTCAGGGTAAGTTATTTTGATAAGGTTTATTTCGGAGTTTTCTCTTATTTGAAAGATCAATGTCAGGCAATTCTAAGCTCTATGGACCTTGGACTCAGTTCAGCATCATTTCACCCATTTTATTTCTCGTCTAAAGATACAAAGAAAAAAATAAGTTTTACAATATTCCAACGCAATTACTTGAACGAAATATTACTATACGAAACATTACCTTCAGCGTAAGTGTAAACCATAAATATATTGTGACGCAGGTGCTAAAAGGGAGATTGGCAACGAACAGTTGGAAACGACAATAGAGGTAAATAGACGCGGTAGCGCTCTCGCTTACAGCGAGACAGGTTATTAAAGTATTAGGATGTATTCCCTCTCCCCGACTAGAAAACTTTCTCAAATGCTCTGTAGAAAATTCCAGCGGCTGTATAAGCCAGCGAGTTAGTTGATTGTTGTGAGTTTCGTAGTGCACTTGAACGCGGTTCTAAAAGGATTTATGTGACGTATACTCAGTGCTGCTTTTGTGAGAGATTAGAGACATATGTTCGAGTCTTCAGCGAGAGAACCATCAGAAAAAGAGTCTACTGCGTGCGTCGTTCATTATGCGCGGCTACATCACGAACAAAACTGAAGTGATAGGAACAATTTAACCAGATCAGTAGTGAACTGACAATTAAATCTGAGGAAGAAAGAAAAAATTAGCGCACGGTAAAGCAAAGAGATACTCTCAAGGTATGAGTTGATATGTATGTGAGTAAGGATAGTTCTAATGCCACTGGAATGCCCGTTTCAAACTGATTTAATGACTGCTTCCTTTTATCACCACATCAAACTCGAAGTGGCCGACCAAGGTTATCAATATATCACTGTTCAGAGTTATCGCATGTAGACTGCTTAGTACGCGATAACACTTAAGTCGTTACGTATGAACCGACAGGTATCTTTTCCCATCGCTTCTGCTCTGTCGTCGCCCAAGACAAAGCTAGAGGACCGCCTTAATCGGCTGCCAGCCGCGGACTGTCTTCCCACACTATGCACAGCTGCGTGCGTTTGTCACTTTCACTTCTTGAAGCCCTGTCTTTTCACACCCAAAACTCATTTGTGACTATTTTGTCCACTGTGATTATTAGTCTCGGTCATGCCATTATTAGGGGTCCGAAGAATACCTATTCAAACGGAGTCAAGTGTTATCCCTTTAGAACCCTGCTAAGAACACTGTTTCTTACGTTTCTTTTGTTAAAATAGCCATATGTACCTGCCTGCATGTGTTGTAACCAAGATACCCAATTTCTTTTACTTATTGCATCCCTTAATTTCGGTATCAAATCTAAGTGAAGTCACGGGAAAAATAGAACTAGATCACATCAGTGAGGTGACAGTGTTCACCAACTGAAATCATAGCGGAAGTTGAACTAGTTCATGTCAGTGAGTGAGTGGGGAACTAAGTAAAATCCCAGTGAAAATTGAAGTAGACCATATTAGTGAAGCGACTGAGAAGAAAGTGAAGTCATAGTGAAAGTGAACTAGTTCAAATTAGTGAAGTTACAACACAGCTAAGTGAAGTCACAGTATATATAAGTGTGCAGTGTTCAGAAATATTAGTAAAGCATAAAGAAAACACAATGTTGCAAGAATGGGATCGATTGCTGGTGTTATAATAGGCAATGGTAAATAGGTGATTCAGAGACATAATACTCACATGACTTTCTCTAAAACTATTCTTATTTCTACACTTTATAAATAACGGATATAAACTTAGATTACATATTACGCTGTAAGCATAAGAAGGATGAAACTGATCGTTATGTGATGAACTTTGGGGTTCTTTGCATAACTAAATAACAGCTTATTACTTTAAAATACTATAAATTTTGAAAATTCCAACCAGTAAGAAAGAATATATCGAATCCTGTTATACTGTCCTGTGTATGGTTCAGGAATGCTTGGAAACATATCAAAATTTATACATTTATTATTTGATGCTTATTTCCTGTGTCTTGACTTTCAAGCACTGATTTAATGCCGCTGACACAGGGCTGAATTGCATTTATGATATTTTAAGGACTATGTGAATGCTTACGAATGCTTGGGAAATGTTAACGTAGCTTTTTGGCGTGGGATTGCCGATTTGTCACTGCGGACGCTATGTTGGAAGAAACGGTATTTAACGGCTGCATATTTTGGCAGCCGCGGGTTCTTCTGGGAGTCACCCTTGACTTTAGAAACCAGGGTCGTCATGTCACCTAATAGCAGAGGCTCATCTATATACAGGCCGCGCCGTGGCTCAGTGGTTAGACCGCTTGGCTCTCACCTAGGCGGCCCGGGTTCGATCCCAGGCGACCGCAAAGTGAGATTTGTTGTGGACAACACGGCGCTGGGGCGGATTTTCTCCGGGATCTCCGGTTTCCCTCGCCATCTCATTCCACCGGTGCTCCATCTTCATCTCATGTATCATCAGTGTCATCGCCTGTGGTGCCGTATGTAGTAAAAGCGGGCGTTAAACACTACACATTTCATTTCTCATCTATATGCATCCTCGACCAACAGGACCACACAACTGCTGAAGCTAAACCCCCATGTGGTGATTTGTATAACTATATAATTGTTATTATCATTTCATCACTAGGTCTCTATAAGACTTTGGGGCATCTTGCAGTTCAACATTAATAACTAGTCTAATAAATTATCATATAATGAGCTAAATATTGTCTCTACTTTGTTCTACCATTTTGCTCCCATTCTTTAAGTTACGCCCCTAGTTATAGTAGCCGCGTTTATTCCATTCCATATTACGTCAAAGCAAAAAGAAAGCTTTCACTTCTGACCACAGATCCTCACTTGGAAGCAATTATAAGGGTCCTCCACCCTCAAATATACGGGGTGGTTCTTCTCACTAACTTCCCCAAGTTAAAGCGCTGTTGCGATGTTTTTCTTGTGTCCTCAGACTGCGCAAACGTGCTTCTTATGTGTGTTAAATAAGCTTAAATTTATAGAAGTTACATGGTGTTTTACTTAATGTAGTTAGTGTAGTTTTATAAATTTATTAGTGTTTAATAGTTATTGGCCTACAGCACTTGCGTAATTTAATTAAGATGTGGAGACCGTGGGAATCGAACCTAACATGGATATACTAACATGGATTTCCATTCATACTTGTAATATATACCTAACAGTATTTCTAACTTTTCTCGAGTTCTATAGCGTTTATGACATTTAATTATTATGCGGAATTTTCGTGATTATTTATTTAAATTGTGTTTAACAGAAGGTCCTCACTCCCACCAAAAAACACACTGCTTAACTTTATTCAAACTTTTAAAATTAACAGACATCCTTGTAAAAAGATTCCAGCATTTAAAAAGAGTAATAGAGTTTCCTTACTAGTTTTTCTTTAATTCCTTAGTTCGTTTTTCTACTTTTGAGATATTTACTGCTTTGTTAAATCAACTGAAACTTGATTCACCACCTGTAGCTGCCATAGAATATAGGAAAATGTTTTAGGATAAATCGGCTCACAATTGCAATAAACAAAGCTCTAACGTGCAATCTTTGCTTATAAATTATTATTAACTATCAGAATATCTAAAGTGCTTCTTTAATTTACAAGTAAATATCCCTCACAAATTCATGCACACTAATGCAATTTAACCCTTTTGAAATTAAATGATGTTTTACTAAGCTTTCCCTGGATATTATGTTAATGATACGCATTTAGTTCATGTAGGTAATATAAGTACTATACCATAACAGCATAGGTAATATATCTCTTTTCAGTTGTTATAAAACGTTGTAACATTATGTATTATTATAGGCTACATTAATTATTTAAAATTTATTTGAAAATATCAATGAATATTTCGTACAGTGAATTCAGCTTGACTTTTTCTTCTTCTAAACGTTATTTTAAACAATGGCAACCCTGGGTATTCTCAGCTCTAAACACGTGTCTGACATTCTTCACCCCTCCACCCTAGTAAGTGTATCCTAAGATGTTTTTGATATGGTGGTTAGGGGTGAGAACAGTTTTTCCGTACAAAGCTAGTCGCCTGGGGATCCTTTAAGCGCGGTCATTATACCAGTAGATTGTAACATTATGGTGTAGTCGCCCAAATGACACCACTTAGCGTAACATTGCTTTCACAAAATGTAAAAATGCTCTTTAAGAGATTTATATCCTAAGAAAATGCTGAACTTGGATACGAGTTTGGTATTTAATCCATCTTTTGTTTTTAAGTTATCTTGTTTAGAGAGGTTTCTGTTCATTCAGTGAGCTTCATTTCGGTGAAGCCTCAGTAACAAGCTCTGGACGAAATAGAAAAAGTGGCTATCTTGACGACGGTGGAGCTGCGCCCCTGTTCAATAAAATCAATTCCAATGAAATGTTCGTAATGTTTACTTTCTCTTCTTTCTGCTTACAATGTGTAGAGGAAGTATTGTATTCTGCTCAAATATTGGATAACGAGATTTCATCAAAAATGCAAGTTATCAGACACCCTGGATAAAAATAAAAGAAAGGTCTATGCGTGCGATTTTGTTTGTGTGTGAACATCGTATCTCAAAAACTTAACATTGGTTAAGCAAAAAACTTGGTAGTCAAGTTCAGCGAGTGATGGATAATTTCCTAAAGAAGTGTCAAGCAGCGCGACAGGCGGCAGACGGCAACGAGTGCCGAGGGCGGAGACAGGCAAACCCTGCACAGCCGGTTAACATGTTTTTGGGTCTCTCTGTGTATGCATAAATATGCACAAATTAGATAAATACTCACTAACCCTTTATATATGCATTTATATGCACCACAAAACTTTCGTAATAAACTCCTTACAACCTGGAATAAACTTATTACTTACTTGCATACGAGTAACTATCAACAAATAAAACATGCAAATAAACATGTAATATTACTTACGAGGGTCGTTTGATAAGTTTAGTAAAAAGGAAAAAAAAAAAAAACAAGAATATATTTGTTTTTCTTTTTTCGTGAACGTCTTATTTCTCAATATGGTCTCCATTGATGGCTATACACTTGGTCTACCGATGTTCAGCTTTTTAATCCCGTCGGTAAAATAGGTTCCGTCAAGGTCTGCAAAATATAGTACAATTATCTTGAGGTGGCAGCTGAGTAAAGATGCATACTAAATGAAATAGTCTATAACCATGCCTGGAAGGAGAATGAGAATAATTTCTACATGTAGAGTTATTGATGGTGCATGTATCAACTACTCTACATGTAGAACTCATCCTCACTCTGCTTCCCAGTGTGGTAATATACTAATTCATTTAGTGTGCATCTTTACTCAGCTGCCACCTCAAGATAATTTGTGTATACTCGTTGACGGTGACTATCACTTCTTCATTTGATGAACATTTCTTACCACCAAGCCAAGTTTGCAAGTTTAGGAACAGAAAGAAGTCACTCGGGGCTAAGTCTGGTGAGTAAGATGGATGAGGAACCAATTCAAAGCCCGTCTTGATAGCGTGGTGGTGGAGTGTCTGCCTCACGTTCAAGAGGTCCTGAGTTCGAATGTCGGTCAGGGTGAGTTACATGGATATGGTTTTTCTGGGGTTTTCCCTTATCCTGAAAGACGAATGTCGGGTAACTCTAAGCTCTATGGACCCTGGGCTCATTTGAGCATCATTTCGCCCATTCCATTCATCGTCCGATATGACTTAACGTTGGAGGACGTAAAATTACACACACACACACACACACACACACACACACACACACACACACACACACACGCACGCACACACACACACACACACACCAATTCAAAGACCAACTCATGCACTTTTACCATTGTGATTGCTGATGTGTGCAATGGTGTTTATCCTGGTGAAAGATCACTTTTTTTGTGTTTCAATCTCGGTCTCTTTTCAGTCAACTCATATTGCAAACTATCCAACAATGAAGCATAATAGGCTGCACTTACGGTTATACCTTTTCCCAAGTAGTTATGAGGACTATTCCTTGAGAAACCCCCCCCCCCAAAAAAAAAACAGTGGCCATCACTTTACCAGCTGACAAAATGCTCCTTGCCTTCTTTGGTGCACTTTCACCAGCCATTATCCATTGTTTTGACTCTGGTTTGTAATGATGGATCCAAGTTTCATACATGGCCACAAGTCGGCACGAAAAGTATTGCGGATTGCTATTAAACATCGCCAGACACTCAGTAGAAGTGTTCTTCCTGATGCCCTTTTGGTCGACTGTGAGCAATCGCAGCACCCATCTTGCACACATCTTTTTCATTGCCAATTTTTCATGCAGGATATTGCGCACACACTCAGTTGAGATGCCTACAGCCTCAGCCATCTCACGAATTTTAATTCGACAATCCTGCATAACCAGATCGTAGATTTTTTTTCAGTGGTGTCCTGTGTGGTGACCCCAATTGAGCGAACAGAGCGCGATTCATCTTCGGTACTTCTACGTTTAAAGTCGTTGGTCTAAAAGTAAATGGTCTTCAATGTTGGTGCAGAGTCCGCATGAACTTCAATTCAGTTTTGACTTGTGCGTCCTTCAAATAAAAATGTTTAATAACAACATAAAACTTTTTTTTCAATTTTAAATCGCAGCTATCACACTGACTAGTTCAAATGGCTGTCAACATTGAACTGCGCTGCGGACCCCTAGCACTCGTGGTATCTTTGACGTTACTGGAGGAACCTCAGGCCGAACATTCGAGCCCCTCCCTCTGGGAGTTGTTCGGATTGGGTTGGTCTCGAGGGGGCAGATCGGGTAGGTCTTCGGACGGGGTTGAGGAAAGCCATTAATATTTCCGCGCACTAGCCTGCAGAGCTAGTAGAAGGTGCGCTAGATCGCCAGGCGGCCCCACCGAGGTCATATCGGTAGCCTTCCCATTTTGGTGTTGGCGCGCGTAAGTGGCGTATCCACTTCCATCCCGTCTTGAGTCCACAGGACCAAATGGGGGGCTTGTTAGTAATCCAGGTCTTGCCCTATGGAAAGCCCCACGGAGGCGCCGGGCGCCCTTTTGGGACAGCTCGGTAACTTCTTGGTCAGGGTCCTTGGTCCTACGGGTCCAGGACTAATTGGTGTAGATCATCTGCACTCAACTCAACTGTCAACGTTGAACTGTATATTGTAGCCACGTCTAGATCGAGTTTGAATACTCCACTTAGCACCATTAATTTTTATACTCCATGGAGTTAGCACCGTTTATATTCTGTGGAGTAATAACTTTCCACCAATTCGCCCAGTTGGAAAACTTTCGTTAAGTATCTTGGTGTTCTACTCGACATCAAATTGACGAGGAGAGACCACATTACATATGTGGCTAATAAAGTTAGTAAAAGAATGGGTATGCTCTATCCTCTCTATAACCGACGATCGGTGATGTCTCTGCCTATAACACTGCTCCTGTATAAGCAAGTACTCCGACCAGCCATCATATACAGATGTATTTTTATATGTTGATAGATGGAGAGTTATGCGCAGTGGTATCTGGACGAGTCCACCTCAGAACGGTTGCAACTGGAGACGAGGGCAGGTCAGTTGTGTATCAGTTCGAGCAAGTAAACACGTGCAGAGCTAATACTAACACTAGAGCTAATACTCGGTAATACTACAGCTTGTTTCAAAATGTGCGTGTCTCCTGGTTCCAAGAGAGCATTTAGAAATGACGCCTCCTAACAGCACATTAGGAAATAAAGTGCTACATTTAAAAACACGAGAAGTAATAACCAATGTCTATAGATGTATAAAAAAGGAACAACGGTCTGGATCTGCTACTAAAATCTGTGAAAGGACATCTGAGGCAACAGTTGTGTCTGAAAGTATTTTAGGTGAGTTATTAAGGAAAGGAAAGCCATTGGTGCTAGTACAACAACGTCCTTCTCTATGCCCAGTAAACAAAGATTAAGAACATGCACAAAATCTAATTGGGATGTTTTAATTCACAAGTAGTTAGGCGAACTATGAATAATTTTTAAAGCCCAGAAAAACAAAGACCAGCTCTGAATAAAGTGCTTATGAAGCTTCAAAATTTTATTGACTTCCAAGGCAGTGTCTGAACATTAAGAAGAGTTCTTTTGAAGCTAGGATTTACGTGGAAAAAAAAACCACTAAGCGTGACAGACAAATTTTAATAGAACATCGTACCAAACGGGCAAAAAGGCGAAATATTCAGAGATATCGGTGTGAAGTTTATATAGTTTATATGGATGAAACTTATATCAATTCAGCACATACCAGACCATATGCCTGGAGTAAAATTCGTTACAGGAACTCTGCAGCGATGTTGAAAGGCCGACTGTAGGTTATCATACCTGCTGAGGAGAACAGGGTTTTGTTATAAAACGCCTACTATTTAAGATCGAACAAAAGCGTGGAGATTACTACCATAGTAAGAATTACAACTTAGTTTATAAGAGCTGCAATATTGGCTCCGAGAGTGAGATTTGCTTTTAGACACCTTATCCACCTTACTCCCCTCTCGTATTCTTACGCGTGTGACGCATTGTAGCATAGGTGCAATAACCCCGCCACAGTTGCTACTCATCCCTTCCGCGCAGGATTCCTATCAAGATAAAATAATACATCTATACGCCAGTGAAATATGGGGAGTAGCAGCCAAGTCTCACCTACACCGCCTTTAAATTCTACAATCCCGATTCCTCCACATTGCCACAGACTCTCCTTGGTACATCCCCTATCTAGTTATCCGACGTGACCTACGTATCCCCTCAATAACAGACTACATCCATACCCTTTCACGTTCCTTCTATCAGAACCTCTCCCACAACTTCAACTCCCTCATCCGCGATCTAGGTGAGTACGACATCGATCCTGGAGAGCGCTACAAACGCCCGAGACTGCTTCTAGGCAGATAAAATAATACATAAGATGGCTTATATATAACTCCAACCTCATCTCCTGCCGCATATTATCCTTCCTTACAAAACACTCCACTGCCAGTAGAGGGCCTAGCTCTGATCTGGTTTGAGACCGAAGGTCTGACATTCAGATCTTCAATGTCCAGTCGTGATGGTGCGAACCTTAATGCGGCACCGGAAATTCTTATCTCACTCGCCAGGCCCTGATTGTAGCACATTCAAATTTTCTGTACAATCTTTTGAATAATCAAGTTCTTCATTCCTTCATGGAAATTTACCAGACTTATCAAATGACGCTTCGTACAAGACGTTATCTGTAGGAAGAGTTTGTACAGGAGTACAGCAAGTCATGTAAGTGCAAAAAATGAGAATATTCTTATTAAATAATTTCTAAGCGTTGCCTTTTCGTAATTTTGCGGCAGTAAATCATAGGTAATGGACTGTGCCACACGATATACACGTACATCGAGTGACCATCAAGTTAATTAAAGCTAGCACAGGCTACCGCAACCTGTTTCTGCGGTGAATGACATTTCCCATTAACACGTGAACAAATTGAAATTGCGGAAGTGTCGAGAACCATTGATCCGGACGACGTAGGTTACGTTTTCATTATTAAAGCAAATCCGAGAGCGCTGCTGTAGCATCCATATTTAAACCTCAGGTAGGAGCACCGACCATATAAGCTCTACAAAACTGCATCCAAGGAAAACTTAGATGTACTCACATGACTTTCTCTTTCTTACTCCTTCAATGCTATTCTTTCAAACTCTAAACATTACCATATTGTTAATTCTCTTGTAGTTACAAGACAATATGGGAATACATTAGACTTTAAGTGATAGTCAGATGTTTTAAACCTCATCGCTCCTGATGTCTTTCAAATTACATTCTCCTTGCATGTCGCAGAGATAAAAAAAAAGCGCTTCCTATTAGAAATGCGGACAACTAACAGCAAATTTCTCGGAAATAGCTCATTCTACAAAAAATGTATTTTATGAACAGAACCTAAATTAACTGCCTAGTAAGATTCTGTCTATCTCTTACTGTTTACCACTTATACAAAATATATCCTAGGACTTTATTGATTTTTCTCAGGAAATCCAAGGTAAACATTTTGGAAGGTGTTAGGAAAAGGCCTGTAGATGTTTTATAGATAAGGTATAATTTTGGTATCAAAAACCTCAAAACGTATTTCCGACGAATTTATGGATGGAGTGCGATGTTGCACCTACCTGCCATAGGTTAACTTAGACACCGCTACCGCAGCGTATCTGTCTGACATTCAAGAGGTCCCCAGTTCGAATCTAGGTTAGGGTAAGTTATCTGGATACCTTATCCGGGGTTTTCTCTTATCCTGAAAGATGAATGTCTGGTAACTCTAAGCTCTATGTACCCTGGACTCATTTGAACATTATTTCATTCACCGTCCGATATGACTTAACGTTGGAGGTTTTCTCTTTTCCTGAAAGATGAATGTCTGGTAACTCTAAGCTCTATGTACCCTGTACTCATTTGAACATTATTTCATTCATGATTTAACGTTGGAGGTTTTCCCTTTTCCTGAAAGATGAATGTTTGGTAACTCTAAGCTCTATGTACCCTGTACTCATTTGAACATTATTTCATTCACCGTCCGATATGACTTAACGTTGGAGGTTTTCCCTTATCCTGCAAGATGAATGTTTGGTAACTCTAAGCTCTATGTACACTGTACTCATTTGAACATCATTTCATTCATCGTCCGATATGTGATAACGTTGGAGGGTTTTCCCTTATCCTGAAAGATGAATGTCTGGTAACTCTAAGATCTATATACCCTGGACTCATTTGTTCATCATTTCATTCATCGTCCGATATGACAACATTGGAGTTTCCCTTATCCTGAAAGATGAATGTCTAGTAACTCTAAGCTCTATGTACTCTGGGCTCATTTGAACATCATTTCATTCATCGTCTGATATGACTTAACGTTGGAGGTTTTCCCTTATCCTGAAAGATGAGTGTCTGATAACTCTAAGCTCTGTGTATCCTGTACTATTTGAACATCATTTCATTTATCAAAAGAATGCTTCAAATCCCGGTCATGGCGTTGAATTTTTCAGTTTGACTGTATCTACTCAAAACCTTAGCCTATATATAGCTAGTGAGAAGAAATGATTAATTTCTGTCAATTAACTTAAATAATAAGAGTTTAATGATGAAGCCAGGGACTCAAGTACTTACAATAGTGAGTCACACAAACGGTGTATCTCGAATACGAGAGCCCCTAGTGGTCTACCGGGGAAATATATGAGTCAATTGGAGAATTTAATGTCATGACGGTACTTTGGCCATGGTAACTCATTGGTAAGAGCAGCTGGATGGAAACCAGGAAATGCGTGGTTCAAATCCCGGCCGTGGCATTGAATGTTTCAGTTTGACTCTATTCAGAATCTTAGGTTATACACGGCTAGCGTGAAGCAACGATTAATCTCTATCAAATAACTTAAATTTTATGCATCGTTCGACAAGACTTAACAATGGGAATTTTCTCTTATCCTGAAAGATGAAAGTCTGGTAACTCTAAGCTCTATGTACCCTGTACTCATTTGAACATCATTTTATTCATCGTCCGATATGACATAACGCTGGAGGTTTTCCCTTGTCCTGAAAAATGAATGTCTGGTAATTCTAAGCTCTATGTAACCCTGGACTTATTCTCTCATTGTCCATTTTGGACTTAACGTTGGAAGACGTCAATAAACGAAATTAATGTGAGATAAAATAAAAAGTACTGCAGTACCTTTAAAAATTACATATATCAAGCATGACGCAAGCTTGGCCACCCCTGCGCCATATACATCGATCGCCTGTGCATTTGTCCAATGAGTAACTGTTTCCGATAATTCAATCTTTTTATTTTCTGAAGATGTTATCATGGGAGTGTATGGAGAGGTTCGAAAATCGAAAGGAAAAAAAAAAAACTTTTTTCGTATATTTTAACCTTCAGTTGTTTATAATGTACTTAGCTGATAATTGAACACTCTTTTTAAATATTTTCATATACATATTATTACATATTGAGATTAAAAATATTATTAAGCACTGTCTGTAATTAATAATATCCATGTGTTAAAATAAACTACTCGAACATAATGTTAAGGCGCACGAATAAGAATTTTGTTAAGGAACAAAAAGGCATCAGCAAGGGAAAGTATGTGTCGAGGGGAATAAGTGTTTACTTATAAGTTATAGTAGCTAAAGCAATTACTTGTTCCGAAATGTACTAGCTTAAGATATGATTAATCATAACTGTACGTTTAGATATCAAAGAGTTGCACTAAAACACACATGTAAGCCAGTTCTGATGACAAGGTGAGAGTAAAGGTTGTGTTTCAGATGGGGTTAAGATCCAACAACTTATAATGTAATTTTGGTGGGGTAGTATTGAAGTAGTCAAAACTTATGTAGAAACAAGGGTGTGTATTTTTAAAATTGGTGTCTTACAATCGTTTATGTTACCCAAGTGTTTTACTGTGATTACGAGGGTGGTCTGAAAAGTTTCCGCCCTCAACATAAAGATGGCAGCACTCGTAAATAAAAGCTAGTGAATTTCGTTGTACATCTGTTGACAGTTACTCACCAAAGTTTCAGCCATTTTGGACGCTCAGTTGTTATGTAACAGTCGTTTGAGTGAGTTGATGCGAGTACTTTTATGAAAATGGACAAAATCGAGTATCGAGCTGTCATTAAATATTTGTTTTTGAAAGTCAATACGCCTACGCAAATCAAAAATGAGTCGGATTCTGTGTATGGGGACTCTGCACCATCATTTACCACAGTGAAATTTTGGGCAGCTGAATTTAAACGTGGCCGTAAGAGCTTGAGAGACTATGAACGTTCGGAACGTCCAAAAACTGCAACTATCGACGAAAACATCGCCAAAGTTCACCAAATGGTGCTAGACGATCGCCGAATTAAAGTGAAAGAGATAGTAGAGGCTACGAACATGTCAAAAGAACGTGTTTGTCACATATTAAATCAACATTTAGACATGAGAAAGCAGTCCGCGCGTTAGGTGCCGCGTTTGCTCACGTTAGACCAAAAACGTGTTCGAATGAACATTTCCAACGCTCTGTTGGCGCAGTTTAGGCGCAATAAATCTGAGTTTTGGCGCCGATTAATTACTGTAGATGAAACTTGGATACTCCATTATACGCCCGAAACAAAAATACAGTCCAAACAGTGGACTGCAAAGGGCGAACGGGCTTCAAAAAGCAAAACCTGTTTTTTCGGCTGAAGAAGTGATGGCGACAGTTTTTTTTTTTTTTTTTTTTTTTTTTTTTTTTTTTTGAGCTAGTCATGGAGTTATTTTAATCGATTATCTTCAAAAAGGAAAAACCATTACAGGAGCATACTACAAATCATTACTAGAGAAGCCGAAGGCAGGACTTGCAGGAAAAACAGCCACATTTGCAGGAAAAGAAAATCCTGTTTCACAAAGACAGCGCTCACCGTCTCACACCTTAGCTGTTACAATGGCGAAAATCCAGGAATTACATTTTGAACTGCTTGACCATCCGCCTTACTCACCAGATCCAGCCCCAAGCGACTTCTATTTGTTCCCTCATCTGAAAATTGCGCTCGGAGGACAGGGATTTTCGACAAATGAAGAGGGAGTCCCCTTCGTGAACAATTATTTTGCTGAGAAAAATTCCGAGTACTATTTGGACGGGTTGCAGAGATGGGAGCATCGTTGGGAGATGTGTGTAGAGTTACAAGGAGACTATGTTGAAAAACTCCGAGTACTATTTGGACTGGCTACAGAGATGGGAACATCGTTGGAAGAAGTGTGTAGAGTTACAAGGAGACTATGTTGAAAAACTCCGAGTACTATTTGGACGGGTTACAGAGATGGGAGCATCGCTGGGAGAAGTGTGTAGAGTTACAAGGAGACTATGTTGAAAAACTCCGAGTACTATTTGGACGGGTTACAGAGATGGGAGCATCGCTGGGAGAAGTGAGTAGAGTTACAAGGAGACTATGTTGAAAAACGCCGAGTACTATTTGGACGGGTTACAGAGATGGGAGCATCGCTAGAAGTGAGTAGAGTTACAAGGAGACTATGTTGAAAAACGCCGAGTACTATTTGGACGGGTTACAGAGATGGGAGCATCGCTGGGAGACGTGAGTAGAGTTATAAGGAGACTATGTTGAAAAACGCCGAGTACTATTTGGACGGGTTACAGAGATGGGAGCATCGCTGGGAGAAGTGAGTAGAGTTACAAGGAGACTATGTTGAAAAACGCCGAGTACTATTTGAACGGGTTACAGAGATGGGAGCATCGCTGGGAGACGTGTGTAGAGTTACAAAGAGACTATGTTGAAAAACGCCGAGTACTATTTGGACGTGTAACAGAGATGGGAGCATCGCTGGGAGAAGTGTGTAGAGTTACAAGGAGACTATGTTGAAAAACTCCGAGTACTATTTGGACGGGTTACAGAGATGGGAGCATCGCTGGGAGAAGTGTGTAGAGTTACAAGGAGACTATGTTGAAAAACGCCGAGTACTATTTGGACGGGTTACAGAGATGGAAGCATTGCTAGGAGAAGTGTGTAGAGTTACAAGGAGACTATGTTGAAAAACGCCGAGTACTATTTGGACGGGTTACAGAGATGGAAGCATCGCTAGGAGAAGTGTGTAGAGTTACAAGGAGACTATGTTGAAAAACGTCGAGTACTATTTGGACGGGTTACAAAGATGGAAGCAATGCTGGGAGAAGTGTGTAGAGTTACAAGGAGACTATGTTGAAAAACGCCGAGTACTATTTGGACGGGTTACAGAGATGGGAGCATCGCTGGGAGAAGTGTGTAGAGTTACAAGGAGAGTGTTGAAAAAACTGAAAAATGTCTGGTACCTTTATTAGGTACTAGTACCTTTATTAGAACAGTTTTCTGACCACACGTGTATTATCGGCAGGCCTACCGCTTCGAGATCACCCGCGGGTTATACACACGAGGTCTGTTCAGAATACTTCCGAAACATTCGTAATTTCACGCCAATAGACTGTTGGGGCGAAGTGCGGTTGGCATCACTGCACGCGCCTGTGTTTAATGCGTAATTGACATTATGGTATGTCAGTTATTGTTTAGTGTTGTATTGTGCCGAGATGGAAGAGTTAAAGGAGCAACGTTTCTGCTTGAAATTTTGCATGAAATTCGAGTAATTTTTCTACAGAGATACACCAAATGATATGGGTGATGAATACGCCGTACTCGTTGTTACGAATGGTTAACGCGGTTTAAAAATGGCCCCCGTTCAAGACGCCTTCCGATGTCGACGTAAGATCCTCATGTCAATGATGTTATGTCTGACAATCGAAGACTGTTTGAGAGACTGCAAAAGAATGTGAGAAGGAAACGGCCTGAAATGTGACGAGATAACACATCACGATAACGCACCCGCACATTCATCCGTGTTGGTGCGTCACTATTGCACAAAAATCGAAGTCATTGTGCTGCTTCGTCCTCCGTAGTCTCCAGATCTGGCCTCTGTGGACTTTGTCCCCCCCCCCCCCAAAATTGAAAACCCCTTTGAAAGGACAGAGATTTTCAACGTTACACGATATGAAGGAAAATTCGTAGTGGGCGTGATCCGAAAAGATGTACACCAAAACTGCTTCCAGAAGTGTAAACAATTATGGAAGAGAGTATTTCGAAGGCGACCATGTCAATAATAAAAGTTAAGGGCACAGAAATGTGGTGGAATAGTTCCGGATCTTTTTGAACAGCCTCATACTTCGTGGTAACTGCAAGACCATTGTCCGCTTAAGGTTTTAGTTACTCATTCTCATTGTTATTATTGTGACTTTGTGGATTCGTAGAATTAAAAGTCCAGTTTGCAGAAATTCAAAATGTTCTTTATTCCCGTAGAAATTCACTTTGGTCAACCTTTACAATAGCAGAATTACGTAACATCCACAAATACAATCTGCAAGGTCGTCGATCACAAACAAAAGAGTTCACTTTCAAAACACAGCTGTACGCACACGAATATCAAGTTCCATTTCGACTCCCCACTCTCCTTGGTGGCGAGTCGTGGCTTCTTTATATACCTCTACTCATATTTTTAGAAATTTGTGGAATGTTCTCTAAGATGGCACCAGACGAAACCCGAACCTTCTAGTCATCTAACTTTTATCTTTTTCGGCAAGCTGTCTCCGCTCTGCACTATCTGTCCCTTATCTCAGCGCCGCACTATCTGTCCCTTTGTGCGCCCTGCCGCAACAATGCTCGCGACATTACATAACAGGCGCGGCTCTGGAGCAATTAATTAGGTGACTCGGAAAATTTGCTAACCTAAATTCACAAAATCAGCTTCGCAAAAACTGATTTTATACTGGAATATTGGTTTTGAATTTCGATGGGACTTCTCTCTGTATATGGATAAAAAATTCCTTAAAATTACCTTTATTTAAAGAGTCTTCGTTTTCATTATGTCCACAAAATGTCACTTCTTGTGTACTTCCCTAATGAGATATTGCATGAAAAGTCTGTTAGGCCTAACATTCTCATTGCATTTTACAATATATAGACGTGAGCTTCCCGAAGAGCGTCTGCAAATTCGTTAGTGTCTTTTCGCAGCTCCTTCAATCCGACACGATCATGTTCCTCATAGCAACGAGTTTTAAATGTCCTGGTGTATTTTGAAGATGCTCCGCCGCAAAGTTTTTCTAAACATAGCACTGGTGTTGGTCTACCGACATTTACCACGTCACATTTGTCATCTTTTTCCATAATGAAAAGAATGTTTGGAGAATGGAACACACCAAGTCGTGTGTTGGATTCATTGTAAATCCCTCAAATGTGAAAAATTAAACACTTCAAATATCAGACAGTAATCACTTATCACATAAAAATTACGTTTTTACACAGGATGCAAACTGATAATAAACAGTAGCACATGACACGCAGGGCTAGCTTCAAGCGGATTATCACTTTCCAGCAACAACTTTTTTTTTCAAATAAACAAACAAGTAGGAAGAAGGCCCTGTATTATGTTGACAACACGAGTTGGTGCGGAATATACGGCTTCTATGAATCGAGCCCGTAGCCATGGTAACCAGCAATGAATTCTGCCCCTCCAACCTCTCCTCACTCATCGCATGTGTTACGGTCACCTAGGCCTTTTAGTAAGTCGGGAAGTAAGCTAGCTGCATTATCGCCGCGCGAGTGCCAAGAGAGCGGTTCCATTACAAAATATAATGTGGAGAACAAAGGAAAATTAAATGCTATAACATAAAACAGAACCATGTAAGTTATTCAAACAAGTAGGTGACTCGGCGATTCAAAAGCATCAAGGAAGAACTGCCGCATACATAAACAGTTATTTAAACAGTAACGTTACTGATACAGTTTCTAGTATTAAGATTCGGAAACAGTTTAATTTTACATCCTCAAACAGTTGACAACTTACTTCAAATAGTTTATTAGTTTACATCAGTCAACTCAACTGATGCCTTTAGATTTTCCCTATCTTGACGTTACGGACTATTTTGACCTATTTAAGAGGAAGTCAGATTGCAATTTCCATTGGTCAATAAACTGATTTCCATCATAAAGAAGACATTTCTAAAAGCTCCGATTAAAAGTTCAGGCGTTCCGATGACAGCTACCTGATGTTCCTTTATCCCCCGAACTTATGCTAACTTATTGGGGTACATGGTTGAAAGCTGCTGAATATTACAATCTTCATCTTCACGACATACAAAATGTAATGCAACTGGAGGATGATGCACTAACCTGCATTACAACCACAAGAAGCTGTTTGAAGTTTCATCTATTTCACACGATTTGCCCGCCTTGGTAGAGCGTCTGCCTCACGTTCAAGAGGTCCCGAGTTCGAATCTCGGTCAGGGTGAGTTACCTGGATAAGGTTTTTTCCGGGGCTTTCCCTTATCCGGAAAGACAAATGTCGGGTAACTCTAAGCTCTATGGACCCTGGGGTCATTTGAGCATCATTTCGCCCATTCCATTCATCGTCCGATATGACTTAACGTTGGAGGACGTAAAATCACGACAACAATTCCACACGATTTGGCATATATCAATGCTTTCTTCACATGTCTTACTGAGGTTATTTCATTATTGGAGAGGAAAGGGGCCCCCTTATATGAAAACAAGCTTTAATTCAAGATGTCTAAGAATGCAGCAGGATAAGTTGGAGAAAAAATCAGGACAAAAAATAGACAGTCTTAGGTGTAACAGTTCCCCAGGCAGCGCGTAGTGACCTATAATGTACGAGATTTAACTTGGCACTTTTTGCACTATCCTTGTCTAGCACGGGCGCTGGGTTTCTTTCCTTGAAGCTTTATTGTATTCCCTAATTACCTGCTGTGGTATAAGAGCAAGCACAACCTGGCATCAGTGCTGTTGCAACTGAAGTATCGGTTGTTATCGTATTGGAAATGTGGAAAATGTTTTTTAGAATTTGAGTATTTTGTTATTATTTTAAACAGTGTTGGCAATAGTGCTAGCGTCTGTGTTAGATATAGGAAGCGTGGGAAGAAAATGAAAAGCCATAAGATCAGAAGGCTGATCAGTGTCCATAAACTTTTTACAGACGAATACGAGGCCTTAAAATGCAGAAAGCCAACTATATCGTGTCGAGCATAAGGACATTTAGATTTGTAAAGAACTCTCGCGCAGAAAAATTTCTGACGGAAGGGTCAGATGTGTAAAAATGTTCACGTTTCTACGAAAAATGAACGACAGAAAGGTTTCCGGTGCCCCTACTATTTACTTAAATGAAACGTGGATCAACAAAGTGTGGAAAAGTAAAGAGGACGATTTTGAAGTTCCACTACGCATCCCAATAGGCAAGGGCCAACGCGCGGAGTTTGACAGGTTTCATTCCAAATGCTCTCCCGAGTTTTAAATCAAAATCAAGCAAAGAATAGATAGTGAAACATTTAAAAACTGGTTTATTAATCAGTTGTTACCTAACATTTCCCCCATAATGCTATAGTAATAGACAACGCCTCTTATCATTCTACTCAATTCAACAAGGCTCCGATATTATCACTTAAATCAGTAAAAGCAGTCATGGCTCCGTGAGAGTATTGAATTTGATCCACATTCCATTAAAGCTGCACTAAACGAACTAATAAAGCTGAAAAATACGGTCTCAAAATTTATGAAATATATCACATAGCGCATATGCAGGATCATGCTGTAATACGACTACCTTCGTATCATTGTTCCTTAATGCTGTAGTGGGCACAGATAAGAATGATGTCGGAAAACACAACATACATTTAAGCCAAAAGTGTTGTATGATAGTGCAGTAGCTAAAATGTCCAAACAAAACTGGTGGAGATCTGGTGAACATGTTGTTTATTTATTTATTTAGCATTTAATTTCTGTACAGAAATATTTGCTTTCTCATGATACAGTACAAACAATACAAACTAGAAATTCAGAAAATACAGAATTAATTCTGCATGCAATAATCAGATTAAATTGTATCAATGTCAACAAATACAGAAAACTTACATGAATTGTCAACCATTAGTATCATAAAATTATTCTCATGTAATCATTTACTCTACTTAATCTGGTGTCTAAAATATTCAAAGAACTCTTGAGTACTATAAGAGCACTGATTTATTAAAAATGATTTCACATCTCTTCTGAATCTTTTCTTATCATTGTTTTTGATTTTCTTTAAGATTAAGTTATACATGTGAACCCCTTTATGAAGTACTGAGTTAAGTTTTTTATTTGATCTTGATCCCAGTATATGTAATTTAGTATTATTCCTAGTATAATGTTCATGAATAGTGTTATTTGTTTGAAAATATTGTATGTTGTTGTTTATAAAGCATACGGTTTCTAAGATATACAGACATGGCAGAGTTAGTATATTATTTTCCTTAAAATATTTCATACAATGAGTCCCTTTACTTAGATTAAACATTCTTCTTATTATTTTCTTTTGTGTTACAAATAAATCTTTTATTTCGGTAGCTGATCCCCAGATAAAGATACCATATGCAAGATAAGACTGCACATATGAATAGTAAATCAGCTTTAATGTTTGTGTATTACAAATTTTCCTTAGCACTGATATTATGTAGTGGGATTTATTAATTTTTGCAGTAATATACTGAATATGTGGCTTCCAGCTTAAAAATTTGTCAATAATTACCCCCAAACATTTTGTTTCATTGGTGTATTGTATTACCTCATTGCCAAAAGCGATTACAGGAGCTATATTAGCTTTATTTCTATTTGATAGTGAAATATGCATACTTTGTGTCTTTTTAATATTAAGTAGTAATTTATTATTAGTTAGCCAATGCATCATATTTGTCATCACAGTATTAGCATAATGTTGCAATTCAGAATTATTGCAGCCTCTGATTATTATATTAGTGTCGTCAGCATATAGAATAGTTTCTGCATGGGGAATATTAAGTGGAAGGTCATTAATATATACTAGAAAAAGCAGTGGTCCCAGGATAGAACCCTGTGGAACCCCACATGAACCCCTGTTGAAAACATAGAACAGTTTTACTGGGAGAAAGATGGATTGATAGACGAAATTAATAATAGCTTCATAATTAATTTAGAAGATGATTCAGATAGTGAACAAGAGGAACATATTGAAATTTCTGACAATGAAGAACGGGAACAGGAACCTAATTTGCAGGATGAAGAAGGATCATGCACCACTGATACGTTGCCCTGCCTGGCAGGCCATAAAAATGGTGGGTTAGAAAGAGATAGTGAATACGTATTTCCTTCTCTTTCTAATGATCACGTGCATTATAGGGTTCCACTTTCAGTGCAACATGCAACCAGGCTTTTGTTTGCTCCTGCCTGGAACATTCTTTCTCGGCCTATTGGCTGATTTTATGTGACAAACGACGGAGTTTTACTAAGAAAAAGATAGAAAAGGTACTTGTGGTCCGTTCTGCGGCTAGTTATGGAGTGTGAAAATTGATCCAAGTGATTCAAATTACTGAAAAATGTGAATTCAAATTGGGCTTGAATTGTATTCTTCTTCTTCTTCTTCTTCTTCTTCTTCTTCTTCTTCTTCTTCTTCTTCTTCTTCTTCTTCTTCTTCTTCTTCTTCTTCTTCTTCTTCTTCTTCTTCTTCTTCTTCTTCTTCTTCTTCTTCTTCTTCTTCTTCTTCTTCTTCTTCTTCTTCTTCTTCTTCTTCTTCTTCTTCTTCTTCTTCTTCTTCTTCTTCTTCTTCTTCTTCTTCTTCTTCTTCTTCTTCTTCTTCTTCTTCTTCTTCTTCTTCTTCTTCTTCTTCTTCTTCTTCTTCTTCTTCTTCTTCTTCTTCTTCTTCTTCTTCTTCTTCTTCTTCTTCTTCTTCTTCTTCTTCTTCTTCTTCTTCTTCTTCTTCTTCTTCTTCTTCTTCTTCTTCTTCTTCTTCTTCTTCTTCTTCTTCTTCTTCTTCTTCTTCTTCTTCTTCTTCTTCTTCTACCTCATGGCTTTGGATTGTTTAACCCGTTCCGGCTCCAAATTGGTCTGCCCATCTTTTCTTCGGTCCTCCCTGGTTTCTTCTGCCTATAGGTTTATAGTTTAAGGCTATTTTTGGTATTCTGTTATTATTCATCCTCTGAACATGTTCTATCCATTGATTTCTATTTTTTTCAATAATGTGGTTTATTTCTTCTACTTTTAATTCTGTCCTAATATCCTGACTACGTTTTTTATCAATTTTGGTATATCCAGCTATTGCTCTTATGAATTTCATTTCTGATGACTGTATTCTCGTACAATTTCTTTTTGTTAGTGTCCATGTTTCTGATACATAGATCAGAATTGGCATTGCCATTGTTTTGTATAGTTTTATTATAAAGTCCTTTCTTGCTTTATTTTTTAATGTTCTTTTTATTGTGCCTATTATATAGTTAAATTTATTTATTTTCTCTATTATATCAGCTTCCCCTTGGTACGAGACATTACATCCTAAATACTTAAAGTGTGATTTCTGCTCAATTATTATGTTATCTAACACTATTTTTGATCTTACTGGATTAATTCCTTTAAATGTCATGGTTTTGGATTTATGTGCTGATATTTTCATTCCATATTCTGTAGCAATTTTATCTAGACTATACAGCATTTTCTGCAGGTCATCTTCATTTGTGGTCATTATTATTTGATCATCTGCATACAACTTAGTTTTCAATTTAGCTCCTGATACATTAATGCCTCCATTGACTTTGTTCGACCAAATTCTTACTATTTCGTCAACATACAAATTGGATGGTATTACAAAATAAAATAATGTGATTATTTTTAATTTTAGACACTTTCTTTCAAAGTAGTTTCAGAGCTTAGTGTGCAACCTATACAGCCTAAACAAGGTGTAATAAACCTTGTCCTAATAGGCTTTTAGGACCTAAAACTCCGCGGTCTATTGTCCACGTATACCCTGAGAGACGGATCACATAATTCAGCACTGTAGCAGTCCACAGCTGATTCACTATAATGTATATATTGAAGACGGTATCAAAAAACCCACCAATCGTGGGAATGATCAGCAAGAAGTAGATACAAGAATGAGTTTTTGTACAAGAATGAGAAACCTTGTGAGTACAAAACCTAAAATGTTGAAATGTTGAGTTTATTCAGCCATGATATTGCTTTTGTTATGAAGTGGTCTGTTATTGAGCTAATGCAGGTTCCATAAATCTGACATCAGGAAGGCAGGGTCCATCAATAATTCCAACAATCTCGTCTTCTTCGCTAGAGATGATCCGCCCAGCTCACACATTAAATATTTAACTTTTACTTTCCAAGGCCTCTACTTTCTTCTCGCCACTGTGTAGTCTAGTCATGTGACCGTCGGTATTTTACCTTCACTTTTTGTACTACGCGTATATTAAGTAGCGGAATTTCATCCCAAAAACGTACTGTTGAGATTTAACGAAAACAATTTTTATACTCCCTCAATAGAAAAATAAAAAGAACATATTTAGAAAATATTTTTGTGTTTTCCAAGAAAATCGCCAATACCAAACTTCCTTTACGAGGAACATTTTTTGGAAAATCTAAATTTCTCAAAAATGGCTCTTGAATATTTTAAATAAAGCATATCTACGTACACGTTATAGACATTTTATCATAAATAAAATTTGTATTTTACATTTTCATTACATTTTTGTTTTCATTATATTCTGGGTAACAATTGCATAATTTGTGTCTCTTATAGCGAAGGGCTACGCTCACAAAGCAGAACACTAATATACAATCTGTCAGAGTTTTGTAAAGAAGAGAAACGTAAAGGTCTAATTTATTATTTATTTACTATACATTTTTATTCCTATTTTACCCAAAGGGATATTAGGAATATAGTTAACAAATTTATGAATATAATACAATTTACAAAAACCATAACAGAATTCAATATCAAGCTGACAAACAGTAAACTTCAAGATTAATCATTTAGCTTAAGAAATATTTTGTTTAAGAAAGCCATTAAATATTGATAAGTTTTTTAATTCATCAAAATATGTGTAAGTGGTTTTGAGAAAGTGTAACTTAAGGATTGGAGCAATAATTCAAGTTCGTATCTTTCAAAACAGAAAAACCAGCAATCAAAATGTGAGAGACATCTTGAAGATGATTTCCACAAATACAATCACCTGTGGATTTGATTTTGAATGGAAATAAGTAAGCTGAAAATTTGCCATGTCCAGTTAAGAATTAAGTGAGAACATAGGATTAACGAATTTACATTTATGTCTATCAGAAACTGTTGGGAAATATAAATCCTTAATCAAAGCACCACAATCACTTTTTAACCAGTATTCATTCCAGTCGTTGATGATAATCTCCTTTAATGTTTGTCTCACATAAGAAATGGGGCATAGAGTGTATGTCTCTGGAAGATCTGAAGTCGCAGCTCTCTTTGCACGTTCATTTCCGGCAATCCCTACGTGTCCTCTGACCCATTTAATACACAGATGAGAACTACATAATAATTGACTCCTTATTTCAGCTGCAATAGGACTGCTGTTTTTTGTATATTTCAAAGCTGCAATTGCTGCCTGCGAGTCACTGTAAAGGCGAGCGGTACATTGTACGTTGTTACACCATTTCACTGCTTCCCGAATTGCTAATAATTCAGCTTGAAAGACTGAACATTCCTTGGCAAGTTTGAACATGGAAGAATGGCATTCTATGGAGCGAGAGAATACCACAAACGCACATCCTACTTTAGCACTTTTACTAAGCCCTTCAGGTATCCGAGAGCCATCTGTGTAAATGGAGTACTGGTGCTATTCTGCTGCACAGTCTTCAAGAAGACTAGAGACACAGGTTTTAAATTCAAAGTGTACGGAGAAAAACTTTCAACATCACCCACTTCCATAAAGGTTCGAACTCGATGAGTTTGAAAAACGTGTTGTGTACAGAACTTTTGTCGAGTTTTACGAACAGAGAAGAGATATTCCTACAGTACGTAAACTTATGAAAAGATCCCTTTTGTGGGTAGAAGGGCACATTTTGGAGAATAATTAAAGACATGAGATATCTATTTAGCAAGTACAAACATATACGTCGTGTTACGTACTCTGTACTAATGGTCAGACTGTACTGTACTGTACTATATTCCCACATTCTCTGAACTGTCTAAACCGTGCTACTTCATATAGCTACCATTGGCAGTTTCATTGGTAAATAATTCATAAACTATATTTACAATTATAGCATATAAAATACATATAAAATATGCGAATATTTTGTTACAGTTATGATTTTAACTACTGTATTATTATAAAAGTTTTGAAAATTTAAAGTGATTTTAATACGTTCATGTCTGACGAATAAGTACAGTTGTTATATGAGAATTGTTAATTGAATTGGTGACGAAGTATAAGGATGTCGTGGAAAATAAGAGGAGGGATGCAATTAATGTAAAAGAGAAAGATGTCACGTGGGAAAAGATTGGAAGCGAATTTAATTCAAGTTCATGTGTCACTACTAGAAACACGAAACAACTTTGTCGGTGTATGTAAATTTAAAAGGAGGTGCGAAGTAGGACACAAGTGACGAGTGACTTGAACGTTTCAAGACAGGAGGTGGACAGTGTATTATCCACATAATTCGGTGAATATAAAATGTGAACTTATTAATCTTGAAGCAAAGGTGATATCGGCATATTCCTTTCGATGCATGTTCTAACATCTCTTGTACTTCCGCAGTAACGTTCAGAAAGATGTCAAAAGACACCAAAAGCTGCGTTCACGCCCGCCATCTTGACTATCTACAATTGTTAAAGACATAACAACAGAAATATGGCTTGTAAGTTTAACAAGAGGTTTAACACCAGTGTTAAGCTAACACTTGTTGCTGAAATGAAATGTTGGTTATAACTACGAGGGCTGTTCAATACAGATCACTTCTTTTTTTCTTTTTGACAATGTACCTTTATTCATCCTCATAATTTTGATGATACTTCTCACAATAGTCTCCCCTGAATGCGATGCACTTGTCCCAGCGTTTCTGCCGGTCTTCAAAGACATGCTGGAAACCATTTTTTTTTTAGAGATCCTTCAAAATGCCTTCGCAGCCTTCACCACTGCTTCTGATGATGGATAATGCCTCCCACCAAGGCGTTTCTTCAAGTTACGGAATAGAAAAATGTCACATGGGGCTAAATCCGGACTATAGGGAGGGTGAGGTATGTACTTCACGTTGATTTTTGCAAGATATTCAGCAACATCATTGGCAATATGCGGCCGCGCATTATCGTGGTGCTGCATCCAGCCTGCTTCACGGAAATGTGGTCTTTTGCGCCTGATATGGACTTGCAATGTTTTCAGGACATCCCTGTAGTATTGCCCAGTTACTGATGTGTGTGCAGGTACAACATGCTGATAAACCATTCCATGAATATCAAAGAATGAGATGACCATAACTTTCCCAGCAGAAGCAACCACTTTTGCTTTTTGGGGGGTTGGTAATGAAGGAGATTTCCACACTGAGCTTTGCTGTTTGCTCTCAGGATCAAAATGATGCAGCCAAGTTTCATCAGCAGTGATTACGTTTGAAAGAAACTCCGGATCTTCCTCTAACATCAACTTTAACTGCACGCAGACCTGCATGCGAATGTCCTTTTGTTCGGGAATCAACAGTCTTGGAACCCATCGCGCACAAACATGTCTCATGTGTAATGTTTCTGTCACCAACGTGTGGGTGGCACCCAATGAAATGTTCAGTATTTCAGAAAGTGATCTTAAGGTAATTCGTCGATCCTCTCTCACAATGGCAGCAGCAGAATTGATATTTTCTTCCGTAAGAGCAGTAACTGGAGCACCAAGTCAACCTTCCTCTGAAATTGATTGTCTCCCTTTTTTAAACATTTTAAACAACCTTCAAGCTGTGTTGTAGGAAAGAACAGACTCTCCATAGGCCTCCTGTAGCATTGTATAGGCCTCAACTGAAGATTTGTTGAGACGAAAGCAGAATTTCAAAGCCGAATATTGTTCCTCGCGTGTTACCTCCATTGCAGCATTAGGCGATACTGAACAGGTCTGAACTTGCCTGGTTCTCACAGACGGGAACCAGGAGTACCAACAATGAAACTACTACGGCGTGTTTGTTTCACATTAAGCTAACAGAATATAATAAGATTGAATTTGAGTGCGAAAAAATTATGATTATTCTTTATTGAACAGCCGTCGTATTACTAAGTCTAATATGTCAACGGGACTAAGTCTACTGAAATGGGGCGTCTTTTTTAAGTATACAAGTATACTGGTCTGCGTATACAATGTCTTGAGTCCATAAACACATGAACACCTAAAGTTACGCCTGCGAAGTGTGGCTACTCTGGTATGAAACTGAAACCTCAGCGTCGAGCTGAACATTTCTACACCAGATTAAATAGCCATGAGATCCCTTAGAGAATACTTGCCGCTACATGCTAACACCATGGTATACGAGCATTCCAGCCAACATTGTACACCTCAGCGTAGACAATTCCCTCGGGAGTGCTCATTCAAAATTTAAAACGAGACCGGTTTTTACTTTCCCTGTCGCATACTTAAAGTAGAGGAAACATTATATTCCACCCAAATGTTCTATCGAGATTTTACTCTGAATGAAAAAAAGAAAAAGAGGTATTGTTCTGTGGGTATACCTGAACTGTAAACTCAAAAAACAAAACCTTAAGTTTATCATTTTCCGGGATGAGACTAAGATTTTAAAGAAAATCCTTCTCCCATACCAAACTTTCGAGTATATAGGAAATATTTCGAAAATGTAGGGGAACATGAAGTAATACATGTACGGTGCTCAAACCGCGTACGTAGTTATTTTTACTGGAGTTGCCATCTGTTTCCATGACATCAGACTAGATCTATTATCCCTACCGGAGGTCAAAGGTATTTACCAGGAGCATGTCATCCTGTCATGAGTTTCCTTCCTACTCACTTCTGTCGTGAAACAGACCACCAGATAAGAGATGATGTGAAATGATAATGGAATTAAATGGAAATTCGGAAGATAGAATTAACATACACAGCATTCGGATGGCGACCTGAGGAAACCCCCCCCCGAAAAAACCCCTTGAACTAAATGAGTCGGCTACGGGAATCGAACCCGGACCTCCCAAATGCGCGCAGCAGACGAAACCGCCTGAGCAGTTCCTCTAGGTCCTGCTGTCATGATTTATCTGTGTATAGTGCGTTCAAGATGGTCTCAAGTGATATATTGCATGTTGAAGAAACCCCTACAGTTCGGCCGTTGTATCTCCAGCTCTGACATTTCTCGAGAGGGAGAAGCAGGCTGTTACCAGTTCTTTAGCGTGAATTTCAAACAGAGGAACAATACGTATTTTAAATATTTCAGGCATTTACATATTTCACGAACCAGTAGCCATATTATTATAATAGCGATAATAATAGGACCTACCAACACTAAAAATCGGAATTAACGCACGCACAAAATAGCAAAGGAACTTCACCAGCGCAAGCAGTTAAAGCCACGTGGTTCAAACAAATTTAACCTGGCAACATGGTGTTGGGTTCGGAAGCGATGAATGTCGAGTAACTAAGCTCTATGGACTCTGGGCTCATTTAAGCATCATTTCACCCGTTCCATTCATCGTCCGATATGACTTAACATTGGAGGACGTAAAATTACACACAAAAAAAAAATGGTTCGGAAGAAACGCCTGGTAGCGAAAATGCTGATTGGCGCTAGCAGACAGTTTTAATTTCCTGATCACAACACCGGATGTAGAGACACCCAATGCTACCAACAGAAGCAATTAGTGTGTGCGTGAAAGATGTGAACGAAATATTCAAATAGAGTGGTGTTGTAATGAATATCTTGCATGATAATGAAACTGCTAGTTGTATTTCAGTGTTTTAAAGCTAATACACTCCTATATTTTCATATTTATATGTTTTCAATGACTCATTACTGTATGTTGGTACTATTAATCTTCCCCCTCCACCTCTTGCAGCCGCAAAACGTCAGAACCGGAGATCCAACGGCTGTACTGTAGTTGTTCATTCTATTCTTCGAACCTACAAACATTGAAAGATTTTGTAATTTACGTCCTCCAACGTTAAGCCATATCGGACGATGAATGGAATGGTTAAAATGATCCTCAAATGAGCCCAGGGCCCATAGAGCTTAGAGTTACCTGACATTCGTCTCCCAGGGTAAGGGAAACCCCGGAAAATCATTATACAGGTAACTCACCCTGATCGAGGCTCGAACTCGGGACCTCTTGAACGTGAGGCAGTCACTCTAAGACCACGCTACCGAGGCGGGCTGTGTGTGTGTGTGTGTGTGTGTGTGTGTGTTGTGTGTTGTGTGTGTGTGTGTGTGTGTGTGTGTGTGTGTGTGTGTGTGTGTGTGTGTGTGTGTGTGTGTGTGTGTGTGTGTGTGTGTGTGTACTTAAAAAATATGGCAATGTGGACAGGAGCATGTAAGACAGAATCGCTTAACCCTCGTCCATTTATCTTGTCGTCGATTCGAAGAAGGTACCTGACTATTGTGATACAAATTATTTAATGTTTGGTCTATTTTCACACTACTTTTATTATTCCAATTTACATACTCAATATGCCACGGATTTCCGTTCATTTTCTCTTTTCGTGCCACCAAGCTATATAGTCCCAATTCCAATATATCAGCGACGAGTTTTCAGATGATCAAGAGGAAAGATCGTTACAATATGTAATTCTCCTTTTGAAACGATCTCATCGAAAAGGAAAGTAGCAAGAAATCTGAAAAAGGGCAATTACATAGAAAAGTTTCTACATAAAGAAATCTAAAGACCTACGAATTAGTAATTTGGGTAGAAACTCGGAGACTGAATTGCTGAATGTTAACGATTTCATATATCATCGTTGTAATGAGTCATATGCATTTACAAAGATGACATACGGTTGGATGAAGTGTTTCAGATCAGCCCATGAAGGCTGCATGGGATGGGAAGATGATGAACTGGACCTGTACAATTTCGTACTTTGTTATTAAAAACAAAAACTACTATTACTCGGCTTTGCCTCAATGAGAATCCAGTTCTGTCCGGGTACAGGGCAAAACCGTATAATGCCATTTGGCCGCGCCGTGGCCGAGCGGTTAGATAACAAGGAATATTTCAGAAATGGCTCACTGCAATTTGAGATGTGTACATTGTGTCTTTTAACAAAATCTACATTTTCGTGGTAATATTATGTCTAACTCTTGCGGTTTAATATTTATATAATTTAATTAAATTGGTTAAAGTCATTTTTAAGGAAATTGAAATTTCCGAAAAATTTTCCATGTAAAAGTTGTCTGGGGCTGATCATCTCGAAAATCTTAGTATAGCATACTTACTAGTTGATGGAGTTAAATATTTCCCAAGTGTTTTATTTAACGAAGTTTTTCTTTCCGTGCTGTGGTGTTCGCAGAAACACATATGCACATGTTTTAAAAGTTCATTTCTCGGATTCGGAGTAGTTCAAAGGACGTGGATGTTTCGGGTGAAATGTAAGGCTTCCTCAAAATGCCATGAATGTTTGGAAGTGAGCAGTCCACAATTAGTGCCTGGCTGAAGATGAAGTACTTCCTGGAACTGCGTAAAAGCAGATGTGCCGCCTACTGACTCATTGGCCAATTAAAACCACCGCGCCCAGTGTCTGTCTGACTGACTGGCGGTGTCACACTGTCAAGGGCAAGGGGGCCACGCTTCTCATGTCACAGGTATTGTCCTCTGACCTTTCTGACGAGCACGGACAAATCATATCCAGCACACTTTAGAGACCGTTTGTAACTTTTATTATACATGCATCAATCACCATGTTGTTTAGGTTCAAGGAGCATTCAGTTTTCAAACATTTGACAATCACTGAAAGTCTACTGTATTCAGCCTGACTCTGTCTTTCCATACTTTAGCCTACACACGGCCAGTGTGAAAGAACAATTAATTTCCATTAATTGACCTAATAGTGGTCCGAACTATAAAGCCCGGACCTTAAAGTACTTACAGCATAGTAAGTCGCCATTAAAGTAGTTGTCTCATATGTTTATGAGAACTCCTAGTGGTTTACCGGGGAAAACACGAGTCGGTTGGAGAATTTAATGTCATGTCGGCACGTTGGCCTTAGTAGCTCAATGGTTTAGAGCGGCTGGACGGCAACCAGAGGATCCGTGATTCAAACTGAATAATGTAGCGCAGTATTTTAATGATATCAAGCTGTGTACTAATTCACAAAAAAGCGAATTAATTCTATTTGATTTTAAGAGACGTCCTTTCGAACTTCAGCTTTATATAGGCAATAGTCTAGTCCAGTGTGTAAAAAGTGAAAATATTTCAGGTTTAATACTTGATGACAAGTTAACTTGGAGCAACCACATTGAAAAAATACAAAGTAAATTAAGCTGAGGACTTTTTTGTTGCGATATTTAGCCAATTTTCTCTCAGTAGATACAAGTAAGTTAGTATATTTTGTATTAATATATTCACACACTTCTTATGGCATCGAGCTGTGGGAACACACCTTCTCCTACAGAAAAGAGCTCTCAGATACCTGGCAAAAATAACACGTACGAGTTCATGCAGGCCGTATTTTAAACATACTTACTCTTCCCTGCATATTTATTCTGCGAACAATACTTTTTGTACATAACAGGAGTATAACCTCCACAAATTCCGATTTTCACACATATGGAACAATTTGAAAGAATAACCATATAGTTAAAGGTCATAGGCTAAAACTTTTTGAACATAAGCGCCAATACTTTGGTCCAAAACTACTTAATAAGCTTCCGGAAAGCCTAAAAAATACTGTGTCAGCTGCTAAGTTTAAATCTAAACTGACTAAATACTTGTTAAGCAGAGCCTATTACAGTATAGATGAATATTTTGATGACAACTTCAATATCTTTTAATAATTATGTGTGTGAGCGTGTGCGTGTGCCTGTGTGTGTGTGAGTGTGTGTGTGTGTGTGTGTGTGTGTGCGCGCGCGCGTGTGCGTGTGTGTGATGAGAGAAGATGAATGTCAATTTTTTTGGAGTTTCTAATCGTTTACTTTTAAGAGAGAGTATGTATTACAAATGATATGGTTTAATTGTGATTAAACACTATATTAAGTTGCAACAAATATGAATAATCCCGGCTATGACATGAATTTTTCAGTCTGACTCTACCTTTCGATACTTCAGCCTACACACGGCTAGTGTGAAAGAACAATTAATTTCCATTAATTGTACCTAATAGTGGATAACTATAAATCCCGGGCCTTAAACTACTTACAGCATAGTAAGTTGTCATTAAGGTAGTTGTCTCATGTGTTTATGAGAACTCCTAAGTGGTTTACCGGGAGAAAAAGTGTCAGTTGGAGAATTTAATGGCATGTCGGCACGTTGGCCATAGTAACACAATGGTTAGAGCGGCTGGACGGCAACCTGAAGATCCGTGTTTCAAACCCCGGCTATAGGATTGAATTTTTCAGTCTGACTCTATCTTTCCATACTTTAGCCTACGCACGGCCAGTGTGAAAGAACAATTAATTTTCATCTACTGTATTCCTTTGAACCTACAATAAGATAATGTTTACCTTGATGTAGATAGAGCATCAAGTGTTCGTACAACAGTAGAGAAAGTCGTGTGAGAGATGAGCAGCAGATTTTTAGAAAAAAAAAAAAAAAAAAAGAACTGTGTCCGTGACTAGTATAACTAAAAAACAGAAGATCACTTAAATACCAAATTTTGTATTTAAATTTAGCATATTGCGGGAATGCGACACGAAGATTTCAAGTAAATCCTCATCCTAGGCGCCCACCTCGGTAGTATAGATGCTAGCGCGTCTGCCTCACGTTCAAGAGGTCCCGAGTTCGAATCTCGGTTAGGGTGAGTTACCTGGATAAGGTTTTTTCCGGGGCATTCCCTTATCCTTATAGACGAATGTCAGGTAACTCTAAGCTAGATTGACCCCGGGCTCATTTAAGCATCATTTCACCCATTTCATTCATCGTCCTATATCATTTACCGTTGGAGACGTAAATTACCCATTCTAGGCTTCTCTGTACGAGGTGCGTTCAAGTTATCTCACCTCCTATTTTTTTCAGGACTGGGATCAGATAGAAGCTTCTGGTTTTCTTTCAAATACACACGGACTCTTTGTGAATGCGTGACAGAGATGGCAGCACTGTAAAGTGCATAGAACTCTGGTGGCAGCGACGAGAGTTAGGGCTGTTTTTGATATTTAAAATGGCGGTGTTTTCATTGCAAGAACAGTGTGTAATCATTCGTTTTCTCCACTTTGGGGGCGTGACACCTATTGAACTTCATCGTTAGTTGACTGTGGCATGTGGTGATGGTAACATGGATGTGTCTAATGTACGTTCCTGGGTGCGACAGTTCAATGAAGGCAGAACATCATGTGACAACAAACCAAGACAGTCACAGCCTCGCACCAGCCGGTCTGACGACATAATCCAGCGAGTGGAGAACGCTGTTTTGGAGGATCGCCGATTGAGCATTTTCAGATCTTCATGCAGGATTCTGTGCACATATCCCACTGAAATGCCAATTTTGGAGGCGATGTCTGCAGCTGTCATGGTTCGTTTCTCAGTTCTGCTACAGACACACATAATTTTTTTCTTTACCTATAAATACAAATTTTATTTTGTTTCGGCTGTCTTCACGTTGTGTATTTCCATTGCTATCGACTTTTTAGGCGAAATACAAATACTTCTTATATCTACTACATGGCACATAAAATAGTTAAAGGAAATTGAAACATTGGCAATAAATGTTTGGCATTTGTTATTTTATATAAACTAAGCCAGAAATTAATTTTTAATTAATAATTTTAATAATTTTGGATTAATTTTTAGGCTTTAAATGTTCATTTTACCATGCAATTCTTCAGACAAAAGTAAAATGATATACTGGTAAACTGTATAAATAATATTAAATAAACTGGTATGCTGTCAAATTTGTTTGCTATTTTAAAAAGGGCAAATAAAGCTGCACCTGTCAAAATGATGGGTTGCTCCTTCTCGGTAGACCATACTTGCCGGTCCTTCTAGTGTTAAAGTAGTTCTGCATGTCTTTGCGGTTCTGCTGGTTCTGCCCTCACCCCTTCCCCCTCCGAGAAGGTAGCCCTATAGATCCCTGCCGGGTCGAGATGTCCCCCTCCATTCCTTCAATCACATTACATCACAAAGTAAGTGGTTCAGGAATAGTTCCGTGTGCCACGAACAACACTGTCATTTGTTGGGTGTTACTTGCAAACACAGTACTCAAAGCTGAAACAGCTCATTAAAGGAAGAAAAAAAAAAGCCGTACTCAGTTTTTATCTCACTGTATAACTTGGAAAGTTTTCTTCACCTCGTTGCTGTAAGTGAAAGAAATGTCCATAAATCGCTGACTGGTACTAACTACGTGGTTGAGGGTGGGGTGAACCGAAGGAGCTTAATAAAAATATATGGTCCTCAGGATTTTTTTTCTTTCCTTTCCCATGAACAGCTGTGAGTCACGCGATGGGGTAATTTGTAAAGCCGCTGAAGTAGTTTGTGAAAATCCATATCCACGCAGTAACTTGAAATCGTCCTGCCATATCTGTGTCACACTAACAGATCCTTTTATACCCGCCTTACTGTTGAAGAATATTCTGTTGTATGGCGTTCACATGGCGTTCCCTACTCATTCTTCTTCAAAATACACTAACAAAATGGAAATAAACTTGCATCAGACTTGCAGCTGGGTTTTGACACAATTCCATAAAGTTTGCTTCCTTTGTAAATACCAGTAGCTCCACTACATGGCAAATAGTGGAAGCGTATCGGAAGGAATGTCTAACAGTGAAGTTGTTTACGTGAGCCTATCGTACAGTGTACGCGCGATAAGAAGAGCGATCGGGTTCCTAGTCCACATTCGGTAAGTTTCGTTTAACTCCGTAAACATAGATGACAACTTTGAAATTTGAAATGTATTGTACACTGACATCTAGTGGCTAATACGCTAAGCTTTATCATTTCCGCCATATTTCGTTTTGATCAATTTCGAGGTTAATTAGTTAATCGTATGTTAGAACTAGAATTAGAATTTTAGTTCGTCCTTGGCAACATATACATTTTATGAGACACGTCAAAATGTATAAATACAGTATATACATAAAGTCAATCGATTACATACAATATACACAGTAAGCAGCTTTTCTATGGTTTCATGTGGTATCTGCATAGACTAATTTACTACAAGAAATGTCATAATATAAATATTACAGGTTTATGAATGTACTATGCTCCCAGTGCTCATTTACATGGTTATAGTTCTAAAAATGCATTAACCGAATAAAAACAATGAGCATGCAAAAATTTCTTAACCTTATTTTTGAAGTGTTTTAATGATGCAGCTTGTTTAAATGAAATTGGAAGTTTATTGCATAACATTATCCCTTTGTAGTTAAAGCTTCCTTCATAAAGGCTCGTTTGGTTCGCTCGAATTGCCAGTTTATCCTTGTTACGAGTGTGGTGCTAATGTACATCAGCATTTACTTGAAAATGACTTATATTTGTATGAACATTTGTGGATGTTATGGCTGTCGAAAGGGGACACATTATTATTCGTCTATCTCCGTATAACTGTGATCTGAATGCAATTGAGCTGGCGTGGGCAAAACTAAGGAATGTTTTCTGAGGATACAACGTTACTTGTGATATCTTCGGTTATCTTACACGCTATTTTGCTGAAGTGTGCTTTTCAAGGTTGACCACACTGCAGAAACAAAAGAGCGTTAGCTCTCGCTTCTTCCCCTCTGCCCGCACCACACCGTAAATCCAGCACTCAAGGAAACATGCGCTTACTGTACATACACGACGAGTTAGGTTATGTACACTCTGTTCAGATACAATCACAGCTATGTGTCATACATCGGCAGGCGCGAGAAATCATATATAACGCGATTGTATATTGTAACAAGGAGAAAGAAGAGGGAAACAAAATCCCTTTGTGTCAGGTGACTGTAATGGTAATTTAAATTTATATATAATAATTAATTGGCTAACATTTCATATCAAACACAGCACTATTTTTGCTGCATCAATCACTGTACAGATGTATTTTTAGACGTGGCGTGTGACGTAATGCTGCGCAGTAATTTATGGTCGAGTCTACCTGTTTATTTGTAATAAAAAGGGTTGTCAGGTTAGTCATCTGTCATATAACCCACTAGATTTATCAGCAATCTGCTGGTGAAAGCAGAGACCTTACCCCTACCATTGATTCGCATGACGTCACTCGCGCACATCGAGCAATGTCATGCGCCACGTCTAAAAAAATGCACCTGTATTACACGGTAGAGCGTTGAGGCGTATTGACCGTCAGGTGACCAGCGCTATTGTCGTTCCTTATCGGGTCTTATCTGATCGATTAGAAGAGTGGAATATTAGTAAGTTGATGCACATTAAATTACGAAACACGAATAGAGCGATTGGAAGCTGCGTGTGTCTATATGATATATTTTCTCTCGCCTGCCGATGTATGACACATTGCTGTCCAAAAGACATGATTATATCTGAACACTGGACTCACCGTGTATGTGCGATAAGCTGAGGTAAACATGTCAGTGTTGCGATTTTTTCCCGATACGCTTTCTCGCTTTGCCATGCAGTACGCCAGGTTACTACTTCTCTCTATTAGTAAACAAGACAACAAACAAATGCAGCTCTATCAGAGAAGGTCAATACACCTTGACACTTTGCCATATTGTACAACCTGTCTGAAAAATGGGTGCAGACAGCCAACAATGGAAGCTAGAGGTATTTACGTCACCATTCTCTGGACCGTAAAGAAGACAAACGTAACGGTCAAATTATTACGTTAAATAATGCTACAACAACGAACTGTACATACCATAGTCAAAGAGGTTCGTCATTCAAAGTATACGGGAGAAAAACTTTTAACATCACCCACATCCAAAAGGTTCGAACTCGACGAGTTTGAAAAATGTGTTGTGTACAGAACTTTTGTCGAGTTTTACGAACAGAAAAGAGAAATTCCTACATTACGTAAACTTATGAAAAGATCCCTTTTGAAGGTAGTAGGACACCTTCTGGAGAATACTTAAAGACATGGGATATCGATTTATCAAGTACAAAAATATACGTCGTATTACGTACGCTGTACTGATGGTCAGACTGTACTGTACTATATTCCCGTCTTCTCTGATCTCTCTAAACGAGCGAGCTACCATAACAACTGCACTCATTTGTCAGACAGGTTATACTGATATTTCGCTTTTCTAGTAAAGAAGATAGCAGGCGAATGCAGCGCTCTGTCAGTGAAGGTGCATACGCTCGACGCTTTGTCATGTTGTAATTACAGTGTTTGTCAGTGTCGTTAGAGCCGTATAGGCCTAGAAAAGCATGTGAAATGTGCAGAGTTAGGGTTTACAAAACAGAGGGGGATGCCTCGTACAGATAGATCTACACTATCTATTGTGTCTATCATCCTCTGGGAGGAACGGATAAGTAAAGCAATCATGGAAGGCTAAAGACTGCATGGAAGGCCGTAACAGTTACAGGCTCGAAGATAAAAAGAAAATGGAATTGATGGAGATACGAAAATTCAGCTCAGCGTTTTGCCTACCGACCATGGAAAGCAGAAAAACACAAGGTGAGAGTAAGTCAACGGGAATCGAAACAAAGAGCTCCCGAATGCAGTTTCACTTGTTAGCACGGGACCATGTCACCCGGACAGTAAATTCCAATAATGTGCTACAAAGCAGACTCCTCTGAAAGGACCACGCCCTTCTTTCTTTTCCGTGTCAGAATCATCGGCTCATGACGTAATAACCCAGAAGCGGGGGTTAAACGATGGAAATGGCCCCCGCGTCATTCAGGCCGAACGGTGCTGACAGCTGCACAATGGCACAAAGATTCAGGATGTCTTTACAAGCTAATGGAGAGAACTAAGATTCTGCTTCATTTCCTTGTTAGCCTGCCTTAAGATATAGGGGCAAACATAAAACCCTTAGAGGAAATAAGAATAACTTGCAGAAACATATCAAAGTAGGTAATATAGTCTAATTCAGAACAAATATAGAATATAAAATAAGAGCTGAAGCTTTCCTGACGACGAATATGCTCAAGTTGAGGCGAAATTAAAATACAAGGGCTGTTCAATAAAGAATAATCGTTATGTTTTTACGGTCATATTTTTTCGCACTAAAATTCAACCTTATTATATTCTGTTAGCTTAATGTGAAACAAACACGCAGTAGTAGTTTCATTGTTGGTACTCCTGGTTCCCGCCTGTGAAAACCAGGCAAGTTCAGACATGTTCAGTATCGCCTACCACTGCAATGGAGGTAACACGCGAGAACAATATGCGGCTTTGAAATTCTGCTTTCGTCTCAACAAATCTTCAGTTGAGGCCTATACAATGTTAAAGGAGGCCTATGGAGAGTCTGTTCTTCCTTACAGCACAGCTCGAAGTTGGTTTAAAATGTTTAAAGAGGGGTGACAATCAATTTCAAAGGAAGGTGGACCCGGTGCTCCAGTTACTGCTCTTACGGAAGAAAACATCAACACTGCTGCTGCCATTGTGAGAGAGGATCGACGAATTACCTTAAGATCACTTTCTGAAATACTGAACATTTCATTGGGCGCCACCCACACGTTGGTGACAGAAACATTACACATGAGATGTGTTTGTGCGCGATGGGTTCCAAGACTGTTGATTCCCGAACAAAAGGACATTCGCATGCACGTCTGCATGCAGTTAAATTTGATGTTAGAGGAAGATCCGGAGTTACTATCAAACGTTATCACTGCTGATGAAACTTGGCTACATCATTTTGATCCTGAGAGCAAGCAGCAAAGCTCAGTGTGGAAATCTCCTTCATCACCAACCCCCAAAAAGCAAAAGTGGTTGCTTCTACTGGGAAAGTTATGGTCATCTCATTCTTTGATATTCATGGAATGGTTTATCAGCATGTTGTACCTGCACACACATCAGTAACTGGAAAATACTACGGTGTGTTTGTTTCACATTAAGCTATAATAAGATTGAATTTTAGTGCGAAAAATTATGACCGTAAAAAAATTATGATCATTCTTTATTGAACAGCCCTCGTATAATTGTTCAGCACGAAGATATATTCTTGTAGCGAAGGAATTATCAAAGAGAAGTTTGGAAGTGGAAATCGTTTAAGGAATTCGTCTGTTGTCGGATTCCAATTAGGTACATTAAACTTCTTTTTTCAGTAGGATTTTCAAGTCATTGCCAAAGTGGCTACACGCAGTTATTTCGCATTGTTGTTCCTCAGAAGTACCCGTGCCTTAATTTTTCATTTATAAATTAGGTGAGGTTATGTGATGAAATGAAACATTTGAGCAACTGATGTTATCATTTGGGCAATTTTTAGCGTGTTACACAGTAGACACGTCTTTGCGTTTAATCTTAACGTAAAAGTGCTACCACATAAGCTACTCAAACATCAAAAACGGCAAAGCAAAACTTTGCAAGTTCCTTGACAACGCACATCCTCGACACGTGGTTGATAAAATAGCGCGACTATTCCCTCCAATCACAGTCGCCTGCGAATTAATACATTTTCCCGCTTTGTTTACATCATCTAAACTAGGACGGTTCCGGTATAGTTCAGTGTATTATACTCCGAAAGTCCTTGGTTCATGCCTTGTGTCCTTTCGTTTATTTGCATTTAACTCATTGATAGGAGGGATGAGGTAGGAAGGTTTAACGGTGTGCGGACTTAGGAGCGGCGGCAGTAGAGGCTAGGGTCCTAACGGCTACACATTTCAACTCCCCGGTGGCCGCTCCTACACTCCCCTTGTGGGCTTACACATCCCTGGGGTTTCCTGGGCTCGGAGGACAAGGATCGCCGTGCCATGCAACACCAAAATTCCCGCCAATACTTACAACCAGAATGAAAGGTGAAGTAAACTTAGAAATGGAGTTAAATGGAGGGACAGAATGCCTCCCACTATTCTGCAGCATCCGGAGAAACCATGGATTAGGAAGGTCGACCACGGTAATAGAAGGCACGCTACATATTGGTGCAAGTGTGCCGGTCGAGGTGACATGACTACTTAAAGCAGTGTTGGTGCTGTTCCCACTAACATCCTGCCTACGTGACAATTACCCAATCAGCCACGTTAAGTGTACATACACCACCCCTCAACCGTCTGCAATCACGTCCTACTGACAACGGCTCAACCAATACAGCATAGTTCAGGTTAAGGGAATATAGACAAAATATCACTTACAAACACTTACCTAATTATCTATCTACTTAAACACTATCTTATTGTTGGCAATAAGGGAGTACATCAGACTTCAAGCGATAGTCAAATGTTTTAAAACTGGTAGTTATGTAATGATTAGGGGGCGGATTTTGCCCTATTGCCTATTTTATTCCTTTGTTCAGAAACGTAGGCTTTTAAGTTATAAGTACGTTTCCTACAATTATTAGCCTAATCTCTTAGTTTTATAGTGCCTATAAATGCCTATTTCATACGTTTGTGCCTATTCTGCTTATTAGTGTCTAAAACTGCCTTTTTAGCCAACTTCTTCTGTTTGTAATTTGTGACTTCAGGTTTTGCATTTGTTGGTTTCAACGTTAAGTTTTCGGGGAAGAGAAATTTCTCCCTTCGTTGATATGGCAAAGACAAATATTTCACATAGGTACAGTCATTAATAGGTTAAAATGGCTGCAGAAACTTATAACCCAGGCATTAATTTTTAAAATTTCAATATGTGGAACATTTTGAACATTGCCTGTAATTTAGACATAAACTGTAAATTCCTCAGAAACTATTGTAACTAGAAAGCTGAAATTTGGTATTATTCCATTCTTGATCGATCACAAAAATAAATGGTATAAATTTGAAACAAATCTAACAAAAGCTTCAGATATTTCAAATTTCACCCTTAAGTCCCCCAAACCCATGTTTTTTTTTTTTTTTTTTTTACATAGTTAATTACTTCACACCTTTCTGCACATTATGGTTCTTACTTAGTGAAGTGGATTTATATGTATTTTAATTATACGACAATATCTGTTATTTTAACTTGCTGTGGAGCCAATTATGAAATTTGGAATGAATGTAGAACTATTTCGCCTAGAGAATCGCAAAATAGTATGTGTTTAGTGAATTTGTTGCAGCATATGTTGCGATGATTGTCATTTTGTTATAGTGCATTTTAGGAGCCGTTTTACTAAAATTGTGCATTTCTAAATCTTTACTTAGCAAGTTTTTAGTGCCTTTTTGCCTGCCTATTTCACACATTTTTAGTGCCTATAAATCCGCTCAGATATTTTTTAAAATTCAGAACATAAACAAAGAATATTTCAAAAATAGTTTGTCATAGCATTTTTGTTTGACATATTTCCTGAACTTCTTAGGAAGATTTGTCTCTCTTTTGATTTTTGAAAATTACGTCCTCCAACCTTGTCATATTCCAGGATGAGTGAAATGGGTGAAATGATGTTCAAATGAGTTCATGGTCCATTGAGCTTAGAGCCAGCAGACATTCATGTTTTAGGATAAGGGAATACCCCGAAAAAACCCTTATACAGATAATTCATCCTAACCAAGATTCATTTGCCAGCCTCGGTAGCGTGTCTGCCTCACGTTCAAGAGGTGCCGAGTTCGAATCTCGGTCAGGGTGAGTTACCTGGATAAGGTTTTTGACGGGGCTTTCCCTTATCCTGAAAGACAAATGCCAGGTAACTCTAAGCTCCATGGACCCCGGACTTATTTGAGCATCATTTCTCCAATTTCATCTTCGTCCGATATGACTTATCGTTGGAGGACGTAAATTAAAAAAGCCGAGATTCGAACTCTGGACTTCTTGAACGTGAAGGCTACGCAGGCGAACTTCGACCTGTTGTAATTTACTTAAGGTATTAAAGTAAGGTAGCATGATCAGGACTTCAGAAGATATTTCCAGAAAATTCTATATACACATTTCATTTCTCATGAAAATGATAAATCATTTATCTTAAATGATTGGTATTTTAATTAAAATTAGAACTATTTTTGAAGAAATAAACAAAACAATATCAATTTTTGGGCGGAATGAAATGCTTCATCTACCGTGGTAGAGAAAATAGAAGTCCAATATACGAGGTTCAGCTTCAAAGTTCCGGGCCTCACATAGAGATGGCACCACTGGACCAGTTTGACGGAGAGCGTCAAATAGTTTAACTCTAGACTAGCTGGTATCCATAGTTACAGACCAATAGCTTGTTTAGACAGCATTTTAAACAAGACAAGTGTACAGATTTGGCGAAAATGAATGATTTGGAAAAACGAGCAGTGATTAAATACTTCCATTTAAAAAGCTTAACGCCTAAAGAGATCAAGGCGAAAATGGACAGTACACTTAAAGACTCTACCTCTTCATATACGATTAAAAGGAGGGTTTTAAAGTTTAAAATGGGACGTACGAAAACTAGTGATGAGCCTCGCTCTGGACGCCCTGTGGAAGTCACAACTCCAGAGATCACTGAAGAAAAATACATCGTTTAATATATACTAGAGGAGTACGAACGTGCAGGTAATATTTGAAGTAATGTTTTGGGCTTTCACAAGGTCTGTACAAAATGAAGACCGCGTTTGTTGACACCTGATCAAAAGCTACAAAGAAAAATTGTTTCTGTTAAGAATTTGGAGCTCTACCGTAAAAATCCTAGTGCATTTTTGAGATGGCTTATCACCATGGATGAAACTTGGATACATCACTACACTCCAGAAAGTAAATCACAGTCAAAACAGTAGATTATAAAATCAGTGAATTATAAAATCGCAAAGTTATTAATACTTGAATCAAAGGCAGGATCGACATATTCCTTTTGATGCATGTTCTAACTCAGTATTACGTAAATTTAAAACGAGGAACGAAGGACAAGTGACTTGAACGTTTCAAGACGGGACGTAGACAGTGTATTATCCACATAATTCAGTGAATTATAAAATCGCAAAGTTATTAATACTTGAAGCAAAGGCGAGATCGGCATATTCCTTTCGATGCATATTCTAACGTAGTATTACGTAAATTTAAAACAAGGAGCGAAGAAGGACAAGTGACGAGTGACTTGAATGTTTTAAGACCGGAGGTCGACAAAGTATTATCCACATAATTCATTGAATTATAACATCGCAAAGTTATTAATAATTGAAGCAAAGGTGAGGTCGACATATTCCTTTCGATGCATGTTGTAACTCAGTATTACGTAAATTTAAAACGAGGAGCGAAGAAGGACAAGTGACGAGTGACTTGAACGTTTCAAGACGGGAGGTGGACAGTGTATTAGCCACATAATTCAGTGAATTATAAAATCGCAAAGTTATTAATACTTGAAGCAAAGGCGAGATCGGCATATTCCTTTCGATGTATATTCTAACCTCTCTTGTACTTCCGTAGTAACCTTCATAGCATCTTGTTTGGACAGTCTATAACTCTGTAGAGAATTTTCTTTGGATAGATACTCAAAATTATTTCTCCTCATAGGCCGTACTCTATTACGAATGCCATTTAGACGGTCTTAAATATAGCAAATAGACATCTACAGCTGCGTTCATGCCCGCCATCTTGACTATTTACAATTGTTAAGGACTTAACAGAAATTGGCTTCTTTGTTTAACAAGAGATTTATCACGAGTTTTAAACTAACACTTGTTGGTGAAATGCTATTTTTGTTATAACTATTGCTAAACTTGTGTAAAGTCTGAACATCTGTTGGTGAAATCGGGCATTATAGAGGGTAGCCACTCCAGACTTGACCGAATTCCAAATACTCCAGGAATTTGATGCATCACACAATATACGATGGCACGGAACACAGACTTAGGTCATGTATCGAAACGGCAGGAAACCACTTCCGGTCATCTTTCTAACCTTCAATCTTCTGTTGTAATTCAGAAGTAAATGAGTAACAGAAACAAGTTCATATGAACGTTTATGTACTGTCTTGATGTTGGGAGGTTAACCCCATAATATTTGACACCAATAAAGATAATTACATCCTGTGTAGATGCCTCAGTACACATAACCAGACTGTCACGGAGTAAAACTAGCGGTAAAATAGCTATTGCGATTTCTTGTGTTATATATAACTCTTACTTGGATGTTACGTGATATAAAGGAAAGAATTTATAGACAGTACTCAAGATATTAAAATGGCCGCCTTCACACTAAACTACTGCCAAAATTACAATGGGAATTATTAGTTTTAAATCAATGAGTACACCAAAACTTGTTCTGAAACAATGAAGTTTGATTACATCACTCTCCAGACATAAAGTATCACATCGTATTCTATGAGGGCTGCTCAATAAAGAATGATCATAATTGTTTTTACGGTCATAATTTTTTGCACTAAAATTCAATATTATTATATTCTGTTAGCTAAATGTGAAACAAACCCGCCGTAGTAGTTTCACTGTTGGTACTCCTGGTTCCCGCCTGTGAGAACCAGGCAAGTTCAGACATGTTCAGTATCGTTTACCACTGCATTGGAGGTAACACGCGAGGAACAATATGCGGCGTTGAAATTCTGCTTTCGTCTCAACAAATCTTCAGTTGAGGCCTATACAATGTTACAGGAGGCCTATGGAGAGTCTGTTATTCCCTACAGCACATCTCGAAGCTGGTTTAAAATGTTTAAAGAGGGGAGACAATCAATTTCAAAGGAAGGTGGGCCCGGTGCTCCATTTACTAATCTTAAGGAAGAAAACATCAACACTGCTGCTGCCATTGTGAGAGAGAATCGACGAATTGCCTTAAGATCACTTTCTGATATACTGAACATTTCATTGGCTGCCACCCACACGTTGGTGACAGAAACATCACATATGAGACGTGTTTGTGCGCGTTGGGTTCCAAGACTTTTGATTCCCGAACAAATGGACATTCGCATGCAGGTCTGCATGCAGTTAAAGTTGATGTTAGAGGAAGATCCACAGTTTTTTCAAGCGTAATCACTGCTGATGAAACTTGACTACATCGTTTGTATCCTGAGGGCAAACAGCAAAGCTCAGTGTGGAAATCTCCTTCATCACCAACCCCTAAAAAAGCAAAAGTGGTTGCTTCTGCTGGGAAAGCTATGGTCATCTCATTCTTTGATATTCATGGAATGATTTATCAGTATGTTATACCTGCACACACATCAGTAACTGGACAGTACTACAGGGATGTCCTGAAAACATTGCAGGTCCGTACCAGGCACAAAAGACCACATTTCCATGAAGCAGGCTGGATGCTGCACCACGATAATGCGCGGCCGCTTACTGCCAATGTTGTTGCTGAATATCTTGCAAAAATCAACGTGAAGTATATCCCTCACCCTCCCTGTAGTCCGTATTTAGCCCCATGTGACTTTTTTTATTCTCTAACTTGAAGAAACGCCTTCGTGGGAGGCATTATCCATCATCAGAAGCAGTGGTGAAGGCTGCGGAGGCGATTTAGAAGGATCTCTCAAAAATGGTTTCCAGCATGTCCTTGAAGACTGGCAGAAACGCTGAGACAAGTGCATCGCATTCAGGAGAGACTGTTTTGAGAAGGACCATCAAAATTATGAGAATGAGTAAAGGTACTTGTCAACATAAATTGTGATCATTCTTTATTGAACAGCCATTATGTTTTATAAGAAACTGTATTGCAAAAACACTTAAAGAGCATGAAACATAACTATAACATGTCCAAATAGTACTCGGCGTTTTTCTCTGCAAAATAATTGTTCACGAAGGTGATTGCCTCTTCATTTGACGAAAATTTCTGTCCTCCGAGCGCAATTTTCAGATGAAGGAACAAAAAGAAGTCGCTGAGAGCTATATCTGGTAAGAAACGCGGATGGTCAAGCAGTTCAAACCGTAATTCGTGGACTTTTGCCATTGCAACCGCTGAGGTGTGAGACGGTGCGTTGTCTTGGTGAAACAGGATTTTATTTTTCTACAAATGTGGCCGTTTTTCCGCAAGTTCTGCGTTCAGCTTGTCAAGTAACAATGCGTAGTATGCTCCTGTAATGGTTTTTCCCTTTGAAGATAATCGCTTAAAATAACTGTATGAATATCCCAAAACAGTCGTCATCACTTTCCCAGCCGAAAAACAGTTTTTGCTTTTCTTTTTAGAGCCGGTACCCCCTATGCAGTCCACTGTTTGGACTGTATTTTTGTTTCGGGCGTATAATGGTGTATCCAATATTCATCTACAGTAATTAATCGGCACCAAAACTCGGATTTATTGCGCCTAAACTGCGCAACAGAGCGTTGGAAATGTTCATTCCAACACGTCTTTGGTGTAACGTGAGCAAACGTGGCACCCAACGCGCCGACAGCTTTCTCATATCTAAATATTGATTTAATATGTGACAAACACGTTCTTTTGACATGTTCATAGCCTCTGCTATCTCTCTCACTTTAATTTGGTGGTCGTCTAGCATAATTTGGCAATGTTTTCATGGGTAATTCCAGTTTTTGAACGTCCCGAACGTTCGTCTCCCAAACCTTGCGGCCACGTTTAAATTCAGCTGCCCAAAATTTCACTGTGGGAAATGATGGTGTAGAGTCCCCATACACAGGATCTAACTCATGATTTGCATAGGCGTATTACCTTTCGAAAACAAATATTTACTGACAGCTCGATACTCGATTTTGTCCATTTTCACAAAAAAAATAATTCATATCAACTCACTCAAACGACTGTTACATAACAACTGAGCGTCCAAAATGGCTGAAACTTTGGTGAGTAACAGTCGACAGATGAGCAACAAAATTCACTAGCTTTTACTTATTTACAAGTGCTGCCACCTTGATGTTGAAGTCGGAAACTTTTCAGACCACTCTCGTGTAGATGTACTCCTACCTCACTGACAACCTTTGCTGTCTCCCACGGCGGAATCTTATCCTCATCCCATCCCATCAGAGCTAGCGTTCTCCAAGGTAGTGTCCTGGCACCCACTCTCTTCCTTCTATACATCAACACCCTACCATCCCTGCCACGCTGCTCGCTGTACCTCTTTGCTGACGATACAGCTGTGACCACCACGTCATCAGAGCTCAGCCTGTGTGCTCGCAGGATTCAACAATATGCCGACCTCTTCACCACCTGGCTCAAACGTTGGAGCCTACGCGTCCACCAACAGAAGAGCCAGGCCATCACGCTCTCTCGAAGACGAATAGCGGACCTTCCACCAATTCGCCTAGCTGGTGAGGACGTCCATTGGAAAACTTACGTTAAGTATCTTGGTGTTCTACTCGACATCAAATTGACGTGGAGAGGCCACATTACATATGTGGCTAATAAAGTTAGCAAAAGAATGGGTATGCTCCACCCTCTCTATGGCCGACGATCTGTGATATCTCTGCCTACAAAACTGCTCCTGTATAAGCAAGTACTCCGACCAGCCATCACATACGCCAGTGAAATATGGGGAGTAGCAGCCAAGTCTCACCTACACCGCCTTGAAATTCTACAATCCCGATTCCTCCGCATTGCCACAGACGCTCCTTGGTACATCCCCAATCTAGTTATCCGACGTGACCTACGTATCCCCACAATAACTGACTACATCCATACCCTTTCACGTTCCTTCTATCAAAATCTCTCGCACAACATCAACTCTCTCATCCGCGGTCTAGGTGAGGACGACATCGATCGTGGAGAGTGCTAAAAACGCCCGAGGCTGCTTCTAGGCACATAAAATAACACATCAGATGGCTTATATATAACTTCAACCTCATCTTCTGTCGTATATTATCCTTTCTTACAAAACTTTCCACTGCCAATAGAGGGCCTAGCCCTGATCTGGCTTTAGACCGAAGGTCTGACATTCAGAATGTCCAGTCGTGTGTAGTATAAGTGAGGCACGATTGAAAGTATGATCAAAATTTAATGAAGAGAAAATAAAAGAAGATAAACTCGCCTATCGACCAGGAAAAACGACGTAAAACCCCAGGTCAAAGTGACGGTCGCACCATCTCACGCTCTACTTAGAGAGTTTTGGGAACAGCGTGTAGCAGTTGAGTGTTTTAATACCAGAGACTGTTGAGGAAGGCAGTAACGATCGACAGTTTTATAAGCCTGCACTTGGCTTCCATGTATTGATGTCTTTCTCGGGACAACTTTAAGAGCACGTCTGCGAGACAAACTATTATTGTTCCATTTATGGCTATTCACTTACGAAAGTGAATACACCCTCACATTCCCCTCATATTCTCTTCAATGTTGCCAACTAGTGTTAACCAAAGCTCGCCAAAGACTAAATTAAAAATCGCCAGTAAGCCGCTGAATCAAAATAAATACTATATTTAATTAATAAGTATTTGTATGATATGCACTATTTTTAAAATAAAAATTCACTTCCATAAATAGAAGAAAAGTAACTCATCTTGCACCTGCTCCTCAAGCACTTCCGCAACAAATGACTTGAATTTTGGAAACAGCTATTTTTTTTAAACTTTTTGTCCTCTGAAGTTAAGTCATATTGGACGATAAATAAAATTATATTCAAATGAGTCCAGGGTACATAGAGTTTACAGTTACCAGACATTCATCTTTCAGGATAAGGGAAAACCTCCAACATCAAGTCATATCGGACGATGAGTGAAATCATGTTCAAATGAGTACACAATACATAGAACTTAGAGTTACCAGACATTCATCTTTCAGGATAAGGGAAAACCTCCAACGTTGTCATATGGGACGATGAATGAAATATTCAAATGAGTACAGGGTACATAGAGCTTAGTTACCAGACATTCATCTTTCACGATAAGGGAAAACCTCCAACGTTGTCATATGGGACGATGAATGAAATGATGTTCAAGTGAGTACAGGGTACATAGAGCTTAGAGTTACCAGACATTGATGTTTAACGATAAGGGAAAACCTTCAACGTTAAATCATATCGGACGATGAATAAAATGATGTTCAAATGAATACAGGGTAGATGGAGCTTAGAGTTATCAGACATTCATCTTTAAGGATAAGAGAAAACCTCCATCGTTAATGGAAATTAATTGTTCTTTCACACTGGCCGTGTGTAGGCTAAAGTATGGAAAGGTAGAGTTAGACTGAAAAATTCAATGCCATAGCCGGGATTTGAACCACGAATCTTCTGGTCTCCGTCCAGCCGCTCTAACCATAGAGCTACTACGGCCATCGTGCCGACATGGCATTAAATTTTCCAACTGACTCTTCGGGAAGGAGACCAGAAGATCTGTGGTTCAAATTCCGGCTATGGAATTGATTTTTTCAGTCTGACTCTACCTTTCCATACTCCAACGTTAAGTCATATCGGACGATGAATGAAATGATGTTCAAATGAGTCCAGGATACGCAGAGCTTAGGATTACCAGACATTCATCTTTCAGGATAAGGGAAAACCTCCAACGTTAAGTCATCGGACGATGAATGAAATGATGTTCAAATGAATCCAGGGTACGCAGAGCTTAGAGTTACCAGACGTTCACCTTTCAGGATAAGGGAAAACCTCCAACGTTAAGTTATTGGACGATAAATGAAATGGTGTTTAAATGAGTCCAGGGTAGGCAGAGCTTAGAGTTACCAGACGTTCATCTTTCAGGATGAGGAAAAACCTCCAACGTTAAGTCATCGGACCATAAATGAAATGATGTTCAAATGAGTACAGGGTACATAGAGCTTAGAGTTATTAACAATTCATCTTTCAGGATAAGGGAAAACCCCAACGTTAAGTCAGCGGACGATAAATGAAATGATGTTCAAATGAGTACAGGGTACATAGAGCTTAGAGTTATCAAACAATTCATCTTTCAGGATAAGGGAAAACCTCCAACGTTAAGTCATCGGACGATAAATGAAATGATGTTTAAATGAGTACATGGTAGGCAGAACTGAGAGTTACTAGACATTTATCTTTCAGGATAAAGGAAAACCTCCAACGTTAAGACATATCGGACGATGAATGGAATGATACTCAAATGAATTCAGGGTACATAGAACTTAGAGTTATCAGACATTCATCTTTTAATATAAGGGAAAACCCGGAAAATGCTTTATCCATATAACTCATTCTTACCGAGATTCGAACTCGAGACCTCCTGAACATGAAGCAGAGCACTACCACCTCTGCTACAGAGACGGGCATAGGGCTGTGTGAACACTTATGCTGTTAAATTTCGAGCGATTAACATGTATTTCATAACATTCTGCAACACAGTTTACCACATTTGGAGCATATAAGCTGATACTTTAGCTTTAACAACATTCAACTGTCTCCTCATCATAATGTGGAAGGCAAAGAATTGCGATTATAAACTCGATCTGTTCTTTAAACAGGTTTAATGCTCTCCCACTTTGTTTAGTTGCTGATATATTCAGAAAAGGCTCCAGCGATGCTCCACTTGAAAGAAATATTAAAAGTTATTCTTTGCTGATCATACAGATTCATTATGGTTGGCAGATCCTCTACAGTTCGACCGACAGTGGTGTTGGCATGCTGAGCACAACCTGAGTGTTGCTGCTGTGTGCCCATCCTTAAATGTATTTATATTTATAGCCTCTTACAGAGGAGCGGCACTCGTTTGCACACTTTTTAAATTGTCCAACAAATATATTAGCTGCGTTGGAAATATTTAGCCTTTTATAAAATTTAAGTTACGTCACTGATTTTGTATTTCACTTAGTTGGGAACGAATCCAAATGCAGTCCTTAAAAATGTTTACATACGGCATATTTGTTTTATTTGATATTTTCATGTGATTATGCAAGTCTGCCTTGAGAAATAAACACGCGTTCAAAGACAGCCGCTGGTTGACGTGACGAAAAAGGAAGAAAGTCTACGTGAGAAATAAATATACGTTGGATAGCTACTAGCAGGAAGCGATTTTATTACTCCGCAAAAGATTTTTGAGGCTGTAATTCGAGAGGCCTTCAGTTCCAGAAGCATCTCCTGCGCATGGCAGATATACAAAGCCGACGCTAGTCCCTAAGAAGACAGTAGTACAGAGCTATAGTTAGAGCAGTAGGCTTTGTGCCTAAACCTTCGAGTTGAGTGCAGCTCCATGGGGGAGAAGTTGGGGTCATGGAGCAGTTCACGAATCAATCGGTCAATGAGCAGTGCATAGAAGGAGGGAAGGAGTCGGCAGACCGTGGAACGGTGCAGAAAACAGCTCACATGTCAGTAAGTGTGGTTCCGTAGGAGGGATCTCAACGGAATTAGAGATTGTGGCAGACTGTGGAACAGGTAACGAAGCAGTTTACGTGTGAATATAGGAGTTGTGTTTGAATCGCCGTGTAGCTCCGTGTAAGAGGTGAAACTTGTATAACTAATTAGAATGTAGCATAAAGGGTACGCGCTAAAGAGACAAAAACATTGTAGAGACATGTAGAGGTGTTGTATTTGTGTAAAAGAAAGGCTGATTATGCTGGTAATTTATTGAAAAATAAAGTAGTTTGAGATGACCTTATTCGTATTTTTTCTCAATATGTAAAACCCAATTATTTCTCAGCTAGCAAATGAATCAAGAAAAATACGAATCCTTGAAAACTGTCTTACGACTTCAAAAGGCTACGGATGTCGCCATAGTTGGCAACATTCTAATATGCAGTTCAGTTTCATGTTATTCTCAGAAGCTGTGTGCATTGCCCTACATATAGTTTACTATTTGGGTTAACTGCTTCCTGGCGTTTAGTTTGGCTATGAAATTTCAGACAGCGACAAGAGCAGTGAACCAATACCACTGGATCAAATTACAGTAATGTTGGTAGCCTTGAGTTATTGAAACAGTGATTCCGTCATGGATCGGTGCCACAAAGTAATACGCAAATCACAATAGTCGCCAAAACCAGCGCTTTTTCTCTGTCAATCTTTTATTTTTAGTAGGTAGAGAGGGTACGCTATTCCATATAAAAATGTGATACCGAGATTCCAATGGGAATACACGTTCTGAGGTCAAATTTCTGCGACACGTTACCATCGGCTGAGGTCGATCTCCGGTGCAGGGGCTAGTATGTTACCCTAAGAACACGGAGGATGATTAATAACTCTGTTATGTTCGCACTCAAGTACAACGATTTTCAGTCTTTTAGTAATTTATGAAGTACAAGTGTGGGAATACAATGGATTAGAAAAGGAGTGAGAATTAGACAGGGGATAGCGAGATGTATGACTATAATGAGGAAATTGCAGAAAGGATAGAGTAGAATGGGGCTGTGAAAGGTAGAAACAATAGATAATTGGGGGTAGCGGAAGCTAGAATATACAAAAGTGAGTTTAATGCCCGACTTCAACAACAGATGTTAAGACTTAACATATGCCGATCTCACCTTTGCTTCAAGTATTAATAACTTTAAGATTTTACAATGCACTGAATTATATGGATGATACACTGTCCACCTCCCGTCTTGAAACGTTCAGGTCACTTGTCCTTAGCTCCTCGTTTTAAATTTACGTAATACTGAATTAGAACATGCATCGAAAGGAATATGCTGATCTCGCCTTTGCTTCAAGTATTAATAACTTTGCGATTTTATAATTCACTGAATAATGTGGATAATACATTGTCCACCTCCCGTCAAGTCACTTGTCCTTCGCACCTCGTTTTAAATTTACGTAATACTGACGAAGTTGTTTCGTGCTTGTAGTAGTGACACATGCATTTGAATTAAATTGTTTCCAATATTTTCCCACGTAACATCTTTCTCTTTTACATTCACCACATCCGTCCTCTTACTTTCCACGATATCCTTACACTTGGTCACCGATTCAATTAACAATTCTTTCTCCATCGATGAGAAATTCGTCTTACGGCTTTTGTTTAGGATTTTGTTCACCCGCCATTTTTTCAGCTGTCTGCAGACGAAAATGAAAACAAAAGCGCATCGTAGTGCTTCCAGAAAATAATACGACTCATCCACAGCCTTCTATAGCTGTAGTATTTATAAGTTTCTTGGCGTTAACACGTGTTTGTTAACATTTTCAGAAAATAGGTTGGTGAAATGCAAGAAATTTAGCAGTAGTTTAATGCTGTGACAATTGTTACGTCATATTTGTTAACATCCATTAAAACATCTGTTGGTGAAATCGGGCATAAGTAAATCTAGTCTGTGTAAAGTGAAACCGGATTATGGTGCTGATGGGAAGATGGTGTTCTCGAAGCCCCACGTTGCGGCGATCACGTGGAACGGGATTATTCTCACCTGATGTTGTCCCGCGTTGTGACTGGGGTCGTGGGTTGTATTCAGCCCACCGGGAAGACGACGACGAAGCTACGAGTTGCTAACTCTTCTTGGTCCAATCTGACACTCCGATGTATCGAGGTATTTAAAAATCTCCGGATCTGCTTCAGTCTGAGCTAAGAGAACTCGAGTGAAAGTATAAATTTTCTAAATAAACTTCGATACCAATAAATTCTTTTTACTTTAAAAATATCAAGATGTTCAATTTAATTTGAATTATTTATATAATTTTTCGTATAAAACTTGACAATTGTATTGCATACCTTGATTATAATTAACAGAAAATGGATATTAACTCTTTTCCAAGGTTTCGTCACGGCACTGAATTTACGTCTGTTCACCTTAATGTTCTTCCATCAAAACACGCTTTCTTTCCTAGCTGTTTTATCAAAATTATTGACTTTTCCTTCACTCGTTGCCATCACTACCAATCAAACTTAATTTTTACTGGTCCACGTCACACATTACGTAATCTCATTTTTAAAACTTCCAATCACAAAACATTTATATCACTTACATGTTGCGTCATCTCTTGACCTACTGAATTTTAACAATTTCCTTTCTCATTAAATCATTAAACATATTTAAATAATTTTATAATTCTTGGAGCCTAAACCAAAACAACGGTTACAAAAGTGACAGTAATGCAAAGTTGAAATAAGAGATAAATAATGGTCAGGGAAAATTAAAACTTTTCCAAACAGCGAAAAATTAACACGGATGTACAAACTGCAGAAAGGTAGCCGAGATTGTGAGGAGTAGAGGAGAAGATGTGTAATAGGTAACTAAGAAGGATTCGAAAAGCTGCTAGTGAAATTAAATATTTCGTAATAGAAAAAGGGGACGCAAAAAGGGGGAAGATGTGCAGGTGAGAAATATGAAAAACGAGGTTAAGGAAATCCAGACCCAGTGAAATAAGAGTAATAAAACATTGAAGCAAGTGGTAGCAATTGACAGAAACAGACAAAAATTTGGCAAAGAACAAAAACTAGTGTCAATAGTGTAAATGAAAACAATTATTGTTATTTCAAGGGGTAAATATGTATTGAAGTGCTACCCTGTTAGCAAAAGGACCGGGGTTGGCCAAGATGTATTTGGTTTAGTACTTAATAAGGTAAATGTGCACCTTAACGGCGTAGTAATATGGTGTAATAAATTGTATTATATTATATACACGATGTTCATTTTTATCTGTAATCTTACCGCGCAAAATTTAACGTTATCAATAGCATCGCTGATGGAGCGAGTTTATATACGATTCCCCTAGCAGCTTGTGATCATATTTGATGTGCTGGCAGCAGCTTTGAGGCTTCCCTCTACCGGCAGGTATATATACTACGGGGGCTGTTCAATAAAGAATGATCATAACTTTTTAAGGTCATTTTTTTTTCTCTAAAGTTCAATCTTATTATATTCTGTTAGCTTAATGTGAAACAAACACGCCGTAGTAGTTTCATTCTTGATGCTCCTGGTTCCCGCCTGTGAGAACCAGGCAAGTTCAGACATGTTCAGTATCGCCTACCGCTGCAATGGAGGTAACATGCAGCTAAAGTTGATGCTAGAGGAAGATCCGGAGTTTCTTTCAAACGTAATCACTGCTGATGAAACTTGGCTACATCATTTTGATCCTGAGATCAAACAGCAAAGCTCAGTGTGGAAATCTCCTTCATCACCAACCCCCCCCCCCCCCAAAAAAAAGCAAAAGTGGTTGCTTCTGCTGGGAAAGTTATGGTCATCACATTCTTTGATATTCATGGAATGGTTTATCAGCACGTTGTACCTGCACACACATCAGTAACTGGACAATACTACAGGGATGTTCTGAAAACATTGCACGTCCATATCAGGCGCAAAAGACCACATTTCCGTGAAGCAGGCTGGATGCTGCACCACGATAATGCGCGGCCGCATATTCCCAATGTTGTTGCTGAATATCTTGCAAAAATCAACGTGAAGTGCATCTCTCACCCTCCCTATAGTCCGCATTTAGCCCCATGTGACTTTTTTCTATTCCCTAACTTGAAGAAACGCCTTCGTGGGAGGCATTATCCATCATCAGAAGCAGAAGTGAGGGCTGCGGAGGCGATTTTGAAGGATCTCTCAAAAAATGGTTTCCAGCATGTCTTTGAAGACTGGCAGAAACGCTGGGACAAGTGCATCGCATTAGGGGAGACTATTTTGAGAAGGGCCATCAAAATTATGAGGATGAGTAAAGGTACGTTGTCAAAAAAAAATGTGATCATTCTTTATTGAACAGCCCTCGTATTTGAGAGGTAAGTCTGCCCGCGTAATATAAAGATGCCTAATTTCGCCTGGTGCGTAGATACGATAACTTTTTTTAAAAAACAACTATACACTGTAATGCAATGCACTACAAAGCTAATTATGCACACATAACAGTATACGATGAAGAATATACGAAATGATAAGTCAATGAACACTTATTTCACAATGAACATCTGTTTTTATGTTATAGTAGACATATATGCATATTGTAAACCTGTCACATTAAATAGAAATATTTCAATTCGATCTCAATTCTTTTCTATCACCCAGTTTCCTCAATGTAACTTCATTAAAAACCAGAAAATTAGTAGAACGTGTTCTAGGAATGAAAAATAAATTAGTGTTTACAATATGTACAAAGCTTTTATCCAGGTCTAAACAAGAAAATATCTATTACATAGTCTTATGTATCCATTTTCTTATATTTCTTTCTCTCTTCCCCTTAAAGATTGTCTGTATTGCGAGAAGGTATGTTTGAGGCCTTTCTGTCATAACATTATTTGTTGCTTCTAGATTGGGACCAGCCACTTTATAGCGTCCCGTGTCTTTTTGTGAGTAACTGATCCTGTATCTTGGAAATGTTTGATGTACTTATTGGTTTTAAAAGACATAAGTATACCAACGTTAATAGACATTTCCGCCAGAGTGACAAAAAATTTATATTGTATACTGATAAAACGTAAGACATTTATGTTGCAAACAAAAGTATGTCAATTTGACGATACCTGGACATTTTGACAACATTACGCTCCGAGGGACTTGTCTGAATGCCGGATAGCGTTGCATAAACACTCTATGCAGCGGTTTAAATTATATTTATATGTCGCACCAATTTTAATGCCGGTACGAAAGTAGCATTCAACCATAAAGACGCGGTGCTCTATGTTCATATCCAGGGGAGGCTGGTTGTATTAGTTACAAGCACAACCACACTCAGAGAGCTGTAATTTGCTTACTGTTCCACAAACATTACCGCTTCTTTTCCTTAGAGGGCACTATGATTTCAAGATAGACTCACCAATCAAGTATGACGTCATTCTTGCTCAATTGGAGGGCGGCAAATAACGAATAAAAATGAACACCATGTATTTATAATGTATGAAATGAAGAACTGTTTCGCAGTCCCATGATCGTCAGAAATACTTGGACATTTCAATGGCTAAGGAATTATCAAAATAGGTTGAGTACTTCTTGAGATTAACCTCGCACAGACATTTTAATTCGTGTAGAAACAGTTGCCCAACGTCACCCGTTCAACACATCTGTAAACAGTGCAGACTTTGTCGTTTCTGTATTTTTCTACAGTACGAAAAGCGCATGGATCTTAATTGGGTTTGTGCAGGAAGCTGAAAGGTCTCGTGCTGAGATTTCAATCCTGCCTCGCATCCTGTTGGTTGTGTTTCCCTTTCAAAGTCGGGCCATCAACAAGTTGCAGCTCAGAATAAAACAACCAAAGTTTTCCTTATTTACTCTTTATCCTACATTCTGAGTTTGATGACAAGCTTCCTTACAGTTTGCTTGCATGTTGTGTATCTTGTGATAATCTAACACATTCGAGCTACACTGTCCCTTTTGTTCCTTTTCTGCATAAAATTTAAGGGGAGGTGTAGATCCAGGTGATAGCAATATTAAATTTGCCTTAAACTATATTTAGTTAAAAATTTAAAATGTTTTATAGCGTTGTTTAAAATGATAGCCTGAACAGTTTCAGAATTATTTTTTCCTTTACGTAGTGCTGAGTTATTGTTTGTTATAACTAGGGGGCGGATTTAGCCCTATTTGCCTATTTTATTCCTTTGTTCAGAAACGTAGGCTTCTAAGTTATATGCACGTTTCCTACAAATATTAGCCTAATTTCTTAGTTTTATGGTGCCTATAATTGCCTATTTCATACGTTTGTGCCTATTCTGCTTATTAGTGTCTAAAACTGCCTTTTTAGCCAATTTCTTCTGCTTGTAATTTGTGACAACAGCTTTTGATTTGTTGGTTTCAACGTGAAGTTTTCGGGGAAGAGAAATTTCTTACTGCGGCACATTGGATATACAAAAAGGGATTTATTAAGGAGACACATCTGTACAAACTGGCCCAAAACTTACAATAACAAATTTAGTTTTTTGTCTTAAAATTAATATAGACATACTTCAATAATATAAAGCTTATTTTTCTTTTTCTAGCGGCACTACAGAGAACATCACACGACTATATAAATAACCCTACAACTGTATCGTAGCTGCTATTACATAATTTTAACCTCAGATTTCTCAGATTCCATATTTTCTACATTTTCCTAACTTCAAAATGCTCCACAGGATGCAGTTTTCTATTAATCTGTATGAAATTCTAAACATGTCTCTAAGGGCAGCTGCATATTAAGTGTACCCATTTACATTTGTTGTGCTTTTGTTATTTGTATTGAAAAGGATTATAATGCTTACTTCTTACTGAAAACGCTTAGGAAAATAAAAACTGTTAAATAAGTATGATTATTTTTCCCTTCGTTGATATGGCGAAGACAAATATTTCACATAGGTACAGGTCATTAATAGGTTAAAATGGGTGCAGAAACTTATATCCCAAGCATTAATTTTTAAAATTACAATATGTGGGACATTTTGAAAATCGCCTGTAATTTAGACATAAACTGTTAATTCCTTGTAACTAGAAAGCTGAAACTTGGTATTATCCCATTCTTGATCAATCACAAAAATAAATGGTTTGAAACAAATCTAACAAAAGCTTCAGATATTTCAATTTTCACCCTTAAGCCCCCCAAACCCATGTTTTTTGTATTTTGACATAGTTAATTACTCCACACCTTTCTCCACATTATGGTTCTTACTTAGTGAAGTGGATTTATATGTATTTTACTTATACGACAGTATCTGTTATTTTAACTTGTTGTGGAGCCATTTATGAAATTTGGAATGAATGTAGAACTACTTCACCTAGGTAACCGCAAAGTAGTATATGTTTAGCGAATTTGTTGCTGCATATGTTGCGATGATTGTCATTTTGTTATAGTGCATTTTAGGAGCCATTTTACTGAAACTGTGTATTTCTAAGTGTTTACTTAGCATATTTTTAGTGTCTATTTAAGTGTCTATTTTGCCCATTTCAGTGCCTTTTTGCGTGCCTATTTCACACATGTTTACTGCCTATAGATCCGCTCCCTAGTAACAACCTAACCTAATGCTGTCGAAGATAAGCAGTATTTTCGCAGACATAAAATCGACATTTTGCACCCAGTTTTCCTACATTACATCTAGAAAATTTCGAGAGATTTTTTAAAATATTATTTAATGTATAGCAAAATAATAAATATTAGCACTGTCACGGCGCAACGAATGCCTACCGCAAAAGGAATAAGTGTAAGAAGCAAAGAATGGAATGTTCAAGGATAGCCGTTGATGGCATTAACCGGAAGTAGCCTCCGTGTTGTACCGCGCTGGCGTTTCAGACCATTCGATTTCGGCGGATCTGGAAGATTCGTTTTCCAAGTATTCCGTTATTTCGATTCGACGGTTTTTGTTTTCATGAATGTTTCTTCCGTGACCGGCGGATCATGAAAATGAGTGCAAGCCTTCAGTTAAGTTCAGTTCAGTTGCTATAATCTATTTGCTGTTTAAATAAGGTATTCCTCGACGTTCCAAACTGAGCTCCCCTATTGATTAACAGAGCATCTACACGTGCGCACATAAACAGCAATGCCATCACCTTAGTTTAACTGCCATCTTTCTTGTTACAGCAACCAGACCATTATTCAACATCTGAGAGCCATTGTTTTTGCAGTAATCACATGTATCACAATGTAAGAAAAACTCAGTTTTTCTATAATTAAGTGATGAAAGTTACACAAAACGTAAAACTCTACATCGGCAATGGTTGAGCATGTGGTGTTCAAAATGACATAACTAAATTTTCTGCGACTAACGATAAATTATAATGTGCAACATTACAGTATATTGCATTACAATGTTAATTCTATATTCTAAGAACAAGTTGAATAGTTTATTGAAAACAGGTAAAATAAGAAAGTTAATAAACTGCAGAACTATAGTTTGGAAGAATACGGGAGTATTAAAACCCACCACCCAATTTGTTTAATTTGTGCCACGTGTTTCTTTGACATTTACTTTATTCTTACACTGAATTGATGGTAGTTATGAGTCGACCAGTGAATATCGGAGTTGTGAATTCGTTGTGCAGTATAAAGGTGAGTATTGGTCTGCAAGCAGTGAGTATCGAGAAAGTCGAGCAGCGGAAGTTGGTGCGTGCAACAGAGGTATAAAGGAACACATGGCTGACGCCCTGAGTTTTTTTATTTATTTTAAAATGTAAAACTGTTCGTAAGTTAGCATTGAGCTAACAGTTCTAGTGACAAATAAAGTGAGTTGGTGCAACTTCGTGTTGCCATTTTTGTCACAAGATGTTTAAGACATTTTCACGACAGATGGAATGTATATTTTGAGTTTTTTTGGGAATGTCCTCAGAAGTTCTCATTCTGAATGACTTTAGTATAACTGGTAAACTGTAAAACATAGGTTTGAATTTTCAAATGCTTATACTTTTCTCAATTGCGTAGTCAATTGTTTTCTCCTCCTTGAACACAGCGGCCAGTTTTTTTAAAAAGATTGGACTAATGCTTAGAGGCTACTGTATTCTCGAGCCCGGTATTACTGGTACAGTCGCCGTCCAAGGTCTAGCGTTAACGTCTAGCCTCTAGTTCTCGAGGTTGCGGGTTTTAAACCCGGCGGCGACTATGGATATTTTCGAGCTTATGGTTTCCTTCGGAAGAGAAGTAAAACCAGTGTCGTATGTTTACCGCACGTAAAAGAACCTAAAGCCCTCTGAGGAAAGTTAAGTACCTAATATAGAATGGAATGCAGAGAACCACAGCAGTTAAAGAGCGTCCACAAAATAAATAAATAAATAATAAAAGAACAAGCGGTAGATACTAATTAAGGCCTGTGTCAGGGGACTGAGTCAAGAAGGGCGGTCCTGACGGGATTTGAACTGCAGACCACCTGTGCCATAAGTTCTACGCAATGTAAAATTTGAGACATTCGCTTCCTTGTACTCAACGCTTTAGCACAAAATCATGCATTCTCCGTTGTTCTTATCTCGTTAATGTGACATTTGTAGCCATAGAAAACAGCTTTATTATTATTATTATTATTATTATTATTATTATTATTATTATTATTATTATTATTATTATTATTATTATTATTATTATTATTATTATTATTATTATTATTATTATTATTATTATTATTATTATTATTATTATTATTATTATTATTATTATTATTATTATTATTATTATTATTATTATTATTATTATTATTATTATTATTATTATTATTATTATTATTATTATTATTATTATTATTATTATTATTATTATTATTATTATTATTATTATTATTATTATTATTATTATTATTATTATTATTATTATTATTATTATTATTATTATTATTATTATTATTATTATTATTATTATTATTATTATTATTATTATTATTATTATTATTATTATTATTATTATTATTATTATTATTATTATTATTATTATTATTATTATTTATTATTATTATTATTATTTATTATTATTATTATTTATTATTATTATTATTTATTATTATTATTATTTATTATTATTATTTATTATTATTATTATTTATTATTATTATTATTTATTATTATTATTATTATTTATTATTATTTATTATTATTTATTATTATTTATTATTATTTATTATTATTTATTATTATTTATTATTATTTATTATTATTTATTATTATTATTATTATTTATTATTATTATTATTTATTATTTATTATTTATTAATTATTATTATTTATTATTTATTAATTATTAATTATTAATTATTATTATTATTTATTATTATTATTTATTATTATTATTTATTATTATTATTATCATCGTCATCGTCGTTGCTGTTGCTGTTGCTATTGTTATTGTTGTCGGTGTTGTTGTTATCATTATTATTATTATTGTTATCATTATTATTATTGTTATCATTATTATTATTGTTATCATTATTATTTATTTATTATTTATTATTATTTATTATTATTGTTATTATTGTTATTATTATTGTTATTATTATTGTTGTTGTTGTTCATATAACTGGAAATTAATTGTTCTTTCACACCAGCCGTGTGTAGGACGCACTATGAAAGAGTAGAGCCAGACTAAAAAAAAAACAATGCCATAGCCGGGATTTGAACCATGGATTTTCTGGTCTCCATCTAGCCGCTCTAAACCATTGAGCTACTATGGCCAACATGCCGACATGACATTAAATTCTCCAACTGACTCGTGTTTTTTTCCGGTAAAAAGCACTGTTGTCTCATGTGTTTATGAGAACTCCTAAGTGGTTTGCCGGGAAGAAACACGAGTCAGTTGGCACGTTGGCCATAGTAGCTCAATGGTTTAGAGCGTCTGGATGGAGACCAGAAGATCTGTGGTTCTAATCCCGGCTATGGCATTGAATTTTTCAGTCTGGCTCTACCCTCTCATTCATGGAACTGCCGTATTCATATTACGGTAATATTTCATCTGGCAACAAACAGTTTTTTAAATGGAATATGCTTCCGGTAGACTTACGTCTTCATTTCATGTGTTTCTGCTACTTGGATCAAGGCATGTTTGTGGCTATCACTCATCAGTCAGTTCCATCTCCAACCAAGTAGGCAAAGGCCAACTTACAGGAAAATAACGTAATGCTATGATATAAGATTCCAGGAATAAGCTAACAGTGCATGTCATCTCCCTGTTTTTGCCAACTAACTGATAACAGAAGTGTAACAGGTCTATAATTAGTTTTAATTAATGTTTCTTGAAAATTCTCTAAATTTCATATATTTCACGCTATCTGGAACTGCGTTACCTTCAATGGATGTGGTAAATGGATTTCTAATATACTTGTGTATTTACTACAGAAGTATTTGTGCCCTCAAATTTGAATATACCACGACAATATAATTATTTAGATACATAACCTCTGCGTCATATGAACGTCTATTAGAATGCCGTATATAGATTAATACAGATTCTTCGAACAGTGCTTCGCGTTCAAGTTTTCTCATTCCTGTTTAAATCTCAATACAGTTATTATTTCAAAGAATTATATGCAGTATAACGAGGGATATCTGAAAATATTGTATACGCGTTATTCAAAGTAGTAAAGAAAGGCATTATTTGAAATGCAATATATGAATTTGATTTTAAGATAAAACAGCTTTCCCAACATTATTAGCATGGGTTCTGCTTCTTCTGCTTCTCACTTTTAGATTTATTTCAACCAAACTCCACTTGCCCTTCTTGATTAAGGTGTAACGCTCTAAAACTTCAAAACATTTTCATTTTTATTACATTATACAATTCATAATTTTCACAGAAAGCGTGTTACTCGCTACTCGTTACTAAATCAACTTAAAAATAAAAACAAAACTAAAACGTTAAATAAAACAAAAACTAGTTTAAGACTATGTCCTTAACAAAGGTTTCTCTGCATTAATAAATAATGGTTAGTACTGAAACGAATAATCTGTAGCTCACAATTCCAATAAGTAACGTTTCTTTGGAATATTAAAACCTCATAAAGTCTCATCTCCGTCATTGGAAATGTCAAAGAAGTATTTCATTTCACATGTATCACAAATCAGTCTCAGTTAAAATAAACGCCATTAAATCAATAGAATAATAGTCGATTTTCTTTTGTTTTTCAATTGCATGATAATATTTTGTAAAAGCACTATAAAACAAAATTTAATAATAATAATAATAATAATAATAATAATAATAATAATAATAATAATAATAATAATAATAATAATAATAATAATAATAATAATAATAATAATAATAATAATAATAATAATAATAATAATAATAATAATAATAATAATAATAATAATAATAATAATAATAATAATAATAATAATAATAATAATAATAATAATAATAATAATAATAATAATAATAATAATAATAATAATAATAATAATAATAATAATAATAATAATAATAATAATAATAATAATAATAATAATAATAATAATAATAATAATAATAATAATAATAATAATAATAATAATAATAATAATAATAATAATAATAATAATAATAATAATAATAATAATAATAATAATAATAATAATAATAATAATAATAATAATAATAATAATAATAATAATAATAATAATAATAATAATAATAATAATAATAATAATAATAATAATAATAATAATAATAATAATAATAATAATAATAATAATAATAATAATAATAATAATAATAATAATAATAATAACAATAACAATAACAATAACAATAACAATAACAATAACAATAACAATAACAATAACAATAACAATAACAATAACAATAATAATAATAATAATAATAATAATAATAATAATAATAATAATAATAATAATAATAATAATAATAATAATAATAATAATAATACATCGAAATATATATTTATCTTCAACTTCCACAATACAGGTGTTGCCATTTCAAACAAGGGGAAATTTTTCAACAAATGTTAAAATATACATTGATTATGCCTTACTTATAAAATATTTATAAAAGAAAAAAATACATTATATCATAAATGTAGTCTAAAAGTAACATACAGAGAGAGAGGGGGGGGGGGATTGTGGAGAAGTTACTTAAAGGGGGTTAAGGTGGAGGGGAAGATGCAGAAAATGGATGCAAGGAGCTAAGTTGGTTGATATAAAATGTTAACCTTTATTTATTTTTTTTTCAAAACGGACTTTCGTCTCACTCCCCCCCCCAAACCTTCGAACATAAGTTTGGCGTTCGGTGGTAGAATATCAAGAATGATTAAACATAATCATGATTTTAAACAAAGCGATCTGCGGAGCCAAAATGAATTAACTACAGGAGCATTGATGTAGAGAACACATTATAGAACGGATATCAGGTAATCTGGGGCCGAGAACAAGTATTGGCGTGGGAACATATCTGCCAAGCGTATAACCGGTCGTAGTTTTCTTTTTTTTTCTTTTTTCTCCCCGTTATTATTAACAGTTGAAACTTAGGGTTCATGACAACTTTCAAGACATAACTTCTTGCAGACGTAGATTTTAAGACAAGTGAGGTTAAGGCACGTTGGAGGTAACGCAATGATTACGGTTTGCACCTTTGTAGTAAAGTGAAACCACAGAACGCCAGCACAGCTATCGATTTTAGAATTAGCAAAATAAAGAAGCGGAAACAAAGACAACCAAACTCGCGCGCTAGTCGAAAGCAATTTGTTTATCTTCCTGAAGATGGCAGTGAAGTGTGAAAACAAACAAAACAGTGTCAGCATAGCAAGCAGACGAAATTGCAGCGTTTGTGCGTTATCATTACCGAACGGTAATTACCTTAATTTACAAAATGTTGCTGAATAAAGAGTGGTGTCTTGCACAGCTACAGAAGTTGCTCTTGCGATCACCGATGAGGTTATATAATTTGAACAAGTAGATAACACGATTTCAAGATTACAGGATTAGTGGGCGTGTTTTTATTCGTTGTTACATTCCATTTCAGAGTGTATTACTGTTACTTAGAGCAGTTTTAGGTTATAGGCTCTAAAGTGTCAAATTGATTCGGTACCTATCTAGAAATTCTGCACATCATGACGCTAAAGGAAGCATACAGAGATATATATTAGCATTAAAGCTACCTTTCGTAAGTGTAGTGGAAGCTTTAATGTTTTTATTTTCGTTCTAGCTAGAAGAATGGCACACTGAGGCAGATCTTCGAGCCCGGCTGACAATGGGCAAGTTGTTGAGTCTACTTGCTCGAGATGATTCCAATTGCTGTTCTCCCCAGAAATATGATGTGTTCTTGGATTTTGAAAGTAAGTTAAAATTTCTGACATTCACTGTGTTGCAATTTATAAAGGTAGATTTTTTTAATGTTGTATAAATAAACTTTTATTAAGATAATACATGCAGGCTAATTTGTATATATGGGATATTTATGCAGATTTCATAGACAAATAAGCAAAAGTATAAAACTGGTTTTGTTAAAACTTTTTAAACCACCTGTAGATTTAAAAATCACTGCTAATGTACTTATTCACCATTTTTGCACATAAATTTCATGTACATTTTTTAATTTAATTTTTAGAGAGCTAACCTGTACATTCAGCATTTCTTTCTTGATGATTTGTTAGAGCTAAATAGCTAGGAGTAACTACTACTAAGTTTTCAAGCTTCAAAAACTGAACAGAATAGCACTAAACTGAGATCTTGTGTGACATAAGTTCTAATGTAGTCATGCACAGAAATTACATTGCAGAAATAATGCACTATTTATTTAGGATTAAATTTAGTTTGAACTTTCAGTGCTTCAGAAAATAAGTGAACCATAATGAAAAATTAATAAAATTGGAAGGTTAACAGTAAAAAAAAAAAAAAAAAAAAAAAAAAATCCAGTAACCTTACTGAAATTACATAGAATTATCTCTATGAATGTGGAAATAAAACTCAAAACAACAGTGGTTATAGGTATGTGTATATTTAAGCAAAATAAGAAGTGTATTACAATTTAACACTCTTCAGAGATTATTACTTCTGTCATTCATTTCTGAGTTTTGAATAGTTTGGTTGTAAAGCTGCATACAGGTACATACCAAACCACATAGGAATTCATAAACAGATGTGGCCGTAATGCATATTAAATAGAAGTGCTAGCTGAGTCCCACCTCAAAATTGTGTTCTTTTAAATGAGAAATTATTCAGAGTTTCGCTGTGTAAGTTAAGTAAATCTCAGAGGCAGATACACACATATTTTTCAACATGGAAAACATATTCCAATGTGTAAGGAGTATGATACAGTGAAACACAAAAGAATATAATTTTGAGTTGAACTAATACTCAATGCTCCACTTATTGCTAGTATTTACCTAGAACACATTTCATTAGGATCTTCCTAACATCATCAGCTGTTGTCAACTAATGGACGTTGGTTTGGTGAACTCATTGGATATGATAGGTGTGTCTCTGTCAGTATCTTGATGAACTTGAAGTTTGGGTTTTCTTCAAAGGTAGTGTCGAAATTAAACAATTTTCTTTCATATTTCTTTATGAAGATTTTTTCCCATGTGGTTAATGCAGCTGGACCTTGGACACTTTTTAATAAGTGGATATCTTGTTCTATATAAATCAGGTGTGTACCAGATAAACTGCAAAGGCTGTGGCAGCTTTTACATTGGAAAAACTAAAAGGAACTTGAACATTAGGCTTAAACAGCATTTTAGGAACATCAGGAACAAAGAACTAGATAAATTGGTGGTAGCATACCATTTTTGGAAGGAGAATCATGATATAGAACGAGAAATCCATTTATTAAAAAGTGTCCAAGGTCCAGCTGCATTAACCACGTGGGAAAAAATCTTCATAAAGAAATATGAAAGAAAATTGTTTAATTTCAACACTTCTTTTGAAGAAAACTGGAACTTCAAGTTCATCAAGATACAGACAGAAACGCACCTATCGCCTCCAAGGAGTTCACCAAACCAACATCTATTAGTCGACAACAGCTGATGATGTTAGGAAGATCCTAACGAAACACGTTCTAGGTAAATACTAGCAATAGGTGGAGCATTGAGTATTAGTTTGACTCAAAATTATATTAATGGAAAACATAATTGATGTTACTGATTGAATGTAAAGGATTTTCATGTAACTTGGGTTAGCTTGCATCTTCACAACAAATCTTGCTGTGCATGATCTCATTACAAGGCATACAGACAATTTGCATACACCAATTGTTCCAAAAACGATATTACCATTCTGCAGTGACATTTTCTAATTACCTGTTGTGATTAGTCACTCCTGATTAACATTAAGTCTTCAAGGAAGAATTAAAGTCACTCCTGTATACTCACTGACATGTACTATGAAGAAATTCTTTAATATCTTACTCAACAAGTAAACATATATCACATTGGGCAGATTGCATGTTATGGTGATTTATATTTAACATGTTGCATACTTTACTGTCGAACTGGTGGTAGTTTACAAATTGTAATTTTTTCTTGTATAGTGCAGGATGAAGGGGAAAAATAAAGGAGAACTCTTGATGCACTAGTTATGCTGCATATTCTGTAATTTAATGAAATGCTCAGCGTTCGTGAGCTGCTAATGATGGGACTAAACACAAACAAAAATAATTAACAAATTAAACAAGATGATTAAATTTTAGATGAGTAGTATTTTTTACACATCTGCTTCACTTTCGTACCTATTTTGAGGACATGTTTCGCAAATCATCGTTTGCATCTGCGGCTCTTATGTGACTGAAGCTATATCCAGTGGTGTGGGTAATTCTGGGGTTGTTGCTGCCATCTGTTGATTTAGTGATGAACTTAAATGTGGGATTCTCTTCTAGCGGGATTTCAAAGTTCATTAGTTGGTTTTTATGTTTTTCTATGTATATCCTCTCCCATATGACGAGTTCACCATGTTTTTGTACGTATTTTAGTAATTCTGTGCTATCTTCAATTTCATGATTTTCAGACCAGAAATGAGCTGCTATTGCGGACTTATCAATATTTTTGTATCTTAAGTGCCTGACGTGTTCTTTCTTTCTAGTGCCTATGTTTCTTTCTGTCCTCCCTATGTAAATTTTTTCACAGTCTTTACATTTAATCTTGTAAATGCCAGACTTTTCCTCTGGTTTTATCTTATCAGTATTATTACTGTGAAGTAGGTTTTTAATGTTGTTTTTTGGTGCCAATGTTATATTGTATTTCTTGAATATTTTTTGGAACTCTTTTGTGGCCCAGGGGTGGTAAGTAAATTTAGCAAATCTAATTTCTTGTTTTATTGGTGTGAGAGCTGTGATCTGTTTTAATCTCTTTTGAAGTTTGAATAATTTTAGTTTTTTATCTACAAGGTTTTTTCCATATCCATTTTTAATTGCAGTTTTTAAGATTTGATGGTATTCATTTTGATATTCTTGCTGGCTGAGAGGTAGATTTACTAATCTGTGTGTGAGACTGTTGATGGTTGCATGTTTGTGTGGAATTGGGTTGAAACTATTTGCTTTGATGTAATTATCTGTGTGTGTTGCTTTTCTATGAATGCCAAATTCTAGTTTTTCATTGCTTTTTTTGATTTTAAGGTCTAAAAAAGGTAGAGTACAGTCCTCTTCAGTTTCCATTGTGAATTGTATGCTGGGTTCTTGCAGGTTGAGTAGTGTCAAAGCATCATCTATTAGTTTGTAGGGCACTATTGCAAAGATGTCGTCTACGTATCTGTACCATGTTTTCCCTCATATGTTTAAAACATGGTACAGATACGTAGACGACATCTTTGCAATAGTGCCCTACAAACTAATAGATGATGCTTTGAAACTACTCAACCTGCAAGAACCCAGCATACAATTCACAATGGAAACTGAAGAGGACTGTACTCTACCTTTTTTAGACCTTAAAATCAAAAAAAGCAATGAAAAACTAGAATTTGGCATTCATAGAAAAGCAACACACACAGATAATTACATCAAAGCAAATAGTTTCAACCCAATTCCACACAAACATGCAACCATCAACAGTCTCACACACAGATTAGTAAATCTACCTCTCAGCCAGCAAGAATATCAAAACGAATACCATCAAATCTTAAAAACTGCAATTAAAAATGGATATGGAAAAAACCTTGTAGATAAAAAACTAAAATTATTCAAACTTCAAAAGAGATTAAAACAGATCACAGCTCTCACACCAATAAAACAAGAAATTAGATTTGCTAAATTTACTTACCAACCCTGGGCCACAAAAGAGTTCCAAAAAATATTCAAGAAATACAATATAACATTGGCACCAAAAAACAATTACAACATTAAAAACCTACTTCACAGTAATAATACTGATAAGATTAAACCAGAGGAAAAGTCAGGCATTTACAAGATTAAGTGTAAAGACTGAAAAAATTTACATAGGGAGGACAAAAAGAAACATAGGCACTAGAAAGAAAGAACACTTCAGGCACTTAAGATACAAAAATATTGATAAGTCCGCAATAGCAGCTCATTTCTGGTCTGAAAATCATGAAATTGAAGATAGCACAGAATTACTAAAATACGTACAAAAACATAGTGAACTCGTCATATGGGAGAGGATATACATAGAAAAACATAAAAAACCAACTAATGAACTTTGAAATCCCGCTAGAAGAGAATCCCACATTTAAGTTCATCACTAAATCAACAGATGGCAGCAACAACCCCAGAATTACCCACACCGCTGGATCTAGCTTCAGTTGCATGAGAGCCGTAGATGCAAACGATGATTTGCGAAACATGTCCTCAAAATAGGTACGAAAGTGAAGCAGATGTGTAAAAAATACGGCTCATCTAAAATTTAATAATTTTTCGCTTCACTGTGGTGTTCCAATACAGTTAAATCTCAATATAAACAAGAGGAGTTAAATGTTTACTTTCTGAACTATTTAATTTGGTATTTAAGTTCAAATTCTTCCAAGGATGTGACAAAAAGATTTAGAAGAATCACATCAGATGTTTAATGTAAATAACTTATCATTACCACAACTAGAAGGCTAAATGAAAAATAGTCTGATCCTTGAGAAAGGATAAAATTGAGCACCAGCATTCCTTCCAGGGCACTCAAGGACACTCACCTCTAAGTCCCAAGAGAAAGCTCACCAGCTTCACAGGCCATTTAGAGTCACAATTTGAGCCCCAGGATGACAAGTTTACTGAATTAATGGAGTAGGCAGTAGATGACCTTTATGAGGAGTCCGCTCTGCCACAGAAGGCAATCCACATCCCTATAATCACCCTAAGAGAAGTAGCCTCCCAAATCCAGAGCCTGAAACCAGCTATTATTGTGCTGCTCGAATGGTTACCATGGCTTTATCATTGTTAATAGAAAACCTCTCAGATAACGCACTGATTATTCTCGTAAGGGTGAGAGGGGAACTGCCGCACTTCCTGGATCATGTGCTAAGCACCAGTGAATGCGTCACTTCAGCCAATGGAATGCATAGGAATCACTAATGAAAGATATATGTTATGTCCATGTAGAGTAATCAGTGCGTTATCTGAGAGCTTTCTATTAACAAAAATAAAGCCATGGTAACTGTTCGAGCAGCACGATAATAATTCTCATGGACATGACAGTGTTACGGAACTCAAGCTCCTGAACCTCCCCAGAAGGACCAAGGTTGCCTATCAGTGAGCCGCTTTCATGACAAACTCTATTTTCCGCATACAAAGATGATAAGTACAATAAAAAGTTTTTGAATCATCTTCAAACTGTTTTTGCAAACTTGAATGTGTAATGAATTCTAAATTACTATTTTTGTTATTTTAGGTAAGTTTTAGTTAAGCAAACATGTAATCAAAAACACATTACAGCTTCAAATATATTCGGTGTATATTAAAAATGATCCTGTTACGTTATTCAATATTAACTTATGTGTAAGTTAAGCAATTTGGACTTTTTTACTTGCACGTAAACATTCATCTCTTTTTATCATGTCCTTTTTTTTTTTTTTTTTTTTTTTTTTTGTTAGTAACAAGCTAAGTAGAAGAAAATTTAAAAAATTGGTGTTACATTCACATGACTTTCTGTACCAATTTTTTGGTCAACTATTCTTACGAGGGCTGTTCAATAAAGAATGATCACAATTATTTTTTTGACAATGTACCTTTACTCATCCTCATAATTTTGATGGTCATTCTCAAAATAGTCTCCCTTGAATGCGATGTACTTGTCCCAGCATTTCTGCCAGTCTTCAAAGACATGCTGGAAACCATATTTTAAAATTGCCTCTGCAGCCTTCACCACTGGTTCTGATGATGGATAATGCCTCCCACGAAGGCATTTCTTCAAGTTAGGGAATAGAAAAAGTCACATGGGGCTAAATCTGGACTATAGGGAAGGTGAAGGATGCACTTCATCTTGTTTTTTGCAGGATATTCAGCAACACATTGGCAATATTCAGCCGTGCATTATCGTGGTGCAGCATCCAGCCTGCTTCATGGAAATGTGGTCTTTTGCACCTGATATGGACTTGCAATGTTTTCAGGACATCCCTGTATTATTGTCCAGTTACTGATGTATGTGCAGGTACAACATGCTGATAAACCATTCCATGAATATCAAAGAATGAGATGACCATAACTTTCCCATCAGAAGCAACCACTTTTTCTTTTTGGGGGTTGGTGATGAAGATTTCCACACTGAGCTTTGCTGTTTGCTCTCGGGATCAAAATGATGTAGCCCAGTTTAATCAGCAGTGATTACATTTGAAAGAAACTCCGGATCTTCCTCTAACATCAACTTTAACTGCATGTTACCTCCATTGCAGCGGTAGGCGATACTGAACATGTCTGAACTTGCCTAGTTCTCACAGGCAGGAACCAGGAGTACCAGCAATGAAATACTATGGCATGTTTGTTTCACAGTAAACTAACAGAATATAATAAGATTGAATTTTAGTGTGAAAAAATTATGACTGTAAAAATATTATGACCATTCTTTATTGAACAGCTCTAGTAAAAAGCTTTTCTCTCTATCTACTTCAGTTAATGGAAGTAAACATATGTAGAATTGGATTTATCACATAATATTTGTTTATAAATATATAGTAAGAGGAAAATACAGCAAGTAGCCCTAAGCGATAGTCAAATCTTTTAACAGTTGATTGCTGTGTAAAAGCATTGAATTTCCATTCTCTTTGCAAGAGCAGGGGGGGAGGAACAATTAAAAAGAATAACGTCCTATTTGAGGAAAGTGTATTTTAACATTGCAGCTAATAACAAGAAATATTTCGTAAATGGTTTACTCTGCAAAGCAAACAAATGGAAACAAGTATTTGATGTAAATTGAGTGCTTTAACAATATATTAATTTTTTATGTGGTAAGATTTGGTGTATCTCTTCTGGTTTATTAGTTATACAAATGTCATTTGGAATGAAGAGACTTCTGAAATATTTCTCAGGAACCAAATATTAGTGCAGTAGTTATGAGACAGTGAAGCAAATTCCAGTAATAAATTATAAAGTCAGTAAGAACACAGCACAGACTCCATCCTCAGTAGCATAGATGGTAGCATGTCTGCCTCACGTTCAAGAGGATCTCAAAAAATGCATTTCCAGTGAAATCTCAGTATCAAATTTTTGGGTGAAATGCAATACTTTATCTACCATGTACGTAGTAGAGGAAGTAAAAAGAAACTTTTATAAATAAGGGACAGATTCCTATGACATGTCATTTATTGGGTGTTAAAGGCCATATTTCTCATTTTTCAGATCTTTGGTCTTATTTATGCTTATTTTCTTGATAGTCATATTTTTGGGATGATTAAAGTGCAGTCAGCTGCTGATCAGAAATATAAAAAGCAACATTATATCTGTATAAAAGTCATCAGCAGCACTGCCCACTTGTTTTTCGAAGGTTCCTTTAGCAGGTAGCAAACGTTCGTGCAGGTCAAAGGAGTCAACGTTGAATGTTTGTATCTCCCTCTTCCCTGTTTGTTTGGCGACAGATTTAATGCTCTGTTCCACCCCCATCTTCACCAGCTTTCTGAAAGTTTCTTGTACGTTTTATTGAGACCTGAGGTTTGATGTCACCTTGCTTAAAAGTACATGCTCTGAAAGTGTAAAATTAAGAAATTTTGTTTGATAGTTTGGGGAGAAGATTTTTAGTACTGACTGTTAATTTATATTGTAAATATTGTAAAGTGAAAGTATCACAAGAAAGTTGATGTAATGTACAGTATATTAAAATGCTAAGCATCAGATGTGTTTAACAACAGCTTCCTCCATTGAAAGTAGGCAGCGGTTGATGTTTGAGGCAGTTTTTTCCGCAACTGCAGCTTCTGCGAATATCCGTTCAGAATTTTGTTAATTAAAGTTTAATTGTCAATTAACATATGATTAATAAATTCATTAAGTTCTAAAGGTCATATTTTTTTTCTTTTTAGGTCCTGTTTAAGCTATTTTTTATATCATAAATGCAAATCTGACATTTAGTTATAAATCTTCAAACATTAACATAGGAAGGTGTAAGCGTTCAAAAAGCGGTTATTCGCACAAATTCTGTAATTTAATAAAAGACTGCATTTTGTATATCTGCGAATATTTCGAAGTAATGCAAAATGGAGCAAGAGAGAAGAGATCTGCATTGGATGGGTATACTTGTCACTAGTGAAGGAAAGTGGCACACATGATCTTGCAGTCAGGCATATTTAGTGATTTATGAGCTGTTCCTTATCATTAATATGCTTTCACAGAACTGAAAAATGGCTGAAAATTTGCAGCATTTGTTCTGTGAACTTCAAGGGAAATAAAATACTGAGAAGACAATTAGAATACCTACCTAATCCTCACAAATAGGCCGCGCCATGGCTGAGTGGTTAGACCGCTTGGCTCTCACCAAGGTGGCCTGGGTTCGATCCCAGGCAACCGCAAAGTGAGATTTGTGGTGGATAACACGGCGCTGGGGCAGGTTTTCTCCAGGATCTCCGGTTTCCCCCGCCATCTCATTTCACCAGTGCTCCATCTTCATCTCATGTATCATCAGTGTCATCGCCTGTGGTGCCGTATGTAGTAAAAGTGGGCGTTAAACACTACACATTCATTCCTCACAAATAAACCGGGAAACATCAACATTTGAAGTGCGAATTCATCTTATACAAGAACAGATTTATTTATTTTTATCTATATTTGCTTAATGGTACTTTCTGGAAATACTGCAACTTTATAAGGTCAGTATTCGTTCTGGTTATTTGCCATACTTCTCTATACGTAGCAACTAAGTAAAGGGTAAACTAAAACACCTCATGCACTGCAGTCCACACACAGAACTGTTGTGGCTAATGCTGCCTAAAAGAAAGGGATGAAGGAGACTACAGGGTATTTGGCAGAGATGCATGAAGATCCTAACAACTGCTAAGAGCTCTTCATTCTCGTGCCTGGATTCACTATAACCAGCCTCCAACACTGTTACTCCCATATGAGAACAACTACCCAGTTCAGAGAACAGCATCTACAATATGCAAGCACTGCCAACACAGCTTAAAAGCCCACACCTGGAAAATGATAAGGAAATTGTGGTATGAAAGTAAGCAGTCCAGATTTGCCTAAATGACAGGTAGAAACCACAAAAAAGGCATGAGTCAGAGTATGCAGTCAACTAGTAACACATACATATACAATCTCGCAAATGCAAGTAGCAGCTAAGTAGTTTCTTTGCAATATTTGATGACAGGTCATAAATAAAATGTAAATGTAAGACTGATGTTTACTGGAGTACCCAGTTGTAATTAATTCTTTTTCTCAGTATTAGTGTCTAAGTTGGATTCAGTACTTGCTTGCACTACTCTGTATCCATGTTTTCCTTCATGGATATGACAACTATGTGTCATTTTGGTTTGGGTCATTTGCCAAAGGGCAAGTGCTGCATTTGCTGTTCACCAACGGAAAGAAAGTCCCTTTGTACAGTTCACCACCCATGATGCCACCATTATAGACAACCACCACAACAGAAACAACATGGGTCACTTGGACATGTTCTGAAGATGGAAACACATGTTCCGAAACATTTTAACAGAGTTAAGAGTCAACATGAAAAATTCAGTGCCATGGCTGGGATTTGAACCATGGATCTCCTGGTTTCCATCCAGTCGCTCTAACCCATTGAGCTACCATGGCCAACTTGCCGTCCTGACATTAAATTCTCCATTTGACTCGTATTGCACGTTGGCCTTGGTAGCTCAATGGGTTAGAGCGACTGGACGGAAACCAGGAGATCCGTGGTTCAAATCCCGGCCATGCCATTGAATTTTTTATGTTGACTCTATCTATAAAAAACCTTAGCCTATATAAGGCTAGTGTGAAGAAATGATTAATTTCCATCAATTAACTAAAATTTTAACAGAGATTTAAAAAAGTGATGTTAATATTACTAGTACTGACTCATCTTGAGTAAATACATCTTAACACATCAATGGTTCTAGCTTCTTTCTATATAAATTATTACTAAGTAAAGTTTATAACAAATTTATACATACATATATATATATATATACATATATATATATATATAATGCTTTCTTTTGATTCAGAAAATCTCAAAATATATATTTGCAGCGAAATCTCAGTGCCAAACTTTTGGGTGGAGTGTAATGCTTTTTCTATCTAATACGAGGTATGTCCAGAAAGTAAGTTCTGTTTGGTAATAAAATTAAATTGTGTACAGATACAGAAAAAATTATTTATTGCACAAAATTCTACAACTCTTAACCTACTTTTCCACATAACTGCTGAAATTTTGCAGGCATTTGTCATAGTGAGGCACAAGTTTTTGTATACCTTCTTCATAGAAGTTTGCCGCCTGTGTCTTCAGCCAGTTGGAAACATTTTCTTTCAGCTCTTCATCATTGTTGAAGTGTTGACCGCCAAGGAAAGATTTGAGATGCAGAAACAGATGAAAGTCGCTAGGAGTGAGGTCAGAGCTGTATGGGGGGTGGTCAAACACGTCCCAGCCAAATCCCTGTAGGATGTTTTTTGTCGCATTTGCAGTGTGTGTTCGTGCATTGTCTTGAAAAAGCACAACACCTTTTGGCATCTCAAATTTGCCGATAAATTTCAATTGGTTTCACTTTCCTAGCATTCAGAAAACGAATCACAGATCTGATTTCACAGGCGGTGGGATTTTCAATCAACACCAACATTGTAAACAAGCACAATAAAGCGTACGTGGCTGACAGTGATCTCACAATGATGCACTTTTCTTCTCCTTGATCCTGAGCATCTACTGCGCATGTGCGGAACTGCATTCGTAGTGCTGCAGCGGAGATTAATTGAAACAGAACTTACTTTCTGGATGCCCCTTGTATAAGTACTTATTTTATGAAGTGGTAATCATTATAGTAAATTTATTGGCATGTAAAATTGTTTGAATTTTTCTATTAATTAGAAAAAAGTTGTGTTTTTCATTATTATGGTAGTGTAAAATACATTTTATGCTGTGTGTATATGAAATTTGGAAAATGCTGGGTCAATAAAGTGCAGAAAGTTCAACACTACTCGAGAACATAAAAGCTTTACCAGAAACAATCAAGGTCATATTTTCAATACCTCCTATTGTAATTAGGGTACAATTTATATACAGTTGTTTGTATAAATGTCTTTAGGTTTCATATGATTTTCTTTATACATACAAGGGCTGTTCAATAAAGAATGAGCCAATAAATTTACTCCCCTAGGACAAAACTCCAGCACAATGGCGGTGCTGATATGGTCTTGGCAATTGACATCATTGCAGTTGACAGCGTTGTTAACAAACAGAATGTTTAAATGTTTTGAGATGTGACATATTCTTAAAAAACTATTACAGATGTATTGTTGCTCCAGTTATGACAGCTTATCTAAAGCTGTTGAGTTATCTTCAGTGTTATATTTTATTATTCAGGGGTACTTCACGCAGCTGTATAAGTAACTGAACTTTTTGTTGCTAGATGCTCAGCCTACAGAAGGAGAGCAGGAGACTTTTGAAGAAGTGCAGAGAGTTCTAAGGAATTCTGAGCCTATTTTAGAAGAAATCCAGTGCTATAAAGGAGCAGGGAAAGAGATACGTGAAGTAAGTATAATTGGAACTACATTTTAATACATTATAAAATATATCAAATATACATATATGGATCTTGTATATTATACATTTAAAAATCTATCACTTCAGAAATTTGATTTCCTACACATTAACCTTGATTATACTAGGTGGCCAAAATTATGGTATTTAAGAAAGGCAACAAGTTAAGAAAAGAGGAGAAATGGTACTGGCAAGGAAGAGAAATTGAGGTAGTCAATACATTTAATTATATAGGAGTACGATTAAGCAGTAAGGGGGGTTGGAAAGAACAGAAGAGAATGGCAATGGCAAAAAGTAAAATTGCATTAAAAGCTATTAGAGTATGCCTAGATAAATTTCCAGGAATGCAAATAAAACAACTGGAGAGAATTTACACAGGCGTAGTAGAAGCAAAAATGTTCTATGGGGTAGAGATATGGGGTTTGGAGGAGAAGGGGGGTGCAAATATGAATGTGATACATAGAAACTTTTGCAAACAAGTTTTGGGCTTACCACGAGCTTCACCAAATGGAGTGGCGCAAGCAGAATTGGGAAGACTGGGAACTAGAGGGATAATGGTGGAATGGGTGTTAAAATATTTGGCGAGAAGTAGGAGTTTAGATGAGCAGAATATTCTGCGTCAATGCTTGATAGTACAGGAAAGACTAAATCAGAAAGATTCATGGCTAAATAAGATAAAGGAAATTATGTTAAAAATAGGGTTTGGTGTCATGTATGAAAACAGGGAATTATTGTAAAGTGGATTTTGGAAAGAACTTAGGTTAGGAACAGAGATATTGAAAGGCAAGGAATGTTAGGAAGCGTCAACTTGAAAAGCTCACTGGAAATTTATAGAGAGATGAAAGTGATGTGGAACAGGGAAAAATACATTGATATTTGTGATAAAACAGCAAGAGAAGGCTTTGCATGGGCCAGAACAGGGGTGGTAAAACTGAAAGGTTTGGGAAGAGGGAGGGATCTGGAGAAATGCCCATTGTGTCACCAAAGGGATAAAGTATGGCATTTGCTTTTAGAATGTGAAGAAACTAGGTTGCTTAGGGAGAAGATAGGTAAAAAAGAATGGGCAAGGCTATCAAAAGAAATTCAAGCAATGAAGTTAATGAATATAAAAACTAGGAAAAATTTAATTGAAATTGGGAAATTTTTAAGCAAAGTAGGAGCCGAATGGTTGAGGAAAATAAGTAAATATGACGAAAATGAAGATGAAGTTATTTTAGATAGTTGGCAATAAGGACCCATTAGCTCGACAAACTCAAAGTTTGAGTCTTTTGGACCCAAGGGTAACCAGCAACTCAGTGTAGTAATAAGTATGTAAATGTATAATAATTTGTAATTGAAATGAAAATAAAGATTACTTACTTACTAGGTGGCCCAACTGCCCTGTCCTTTATATAAGCACATGTCCCTTTAAGCATTAAAAACAGTTGCAGAATGCATTGGGGAAATTGCAGTTAATCTCATGGCACTGGTGTGAGCGGCCTGCATGGACTAATTCAATCCTGAGAACTGCCTCTTTCGTTCGGAGCAGAACCAAGTCCATACCACTGCTGTGCATTTAACTGGAACTGCGCCATTTCATTCTGTTATTCTTTTAACATATGAAGGGATATCTGCTTATGTGAAAGACGGAACAGCTGGGCCACCTGGTATGTTTGGAGTAGAGTCAGTAACTCTTGTTCATCATCCGTTTACCCTTCTTAAAAATGTTCCTATAGTGTTAATTTACTCTTTGTTGCATATGCTATCCTTACTTCATTTAACTATTTTATACTCTAGTATAAATGGAACATACGAGGAAAATTTCATAAGAAAATGCACATGTTGCAGTTCCATGAATTAGGTGATGCAATACTAGTGAAAATTATGTCAGTTGGGTTAAAGTCTTGTTAAAGAAGCATATGCATCAATATGGTACCCTGTATTTGAACAAATAAAGCTGGAAATGGAGTCTGCATGTGCATTGGGTACTGCGACTGTTGAAGATTGAAACTTTACATGACAAATACACCAAGGTGTATCCATTGTGAGTGACGCTTCTGGAGTATAGTAGTACAGTAGTACAATTTCTCTTTGGGCTAATAGTTTTCATAATGGTTGTGCGAGTATAGACAGTGACCTAAGACTGGAAGACCGAAAATATCAACAGAATGTTGTTCACAGAAATTCCAGATCATCAGTATTCCGTCTTTTAACTAATGATTTAAAGAAGAGAAACATTTCTGCATGATGAGTTTCTCTTGACTGCCGAACAAAAACAGAAATTCCAATGTGTAAGGACTATGATACAATGAAGCACAAAATTAATATAATTTTGAGTCGAACCAATATCAATGCTCCACTTATTGCTAGTATTGATCTAAAACGCATTTCGTTAGGATCTTCCTAACATCATCAACTGTTGTCGACTAATGGACGTTGGTTTGGTGAACTCATAAAGAAACATGAAAGAAAATTGTTTAATTTTGACACTACCTTTTGAAGAAAACCCAAACTTCAAGTTCATCAAGTTACCGACAGAGACGCAGCTATTGTCTCCAGTGCGTTCACCAAACCAACGTCCATTAGTCGACAACAGCTGATGATGTTAGGAAGATTCTAACGAAACGTGTTCTAGGTAAATACTAGCAATAAGTGGAGCATTGAGTACTAGTTCGACTCATAATTATATTAAAAATAGAAATGTCTGAACATTCCGACCTCGCTGAAGGAAGAAGAGCAAGAGCAAGCGTTCCTGCATTGCATTGTCGCTGTTGATGAAGCATAAATTAGAGATTGTGCGTGTTTGGAGGAATTTGTAACAGTGACATCCAAATTAATTTAAAAAATTATTTTTGTCAGTTTTTCACTTACATTTTTAATTTTTAACTAGTTTCAGGAACTGTTGCTTCCATTTTCAACTTTGAAGGTCCAGCCATCGTTGGAAGCAACATCTCCCAAAACTAGTCCCCCAAAAAATGTTAGTGATTGTGTAAAACCAAATACAAATAGTTTTTTCAATGAAGTAGGAACTTTGAGCTGGAATTGAAATCAGAGTGCAACAACTGGAGAGCTACAGGTTCCCCTCGATCAAAATAATTTCATCAATCTCAATCAAAGAGCAAGCAAACAATTACGTTTACAGTCACTATCACCAAGGAGTCATCATGACAGTCTCATATACAAGAATGTTATTGAAATATGAGGGTGGGTCAAAAAGTAATGCCTCCTTCTCCCCCCCCCCCCCTTAAATAAGTAACTTATTTGAAAACTTTGAATTTGGTGCAATTCTTCAAATCTTCTTCTCCAATCCCCTGCAGTAGTAACTTCCTAAGTTAACAGGTGGCAGCACCGCATCCTCTTGCAAAATGGCTGACATCGACATTCGTATTAGACAGCGTTCTGTGATTGAATTTTTGACTGCGGAAGGTGAAACGCCAATTTGCATTCACAAAAGGCTAAAAAATGTGTATGGTGATGCAACGGTGCATGTCAGCACTGTTAGACGATGGGTTCGTCGCTGTAACGAAGCTGAAGCGCAAACACCATTGGCAGAGAAAAGCGAAGCGGCAGGCCAGTGACTGCAGTGACTTCATGCAACATTCAGCGAGTCAACTTACATCATTCGTGGTGATCGCCGGGTAACAACAGGTGAATTGTGTCGCATTACCTCCCTTAGTAAAGGCAGTATGATGATGATTATTCAACAACTGGGTTACTTAAAAGTTTGTTCACATTGGGTACCAAGAATGTTAACCGCCAAAAACAAAGAAACAAGGAAAACAATAGCCTCCGAACACTTGCAGTGTTTCAATTTGGAGGGAGAGGAGTTTCTTGAAAAAATTGTTACTGGAGATGAAACGTGGATTCATTTTTTTGAACCTGAATCAAAGAGGCAGTCAATGGAATGGCATCACACAACTTCACGGAAGAAAAAAAAAGTTCAAAACTCAGCGGTCGGCAGGGAAAGTTATGGCGACAGTGTTTTGGGATGCAGAGGGTGTGCTTATGATTGATTTTTTGGAGCAGGGATGCACAATAAATTCTGTCCAATACGTCAGAACTCTCAAAAAGCTGAAAGTACGTCTTCGCCGAGTTTGCCCAACAAAAATTATGGCGGATGTTCTTCTGTTGCATGACAATGCAAGACCACACACCAGCTGTTACACTACTGCAGAAATTGAGAAATTGGGATGGCAAGTCTTACCTCACCCCCCATACAGCCCTGACCTGGCACCATCAGATTTCCATCTGTTCGGGCCACTAAAGGAAGCTCATCATGGGATTCATTTTGAAGATGAGGAGGCTGTGAAAACATCCGTGCATCAATGGCTTAAGAAGCAAGACCTTGTGTTTTACCACACTGGAATACATGCCCTAGTTAAAAGGTGGACCAAAACTGTGGAAAAGGATAGAGATTATATTGAATAGTGACAAATTAATCGTCAATGTTGTAGTTTTCAAGCTATGCAAATTGGATTCAATTTTCTTGGCAATTAAAAGAGAAAAAATAGGAGGCATTACTTTTTGACCCACCCTCTTATATTATTGTGATTACATGCAAAAACTTTGCGGAAAAATGTACAAGAACCGACTTCATTTGCCCATGGCTGGGTCACTCATTCTCCATGATGATGGTCACAGAGGTCGTAACCAAACAACTTTGTGATTATTGGTGTGAAGTGTTACTTCTTGAGCTCTACAGTCCAGACATAAGTCCACCAGTCTTTAATGTATTCTCAAAGTTAATCTATGCATGGGGAATGGTTTTCTTTGGAAGATATTTCTGTCAACGTTACCTGAGCTATTCAGTAGACGAAAAGAAGTGGTGTGTTAAATGGGATAATAATGCTTCCCAAATGCTGTGAGAGTGAATCACTGAGAAGCAGGGAGATTATATTGAAGAATTCTGAACAGATAATCTCAAAGAAATAAAGGTGTAAGTACAGCGTTGGCCATGTTAATGGGACACATTTTATTCAAATACAGGAACATTATTAAAGTTTTTGAAATGTAGCTTATTAGAAACTTTAAGAAGGGAGTTAATTGGTTCATGTGTCATTCTTTGTTGCAGAGAATAATGGTGATGTGGACTTCTCTTGTCATATTGTACGTTTGGAAGCTTAATTGTCTAATGGAACACCATCCCAGAAGATAATTCTTTGTGCTCTTCAGAACTTTTGTGAGACTGTAAATGACAATGTTTGCGAGGGTGATCTCCATCTCACAGTGCAGTAAACATTGAACACTTGTTGAATGCAGTTGATCAAAGTATACTCATCGATTGGCTCAACAAGTGCATATCCCCTGTACCAGTGTTCGTAGAATTTTGAAAATAGATTTGTAATTGTGCCCATGTAAACTGCAGGTTGTGGATGAACTGCAGCAACAAGATTCACAGAATAACATTCTCTCTTTGGTTACTCAATAGAAACGATGACTGTGCTTCACCTGAACATGGCTGATGAAGTTTATTTCCACTTATGTGGTTATATGAATAAGTTTTTGGTCTTTCTTCCATGAAAGAAACGTTGCACACAGTGGCGAGTGACTCATGAGTGACAGGTCTTTAATTTTTTGAAGAAGATAATGCAACTGTCACAGTTAATGCCTTGATGTCTTCATTGCTGAAATGAGATGACTCTGTTTTAGAGACATGTGGATACAACAGGATAGTGCTGCTAGTCATACAGAATTAGTGCTAATGAAAACCCTACAACAACAATTCCATGGATGCCTCATTTTCAGATTCAGTGATATCCATTGACTATCAAGATCCTAGATTTAATCCTCCAGACTACTGCACATGAAACAAGACCCCATACAATAGATGAGCTGAAAGAAAACATCTGAAGGGAGACAGAACGCCTTCCAACTGAAATGCTGTGACATGTTATGACTATTAGAGCAAGAATGTTCTTGTTAAAGTGGTAACTCTTTAAAGGATTTCATATTGTCACAAATACATTGTTGTGACGAGGTGGCGTGGCGAGACATTCAAAGAGACAAGCAGTGCAGTGCAGAGCAGAGATAAAAGCTCACCAAAACGGTAAGGGGAAGCAATGCATTTGCGACACTTGACGGTACAGGATATGCTAGAGGACATGAGATCCAGGGGAGTGATTGAAGAGTCTGACAGCCCTTGGTGTTCCCCTGTAGTCTTGTTGACAAAGAAGAAAGGCGAGCTAAGCTACTGTGTGGACTACAGGAAGCTGAATGCTGTCACCAGAAAGGATTACTTCCCCTTACTGTTTCGGCGAGCTTTTATCTCTGCAAAGCACTACCCATCACTTTGAATGCCTCATCGCAACAATGCATTCGCAACAATATTCAAAACATGAACTTTGTGATAAACTGCCATATTTTTGTAATATGTTACACTTAGTATATAATAAACCTGTTTTTTCCTTTTACAGAAATTTGCATTTGAAATGTATTCCATTAATGTGTCCCATCTGTACAAAAACAAATTATGTGCCTTATCTAGCCTTTCTCTGTAGGCTAGGTGAGCATGTCTGCCTCACGTTCAAGATGTACCAAGTTCAAATCTCAGTCATGGTGAGTTATCTGGATAAGGTTTTTTTTTTCCCCCCTCCAGGGTTTTCCTCCTATCCTGAAAAGATGAATGTTGGGTATTTCTAAGCTCTGTGGGCCCTGGGCTCATTTGAACATCATTTCACCTGTGTGTGTTTGGAGGAATTTAGTAACAGTGACGTCAAAATTAATTGTAAAACTATTTGTGGTTGGTTTATTGACACTCGTCACTTACTTTTCTTATATTATTGAGTTATATTTTCTTATATTATTTTCAGCCTGTCTCAGTTGAAGAGAGGTTGAAAATGGAGGCAATAGCCTTTGAAACTAGGCCCTCAATAATATAAGAAAAGTAAGTGACGAGTGCCAATAAATGACTACAAATAGTTTTGCGATCATTTCACTTATTTTATACATTATCTGTATAACTCCAACAGTTGGAAAGAGGTTGATATTGGAGGCGACAGCCTCCGAAACTAGTCCCTCAGTATTATAAAAATGTAAGTGACGAAGTGTCCAACTACAAATAATTTTTTTCAATTGACTTGTATTATTTCCATCAATTAACCTAACGTGGGTCAAACTATAAAGCCTGGGACTTAAGTACTCAGAGCACACTATGTCATCACAAAAGCTGTGTATCTCATTGTATATGAGAACTCCTAGTGATTTACCAGGAAAAATATGAGTCATTTGGAGAATTTAATGTCATGCTGGCATGTTGCCATGGTTGCTCAATGGTTAAGAGCAAATGGACAGAGACCAGAGGATCTATGGTTCAAATCCCAGCTATGGCATTGTACTTTTCTGTCTGACTTCCTATCCAAACCTTAGCCTACATATGGCTAATGTGGAAGTACAATTAATTTCCAACAAATATAGGCTTTAACGGCCAGCATCTTGTAGATAAATGTTATGTTCCGGTCTTATGGGCCATGGTCTAGAAGTTCTTGAGTGAATCGACATTTCGCCAGGAACTGCGCATAGCATCATCAGGGTGTTGATCAGTCCGTTGTGGAAGCATTGTCATTTGAGCATTGTCATGACTGGGTCTGTTCAACCTTAGCGCTGCATTACTATATATTTGCCTTGGAGGTAGTCTCAGATTTCATAGTAGAGCTAAGCTTGGAGGGAGCTGCAGGCAGTAGAATTAGTGGAGGGATGCAATAATTACTTAAACTTAAACCTCTGGTTCCTTTTATGTTGCTTTCTCTTCTCCATACCTGTACTTTACAAGTTATTTTGAACACTGCTTGCCTATTGCCCTGGCTCTTAAGTAGTAGAGAAGTAGATAGTCAACATGAAAAATTCAATGCTATGGCCGAGATTTGAACCACGGATCTCCTGGTTTCCGTCCATTCGCTCTAACCCATTGAGCTACCATGACCAACGTGCTGTCCTGACATTAAATTCTCCATTTGACTCGTATATTTCCCCGGTAGACCACTAGAGGCTCTTGCATCCGAGATACACTCTTAGTGGCAACTTACTATCGTAAGTACTTGAGTCCCAGGCTTCATCATTTAACTCTTATTATTTTAGTTAATTGATGGAAATTAATCATTTCTTCACACTAGCTGTATATAGGCTAAGGTTTTGGATAGATAGAGTCAACATGAAAAATTCAATGCCATGGCCGGGTTTGGAACCACGGATCTCCTGGTTGACTCTATCAAAAACCTTAGCCTATATACGGCTAGTGTGAAGAAATGATTAATTTCCATCAATTAACTAAAATAATAAGTGTTAAATGATGAAGCCTGAGACTCAGTACCTACGATAGTAAGTCGCCACAAACGGTGTATCTAAAATGCAAGTCTACCGGGGAAATATATGAGTCAAATGGAGAATTTAATTTCAGGATGGCACGTTGGCCATGATAGCTCAATGGGTTAGAGCGACTGGACGGAAACCAGGAGATCCGTGGTTCAAATCCCGACCATGGCATTGAATTTTTCATGTTGACTCTATCTCCTCGTAGAGAAGGGGATCCGTCCCCTTCAGCTGCCGAAGTGCGGGCGCTGCGGACCCTTAGCACTCGTGGTACCTTTGACGTTACTAGAGGAACCTCGAGCCGAACTGCCGAGCCGCTCCCTTAGGGGAGTTGTTCGGATTGGGTTGGACTCGAGGGGGCAGTGTGTTCCCGACACCCACAGGGAATTGGGTACCTCCGGCCAGGCTACGGCCACTTGGAGTGGGTAGAGGGTTGCCTCATAAGTCTCAGGTACTAGCCTGCAGAGCTAGTAGAAGGTGTGCTAGATCACCAGGCGGCCCCACCGAGGTTTTCGGTAGTCTTCCCTGCGGGATTAACGCGCGTAAGTGGCGTATCCACTTCCATCCCTTCTTGACGTTGTGCTCAGCGAGGGGGGCTTTTTAAGAAACCAGGTATTGCCCTATGGAAAGAGTCCCGGAGTATCCATCACTCCCGGGTAGAAGGAGGCCCAGGTTCTTGGTCCTACGGGTCCAGGACTAATGGGAGTAGAACCTCCGCGCTTAACTTAACTGTTGACTCTATCTCTCAAAAACCTTAGCCTATATACAGCTAGTGTGAAGAAATGATTAATTTCCATCAATTAACTTAAAAAAAAGTAGAGAAATAGTTAAGAGGCATAGTGAAAATTTGTCAAATGTTATGTGTTAATTGATTTAATTATGATACAGTTACATTATCCATCATGTTTATGTTAACTAATGTATAAACATTTTATCAGACATATAACATAGACATGTGATATTTTAATCAAAATCCTTAAGAGCCATTTTCAAGAAAATAATTGAAAATAAGAGGATCTTTCAAGTTAATCCAGGACATTTATTATTATTATTATTATTATTATTATTATTATTATTATTATTATTATTATTATTATTATTATTATTATTATTATTATTATTATTATTATTATTATTATTATTATTATTATTATTATTATTATTATTATTATTATTATTATTTTTTTTTTTTTTTTTTTTTTTTTTTTTTTTTTTTTTTTTGAGGTTTAAATGGACGCCTAGACTGGAGATTTTGTATGCGGTAGACAGTGGCACTAGTGTTCTTTTACTGTTAGATAGCACACATATCTCATGCTTCTGGATAGACCGTTATTCAAGATGGCAGACAACAGTGTGAACATTCACATGGAACAGCTTGTTGTGATGAAGTTTTTAGTGAACGAGGGCATAAAACCTGCTGAAATTTACAGAAGACTTCAGGCTCAGTACAGTGATGAGACACTCAGTCGCTGTAAGACATTTGAATGGTGTAAGCACTTCAAAGATGGCCGTATCTCAATCACTGACGATCCTGGTTGTGATGGATCACAGCCTATGGTAGTCATTCCTGAGAACATTCAGTGTGTGGAGCGCTGAACAAACATGGTATAACTTGTCATGAAATTGCAGGGATGTGTAATCTGTTGTCAGGAACAGTGAACACAATAATTCATGATCATTTGTTCCGAAAAGTGAGTGTACGCTGGGTCCCAAAGCAGCTGTCTACTTTTGACAGACACAGAAGGGTTGAAGTCTGTAGAGAATTAAAGGACTGCTATGAAAGGGAAGGCCAAGATATTCTGAATCGCACGGTTACATGTGACGAAACATGGGTTCACCATTTCACTTTATCACAGCATGCTGCTCCACGTGGATGTTCACACTGTTGTCCGCCATCAATCCAAAAGCATGTCTACCAGTAAAAGGACACAGGTGCCACACAGCATTTCTGAATACAACTCAAATATTCACATGTAAACTCCTTTGCTGCCATTCCAGAGCTCAGCAATCCCACACCCAGCTTGAAGCAGCACACTGGTATCACAACTCCTCACTGACTCTGATTCTACTCTACTCACTACTGACTGATTACTCAAGGCCTTGCATCAGCTTTTATATATCTATCAGGCATGGTAGATCTTTCTGGAATTAGAAGTATCTGGAACTGCAAAAGACTACAACTCAGGCTGTGCAGTGCCTGAGGTGTTAGACTGCTTGACTCTCACCAGGGCAGCCCGGCTTCGATTGATCACATATGAGATTTGTGGTTAATAACATAATGTAGGAGTGAGTTTTCTCCAGGATCTCTGGTTTCCCCTACAATCATTCCATCAACTGCGCCATTATCATCTTTTGTTTCATTAATTTCGCCCTCATTCCATCATCTAATTCTCTCGCTCTCATATCAGACATTGGGCTGATCACCCACCCTGGGTTCTATATCTGGTCCGGAACTTCTGTTCCCTAAAGGCATAAGGAATAGAGTAAGAACAATATCGTAACACCACGATAGTGTTAAAACTAGGGAAGTTGAAGAAGAAGAATACATTGTTGTATCGGACAATGAATGAATGAAATGATGCTCAAATGAGCCTACAGTCAATAGGGCTTAGAGTTACCCGACATTTGTCTTTCAGGATACGGGAAAACCTCCAACATCAAGTCATATCGGATGATGAATGAAATGATGTTAAAATGAGTACAGGGTTCATAGAGCAGTTACCAGACATTCATCTTTCAGTATAAGGGAAAACCTTCAATGTTAAGTCATATTGGACGATGAATGAAATGAAGTTAAAATGAGTACGGGGTCCATAGAGCAGTTACCAGACATTCATCTTTCAGGATAAGGGAAAACCTCCGTCAAGTCATATCGATCAATGAATAAAATGATGTTCAAATGAATCTAGGGTCCATAGAGCTTAAATTTACCTGACATTCATCTTTCAGGATAAGGTAAAAACTCCAATGTTAAGTCATATCCAACGATGAATGAAATGATGTTCAAATGAGTCTAGGGTCCATAGAGCTTAAATTTACCTGACATTCATCTTTCAGGATAAGGTAAAACCTACAACATTAAGTCACATCGGACCGAGCAGTGGTTTCATCTGTGGCCCGCATTCAGAAGACCCAGGTTTGATTCCCTTGGCTGACCTACCTGACCCATGGGTTTTTTCCGGGGTTTTCCCGGTTCACCAGATGAATGCTGGATGGTTAATTACATCCTGCAAATTTCTTGTCTGTCCACTTCATTTCCATTATCATCTGCTGGTCTCTTTCAGTGTGGAAGTTTTGGTGGGTGTCTGGGCACTGTCGTGACTCCTCAGTCGGCTGCCCTCTGTCTGCTCTTGCCTCATCCTTCCTCCCAGGTATGCCCCACTTGGGGCTTAGGTACAATAAATCACAGTTTTCAGTGTTGAATCCCCTCCATTGTAATCCTTATGCTAAGTTATATCGGACGATGAATGAAATGATGTTCAATAAGTCCAGGATCCGTAGAGCTTAGAGTTACTTGATGTTTGTCTTTCAGGATAAGGGAAATCTTCCAAACTAAAGTCAATTCGCTCTATGAATGAAATGCTACTCAAATGACTCCAGGGTCCATAGAGGTTAGAGTTCATCAGGATTAGGGAAAATGCTGGAAAAAAACTTATCCAGTTAACTCACCCTGACTGAGATTTGTACTTGGGACCTCTTGAGTGTAAGGCAGACACGCTCCCATCTACACTACAGAGGCAGGCACGTGACTTTCTCACAGTGGATTTACATGTTTGCCAATATGACAATATAAAATTGTATGAAATGGAACACTTCCTCTACTTACCATAGGTGAGCAGAAAGTAACCAATTGTAGACAATATACACATGCCGAAACTAAGACAAAAAAGATACTTAAAGCACATATTTGTTGAAATAGTTTCACAATATCTTTGGATGTAAGCCTTTAGCTTTATTCTTTTGTCACTTTTCATAGAGAGTCCCAGCCACTGAATATACACTGACAGCAAGCAGTTGTTAATGGTACATAGTAATGAGTTCTACTAAGGTTTGTATCCCGAGTATAATGACTTATACTGGAAAAAGTTATTTGTATACAAAAATGAATCTAATTTATAAACTGATGTCCCATATGAAAAGGATCTCTTCATGTAGTATGTCCAGCCAAAACTCCATATACAACTGATAGAAGTGCTGCAGTGATTTAAGCCCGATGAGGTGACCACAGTTTTCCGAAACATGTTCCAGTAAGTTCTGGTGTAAAAAGTGAAGTTAGAGTAATGAACACTTCAATCTTTTCATATAAATGTCAAAATAACTTCAGTGTGTTTTCACCAAGTTATTTTTTATATATATTTATGCAGGAAAATGTAATGTTTATTAGGCACGTTATAATTTTGAATTTCTAAAGCTATTTGCTTTCAGAGAATTTATGCCCACACAAAAATTGAAACACACATTTAAGCTAAATGTGAAACACGTATTATATTCCACAATGAAAAAGCAAATAAAAATACTAATTAACTTAGTGTCTGGTGTCTAAACTATTTACTTCCATTTCTGTTGTCATTCTAAAAGGCAGAGATAATATCAAATACATACTCAAAGTTTCTAAGAGGATACTTTCTCTCAAGCATCCTGTAGTTCATTCCTTGAAACTACTTTTGTCTTACAGACCAGTTTAACTCCAGAACTTTCTTTACCTCTGCCCACAGATTTTCAGTAGGATTCAAATCTGGTGAACAAGGAGGCTAGTCAGTCACTGAGATATAGTCAACATAAAAAATTCAGTACCATTTGAGTTAAATGATGAAGCCTGGGACTCAAGTACTACAAACAATGTATCTCGAATGCAAGAGCCCTTAGTGGTTTACCAGGGAAAATATACGAGTCAAATGGAGAATTCAGTGTCAGAACGGCACGCTGGTCATGATAGCTCAATGGGCTAGAGTGACTGGACGGAAACCAGGAGATCTGTGGCTCAAATCCCAGCCATGGCATTGAATTTTTCATGTTGACTCCAGCTATCAAAAACCTTGGCCTATATACGACTAGTGTGAAGAAATGATTAATTTCCATCAATTAACTAAAAGCCACTGAGATATTTTTCCTATGCAAGAACCAGTTTGAACCTGCTGACTTGTTTAGATGAGAGTAGTTATTCTGCTGGAATTCAATCATTGCATCAGGAAACTTGTATTTACAGAAGGAACCATGGTGTTTTCGAGGACGTCTTTGTACTGCTGGCTATTTATTATGACATCAAGCTGCCACCGTACCTACAACGTATTTGATATCCATCCCCAATGCAACGCAGATCTGTAACTTAAGTGATTCATTACCAAGCGAGATGGCTCAAGTAATTTCGTCTTGGCCCGCATTTGGGAGACCTGGGTTCGATTCCCTTGGCTGACCTAGTGACCCATGGGTTTTTTCAGGGTTTTCCTAGGTCATCGGGTGAATGCTGGGTAGGTTAATTATATCCCCCGAATTTCCTGTCCATTTTATCTCCATTATGATTTCACATCATCTCTTATCTGCTGGTCTTTTTCAAAGTAGAAGTGTCGGTGAGTGTCTCGGCACTGCCATGACTCCCTGGTTCGGCCACCTTCTCTATCCTCTTGCCTCATCCTTCCTCCCACGGATATCTCACTTGGGGCTTAGGTACAATAAACCACAGGTTTCGGTGCCAAATCCCCTCCGTAGTAATTCTAATCCTAGTGATTCATTTGTGTTGCATATTTTTGCAACATGATGTTTTCCTCTGGAGTAGACAATTTTTCTGCCTAAATTAGAGGAAAATGTCACCTCATCTGTTAATATAACTATTCCAGTTATATTTAACATGTTCTTCTGCAAATGTGAAACAACAGTGTCTTTAAATTAACTTTAAAGAGAGTCGATTAAAGACACTAGACAACACTTACTTTTAAATTTTTCCGGTTTGTTTATCATAACAACACTGTTTTCAACACTTCCAAGAAAGTAATTGTAACAGTGTCTTTTCTGTAGGTGCTTAGGCTTTCAAGGCTCGCATCCATTTGAAGTAAAGTTTTGGCTCTTCTTTCTAATATGCGACGCGGCGATTTTTTTCTAAGTCCTTCACACTTTCCGATGTTTTTATATACAACCATAATTTTTTATATAATTTTTTACTTTTTAGTGCAATTTCATGCTGGAGGGAATTCTTTTAACGTTATTAATTGTTTGTTTATTTCCTTACTGCGTATGTAGCCATATTGAATTCAGTGCAGCCAAACTATCCTTGTTTCTCCACAAAACGCAATGCTGCCAACAGTCTTACTTATTCCTAAATTACACTATCTAGCAACTAACACAAAGTAGTATCTAAATAAATTTAACATTAATATAAAAATTATTTGTGGTTGGTTTATTGACACTCGTCACTTACTTTTTCATATATTTATGAGAGACTAGTTTCAAAGGCCCTGGCCTCCATTTTCAATCTCTTCCCAACTGAAAATGGAGGCCAGGGCCTTTGAAACTAGTCTCTCATAAATATATGAAAAAGTAAGTGACGAGTGTCAATAAACCAACCACAAATAATTTTTATATTAATTTTGACGTCACTGTTACTAAATTCCTCCAAACACATATCAAATTTAACATTAGTGTTAGCAATGCGACAATTGTTACGTTACATTTGTTAATGTTGATTTTAACATCTGTTGGTAATATCGGGCATTAGTGTCATTTGACATCATGCACAATTCGCGGCAGTAGCTGAACCAGTCCATGAGCACATACATTTTACTGATTTGTCGAGCCATTTTCTGATTTTCAACAACGTACTGAACAAATCTTAAATATTTGAAGAACACACAGAAAAAACAGCCTTCTTTTCTAGCAGTACAATAGGCACTTTTGCTGGACAGCAAGCCTACTTTTGTAAAGCAATAAAACCTGAGAGGAAACATGGTCAGTATTTTCCAAAACTGATCTGCGCTAACCGCATCCACATATCCTGTAGGACAGATGTCTGGGGAATTTTTGAAGAGGTTGGCTACAAGTGTTACACATCTTTCTCATGTTGGCTACAACACGAGAACTGTAGGTTGTCTGCTTGCACATGCATATACGTGCACTGTTGGACTTAGAAAATATTCTCGTGTCACACAAAAGAAAGTTTCTTCCAAGTTTCTAGGCCATGTCGAAAAGTAGAAATACTTTTTGACCTTGACCTACAAACCCAAAAGAAACTTAACTTAAATCTTTGTTCTGAACAACCGCACCCAGCCTGTAGCCACAGATATAGAGACTTCAAATGTTGTAATTTGAGACATAGGGTATGCAACAATGTTTGACTTTATGTGTGCGCTCAGTCATAGCAGAAGTTGATTTGATTGCTAACATATCTTGTAGTTGGGGTGCATGTATTATCATGGCAGCTCCATTCATAACTGAAGAATGAGGCAGAGTTTGCACATTCAGTACTATGTCATTCAGATATTTGATTTACTTTTTCACTTTACAATTCTTACTAATATGGCATTCGTTTTGAAAATGAAAAGAGTAATTTTGATGCATGAATAGCTTAAAATGCAAAGCATGCAGCATTGCTATATATTTAACAAACTAAAATTTAAATATTTATTCAAGAATTGGAAGTTACATTGGTTCAATTACGAGGCATATGTGCTTAACCTCTCAGCTACCAAATTTCTTTGAAATGGTTGGACGGTGGTATTAAATTGTGTATTGTGAACGCAGTGTCAGTAAATGGTTTCAGTGTTTTTGAAATTCCCTCTTCTTTCTTTCTTTTTCGTGGCGGAGATTCCAGCACTGCAGTCAATGGCTTAATGTATGTCAGATCCCAGGAGGAAGGATGAGATGAAAATACCCTTCGGGCAGCCAGAACCAATCATAGGTGGCACTAAAGATGTATTGGGTTCCTAACAAGTGTAATCAGTTTCTTCAACCCGACAGAGTTCCAGGTCACCACGCCACCAGCCAGCCAGTTCCAGCTGATCGAGTAGGCTGGCCACTATAGTGCCAAACACTATATTTTCAGAGAAAAACACCATTGCAGCAATACTGATGACTTTGCTGACTCTTGCCACCTGGAAAGATTGGATTGAGAGAATGATATGAAAGGACGTGAAATGGGGGATGTTCGGTGAATATCCTTTCCATCATTTGCCTTGTGATTTGGGAAACTTCTGTTAGAAAAGCTATGCTCAGGAAGCTTGGCTGGAGAATTTGAACCCCAACTTCCAAATGCAGGCTGCAGATGATACTGCCTGAATCATCTTGCTTGGTTGGAACTCCCTCTCTAACTGTTGCTCATTTATTTTATCTTAGACTGTACATTTCTTAACTTCTGTGCTTGTTTTCACTGTCGTATAACATAAAGAAAACAAGTTAAGTAAAATGACTCTATGGTCTGCAGAACTTGATGTTACCCAACTTTTGTCTTCCCAGAAAGGTCTTATACAAGTAACTTAGTCTCAACCTAGATTAGAGGTCATAACTAATGGAATGGAGGTAGATAGTTACTCCTAAAATAAGGAGGTGGACTTCTCTGCTTTCACATTTTATCCTTGTGAGATGGTGCTGTACATAAGGAATTTAAAAAGCTAAATGTTTTACTTTCAGGCCATTTCTACGCCTACAGAAGAGTATCAGAGGAAAGCTTGGGAAGCCGTTCTGCCTCTGGTTTCAAGATTGAAAAGGTTCTATGAATTCTCAACAGAGCTAGGTAGGTTATAGAACATTTGTATGTAACGAGATTTAACTGTATTGGAACACCACAGTGAAGCGAAAAATTATTAAATTTTAGATGAGTCGTATTTTTTACACATCTGCTTCACTTTCGTACCTATTTTGAGGACATGTTTCGCAAATCTTCGTTTGCATCTACGGCTCTTGTGCGACTGAAGCTAGATCCAGCGGTGTGGGTAATTCTGGGGTTGTTGCTGCCATCTGTTGATTTAGTGATGAACTGAAATGTGGGATTCTCTTCTAGCGGGATTTCAAAGTTCATTAGTTGATTTTTATGTTTTTCTATATGAACTTTGAAATCCCGTTAGAAGAGAATCCCACATTTCAGTTCATCACTAAATCAACAGATGGCAGCAACAACCCCAGAATTACCCACACCGCTGGATCTAACTTCAGTCGCACAAGAGCCGTAGATGCAAACGAAGATTTGCGAAACATGTCCTCAAAATAGGTACGAAAGTGAAGCAGATGTGTAAAAAATACGACTCATCTAAAATTTAATAATTTGTATGTAAGTTGGGCAATTTCAAAACTCACTCAACCAATTTCATAATTCTTTTACCATTGAAAAGCCCTATTCTTTCTGAGGACATAGACTATAAGAACATTTTAATTTAAATCCATAACTTTACTAAAAGACAAAAGTAAAGTAAGTGACGAGTGTCAGTAAACCGACTACAAATAGTTTTCACAATTAATTTTGATGTCACTGATACTAAATTCCTCCAAAAGTGACTAGTGTCAGTAAACCGACTACAAATAGTTTTTACAATTAAAAGACAAAACATTTATCAAAGCCTGTGTACGAGGGTGGTCTGAAAAGTTTCGACCTCAACATGAAGATGGCAGCGCTCGTAAATAAAAGCTAGTGAATTTCGTTAATTAATCTATTGACAGTTACTCACCAAAGTTTCAGCTACTTTGGACGCTCAGTTGTTATGAAACAGTCGTTTGAGTGAGCCGATGTCTTTTTATGAAAATGGAAAAATCGGGTATCGAGCTGTCATTAAATATTTGTTTTTGACAGGCAATATGCCTATGTAAATCAAAGATGAGTTGGATTCTGTGTATGAGGACCCTGCATCTCATTTACCACAGTGAAATTTTGGCCGCTGAATTTAAACATAGCCGTAAGAGCTTGGAGGACGATGAACTTTTGGGATGTCCAAAAACTGCAACTATCACGAAAACATTGCCAAAGCTCAACAAATGGTGCTAGACAACTGCCGATTTAAGTGAGAGAGATAGCAGAGGCTATGAACATGTCAAAAGAACGTGTTTGTCACTTATTAAATCAACATTTAGACATGAGAAAGCTATCCGCACGTTGGGTGCCACATTTGCTCATGGTAGACCAAAAACATGTTCAAATGAACATTTCCAATGCTCTGTGGGCACAGTTTAGGTGCAATAAATCCGAGTTTTGGCGCCGATTAATTGCTGTAGATGGAACTTGGATACACTATCATACGCCCGAAAGGAAAAGACAGTCCAAACAGTGGACTGCAAAGGGGAAACCAGTTCCAAAAATGCAAAAACTTTTTCTTTTTTTTGGCTGAGAAAGTGATGGCGACTGTTTTTTGGGATAGTCATGGAGCTATTTTAATTGATTATATTCAAAAAGAAAAAACCATTACAGGAGCATACTACACATCATTACTTGACAAGCTGAAGGCAGAATCTGTGGAGAAACGGCCACATTTGCAGAAAAAGGAAATTCTGTTTCACCAAGACAACACACTGTCTCACATCTCAGTGGTTGAAATGGCGAAAATTCACGAATTACGGTTTCAACTGTTTGACTATCCACCTTACTCACCAGATCTATCCCCAAGGGACTTCTTTTTGTTCCCTCATTTGAAAATTGCGCTCAGAGGACAGAGATTTTCATTATATGAAGTGGCAGTTACCTTCATGAACAATTATTTTGTAGAGTACCATTTGTACGGATTGCAGAGATGGGAGCATCGCTGGGAGAAGTGTGTAGAGTTAAAAAGAGAGTATGTTAAAAGATAAAATAAAAAATTCTATAAAATGTCTTGTATCTTTATTAGGTCAGAAACTTTTCAGACCACCTATTGTATTAGAATTAGAGTTATGAAAGGATACATTTACTAAGAAGGCCTTGATTATTTGTAGTGAATTCCATGCAGTAGAAACACAAACATTTTTCCATGTAAAGGGTAGTTTGTGATGCGGAAGATTTTTTTTTTTTTTTTTTTTTTTTTTTTATGATCTTTGTGTTGCATACTTGGAAGATGCTGAATTTAAGTACCAATTTTGGTACAAATTTAAAAGTAAGTGTTTGGTGTCATTAATCGACTCCCTTTAAATTTAACCAATTTTGGTAATTAAGAAACTTCTTAATTGCTATTTGTGATGTTAATCCATTTTTGATGGAATGGAATATATTCCTTTTCCTACTGTAGACAAGTAGTAGATAAAGGAATTAGTTGGCAGATACTTTGTGGAAGGAAATAATGAAAATTGAAGACAAAATTAATATTTACAATTGCTGGAGAAGAAGATCCTGCATTTGTTGTGGATTACAAAATTTTCAATGTGGATTCTGATCATTCCATTTTGAATTTTACAAATAATCTTTAAATCAGAAAAAAAGTGATGAAAATGTTTTGAAAAGTAACGGGGATTGTGTGTTTGAATTGCTTTAAAATGTCATAGTAATTTACTTTGAGTGTATTAAAATTAAAAATTGTTTCTAGCTGTTTTAAGTTTTATTTACTGCTTTTCACCTGAAACTGTTTTCTTGCCAGTCTTGTGCCATTGTAACATTATAGAAACATATTATTCATTACTTTCCAATGCGCTTATTCATAATACGTAGTATTATTTTGTTTGCAGAAGTTGTGGTTCCTAAGATATTGTTCCAGTTGTGTTCGGGGCCTATGACGCCCACCCAGCATTTAGAAACTCAGCAGGCACTTGTTAAACAGTTTGCAGAGATACTAGAATTTGTGTTAAAGTTTGACGAGTATAAGGTAAGCTTATTTTGCCTTTTTCACATGTTTAAAAACATATGAATCAGCACATGTGCAGTAAATATTTATATTAGCAATAATATTTTCAGATGAAGACACCAGCGATTCAGAATGACTTCAGTTACTACAGAAGAACCATCACGAGGCAGCGAATGTCAAGTCACGATGGTTTCGAGCATCTCGACACACGAGAAGTAACAAATGAATTAGCCAATCGCATGTCGTTGTTTTATGCACATGCAACCCCTATGTTAAAGGTGCTGAGTGAGGCAACAACTAGGTTTGTGGCAGAGGTAAACACTTCTCTATTAATTGAACATAAGTTATGTTGTGTGATTAACCTCACTATTTAAAAACTCGCAGTTATTGTTGAATTATTGAGTTATTTCTCTCTTTGTAAAAGATTCACAGATAAAGCATTTTAGCAAACAATACAGATGAAATTAAGCAAATTCTACAAATATGTAATTATTAAATAAATGATATGAAAGTTTCATAATCTATAAGGGGCGTTCAAAAAGAAATGGTGCGTGTAACGAAGTGTTGTTCTGACCAGAATGTGGAAGTTTACAGCTTGTTGCTAGAGGGTAGGCATGCACTTCACGTGACTATACAAAGCTAGCAGTAGCATGCATCAATTGTCCAACACTACCAGTCGCATTGCAAAAAATGAAATGGAGGCATCAAAAGAAGAGCAAAGAGGTGTTCGTTTCCTGACAGTGGAAGGAGTAGGGGGAATGGACATTCATTGACGAATGTCACAAGTGTACAGCGAACACTGCATGTCCCTTGTAAGGGTCAAAGCGTGGCACAAGCGCTTCATGGGAGGATGAGTGTCATTAACCGATGATGCACGGTCTGGAGCACCACACTGCATTACCAATGACATCGTCCAGCTGGTTGATGCACTCATTACCTAGGACCACCAAGTGACAGTGAAAGCCATATCTGCCAAGATCGGAAGTATTCACAGCATCATGAAGGAACAACTACTCCTTCATGACTGAAGGAAGCCTGTTGAATGGCCCACTGTCTTGGTCTTCTGCAGCACAATGCTAGGAAAGGGAATGAGTTCCTGGCACGAGTGGTGGCTGGAGATGAGTCATAGTGTCATCACTTCGAATCAGAATCAAAACAACAAAGTCTCCAGTGGAAGCATCTTGGGTTACCACCACCAATAAAGCCCGCCTCGGTAGCGTGGTGGTAGAGAGTCTGCCTCACGTTCAAGAGGTCCCGAGTTCGAATCTCGGTCAGGGTGAGTTACCTGGATAAGGTTTTTTCCGGGGTTTTCCCTTATCCTGAAAGATGAATGTTGGGTAACTCAAAGCTCTATGGACCCTGGGCACATTTGAGCATCATTTCACCCATTCCATTCATCGTCCGATATGACTTAACGTTGGAGGACGTAAAATTACAAAAAAAAAAAAAAAAAAAAAAAAAAACCAATAAAAGCCAAGGCCATCCACACAAGTGCAGGAAAGGTTATGCTGACATTCTTCATTAACCAAGATGGGCCCCTTCTGATACACTTCGTGCAGCACGGGACAACAGTAAATGCCTAGCATTACTCGCAATCCTTGACCAATCTTCGCCAAGTGATCAAATCAAAACAACCAGGGAATCTCATCCGTCAGGTCATTCTGCTCCACGACAATGCAAAGCCTCATACAGCCAACATAGTTGTGGCACTCCTGCAGAACTTCAAATGGGACGTTTTCGGCTACCCTCCATTCAGTCCAAACCTCTCTCCCTGTGATTACACCATTTTTGGTCCCCTTAAGAAGGCTCTGTCGGGCAAACGATTCACCTCGGACTACAAGTTCCAGCTGAATGTGCGGAACTGGCTCACAGGGCGGAACTGGCCCTGGGACTTTCATGAGACAGCCATTCACCACCTTGTGTCACAGTGAGACAAGTGTCTCAACAGTCAGGGCCAATACTTCTAACATACAGGTACTATTATTAATTTTTAGATGAGTCGTATTTTTTACACATCTGCTTCACTTTCGTATAGTGATTTGCTTTTTTGGATTTTAACACGGCTTTTTCAGCAGCTAATTGTTCTCTACTGTTGTTGTTAAATTTTACTATTTTTCTTACAAATTTCGGAGAAATGTTTTGTTTTAGGCAATTGTTGATAAATTTTATGTCCGCTGATATTAACCTTCTTTTTGTCTTTAGTTTCAAATATTGTTTTATTTCTTTCTTGTTGCCGAAAAAAAAAAATACGACTCATCTAAAAATTAATAATTTTTCGCTTCACTGTGGTGTTCCAATACAGTTACATCTCGATATACAGGTACTATATAGAATAAAAAGAAGTACAAAAAAATACAGGTACTAGTTTCTGTAATTATGTTCCCGGCTTGTTTCTTTTTGAACCCACCTTAAACAATAGAGTCTTATTAATCCCAGGTAATGAGGGATGAGGGTACCTCAGACTCTACGAAGTTCCATTGTACAAATCAAAAAATATAACCAAAACCAATAACTCAGGTTAAGTTATTTATTCCAAGGATACATCATGGAAATTTTTACACATATTTCCAGCCAGGAAGAGCTTTCACGGAAATGGAAATTGCTATCTCAGATAGTATGGACATTAATCGACTCCCTTTAAATTTAATAAGTATGGACAAAGTTTAATGAAAACAGTTTTTGACTCCTTTTTAGATGCATGTTTACTAATAGGAATCCATACTGTAAAAGTATTGCTCTGTTCCCCCAAATTCCTTCCACACATGATGCAAGTGGCTCCCCTATGAGAATAGAACTTCTAATCTGTTGTTACTGAACTTAAAACACCATTTGAGGATTTAAATACTCTCATCACTAATTAAAAACCTTAAGTTGTACACCTCTTGTGCGGAGCAGCATGGACTTCTTATACAAATTCACGATACAAAGTGCCTGTGTTTCACCTGTTGTAGGTGCATGCTCCTGGCCTAGATAATTTTCGAGATGGTGCCCATGTTCTAGTTTAACCAATCTATTCTCTAGCCATGTGACTATCTGTATGTTTTGTTGCCTTCTCATATGAATTTTTCATTGCATATATTAGACGTTATGATTTTAGTCTTTTACTGATATATATCATTACCATATTATTACTGCCTGGCATTTTCAACTCCCTTAAAGATATCTTCCCCAGCAGCCTTGCCATTAATACTATTGATATCAGGATGTTCTTCATACACTTCACAGATACACTTTTATCTACTCCTTGAATAAAAATTAATACCTGAAGAGTATTTGACACATACGTTGATTCATCCAAGGTCAGTGAAAACCACTCAAGATGTCTATTACTGTCAGACAGTTGAGATGATATATTTTCTGCAATGTCCTGTATCCTCCAAGCTATGGTGTTTGCTGACGTAGTTTTATATAAATTTACCTTTTCTGGGCATGAAATGTAGCTATTGCAGTTATGCATTCTTTGGTCATTTCTCCATTGGTGAACAGTTTTCCACATTCTGCAATTACAAGAACCACGCTATAGCTGGCACGAGTTGTAGCCTCTTGTTCATGTTGACTTTCATTAACAAAGATTGTTGTAATTTCAGTCCGAGCTTCAAAGCTTCCAACATTTTTATCTGCAAACTTGCTGTATATTTTGAGTAATTTTGGAAATGTTTTGTTTCATAATGGCTTCTAATGTTATATTCTTTGAGAATGGCAATGGTTTTATTGCAAATTAAACAGAGTGCCTTATTAAATCAAATCAACCTGTGGCGCAACAGCCCTTGTGGGTCAAGGCCTGCCAACCCGACTTTCGCCTTCATGCCTACATAGTAGAAGTAGAGGTTAGTTAAGTGCAGAGGTTCTACTCCCATTAGTCCTGGACCTGTAAGAGGACCTGGGCCTCCTTCTACCCGGGAGCGATGTATACTCCGGGGCTCTTTCCATAGGGCAATACCCCCCCCCCCAGGGGCCTACTACGGTAGGTACGGGTTTGGCGAACCCGGGGTCCCGAGCCAACAGTCTCCCTCGTGTGGGCTCCTCTTCGTGGTTGAGGGAGATGGTCAACAGGCCCACCCACGTGTAGGCCGTGCGTGGAGACCCGTGTCGGTGGAAAGGTTTGTCCTGGTGGTTGAGGGATGCGTATCTGAGCTCGTAACAGTGCTTTTCTGAATTCGGGAAGGGTGCGCATTACCAATATACCACTTTGGCTACTGCTTCACCTAAACGGGAGGTTAGGGACTAACCCACCCCTAATCAATCGGCCAGGACAAGGTGTGACACTGAACTCCAGGGTGAGTGGGACGGCACGCCCGCTATATCCCCTATGTAGCCCTGTCATCCCAGTGGGATGACCCCTTGTTGGGCTCCGTGGTGGGTGGGGAGCATTGGGGGATGAAAGTAACACCATACTTTTTATGGCAAACCTTACACCGAAACGAAAACGACAAGTGAATTATGAAATAGAGGCACCCGTAGCTTCAAGCGCTCGGTACCTAGTAATAAGCCGACTGGAAGAGACTCAGACCTTTTTAACAGTGAATCCTTTCGCTATACAAACGGGACTTGACAAAATCGCTGGCCCGGTGAAATCCTGCACTCGTCTTAGAACTGGTTCTTTGTTGGTTGAGACGCATACTGCCATACAGTTCGATCGATTATTAAAGGCCAAATTACTCCACGGATATCCCATCTGCGTCGAAAAACACAGAAGCCTCAACTCTAGCAAGGGCGTCATTACCTCCTCCCTACTGGACGGCATGCCAGAAGCAGAAATCCAGGGTTACTTATCAGACCGAGGCGTAATCTCTGTGCACCGCGTTAAAACCATGCGTGACGGTGTTCCGGTACCGACTCGCACGATTTTCCTCACCTTTGACCGTCTAGAGCTGCCATCTAAAATTAAGGCTGGATATGAAGTGATTAATGTTCGACCCTATATTCCACGGCCCATGCGTTGCTTCAAGTGTCAACGATACGGTCACACGAAGTTAACCTGCAAAGCAACCACGCCTATTTGCGCCAGTTGTGGCGACGAGGCCCATGAGGGTATTTGTCCGACTCCTCCCTGCTGCGTAAATTGTCGAGGTTCTCATGCAGCTAATTCAGGCGACTGCCCACGTTTTCTAGACGAGAAGGCCATCCAAGAGCTGCGGGTGAAAGAACGTATTTCTTTCACAGAGGCCCGCAAACGCCACCTTGCTCGGCAGCCTTCTCTCTTAAAATTTGGTACGTTTAGTTCGGTGGTTTCCACCCCAGTATCTAAGCGGGATTTCGGTACCCAAACGGGCCCGGATTCCTCTCTTGCCACTCCGGCCAAAGTGAATGGACGCCCTTCTGGGTCACGCAGTCCCAAGAAAATAGTTGTTAGTACTCAACCTCGACAATTCAAGACCCAGCCCAAACGTTCCGACTTCTTAAAAGACCCTCCAGCTTCTGCTAGTAAACCGCTCAAATCGAAAGCCTCATCTCCCTCACCACCTCGGAGATCACGGTCCCAAGATAGCAGAGGCCGTAGTCGGGCTTCGCGCAGTTCTGCGATGTCCACGGCCACCGGTAACCGCTTTGAACTCCTGAGTTCGGTTTCCGGTGAATCCGTCCCTCCCCCTCCAACCGAGCCTATGGAGGAGGATCCCATGACTCCTAAGAGTCCCAGTCCCACGCGCACGAATAAGGGTAAATTAAAGCGTCAACCTCTGGCCAAGTGAAAGAGCTTGACCATGTAATTTTTATCGCCTCCCAATGTCTATTATTCAGTGGAACACCCGTGGCATTCGTACACGACGAACTGATTTACAAATGCTCACATCTTCGCTGTCACCCAGTATTTGTTGTCTGTAGGAGACAAAGCTTCACAGCCAGGATGCTTTCACCTTTCCTGGCTACACATCGGTGCGCTTTGATTTCCCACCGACTCCTGGTTCTCCTGCCCATGGCGGTGTAATGCTACTTATCAGTGACAACGTTTATTATCAAACTCATAGGCTTACCACCCACCTGCAAGCTGTTGCAGTCAGGTTACGATTCCCTGGTTTTTCATTTACGCTTTGTACTGTTTATTTTCCACCTTCATCTCCTCTCCCTATTGCCGATCTTGCAGCTTTAGTGGCGCAGCTCCCGACGCCTTATCTTCTGTTGGGAGACTTCAATGCCCACCACCCCCTATGGGGATCACCACGGGCTTGTGCAAGGGGGAACGACCTCTTTGACTTTTTTGCTCAGTATAATCTCTCTGTTCTAAACACCGGCGAACCTACGTTTCTGTCCGACTCCAGTGGCAATTTTTCTCACCTCGACTTAGCAGCTTGCTCCCATCAGCTTACACCCCGCTGTCATCTCTGACAGCTTTGGCAGCGATCATTTTCCGTGTGTCATACGCCTACTTTCACACACTGCTCCATCGTCGCGTGTACCCCACTGGCAATTCCACAGAGCCCAGTGGCCCCTTTACTCTGCCTTGGCTGTCTTCGCGAACCGCCTCTTCAGCGATGTAGACGAGATGGTGGATCACCTAACCTCAGTCATTACATCCGCGGCCGAGCAAGCCATCCCCCGGTCCTCCTCCCACCCGAAACGCTTGCCAGTCCCTTGGTGGACTGATGAATGCAGGGCGGCGATCCAAGCACGGAGGAAGGCACTTAAGGTATTTCGGCGCCACCCTACTCTTGACAATCTGGTCACCTACAAACAACTTCGTGCCAGAGCTCGGCGCATTATTACAAACAGTAAACGGGCTTCCTGGAACCGCTTTGTCGAGTCGTTTAATCCCTCCACACCGTCTTCTCTTGTATGGGACCGGCTTCGCCGCGTTGCTGGCAAAGCTTCCAGGCTCACGATTCCTGGCCTTCAACTGAATAATGACACCATCGTTATACCCGGAGCCGTTGCTGATGCCTTGGGCACTGCTTTCGCTGATGTTTCCAGCTCCTACCACTATCCTGCAGCATTCCTATCCAAGAAAGACCGCGTGGAATCCCAGGAGCTCTCTTTTTCCTCCTCCAATACCGAATATTACAACACGGATTTCACCGAGGCCGAACTAGAGAGGGCCCTAGCCTCCTCCCGACCCTCCGCACCTGGTCCAGATGGTGTACACCTTCTTATGTTGCAACATCTTACCTCCCTTGGAAAAAGGTTTCTTCTAAGTGTATACAACTGCATATGGCGTACCGCCACATTTCCATCCGCCTGGCGCGAGGCCACCATCGTCCCGATTTTAAAGCCTGGTAAGGACCCCCATCTACCTTCCAGCTATCGCCCTATCTCCCTCACCAGCGTCATCTGCAAGGTGATGGAGCGAATGATACACGGGCGGTTAACATGGTGCCTGGAATCCCAACATCTGTTGTCCAACGTCCAATGTGGCTCCAGACGCTTCCGTTCCACAACCGATCACCTTGTATCCCTATCCACACACATTATGGACAATTTTTTGCGCAGGAATCAAACGGTTGCCGTCTTTTTTGATCTGGCCAAGGCATACGACACATGTTGGAGGTACGGCATTCTGCGTACACTACATAATTGGGGTATCCGTGGCCGTCTACCCCTTTTTATTCGAGGGTTCATGAGGGATAGAGTCTTTCGCGTGCGCGTGGGTTCAGTTTTATCCCGTATTTTTATCCAAGAGAACGGAGTACCGCAGGGCTCGGTGCTCAGCGTCACACTGTTTGCCATTGCGATCAATCCTATTGTAGCGTGTGTTCCACCGGGTATTTCCTCCTCTTTGTTCGTCGACGACTTTGCCATCTATTGCAGCTCTCGGCGGACGTGTCTGCTCGAACGCCGCCTCCAAGGTTGTCTAGATCGCCTCTACACTTGGAGTATCCAAAACGGCTTTAGGTTTTCCGCCGAAAAGACCGTCTGCGTTAACTTCTGGCGCCGGAAGGCATTTCTACCGCCTTCTCTACACCTCGGCCCAGCTGTCCTTCCATTCGCAGACGAGGCAAAATTTTTAGGATTGATCTTTGACAGAAAGCTGAGCTGGTCATCTCATATTACGTATTTAGGAGCAAGGTGTGACCGTTCTCTCAATCTTATACGCGTTTTAAGTGGCACATCCTGGGGCGCAAATCGGACAATACTTTTACGACTCTACCGTTGCCTAGTCCGATCCAAACTCGATTACGGTTGCCTCGTGTACTCCTCGGCTCGTCCGTCGATTTTAAGTCGCCTAGATCCAATCCATCACCGTGGAATCAGGTTGAGTACTGGTGCATTTCCCACTAGCCCAACGGTGAGTCTGTGTGCGGAAGCCGCCGAACCACCGCTTTCATATCGGCGCGATGTTCTTTTGTGCATTTACGCCTGCAAACTCTTAGGTATGCCGGGACATCCCTCCTTTAAACCGTTTTTTAACGACTCTTTGGATCGCCAGTACTCGACGCGCCCCCAAGCGTTGCTTCCTCCTGGCGTTCGGTTTCGCTTACTTTTGCGACTCTTAGACATCACCTTGCCATCTGTGTTCCACAGGGGAGAGTGCCGTTTTCCCCCGTGGCTCCGCTCGGACATCTCCGTTGATCTGAGGCTAACAGCTATGCCGAAATCCACCACCCCTCCTTCGAACATTCGTACGTCGTTTTTCGAACTTAAGGCTCATTATGCCCACTGTAATTTTATATACACAGATGGCTCGAAAGACGACCAAGGAGTCGGATGTGCTTTTATTCACCGTGAGCAGAGTTTTAAATTTCGCCTCTTACCGCAGTGCTCGATTTTTACCGCCGAGCTGTTTGCTATTTATCAAGCTATTCTATATATTCATAGGCAAGGTTCGCAGCCCTGGGTGATTTGCTCAGATTCTTTAAGCGCCCTCCAGAGCCTCAGGTCGCTGTACGCCTACCACCCTCTAGTGCAGCGTGTCCAGGATCGCCTTCACTTGCTCGCTGACAATTGCATCAGCATGTCTCTCGTGTGGGTCCCTGGACATGCAGGCCTGCCAGGTAACGAGGACGCTGATATCGCTGCGAAAGCTGCCCTTTCATGTGTCAGGTATTCTAGCTCTCAGGTACCCTCTGTTGATTTTAGCGCTGTTTTACGGGGACTTCACGCTTCTCGCTGGAAAAATTCTTGGAGCGCTGTCAAGCGGAACAAACTTCGGGAGCTAAAACCCCTCCCTGTCCCCTGGCACACTTCCTCCCGTGGTTGCCGGCGCGAAGAAGTAATTTTAGCCAGACTACGTATCGGGCACTGCCGGTTTAGTCATAGCCATCTCTTGTGTTCAGATCCTGCACCAGTTTGCCCTCGCTGCGGTGAGCCACTAACGGTGCGACATATTTTAACACAGTGCCAGTTTTTAGCTCCCTTATGTGCGTCTTTAGGTCTGCCAACAACTATGGCAGAGATACTAGCAGACACATCAAGCGCTATACAGCAAGTTTTAAGCTTTATTCACCTAAGTGGTTTGGGTCGTCGTATATAACAATTCTCTTTCCACGTTTTCTGCTCTTCGACCCTTCAGTCAAACTGGCTCTTATTGTTTTACCGCTACTGGCATTGTTTTAGTGATGTTTTTAATCTTTTACGCATTCGACCTGCAGGCTTCACGCCTGTCATTTTCCTGTTAACCTTTTAGCGTTGTTAGGGCGCTAATAACCAAAGCAGTTGTGCGCCCCCCAAAACTGTAATACTACTACTACTATAGGGCAATACCTGATTTCTTAAAAAGTCCTCCCGCTGAGCACAACGTCAAGACGGGATGGAAGTGGATACACCACTTACACGCGTCAACCCCGCAGGGAAGACTACCGAAAACCTTGGTGGGGCCGCCTGGTGATCTAGCACACCTTCTACTAGCTCTGCAGGTTAGTACCCGCGACTTATTAGGCAACCTTCTACCCCCTCCGGGCGGCCGTAGCCTGGCCGGAGGTACCCAATTCCCCGTGGGTGTCGGGAACACACTGCCCCCTCGAGTCCAACCCAATCCGAACAACTCCCCAACAGGAGGGTCTCGGCAGTTCGGCTTGAGGTTCCTCTAGTAACGTCAGAGGTACCACGAGTGCTAAGAGTCCACAGCGCCCACACCTCGGCAGCTGAAGGGGACGGATCCTCTCCCCTATGGGAAGAAGTAGAGGTGGACGATCATTCAACCAATATGGGGTAGAGATGTGGTCTGCATCTTGGCACCCCAACCAAAAAGTTGGCGTATGCAACCAGGGCCCCTACCTAACGTAGCTCCTAACTTTCCTCACAGTGTTGTTGAGTGGGCACCGGTCCTATATCCAGGACTTAAAATCCACACCCTTCCATGGGTGGGATTGATCCCAGGTGCATTCCGTGGCATTAACCAAAGCAGAATGCCCTAACCCACTATGCCACAGTGCAGGACATAGTGCCTTATTACTGGATTCGGTCATGAAATATTGACACTTCCATTGTTCTTTGTATGTTCTGCATTCACTATCTTTTGCTTCTCCAAAATTGTAAATCACACAAAAACAAGTCAATCAATATACTGTTACTTGGTTGGTCCAAAGAGGTCTTTTAAATGGGGTTATGCACTAAGTTATTTCACAACAGATAGTTTCACTTCCTTCGCCTTCCCTAGGCAAACTGACTTGCAGTTACACTGCTAAGCCATTTTATACTCTAATTACTGCCATCTTGAAGTGAGTGGAATGCACCAGAACTTTCTGAACCAATGAGCTTATTCATAAATGCTTGCTTGCTTCCGAAAGTATTACTAACACCATGTTAATGATAGAGTTTTAACATTCCTATTGTCTTTGACCACCATATTTCAAGTGTCACTGTAATAACAATGCACAGCAGTAATTGAGCTAGCAAATTTAGCCATTGTATGCTTGCTCAGGGTGTGTACTCTAGAAAGCATAGATAATGGCAGGAAAATTAAAACAATTTTGGCCCTTGGAACTCATTGAAGTAATCAGTATGGCCTTAAGTCAGGAAAGTTTGGAGACCCCTGGTCTAAATCATAGTGACCAGCTGTTAAGATATTTGACCATTACTTAATACTGTATTTCCTTCATCCCAATGTACTATCATGGAAATATGTAATCAAGCCATTTCCATAAATGTTTGTCTTAACATGTAGTAGATAGAAATATAAGCTGTTTATAGAGTGGTTTGTTGAACAGTGGATAGAGAAAATTGTTTGAGTGCAACACATCTGATTTTTTAAGTAGGAAATGATTTAAGTATTTCAAAACCGACTCTATTTTAAATAATTAACATACATCAGTATCCAAAGTTCATATACTTAATTTTAAAGTTGCATATAGATGGTTTAATATCTTAAATTTTCAAGTTTAGGTCTTTAAATTGTGAGAAAAGTTTTAAATCAAAGAGGTTGAAATTCAAATTGCCTATGTTATATGTTTTTCACATAGATATAAAATTCAAGGGACAGAAAATTTTCGACAAGTATTATGAACATTCAGATTATTGATGTTTGACTCTATTAGATTCAACACAGATATGGTCATACTGCAATACCTTATGAAAACAAAAATGCATTACACCAAATATACTAAGATGTGGCATGATTTTGTTTGTTTCAGAATTCGGATATTCCTATAGAGAACACTACGGAAACCTTAAGTACAATGGCAAAAGTTTGTCTAAGGATGTTGGAGAGTCCGTAAGTTGTGCTTTTAACTGTTTTACAATCCAGAACATACAGATATTTCAAATATTTCTTACACTTGGAATATATGTGCCGTTCTGTATATGTTATTTTTTAGTATAAGTTTGGATCAGATATGCAATGCATCATTTAATGCTTTTTAATGGGTTTGCTGCACAACAAAAATGTGGTGATAATTTCTCTTCATCATTGCAACACTTTTAAAGTCAGTCCTCTTTATTATCTCCATCCTTAAAAATTTTCTGTTGGCTGCTATACTGGTGAATTGTGTGATCTTTAGCTCAGAATATGCATGGATGCGTATGATAATAGACATCAGCTAAGTTTACTGATAAGAGATTAATAAATGAACTATCTGAAGTAAGTTTTCAACTGTTTGAGGATGTAGAATTAAACAGTTTCTGAATCTTAGTACTAGAAACTATAACTATTGAACTATTATATCTGATAAAGTATCAGTAACTTTATGGTTTAAAGCAACTACTTCTGTAATAATTGATATTGATCCAAATCCAAAATTACTAAAAAGAGTGATAAATAAAAATAAACTGACAACATGGGAGAACATATTCATATGGAAAAATAAGGACCGAGTAATGAACTTTGAAATTCCACCAGTAGATAATTTGATAAAGAAGTTCATAGTTCCACCACCAGAGAGAAGAGAGCAGACAACAACAGACGTTAGTTTACAGGTTGAAGATGGAAGCAACGGCTTCCGAAACTAGTCCCTCAGTAATATAAAAATATAAGTGATAAAGTGTCAAAAAAAAAACACAAATAGTTTTTCCACTTAAGCTTCTAATCCATGTTTGAGACACAACTTTTATTCTGTGACTTGCTAAGTTCTAAGAATTTTATTTTCCTTCCAATTACTGGAATTTTGTATTGTGTATGTTTGCAACTCTGTGATTTCTGAACATATTAGTTCCAGGTATTGGACACTTGAACTAACAGAGTTCTTTTCATTGATTACAGTGTAATTTCTAATTGCCTTAACTATTTGATTTATTAATGCAATAAGCCTGTCTTCAGCGGAATCAAACAGGACTCTTGAAAATTTCCATTAAAGACAGATTTTTGTTTAATGAAGGGGATTTTCCATTTCACCTCCCATAAAACCACATAAGAAAATAGTTAAGCTTTCCTTGGACAATTTTCCTCCCGAACAATTCTCTCCTTTTAAACACAATGACTTATTTGATAATGCACAAAAGAATAATCCCGTCTTGTTGCCATTTGCTATGTTTTCAGGTTTGTATCCTTCAATTACTGAAGGTAATTTAGCAATCCAATCAGCAATGGTGTCAGTGTTAATGTCATTTGATTCACTACAACGTTTGTTAAAATGTATTTAATGTTTACATAGAAAATGAAGCTAGCTACAGTGAAGCAATAAGTATTACACAAATATAACTATTTGTAACAAAACACTTCCCTTATATTAAGAAAATGATGTCAACTAATAAGAAAAATTGACATTTTCTTAAGATAAGTGAAGTTTTTTGGTACAAATAGTTATATTTGTGTATTTAATGTCTTTTTCACAAACTCTCCAACCATACATTAGATGCTTTGAATTCAGTCTTGCCCAGTCTTTCAGCTATTTTTTCAGCATATCTCTTTAACATAGGCCTGCCCCAAATTGTGGTGTTTTTTGGTCTAACACTAACAAACCACTCCCACACTATTTAATGGTTTCGGAAAAGATATTTATTTTAAAAAACAAACATCGCATAATGAATTTTGAAATACTGGCAGTCGATTCTGTTTTTAAGTTTGTTTCAGTTTCAGATTTTGGTAGTACTAACAAGAACATACTAACATCCAGCATTTTTAACGATGACGACAGTTTTGTTTGTGGTTTCGGCTGACAATGTGGAAGAATTTCCATGAAATCGCAATCCCAAACAATTTATAAGAAAAGTGTCATCATTTCTTACAAGATAAGTGAAGTTTTAAGTTACAAATTGTTATATTTGTGTATATTTGTTTGCTTCACTGTTAATAGCTTCATATTTTATGTATTTTTTAGGATGCTGCTTTTATGCAATTTTTGAACTTTTACAATAAAGGTTTCCAAAAGATATCCCATTAAAAAGTTATTAAATGATGTATTGTATTCCAGCATGGAAATCTGAAACGGGAAACCATGCCAGAAAAAAACTGAAAATGTGCTTAAATGTAATAGATTTTGCTTGATAGCAATTACTGCTCGACATATTCTTGTGTGTGAGAGAGAGAAGAAAGATCTTAATACAGTTAGACCACTTCAGAGTAGCTAAGATTGTAACAAAAGAACTGAAAGAATCCCTCCTAGCCCACAAAAAAATATATTACTTTGATAAAGAACACAGCCACAATAAATTGGCATTAAAACGATGCAGGTATTATCACAGGTAAATCCTTAGGCTGAAATGTATCTGAAGTAAATAGTGTGAAACTGTACTGAAGTAGATGAGACAAAATCCATTTTTGTTGTGGGTGGGGGCGGAAGATTATGTAGTCTGTGAAGTTTATTCTTTTAACAAATGAAAATGAAAATTGATTTTTGTATTTACAGGAACCTTTTAGCTCAGTTTCAACAGGAGGAGACACAACTGTTTGTGCTGAGAGTAATGGTTGGACTGGTGATCCTGTATGATCATGTACATCCGCATGGGGCTTTCGTTAAATCCTCCAATGTTGATGTAAGTTTTAATGGCATCCTATATTCAATTATAATACATTAAAAGTAAGTGTTACACTTTTCATTAAGTTATTTAATAAATGAGCTTTTATGTTCATTTGGGAGTGATCAAGTATTATTGTTATGTTTTGGCCTTATGAACTCTGTAAGGAATGCATTCACTACAGACATACACACATATAGACAAGGTGACGTAATGATATACGAGTCGCACACAGATAGATACGCTGGAAAGATAACATGTGTCTACTTATTACACAAGCGGCAGCTCGTTGTGTAACTTGTGACACTGGATATGAATATTGTTTTTTCAAAGCTTCTTCATCACATTTATCTATAATGCTACTTATAATGTCACGCCCTTCCAAATGCACAACCCTAAATTTCTTAAGATCTTCAGACATGGTGAGAAGATTAGTAAATCTTACTGCACTGAACTAGTTCTGTCACTTTTCAACATAGTCTCCATTTCTTCCAGTTGCCTCACACACTGCTTTCTGAAGATCCTCCATTATCTTATAGCATTGTCCTCACATTGTTCCATAACAGAACCAAAAAAATGGTAGTCGGAGGGTGTAAAGTCAGTGCTCCAAGGAGGAACTGGGAGAGTTCCCCACCCAAAGGATACCCAAGTATCCTAATTTTATCCATAACCATACAAGCAGTATAAGAATGTGTTTTATCCTTTTGTACGATGAGGTTTCCAAGGTGTTTATTGTTTAATGCACAATGGAGCTTTTAAAGTGCCAGTGCAACACTAATTTCTTATCCAGATTCAAGAAAATCAACAATTAAGTTTTCCAAATGGGAAGAGTACTGGACCATGACAAATGAGATGCATTTGCATGCTGAGCATTGCCATTTCGTCACCCCCGCTATTTTCATATTTCCCTCTCACTCGCACATGTGCAAGTCTCCTTGGCACTAGTCGTAAGGGAATCTATACTGAATTTTCCAAACTTTTATAATAATGCAGCTGTTGAAATCAAAATTGGAACAAGAATATTCACATATTTTAAATGCCATAATTATCATTATAGTTTATGAATTACATATATATCTAATGCAATGGAACTGCCAGTGGCTCATCAATATAGCTGTCAATGTCACATATGTCAAGAGACAATTTGTCATTGTCATTTCTTCATCGTCTGAGTATTGCAAATTTATGATGAGAGGTTCCAAAATCTCATCACGTGCTATGTTTCCAAAAGTTGTCTTGTAGCTTATCTGCATGTCTCACATAGTTTTTCCAGTCCTGTTGTGTTACCTTGGCAGTTTCTTGGTGACTAAGTCATTCAACGTCAGTCACTTTAAAAGTATTATTTCTGTTTGAGATCCCCCATTTTATTTGAACCCACACTCAATTGCATTTTATTTGCAGTGGTAACGAGGAAGACAGGTTATCTCATGTCCCATTTTAATTGCAAGTTGATCTTGTGATACACTTTTTCGTGGTTTCTAAACAGAAGAACTAAATGAGAGAATGTAAGCTTTCACGGCCGGAGTCCATAATACAATTGACTGTTTCCGGGCTGTTTTGCCGTGGTCTGTTGGAGTAAGAACCAAACGTTTCGTCCACAACTACGGTAGACATCATCAGTGGCACGGTTGAAGATTTCTTGCAGAGAGTTTGGCTGCGTCTGAAGCGTTCAGTGCCTGAGTCACGCTATTTGTGCTGGTAGTTGGGGGGCGGAGCCTGGGTAGTCCGGCAATGGTGTCCTGGACAAGAAAGCTTCGACCGCGCCACTGATGATGTCTACCGTAGTTGTGGACGAAATGTTTGGTTCTTACTCCAACAGACCACAGCAAAACAGCCCAGAAACAACCAATTGTATTAGAAGAACTAAATAATACTAATTTGAACTCTCTAAAGTAAATAGAGATTAATATAATTTTGAGTTGAACTAGTACTCAGTGCTCCATTTATTCCTTGTGTTTACCTAGAATGTGTTTCGTTGGGACCTTCCTAACATCAATTGTCAACTACTGGATGTTGGTTTGGTGAATTCCTAAAAAATAGGAGAATGGTTAATAGAGATTACGAGGCATTTATAAACATAAATATGTGACTGCTCACATTCAGCAGATAAAGCACTCTATATGCTAACAGGAAGTAGACTAATAAATATAATTTTGAGTCGAACTAGTACTCAATGCTCTATTTATTGCTAGTGTTTACCTAGAACGCGTTTCATTAGGACCTTCCTAACCACGGGGCCCAAATGACTTCGTTGTCGACGGGCCCTAAAACCCACTAATCCAATCGAATCCTTCCTAACTTCATCAGCTGTTGTCAACTCAACAGGTGTCGATGATGTTAAGAAGGTCCTAACGAAATGTGTTCTAGGTAAACATTAGCAATAAATGGAGTGTTGAGTACTAGTTCAACTCAAAATTATATTAATTTGTGCTTCATTGTATCATAGTTCATACTCATTGAAAGAAAGTATACTGTTTGTTCTCTCTTGAATTTAACGAACACCTTGACTTGTTCAAAGTAATTCTTTTAGCACATCATGTCAACAGTTTACATTTCAGTTCTGAGTAATTACAGATATATGCACACACATAATACCAACCAATGGCCAATGATGATGGCCATTACAGTGCTTACGTCATAATGTGTCATTATAATATTGTGACTTTGTGGGCTCGTGAAATAAAAAGTCCAATTACACAAACTTAACAATGTTCTTTATTTTCACCTTATTCCAATTACAGTTTACTATACACAATTACGATTTACCAGTTTGTCCGTTACCGTTTCGATGCACGTACACAATTGCAATTTAATTTACACCATTCAACCTTGCCAGTTCGTCTTTACCCGTCCGCTCAACTCAACTACACGTCCGCCCGACTCACGGTCACTCACTCAACTCGCTACACGTCCGCACACCGCGACGTCCTCCACTCCACTAACCGTCGCCTCGCTTGTATCGATCGCCCTGAAACCTCTGGATTCTTCCATTATGGAGGGGGAAATCATTCTGGAGCCTTCGAGCACCTTTGCGCGGTAGGAGGAGGTGCCACCCCTTGCGTCCCCCCCGCCACCGCCGGTCCGCATTATCGATCGGCAACACGAGTTCGCCGTCTGCGTGACAATATATTGGTATTTTATTTATTTGTATTATGAACACTATTTGAGATAAAAGTATGGAGTTTTTACAATTATGTTAGAAACATTACTCCCTACCTTCCTCATGGATCTCATTTTGCAAAATTTAAATTTTTGTCTTAACACAAATGGTATTTATTAGAGATGTATTCAGTTGGTGCTGGTCACACCCAACTTACAGGGAATGCAATATGACAACAGCACAGGTCTCCAATTGCTTACTGGTCTGGAAACATTCAAGGACAAACTTCATCTCATTTGAAAGCAACAGTAGAATGCAACCCTGTACATCCCAGAAGAACACTGTCCATAACTTTCTCAGCAGATTGTCCTATCTTTGCTTTCTTTTATGGCAAATCCAAGTGGTGCCATTCCATATTCTGGCATTTTAGTCTTGCAATGATGGAACTAGCTTTTTTATTCCTGCTACAAAACTCTTCAAAAAATTATTACCTTCATTTTGAAATTCCTGAAGAAGATTTTGGATGATGATTCTTCTCTTAAGTTTGTGGTCTTTGATCAATAAATGGGGTACCTAGTGGACACAAAACTTTTCGTTAACCTGAATTTTCAATTAGTTCTTTCAGTGCACCATGACCTACAGATACCTGCCTTCTCTAATGAGCACATTGTTTCCTTATTACGTTACATGGAGACAGTTAAAAGGTAACTTCTTCAAGCCTCATCTTTGAAATATTTTGACATCTGTTAACACTGTACACATTACCATAGGCACATTCAAGTCTGAGGTAAATTTCAGCAACACATGTTTCCTCATTAACTAGGAATTGAGTGACAGCATATTGCCAGACATAAACATTGATGTCTGTAATTTTGGAAATATGCTTGTGGTCATGTGATGGAAGCTAATGATGTCACAATGTGGCAACATGTGTTCAAAGTCTGTAGAGTACATTATTGCAGTCATTTTTGTTACATTGCTGGTATTTGAATTTTAACAATAGCTTCAACATAACCCTCTAGTAAAGAGATTAAAACCACTCAGCCAATGTTGATAATTCTTTACCATTAAAAAGTCCTGTATTTTTGGATAGACTTGTGAATGTAAAATGTCATAAATTGAAATATATAAATTTCTAACGGATTAAAAAGTATATACAAACCTTAGTACTTGAATATGAACCGGTGGAGCTATAAAAGATGGTACTTGTAAAGAAGGCTTAGACTTTTAATTTAGTGTAGCATGGAATAGGAAATGTTGCTGTTACTCCACAGAATATGCATGTAAAATAAGACAAATGCTGCAGATATTTAATTCCAAGCAATATATGGGGTGTGCTCAAAAAGAAATTGAACTTTTGCTATATCAGCTTTATTGCTTATTGTACAACATTTTAAGCACTGTCCGCATCAAAGTAGTTCCCTCTACTGGCAATACACTGTTCCCATCATTCCATTTTTGGAATATCTCCTGGAACACATTTTATGCGATAGCACACAGGTTTCTCATTGCATTGTCCTGTATCTCCTCTGTGGTTTGGAAACGACTTCTTTTCAATCTGTTTTTTTCAGTAGGAAAACATCTGCTGGGATTTGGTCCAGAGAATATGGTGGATGGAGCACAAAAGAAATGTGGTGTTTTGCTCGATAGCTGCAGACAAGGAATGATGCAACATCCAATTCTGGTTTTCCCATAATTCAGGCCTCTTCCTGCTCACTAGGATTCTCTGGTAGACTTTCTTGTTTACATCTGACTACGTAGAATAAATTCATGACGGATAATGCCTTTGTAGTTCAGAAACACAACCAACATCACCTTGAACTTTGACTGACTCATGTGTGCCTTTTTTGGACAAGGTGACCCTTTGCGCACCGCTACAGTCTGTAGGGTTTAACTAGTCATGTGCCTTTTAGAAAGAGAAAGGAATACTCACCATCTCACTCTATGACATAGCAGGCAAAGCAGACATGCCAGCCAAGCATGCATTAGTGGCGGAGCACCTCTGCTCCTCTCCGTCCGATTGTTGCTCATCCCCCAATTCACAGTCAGAAATTTCAAACGAATCTTCGTTTTCTTCTTCCAATTCCGAGTCTTCTAAATTTGTAACTAATCTGTCTGTCATTTCATCTATCAGACCGTCTTTCTCCCAGTAAAACTTTAGTGTTTTGTATATGCTCACACGCTCTTTTCCAATTTTCTGGGGTCACTTTTGTAATTGCATTATGAAACAAGGCTCTTACATTGACCTTTTAAATGAAATATTATGTTTGGCAACATCATTCTTCACTTGTGCCCATATAAGTTCTATAGCATTAAAATGGCAGTGATAAGGTGGCAGTCTTACTACAGTATGACCATGTACCTCTGCGAGACTATCTATTTCATACACTTTGAAATTATCTTTTTTCAGTTTAATTCATATAGCACTGGTTTTGTTGCTCATGGATCAAACTCAATATTTCTATTACGAAGCTATTCCTGCATATGGGATTTGAGTGAAGATGAAGTGGGTGCTGTATTAACCCTTTCACCGATATGGACGTCATATGACGTCCAAGTTAAAATGCCCCAAACCGATATGGACGTGTATAGACGTCCTGCACATACATGCATTTAATGCTCATTTAACTCCAATTATTTTAATCTTCCTATTTTACAATAAATTTAAATTAGTTTTATAAGGGATGTAAACATACCCTTAAAGATGTGTGTTTGGAGGAATTTAGTAACAGTGACGTCAAAATTAATATAAAATTATTTGTGGTTGGTTTATTGACACTCGTCACTTACTTTTTCATATATTTATGAGAGACTAGTTTCAAAGGCCCTGGCCTCCATTTTCAATCTCTTCCCAACTGGCAACTGTTGTTATCTGCTCTCTCTGGTGGTGGAACTATGAACTTTTTTGTCAAATTATCTGCTGGCGGGATTTCAAAGTTCATTACGCGATCCTTATTTTTCCAGATGAATATGTTCTCCCATGTTGTCAATCTATTTTGGTTTATCACTCCTTTTAATAATTTTGGATTTGGATCAATGTCATGGTTTTCATTCCAAAAATGAAATGCTACTGCTGACTTGTCTTCTTGTTTCAATCTGATGTTTCTAAAGTGTTCTTTGACTCTGGTTTTTAAATTTCTTTTTGTTTGACCTATGTAGCATTTTTCACAATTCTTGCAATTTATTTGGTATATTCCAGATTTGTTACCTGAAGGAATTTCATCTTTTGTTTTTGAATTTAGTAATTTTAAAATTGAGTATCTATTAGTAGGTGCCAAGATGATATTTTGTTCCTTGAATATCTTTTTAAATTTATTAAATGTTTTTGGATGATATGTGAATGAACTGAATATGCTGTTGCTTTCTTTTTCTTTAATAAATGTGGTTGTTTCCTTAATGGTTTTCTTTAGTTTAGATTTTCTAATTTTCTTCAACACCAAACTTTTGTTGTATCCGTTTTCTTCTGCTATGTGTATTATTGCTTTTTGTTCCTTGAAATATTCTTCTTTTTCCATGGGTATGTTGACTAGTCTGTGTGTAAGGCTGTTTATTATTGCATGTTTATGTGTAATTGGGTTGTGGCTATTATTTTTTATATAATTTTCTGAATGTGTTGGCTTCCTGTAAATTCCAAATTTTATTTTTGTATCATTCCTGATGATATTTAGATCCAAGAAAGGTAGTTGTCCATTGATTTCCTTTTCTATTGTGAATTTGATAGTCCTTTCTTGCAGATTGAGTAATTTTAATGCATCATCTAAATGTTTACTTGGTACAATTGCAAAGATGTCGTCAACATATCTATACCAAATCTTGAAGATCAATGGGAAGGACTTTTTAATTTGTGTTTCAAATGCACTCATAAATAAGTTAGCCAAAAAAGGTGAAAGTGGATTGCCCATTGATAGTCCTGATTTCTGCTTGTAGTGTTTTCCATTAAAGCTAAAGAAGTTTTGTTCAACTGAACAAAACTTCTTTAGCTTTAATGGAAAACACTACAAGCAGAAATCAGGACTATCAATGGGCAATCCACTTTCACCTTTTTTGGCTAACTTATTTATGAGTGCATTTGAAACACAAATTAAAAAGTCCTTCCCATTGATCTTCAAGATTTGGTATAGATATGTTGACGACATCTTTGCAATTGTACCAAGTAAACATTTAGATGATGCATTAAAATTACTCAATCTGCAAGAAAGGACTATCAAATTCACAATAGAAAAGGAAATCAATGGACAACTACCTTTCTTGGATCTAAATATCATCAGGAATGATACAAAAATAAAATTTGGAATTTACAGGAAGCCAACACATTCAGAAAATTATATAAAAAATAATAGCCACAACCCAATTACACATAAACATGCAATAATAAACAGCCTTACACACAGACTAGTCAACATACCCATGGAAAAAGAAGAATATTTCAAGGAACAAAAAGCAATAATACACATAGCAGAAGAAAACGGATACAACAAAAGTTTGGTGTTGAAGAAAATTAGAAAATCTAAACTAAAGAAAACCATTAAGGAAACAACCACATTTATTAAAGAAAAAGAAAGCAACAGCATATTCAGTTCATTCACATATCATCCAAAAACATTTAATAAATTTAAAAAGATATTCAAGGAACAAAATATCATCTTGGCACCTACTAATAGATACTCAATTTTAAAATTACTAAATTCAAAAACAAAAGATGAAATTCCTTCAGGTAACAAATCTGGAATATACCAAATAAATTGCAAGAATTGTGAAAAATGCTACATAGGTCAAACAAAAAGAAATTTAAAAACCAGAGTCAAAGAACACTTTAGAAACATCAGATTGAAACAAGAAGACAAGTCAGCAGTAGCATTTCATTTTTGGAATGAAAACCATGACATTGATCCAAATCCAAAATTATTAAAAGGAGTGATAAACCAAAATAGATTGACAACATGGGAGAACATATTCATCTGGAAAAATAAGGATCGCGTAATGAACTTTGAAATCCCGCCAGCAGATAATTTGACAAAAAAGTTCATAGTTCCACCACCAGAGAGAGCAGATAACAACAGTTGCCAGTTGGGAAGAGATTGAAAATGGAGGCCAGGGCCTTTGAAACTAGTCTCTCATAAATATATGAAAAAGTAAGTGACGAGTGTCAATAAACCAACCACAAATAATTTTATAATACCCTTAAAGATTTATTTTTGAATTGTACACCTCCAAACGTGGATAAACACCCAAGGGCACATCTGCAGATTCACATAAAATAATATTGGTTTCCTTGCAAACTTCTTTTTCACAACACACTAGACATTTTCGAAATGGTTGCGACTTTTTTGGTTGTGGGTGGTATCCTCTTATGAAAGTATGAGGGGTGATGTAGTGGTGGATTTCTTACCCCCTGGTATAAAGAGGCCTCTGAGTACTATAGTACTCAATTACATTACGAACTATTTATGCGCGCAAGTACAGGTAGGTGAATGTCTTGCATGAATTAACAGCTCTGAAAATTACTAAACAATTGTGCATGGTTACATCCAGTGGTATAAAAATACTTTTTTTTTTTACCATTTAACTGTTTTTTGTAAAGAGGGATAGCTAGTAATAGCTGATCCACATCACCCATGCCCGCCTCGATAGCGTGGTGGTAGCATGTCTGCCTCATGTTCAAGAGGTCCTGAGTTCGAATCTCGGTCAGGGTGAGTTACCTGGATAAGGTTTTTTCTGGGGTTTTCTCTTATCCTGAAATACGAATGTCGGGTAACTCTAAGCTCTATGAACCCTGGACTCATTTGAGCATCATATCATCCATTCCATTCATCGTCCGATATGACTTAACGTTGGAGGACGTAAATTACAAAAAAAAAAAAAAAAAAAACACATCACCCATATTTGCCCCACCATTTCCCCCCAAACAATGGAGTAGCTAACATGCCACCTGTAGACTAGTACACGTCACTGCTACCTATATCCTAAACATCTCCTTCATAATCGCACAACAAATCTTCCAGATTTTCTACAGTAGTATCAGAAGCCTGTATACATCATATGCAAGGTAATTTATTTGCTACATTACCGGGATAAGCCATGGTTAACATTGAAATTTAACAATTTCAAATGTGCCATTCATTAAGCTCTTGATAGCTATAAGAAATCACTCTGAACACAGAAAGAGTATAAATAACTAAAATACTGAGCGAAAACAGCTGCATAAGGCTACCAGAAACTTTGTAATAACAGATCTGTAATAACAGATGCTGACAGGGAATTTTCTTTCCGTGTGTGTGTAACGCAACTTATACTGGTATGATTATCGCTTGGTATAGCATAAATAAACTAAAAGCTAAAACCTTGAACCGGAGAAGTCGCTTGCATAGCTATACATACATTCGTTCGTATACACACAAAACAAAATGATTAAAATATTAGGCGCATTCGACACAAAGAATGGCTTTTGCTACAGTGAAACAAAGTAGTGAAATTTCAACAATTTATTAATAGTCTCTACTTTATTGTTACTGTAGATGTATATTGCCTTTAATGGGTTTTAAACCAGTTTTTGTTTCATTTAAATAACTTAATAAATATGGAAGATATGGAATTGTATTTATGATGCATTTTTACAGCTTTTAACAATTTAAATGTCTTGTTCTGTTTATTGGGTATCCGTTTCCGGCCCGTGAAGGGTTTAACTGGCCATCGGTGAAGCGGTTAATTTCTATGGAATGACAATATTAGACGGGATGTTAGGTAGCAATTTATTAACAAACCAATCCTTGAAAATGTTATCCATTTCTTCATAGTAGTCTTTGGTCGAATTTGACTTAAAAATTAGCAAGGTATTAGGAATAAATCCTGTTGAACATCCAGCATGTACAACTATAAATCGCTGTCCTTTGCTGATTAGTGTTTTAAGAGGGAAATCACTTTCATTTTCATCAGCGATATACTTCCACGCCTTATTTCTCGTATGGTTATATTTACCCATGTTTCGTCAAGGTATACTATAGGCCTACCTGTAGATCTCAGTTCTTTCATTCGTCTTAAAAATTTAAATCTTTTAGAAACAATATCCATTAGTTCCATTAAAAAGTGTCTTCCTTACGAATTTTTACTGTAACTGAAATTAAGCTTTTTAAGAATTTTTGTTAAGGACCACGCGCTTCCTTTAAGTAAGTCTTTATCTTTCAAAGCCTCATATATGTCCAGCAAACTAGGCAGAAAGTCCATACAATACAGTGAATAGATTGTTCACTTAATAGCAGCAGCTGTGAATAAATCAGTATCTGTTTTTCGCTGTCTTCTATTAGGACACTTCTTGCCTGATGTTTGCAGTCTACCGCTGCTGGCTTCTGCATTTTTGTGCTCTTTTAAAATTCGTTGGACAGAACGAGAAGAAATACGTGTAGCAGCAGCAGTTCTCTCAACGATACTCATCACTGAAATAGTCAGCTTTCCACATTAAAAAGCTTCACATTCATCACTGAAGAAACTGAAACTTTGACTACTATTTCCCTAGAATATGATTTTAGAACTTTCCCTCGAGATCCAACTTGAAACAACACAAACACAACTAAAACTACAAGAAAATAATTTCAACATTATATCCATATGTTGCAACACTGAAAACATTTTGTGTATCGTGTAAGTCTACAAAGCAATAATTTTACAGTTCTATAGCTCATACGCCACTGACAACCTTCAATCAACACACAACGGAATGGGGGTTGCGAGCGTCTACATTCCACAAATCACAACAAAGCAGTGGTTGCTGACCCATCCATGTGTGCTAGACAAGGACAGCATTCTGTAATTCCTTTCTTGGAAGTGTTGAAAACAGTGTTGTTATGATAAATTAACTTTAAAGAGAGTCGATTAATGACACTAAACAACACTTACTTTTAAATTTTTCCGGTACATGTTTCAGAGGCTTTGCCTCTATCCTCAGCCGGCCATCGACTAGTTCTCATTGGTGTAGTTGACGATATTTTGTCACAGGTCTCCTCTGGTGGCGGTTCAAGGAACTTGCTGAACAAATCTTTCTGGGGGATGTCGAAATTGAATACTTTGTTCCTATTTTTTGAAATAAAGATTTGTTCCCATGTGGATAGTTCTTGTTTTCCTGATGTATGTTTTAGTAGTTTTGGTTCTGGATTTATGTTGTGGTTTTTTTTCCCAAAATTGTGTAGCAACTGCTGATTTTTCTAATTGTTTATATTTTATGTTTCTAAAGTGTTCCTTTGCTCTTGTTTCTAAATTTCTTTTGGTTTTTCCAATATAAATTTGACTACATTCAATTTGATATATACCAGATTTTTTGTTAGATGGAATGGTATCTTTGATATTTGAGCAAATTAGGTTTTTTAAGGAGAAATGGTTGACTGGTGCTAGTTGAATGTTTTGTTTTTTGAAGACTTTTTTGAATTTATCATAGGCCCATGGATGGTAAGTGAATTTTTTGAAAATCATATTAGTTTCTGTAGCTGAGAGGGTTGTGGTTTCCTTTAGTAGCTTCTTCTTTTTTGCTAAGTTCACTTTTTTGTCCACTAATGATTTGGGAAAGTTATTTTTTTCTGCTATTTCAATTATTTTGTTGTATTCTGTTTTGTATTCTTCTGCTGTGAGAGGGATTTTTACCAGTCTGTGTGCTAAACTATTGAAGATTGAAGATAGACTAACTATCTATTGAAGATAGAAGAAGAACTATTGAAGAACTATTGAAGATAGTCCCACAAACAGGTCACTGTTTATATTAATGAGAGACTAGTTTCAAAGGCATTCGCCTCCATTTTCCAACTGGCCAGTTGGAAAGAGATTGAAACTGGAGGCAAATGCCTTTGAAACTAGTCTCTCATTAATATAAACAAGTAAGTGACGAGTATTAATAAACCAACTACAAATAGTTTCTGATATTACACGATATTAAAATATTTATTGTGTCATACTTTATTAAAACTTAAAGCTTTATTCAAGTCAACTATTGCCCGCCTCGGTAGCATAGATGGTAGCGAGTCTGCCTCACGTTCAGGAGGTCCCGAGTTCGAATCTCGGTTAGGGTGAGTTATCTGGATGAGGTTCTTTCCAGCGTTTTCCCTTATCCTGAAAGACGAATGTCGGGTAATTCTTAGCTCTATGGACCCTGGGCTCATTTGAGCATCATTTCACCCATTCTATTCATCGTCAAATATGACTTAACATTGGAAGACGTAAATTTAAAAAAAAAAATAAGCTATTAAAAACTAACGTTTTCAGGACCGTTCCGATCCTATCATAAACAGATTGGTGATTGATCATTATCTTTACAGTCTCTTTTAAATTTTGGCGTGCTGTCAGTGAGTAGTCACTTCTAGTCTAATCACTTAGGTAGGAAGTATTCTGAGAGAGGGAGCCAATTACAAGAAGTCCACACCACAGCCGACTGTGATGATAGTAGTCAGTTGCCAATCTACTTTGTTGTTGTAATTTACGTCCTCCAATGTTAAGTCATATCGGATGGTGAATGAATGGGTGAAATGATGCTCAAATGAATCCAGGGTCCATGTAGCTTAGAGTTACCCGACATTAGTCTTGAAGGATAAGGGAAAAGCCTGGAAAAAGCCTTATCCAGGTAACTCACCCTGACCGAGATTCGAACTCAGGACCTCTTGAACGTGAGGCAGACATGCTACCATCTACGCTACTGAGGTGGGCTGCCAATCTACTGATGATAGGGCTGGAACGGTGCTGAAAACATTCCTATTTTTAATAGTTGAGTTTTAATAAAATATGACTCAATAATGGATAGAGTCAACATGAAAAACTCAATGCCATGGCTGGGATTTGAACCACGGATCTCCTGGTTTCCATCCAGTCGCTCTAACTCATTGAGCTACCATGGCCAATGTGTCGTCCTCATATTAAATTCTCCAATTGACTCATACATTTTCCCGGTAAACCACTAGGGGCTCTTGTATCCGAGATAAACCATTTGTGGCGACTTACTATCGAATCCCGGCCATGGCGTTGAGTTTTTCATGTTGACTGTATCCATAAAAAACCTTAGCCTATGTATGGTTAGTGTAAATAAATGATTAATTTCCACCAATTAACTTAAATAATAAGAGTTAAATGGTGAAGCCTGGGATTTGAGTACTTACGATAGTAAGTTGCCACAAACAGTGTATCTCGGATACGAGAGCCCTTAGTGGTTTACCGGGAAAATTTATGAGTCAGTTGGAGAATTTAATGACAGGATGGCACGTTGGCCATTGTAGCTCAATGGGTTAGAGCGACTGGGCGGAAACCAGGAGATCCATGGTTCAAATCCCGGCCATGGCATTGAGTTCATGTTGACTCTATCCATACAAAACCTTAGCCTATGTATGGCTAGTGTAAAGAAATGGTTAATTTCCACCAATTAACTTAAATAATGACTCAGTAATCTTTTAAATTATTCCATATTCTTTAAAAAGGTTTTATAAATTTCTTCTCAACCCAAGGATAATTGGTAGATTTTTTAAAATAGTCATTATCCTTTATTCTCTGAGAGTAGAAATATCTTTTACAATCATTAAATATTTAAATTTCTCTATTTTTGTATTGATTAACTTAATAATTATTTTGCTTATATTTCTCTACAATTTATATTTAATTATATTATAAATTCAACTCCTACTACACAAATATAACTGTTTGCAACAAAAACTTCACTTATCTTAAGTAAATGATGTAAATTTTTCTTATTATTTGATGAGATCAATTTTGTAAACCCTTGTTTACATCTTCAGCCATCAAACAATATCGTTGTCAACATTATCTACTTTCACTAGAGGTCGTTACATTTTTGCCAGTATTACCAAAATCTGAAAATGAAATAAACCTATAAACAGAATCAACTGCTGGTATTTCAAAATTCATTATGCAATGTTTATTTTTTTAAATAAATATTTTTCCCAAACCATTAAATCTATCGGACCATTTAATTGTTTTAATAATTTAACTTCTGGATTTATTTCATGGTTAAATGACCAAAAATGTTCTTTTGTTCTGGTTTCCAAATTAAGTTTCGGCTTTCCAATATAAACCTAATCACAGTCTAAAGAATTAAATTGATAAATACCAGATTTCTTAAGATAAGTGAAGTTTTTGTTGCAAATAGTTATATTTGCGTAGTATTTGTTGCTTCACTGTAACTAGCTTTATTTTTTATGTAATTATCAATCCTACTGCTAAAATTACTTAAAAAATAAATGTTTTAGCCCTTTTTCACATAAATTTGCCACTTTTATAGTTTAATTTATAGGTTAATAAATATATTTCTTAATAAAGAAGAATTTAATAGAGAATATAAATGCACTATCAGTATTGTGTTTTATATTATGAGATGGAATCTGTTTTGGATGTGTGTGTGTGCATGCATGCATGCGTGTGTTTTTTCTTCTTCCAACATTGTCACGTCGGACAGTGAATGAAATGGTGAAGTGAGTTCTAAGAGCCCAGGGTCCATAGAGCTTAGTGTTGAGTTGAGTTTGGAATGGGGGAGGCTTAAAAAGCTTTGTCAGTGCAACCTTTTGCAGATCTATTATGCATCCCTAACTTAATTGCTATCAAGTAATCCGTTATTGATAATGAATTTACTCAGACTACTTATTGATGCCTCCAATAGATCAACCATTCTTGGAAAATGCCTGTCAAAAGCTTTTGCTCTTAGATGAACAACTGCCAAACAGTCACAGATGAATAAGTGATTCATCTCCTTGCCAGGGCTTAGGGTTACCTGACATTCATCCTCCAGGATAAGGGAAAAAATCTTAGAAAGAACCATGTCCAGATAACATCCTAACCAAGATTCAAACTTGAGACCTCTTGAACATGAGGGATACACACCACCATTTATTTATTTTATTCATTTATTTACTGCCCATAGACTAATATAAGCATTGAACATTGTCAATGTATAAAATACAATTAAAATACAATTTACAATATTAAAATATAATTTACAATATTAAAATTTACAACATTATATAGCTTGCAAAAATTCATTTATATTATATACAGGATTATTTAAAAGGTATTTTTTAACACATTGCTTAAATGTAACAGCATTGTTTTCTCTTTTAACATAGGCTGGAAGTCTATTGTACATTTGTAATCCTATTATATATGGATCTTTATTTACAGATTTTACATTATATCTATATATTGGGCATGATGAGCAGATAGGTGATTTATCATGTACAATATAATCAATTACTGAGTTTGAATTTATGGTTTCCCTGGTTGTATCTAGTTTTACAATTTGTAAATTAAATGAACAAAACATATTCTGCAACTTATTAAAATCTCCATTCACATAATCGGCATGAATATTAAAGTCACCAATTATTATTATTTTACAATGATGTTTTAAACAATAGTCTAGTATTTTATACATGCATTCAATAAAATCACTAACTTTTGCATGTGGGGATCTATAAACAGCAAGGATGTTTACCTTTTCATTATCCCCTGCAATCTCACATACCATTTCCTTATTAAAATAAGGTATTTTAGCTAATGTTTTAATATTAAATATATTTTTAGCCAGTAAAGCAACTTCACCACCCTTATGTTCTTTTCTACTAAATATATCGACAACAGAATAGTTATCCATTTTACTTACAGATTCTTGACTTTCATTTAGTCCATGCTCTGTTACCACAACAATATCAGCATCTACTTTATTGATAAAAGTTGCAAAGGATTCTCTTTTGTTACATAAGTACTGTATATTCTGATGTATAAATCAAATAGAATTTTTTGGTTGTGGATGTGTAATTGTTTCCCTATTTATAAATATATCATTATTATTATTTTTATTTGAACTGTTCAATGGCACGTTGTGCATTTTGTCATCATCTGAGTTCATTTCTAGTTTTCCAATTTCATGCATTTATTAATTACATTATCTATCATTTTTCCTAAAAGAAATGATCCTCTCCTGTTCAAATGTAGACCATCCCTCTCCAAACAACTTTCATCTAGGAACTTATTTGTATCTACAAATACTGCTTTCAGTGTTTCACAAGCCCACTGTACTCCTTCATTTATATCTTTTAGAAAACCATAACTGACGTCCCTTCTTAAAGCTATGCTATTTACAGCAATTTTTGCCTTAGGGTGGCACTTCCTTGCATTCCTAATTGCATTATAAACCTCAGCTATGACCTCATCTGAGGTCCTGGCTGGTTTTATGTCGTTTGTTGTGGCATAAATTACCACTGTTTTAACCTCACTTTTCATGTCACTTTTGTCCATTAGGTTAGGCAGATATTCCGCTTTCATTCCCCTGAAAACTTTCACTTTTACCACCGGGTTATTTATCACTTCATGCTTTATTATCGAATCACCATAGACTATCACTTTTTCACTAGTATCTTCCTTCTCCCTCTTCTTACTTTTGTGGGTGGTCATATTTTCAAATTCTTCATGCTTCTCCCTTTTATTACGTCCCTTTGCTTCTGGCGTAGTTTGCTTGAATTTAGTCCACTTGAAAGGATTCTTCCGTGTATCTTTTCTTCTATATTCTGTATCAGAACAGGCTTTGTCTTCTGCATCATCAATCAAATTCAATACCTCGAACTTATTTGTTGTTTGGATGATTTTATTTTCTTCGTGCGGCCTTGATCTTTTTACAGCTTCTACGTAAGAATTCTTTTCCCTGTCCATAATTAGTATCTGTACTTTATTATTTTTGGCCTTTAAAGTTATAATTTCTTGATGTGCTTTCTTTAAGTCTTTATTTAATATGTCAATAACAGTCTGCAGCGATGCTATCATCTCCACTACCCTCATGTTTGGCAATGCCTGGCATACAATGCCACTTACGCTACAGAGGCAGGCACATTAAGTGGAGATGAAATGTTCAAAATGCTCTCCATTTACAATCTGGCAGTACTTAAATCAAAGAAGCATGAATTTTTGTTGAAGTTTTTCAAATACTGCTGGGAGTCATACGTCTGATCCTTATTTTTAATCCATCCAGTCTCCATAACATTTCAAATATTTCTATCAAGTGGAGAAAAATCTGTTCTCATATAAGCCAAACTTTTTGTATATCAACTCGTGCAACTAAATATCTTTCAGAAAATAATATGTTGCTATTGAAAATTTTTATAAAAATTTGACATGTACAGCAATGGTTGATTTTTTGTAAAATTTAACATGTTCAAACATTTAAAAAATAATTTAATTTTAATTTTATTTGCATTATTCTTTGCTTACGGAAGATGTGTGTGTTACTAATATCAAGAGCAAATTTTCATTACATGATATTCAAGCCAAATGGAGAATTATTATACAGAAAAATAGTCTATGTTAATCATAAAGTTGTGTTCCTTTGTTTGGAAGAGTAGCAGAAATTGAGGTAAATGAAATTAGAAGCAACAGCAAATTTTGCCAATCTTTCTAGGGAGTGAGTGAATATTGTTGTGATAACAAAGTCATCAACATTTTTTCCTGCTATCCTTCTTTCAAACGATAATTCATAATTTGTTTAATTTTAATCTATTAATTATTATTTAATTAATTATTATTTGCACCTGAAACGTGAGATGAATTTCATATTGCTATAATTCACTGTTCTATTTACTTTCATTAACAAATTTTCATTTTTAACCAGTATTTATTGCATAATGCACAATGTGAAAGATATAATAAATTTATTTGCTTCATATTCATTGTAGTTTACTTCCTTTACAATATTTTAAAATAACTGTTACAGGTAAAAGGATGTGTAAAGTTACTGAAAGAACAACCTGCCGCTAAGTCAGAAGGACTCCTTAATGCATTAAGGTAATATATTATTTGTTTATTTGTTATTTATTTGTTTATTTTGGCTACCTGATTTTTACACTGTCTTTTCTGATGAGCTCCTTGCACTTAAGCAGGCCATGATATATATCTTGAATACTGACACCTGCAGCAACTCATTTATTGTTTTCTCTGATTCACAAAGTACTCTAAAGGCAATAGAGAGGCCATCTTGGACAAGCTTTCTTGTACAAGAAATTCATAGGAAATTAATTCATATAAAGTAATAGGAAAAGGTAAACAAGTCATGCTTAAATTAAATTAAATTTATTCATCCTTTTGATCATAGCATACTTCTGTGGATACCTTCAGATAAAGACATTCATGGCAATGAATCTGCTGATCAAGCAGCTAAAGAAGCTACACATCTTCCTTTGTGTGATCCTACAATAGCTACACCACATACTGACATCATTACATTCATCAAAAAAGAAGTATATCAACAGTGGAAGATAAATTGGCTTAAATCATACAACAGTAAACTAGGCTGGCCCTGTAGCTAAATCAGTAGAGCACCTGCCTGCCATGCTAGGGGTCCTGGGTTTAAATCCCAGACTCTGGAAGTATGAATAATGATTAAAACCTAACAAATACGAGTTAGCACCTTTGATATGTTCCAAAGGAGAACGACCGCCGATATGACCATTGGAGTTAAAGGCGGGGTATAAATGGAACAAAAAAACAACAGTAAACTGCATGAAATAACATCAGAAGCCATAGTATATCATCACCTCCATACACTGTCCAGGCATGATCAAGTTCTGATGTCCCGATTAAGAATAGGTCGCACTAACATAACTCACATCTATCTTCTTGAGAAGAAACAACCTCCCAGATGCACAACTTGTTACAGCAGGCTAACTGTGAAGCACATAATTTTTGACTGTGTACTCTACAATCGTTGGCATATCCAGCAAGATAAGTGAGGCCTTCTCTTCCCCATATCAGTGCAGAAGGCTCATTAAGTTTTTCAGAAAAATTGGTTTATGTTTCAAAATTTGATCTTGAACTCACAATAACTGATCTTTAATTCCTTGTATTCATTCTTAAGGTTTTATATCGCAGTGTTTCTCAAAGTGTGGTCCGCAGACCCCCAGGGGTCTGCGAGGGGATGTCAGGGGGTCCACGAAGGGTCCCTTAAGTCAAGTTGTAATGTTGAATTTAAACTATAGAAAACGTAGAATTGTCGGACCAGTCATTCTCACTGCATGAAGCCAGTGATGATAGTGTTTGATTGTCCTGACAGTTTGTAATTGTGAATTGTGAGAATTCATTTGCATCGTTCAACATGAACCGTTGGTTACAGACTGCATCACTTAAATGTAAGCCTACAATAACTGGCTATCCAGAGGGAAGTTGTAGTAGCGAGCCTACTGGTTTAACTAGTTGCTGATCTGCAAAAATAGAGTGAAGAGTATTTAAGTTTTGGATTTGTTCGAGCTGGAACTGAAGATGAATAAAAACTTCAATGTGTTTTGTGTTATGATGTACTGTCCAATGACACAATGAAGCCTGCTAAGCTGCGAAGTCATTTAGAGACGAAACATCCGGATTGCATTGGTAAGACACTTGATTATTTTAAAATAAAAAGTGAAGAGATGAAAATAAGTAAATCTGGAATAGAAAAAATTTCTTCTGGAACCAGTAGTGAAAATGCAACACTAGCTTCCTATGAAGTAGTGCTACTCATTGCTAAAAGTGGCAAACCTTATGACATTGTAGAGGAATTAATATTGCTAGCAGCTAAAAATATGTGTAGTATAATGATTGATTACTCAGCTGCCAAAGAGCTGAGCACAATCCTACTATCAAATGATTCAGTTAAACGTAGAATTTTTTATATGTCTCAAAATGTCCTGGACCAGCTAATTATGAGGTTAAAGTCAACAACAGTGTATGCTTTACAACTTCACAAAAGTACTGATTTCACTGACAAGTATCATTTGTTAGCTTTTGTATGTTACGAACACGAGAAAGAGCCTGTTGAAGACCAATTGTTTTGTAGGGAAGTCTTGCATAATAATGCTGAGGATGTCATTAAGACAATTGATGGATTTATTTCAGATCAAGGTCTTGAGTGGACTGACGGAGCCGCAGCGATGTCTGGACACAACACTGAATTTCTAGCTGGATTTCAAGCTTTCAACCCTGAGATTAAGTGTACTCATTGCTCGATAAAATAGAGAGGCGTTGGCTGTTTAAAAAAAAAAAAAAATCTGCCAGATTTGAAGGAAACATTAGAAGAGTTGGTTAAAATTGTGAACTACATTGAAACCTGTCCTCCTAACTCAAGGATATTCAAGAAACTATGTGAAGAAATGGGAAGCAAACAACTGTTCTTGCACACAGATGTTCGCTGCCTTTCTTATGGAAATGTTTTTTTCCCTATGTTTTTAATTACGTGATGAACTGAGGCTATTTTTTGAAGACAGCAAACACTAGAAGTTTCCACTTAAATGAACTAAACCAAAAATTGCAAAGACCAAAACCAGATGTTCTCACAGTTCATGAGAAAATTGAAGCATGATAGGAAAACTTCAAGTGTGGAAAGGTCGTGTAGAAAAGAAATCCTTATGCTCTCCTTTCCTATTTTGGAACAATTTGTGACTTCATCAGAAGAAACTTTGCCTAAAAATATTGAAGAAGCCATAGCGGAATACCTGAATGGCCTATCAAAAACTTTGAGGAAGTACTTTCCAGCACCGGCAGATGATCAGAATAGTGGATAAAGTATCCTTTCGAGAAATAAGACATAGGTGGCATTGATAGCCTTTTGGAAAAAGAACAGCATCAACTAATAGAGTTATTTAACAGCAAATGATGGAAGTTTGTTGAACTTGCTACCAAAGGACGTACATTGTGCCCTTTCCAACCACCTATATATCCGAGCAAACATTTTCAGTGTTGTGCATCGTCAAGCCATTGAAGAGAAACAGACTTACCAATGTACTTGCCAACGGACTTAAGAGTAAAAATCACCAACATTAAGCCCAGCTTAATTGAGCTTATTCAATAAAAAAAAAATTGCATTGTTCTCATTAATGTATTCCAATGAACAAAGTTTCAAGCTTTTGCCATGTAAATTGATTTTTTAGTAAGCCAATACTAATTTTGTTGAAATGGTCAAATTATGGATTTAGAACATTGTGAATAACTTTTTCATATGTATAAAAATAGTTTTTTTACATGGAAAATAAATTCATTTTTATAACATGTGCGTAATGTTATTAATCCTTGGGTAATCCAAAAAGTGTGGTATTTCAAATTTTTACTGATGTGAGGCTAAAGTTAAACAAAAATCTAGTTGGGCAAACTTGTATAAAATTTATTTCAAAGTGAAAAACAAAATTAATTTTAATAAATACAATTTAAAAATATATTTTTTATTTAAAATACATTTTATACACAAGTTTATTTAATTTAGTTTAAGTTTAATTTTTAATTTAATATTAATTAAATTTAAAAGTAAATTACAGGAAAATATCTTAAATTATACATACAGTAATTATTTAAATTACAATTATAACATTCAACCAAAAGTCGACTCGTTTATACAAATTGAGTTGCCAAACTATGGGGGTCCGCGAACAAGTGTTTGGTGATAAGGGGTTCCTTGAGGCAGAAGATTTTGAGAAGCACTGTTATAGTGCACTCAATTTAATGTAATGTAACCTCTTTTTCATGGATTTATTTTGCATTAATGCAATGTAATGTAATTTCTATTATTTAAGTCGCGATAAGACTTTCTAAGTTAAAGCCACTATAAATTGTTTTAATAAAAAAATAAATCAGTTTTTAATCAGAAATTACTTTGTTTTAATTATTAGACTCAAAATATAAATAGTGCCCCTCGTACATATTTAAATGTGAACATGCTAAGATACCAGCCAGCAAAATGAAAAAGTTTGGAAGCTAATTGAGAGAAATTCTAGAATAATATTAGACTTCTACACATCAGCAATTGAACTAATTGCAACTGCTTCATTACTGACTGCTACTGGATTCCTCTCTGTCCTGTTTGCGTTACCTGTCCAGTCAGTGTGTGCTCTGGTGTCATTCTGGTTCACAGTGATGGCCTATTGCTGTTGCACCTACAAGAAAAAATATAATAATGAGTTTTTACAAGAGTAGTAAATAAAATAAAAAGTTCAAACAGGTTTGTAAGAAAATGTGAACAATGTTAGCCACACTAATACATTTTAAATGTTTGCAGGTATACAACGAAACATCTAAATGAAGAAGCTACACCAAAGAATATTAAGAATCTACTAGCAGCATGAAGTGGTATGAGTTTAGATTGAAATATGTTAGTACACAGTTGAGGATGCTGTGTACCCATCATGCTCCAATGGAGGAATTTCCTTAGCTTCTAAAGCGAAGGGAAGTCACACATGTAATGAACTTGAAGGACACCAAGTGTCCAAGTCACCTAACAGAACGGCACAATATTTTTGTTTTTTTCTTATGTGTGTAAGGGACACCATGAATATTGGCTATGTCACATGTTCGTAACTGTTTTCACTGCCTTAGGACTGAGTACATGGATTCAATTTTGAAAATCAGAGAGACTGTTTGGTATTTTGTTTACAATTACAGAAGATATCTTGATTGCATTCCATATATCAATGAGGTGGCTTACAAATTTGTTACATTGACATGTGCAGTTGTAGTCCAGTGTGTGTGTAAAGTAAAATTGTATATAGCATCTTATATAAAAACATTTTACACCGGTTTTGTTTATTGTATATGTTGTTTTTGGAATACACAGTACATTACTGTGTATCCCAGCTATGGAGAGTATAATAGAAATTATTTTGTTCTGATGATGGTATAAGCAATATCCTAATGGAATAGTTGGTAAACAGCACAAAAACTGTTCAGACAAAAGTCGGCTAACAGTTAAATAGTTTTACAGAATTGATTTATTGTAACCACAAATTGGTGAGAGAGCAAAAGTATATTCATACAGCTTAATTTTTGTGTTTGCAAGTGTATTATATGTTTAAATTTTTTAAAGTAATGAGTTGGTAATTCAAACACAACATCACTCAAAATATCCTTGCTTGGATATGTTTCAGAGAATGGTTTGTCCCCATCATCAGCAGTTATCCGACGATGGGGACAAACCGTTCTCCAAAACATGTCCAAGTAAGGATATTTTGAGTGATGTTTGTGTTTGAATTACCGACTCATTACTTTCAAACGTTAAATAATCACTGTTTCTAACCTTTTGCTTCAAATAGCAAAGTAAGCAGCGGTGACACATTTTAAATCTGGGTCAGACAAATGTAAACGTTTCAGGTGCTAAAACAATAACATTGAATAGAGGCCATGAAAATGTCAATTTATTACACTATAGTACAAGATTTGTTTTTAATTTGTTTTAAAAAGAACAGAACATTATTGTCCAAATAATTTATCATTTATTAACTTTCAGAACTTCTCTACCTAGTCACCGCTGTTATTCAGGAATCTGTGGTTATGTGAAACCAGTTTTTGTATGTCTTCATCAAGGAATGATGTCAGCTGTGATGAAAGCCAAGTCTGCACTTCTTGTTTCACAATAATGTTGTCATTGAAATGTTTTCCACCAATTTCTCCAGATGAAAAAACAGATGTGCAAAATCTGGACTATAGAGAGGCTGGTCAAATTGCTCCCAATCAAATGATCTGATATTGAGTTCATTTGGGTCTAACCTCTCACGGGTAGTGATGAATGTTGGCTGACATAACATTTCTCATATTCAGAAAACAAATCTGTAATGCTTGTCGCCAATCTAGAAAGTGATTGACATTTCGTATGGAGAGAAAGGCGACGTCACTTATTGCTGCCACATTGAGAGCGCGATAGGATTATGCATGTGAGGGTGATTCAGTTGCAACTGCAATGGTCATCATCATCATTACTTATAATACTATACACAAAGACAATAGAAAAGTCGTGGATCTACATGCAAAAGCTAGAACATACAAGAACACATCAGTGTAAAGATCATCGTAACAAAAGAGGCATACCTGTGACATTTTGATGCTTATTGAAGTGAGGAAATGCTGCTTAACTACTTTTTTTTCCAGCTGTTTCTAATTTAGTTTCAATGTCTGACTTTCTTCTTTAAAATACTTTTCTTCCCCAATCTTAACCACAGTGTTCTTACTGATTCTTACAGTACGTGAAGTCCTATCAAGCATCTTAGAGAATGGAATAATAGACTCCCCTTTCAATTTCTCCTCTTCAGCGTAATTCCCGTACCTGTCCTTTAATTGGAATACCTTTACCAAATATAGTTATATTTGGTTTCCGAGCACATTCAGGTTTTTGCTTGTCACTATTTTTAGACATAATAAAACATTCATTAAAACACAATTGCAAATAATCACAATACACGCACAGATACACGAACTCACACACACGTAAACCAAGGCAAATTGCCACAAAATGCAAAGGAACTTGCCAGTACAGGATCTCTAACTTTTGTATATAAAATAAGAACAGCGACAGCATTCTGTTTATGTAGCAGAGAAACAAACATCAAGGTATTATGATTACTGCAGCGTTTGCATAATTCACTCGCCTGCAAGTCATGCTAAGCACATGTGTTAGAATATCAGCAACCAAGATTTAGTGTCTAACATTGCCATGGAAACGTCTCAACTCTAATTGGGCCTTCTAATGGTTACTATGACAACCGTTATGATGTACTGATCCCCTGCCATTTATTTAAAGCGTTCTTTCATGTGCTTACTAACTGTCAAATCACATTCTAGTTTTGCGACCAGTATAGAACCTTCTAAGAAATGAGACTGAAAATCTCTTGGAAACCAAATAAAAGGTTCCCTCTTCAGTGAATGAAAAACCAATATTTATGGTTAAGTATACTATTCTCATTTTAGAAATTACACAATGTTGCCATCTGAATGCTTTGGTTGTTGGGAAATTGGAGAAAAACTTATAATCTCTTTGTTACTTGTGTTACGCTTATTACTTTCCAGATTTTCAATAACATCTGATCCTTTTTCATTTAACTGCTATTCATTCCTCACTCGTTTTGGAGAAATATTTAAGAGGATCCTATGCTGAAATTTATAATAAATCTTGCAAAACCTATATTTACATAAAGTAAATTAAAATGTTGGAATAAAATTATTTATAACTGAAGTTTTAGGGAATTTGTTTTCAGCACATTTATTTTGAAAAATATTCCATATGATAAAGTTTTCTGAACTGTTTTCATAAATTCACATGCATTTAAAATTGTCATGTAAAAGTTTTGTTTTGCAAACAGTTGTTGAGGTATTCTTTTTAAAAGCAATAACATTTTTTTTTTAAAAATTAGATATTTACAATGATTAATAGAGTCGACATGAAAAATTCAATGCCACAGCCAGGAATTGAACCACGGATCTACTGGTTTCCGTCCAGGCGCTCTTACCCATTGAGCTAACATGGCCAACATGCCGTCATGACATTAAATTCTCCAATTGACTCATATATTTCCCCGGTAAACCATTAGGTGCTCTCGCATCCGAGATACACCGTTTGTGGCGACTTACTATTGTAAGTACTTGAGTCCTAGGCTTCATCATTTAACTGTTATTACAATAGTAAGTCTTACTTACAGTAGTAAGTCACCACAAACGGTGTATCTCCGATACGAGAGCCCCTAGTGGTTTACCAGGGAAATATATGAGTCATTTGGAGAATTTAATGTCATGATGGCAGATTGGCCATGGTACCTCAATGGGTAAGAGCGACTGGATGGAAACCAGTAGATCCGTGGTTCAATTCCTGGCTGTGGCAAAGAATTTTTCATGTCGACTCTATCAATCCAATACCTCAGCCTGTATACGGCTAGTGTGAAGAAATGAATAATTTCCATCAATTTACAATGATGTTTAAAAATTATTTTTCTTAAAACTAAGGCTATTTAGAATGACAAGTTCTTGTACTATAATTATATAAATGACATAGACGTTTGGTGGGGCAATAATAAATTCAACTTTGAAGTACTATAACTCCGAAACTAAAATAGATACCAAACTGAAATTTGAACTGAATTGTACTTATGTTGATTGGAGGAATTTACCAGCAATAATGTCAAAATTAATTGAAAAATTATTTGTAGTTGCTTTGCTAGTGACGAAATGTTAAAATATGTTTTTCAATGAATTGTTCTAATTAAATTCTCAGCTAAATTAGCTGCAATTAGCAGTGTAGCATTGCCTTATGCCGGAAGAGAGCAAACAGTGCCAGTGAAAGTTAATCCGCTGCCTTAAACAAATGAAGAAACAAACTTGGCTTTCAATGTCACATACAATATCAAACATATCTATGTCAGCAATCAGTTCAACGGAGTCAATCAGCTTTAAAATTGCTTTACTAAGTATTACAGTTGATTAATTTTATTTGAAACATCAGAAAAAATGTTTGTATATTTCAATATAATGAGAAATGTGCATATGTATTATATATGTTGTTAGACTATTTATTACCTTATTTTTATGACAGTTTATTGGTAATGTATAGCAACTTCAGAATTTTCTGAGAGTGAATTATGAAAACAGCCTATACAGTAAATGTTTATACATGTTTCATTCACAGGTATTGAATATTAGAAATGTTCTTAACCAAGGTGAAATATTTAACTTTTTAGTTCTCTAGTGCTGAAAAATAAGTTATTAAAAGACAGAGGAATAAATATTACAGAAGTAATTATTTTCTTTGAAGAAGTAATATACTGTTTCAGAGCATTTTCCTGCTGTGTAAGTAAAGGAGTAAGAGAAAATGTCTTGAGAGGGGGTTTTTAAAACATATCACTTTTTTTTATTTACTGCTTCAGCATTACAGCATATGTGTTTTGTGCTTTGAACAAATAGTATTGTATTTAAAATGTTATATTCAAGTACCACTGCAATATCTCTGAAACATGAATTGAAAAATGACTAAGCAATAAAGGTAGGGGAGAGAAGTTCATTAAAATGTAAGTGCTACGATTTTCCACAGAAATTTATGAAGCTTTTTAAATGGAAATCTTGTATTTGTTATGCAATTGCTAACTTGATTGGTTGAAAAATTAAACCGAGTTTTATTTATGGACACATTTTAGCTGCTATGATTCTTAGCATACCATACCACAGGTGTGACACGTAAAACCAGCCTGTAAGGTCAACACACAAAATGAACATGATTACTAGGGCCCAGAAGTTGTTGACCTAAAAATTCTCTAAAAATGAACTATAAAATGCCCTTAAAATATAAAAAATATGCACATAAAATGTAAAAAAAAAAAAAGCCTAACAAAAATTAACAATTTCTTTCATAATTATAAATTAATAACTGTCACAGACAAATAATGAATATGGTTCGAATAACCACATTTTAAAATTAACTTTCTTAGTAAACAATGCAATTATTGCTACTAAATAATAAACAAATTCAAAATTCATCAGGTCATTTTCAATTTTATAAAATATGAAAAAATAAGTTACTATACCCATTAGCCAAAGCAAACCTTGCTTAGCATTGGTCATCTTCAAGTTATCAAAAACAAAGGAACGGCAGTTGTCAGCTAAAACTGCTTTATACTTCGAGAAACGTCTCTCCACTTCCACAGATGTTATAGGGGCATATTTGAAAAACACTATGTCACTGCTTGTTAAATCCTGTTCTAAAATATCAGTTCTGAAGTTTTCTCCTGATAAATAGTGGCAGTCTCTTGGCAACCACTTCTCTCACTATTTGAAAATTGTCACAGTGCAGTTAACCATGAACCTCAGCATGTTAAAATTGGTGCCAGGGGCAAAGCTATATTAGGGGCTTTTTCTTTGAAATACATAGTTCGGGTTGGCGCTTTTAAATTATTTTCCTTACTGTGGAAATTAGTGTATCTATTTCTGGAAATGTTGATGTGACCTGTTCCGCCATGATGAATTCGATGAAAAGCATGGGCCAAACACGTGATATGCACCATCTTACTTTAAAATAATTGGATCAATTTTGCCGCCTTTACCATGTAAGGCGCCACGTCTGTTAGGAAGAGGAGCATGTTGTCATGCTGTATTCCACTAGGCCACAATAAACACAGGGATTTATCAAACACTTTGCATATCTGACAGTGGTTAACAGCTTCCATAACCTCTGAGGTAAGAAGAAACATTTGTCTGGCGCTAGTAGCTTCTAGCGTAACATTGGCTACATAACGCCCCTCTGAATTGGTTGTCTCATTAATTGATACATAAATTTTTTTCCCTATTCACATATTCACGTATTCGGTTTAACATGTCTTCATAACATTTTTGTAGGTAACTTTTATGCAAGTTGATTCATTTGGAATTGCATGACCAATGTGATGTTCAAGAAAATCTCGTAATTTGGAATTAATTTTCCTAGCGGAATATATGCACTAACAAACACTTCACATAATTCTTTATAAAAGGAAGATGACTTGTTACTTGACGTCGAAGCCGTTTCTTTTAACAGTAACGGAGACACTTGTCTTCTTCTTTTTTTCACATTTTGAAAAGCTTGCAAATGTTTTTCTGTGGATGCAATCCACACGTATTGCATGATGTAATCAGCAATTCCTCAAATTGATGCGTCAAATTCACCAGCACTGTTAGGATGCTGAAACTCAGCCACACAGGGATTGGTGGACCAGTAACCATAGGAGCTGAGTGGGCGGTTGCTCATACCTTTATAAATACTTCAGACGCTCAGCTAAACGCCAGTCTAGTTGTGAACAGACAAGACTTAGAATCTCTGAAGATGCCTGACGGAGTTACGGGTGAAACATCAGACATGTTTTCATCGTCTAGACCATGGCCTTCAACCACGGAAACAACATTCTATTTTGTTTTGCATATATCAACTACTTTAATGAGCAACTTTGCAAACTTTCTCCTCTCAGTCATTTTCCAATTCCTGTTTTTCTTTCAGAGGTATTTGTGGTAGTAGTTTAGGTGACTTGTCTATTATGTATTTGTGTATGACTGGAATATGCTGTTATACAGTGTAGTAATCTGTCCATTCTGATTCAACTTTATTTTTTATGGGAACAGAAACAAACTCTAGATACAATATTTGTGTCATATAAAAAGAACTAAAATTTCACATTGCAGCAATAAAATGCATATAATGCAAAAGCCTGAAAATTGCTAGAGACAAGCACAAGTTTTTGAATCCTTGTTTCTTATGAAGAATTGGACAAATCTTCTCTCTTGACCTTTACACTCTTGTTTTTAAAGCTATACCAATGGAAAATGCACTGAGTAACAAATTTGCAGACAGTTGTACTTCTTTAAAGTGAAATGTCACATAAGTGGACTAGTACATTATCTTGTTGCTTCTTCCATCATTAATAAACAGAACATACATCAAGGGATTTGTGGATATTGTATCAAAGGATGTCATGGCTTTAAGATATGTGTCATATCATAGTCTTTGTAGAATAATAATTTATTTGAAATTAGATTAAGATGTTAAAAGAATGCTCACATTTTTGTAAGTACTGTAAGGTGGAGCTGTCAAATTGTTTTATATATGTTAGCTGCAGTCTATATACACAGGGTTGTTCGATGCATGGTTTTCAGGAATCAGTGTCACACAGATGGGCAGTGGACAGGTACAGTTGGTTGCACACTCTTACAATAAACAATACATGTTCAGTAATGTACACTTACAATGCTGAAGATGTCCTCATCTGTTATGTATTGTTTCAGATCACAATAGAATGGGGATTGTTCCTCTGCACGCTACATTTTAGTGTTTTTCCTCTGGCAGTAAACATAGAAATTTAGATCATGTTTCAAAAAAAAAAAAACAATTTTCTGCTTTTCATATAAGTATTGTGGATACACACATGTTCATGCAATTGGTGTGAATTTTGGTGTCTTATGTGTTTCAAATGGGATGATGTTTGTCCTTGAGTGCTACTAGGTAAGCAACCATTCGGAATCCTGTGGTGTTATCGTATTGCATTCCTGTTAAGTGGTGTGTGATGAGCGCCAAACTAATCAGTCTCTAATAAATACTATTCGCGCTAAGACAAAAATTCATATTTTGCCAAAACTGATCCATGTGGAAGGAGAGAGTAATGTATTTAACATAACCGTAAAAAAACCATATTTTTACCTCAAATAGTTTTCCTAATACAAATAAATGAAGTAGATACCACTATATTATAACAATGCATTGCGACGTAAGCACTGTAATGAACATCATTATTAGTTGGCATATATGCATGAACGTATATTTGAAATTACTCAGAGCTGAAACGTAAACATTTGGCATGACGTGAATGAAACAAATATGTACTTTGAATAAGCCAAGGTGTTTGTTAAATTCGATGAGAGGAAACAATACACTTCCTGCTGGTCTGGCAGTATGTGTCTGGTCACATTATATCTTTGTTTATGAATGGTTCGTAATCTCTATTTACTCTAGAGAGTTCAAAGCAGCATTATTCAGTTACTCTTCCATGAAAAAGTGTATCAGCTGGATCAATGAGATGTGATCCACCTTCCCCCTTACTACTGCTAGAACAATCTAATTGAGTTAAAGTGGTTTCAAATTATGTTGCAAATAGAAATAATATTTTTAAAGTGACTGACGTTGAACGACTTATTCATGAAGAAATTAACAAGGAACACAACAAGCCTGGGAAAACTGCGTGAAACATCAGATAAACTACAAAAAAACGACTTTTGGAAAGAAATAGCACGTAATAAAATTTTGGAACCTATCATCATAAATTTCCAATACTCAGATGATGAAGACAATGACAATGATGAATTATCTCTTAACGTAAGTAACATTCACAGCTATACGGATGCACCGTTGGTACTTTCATTGGATTAGAAAAATAAATAATTCATAAAATAAAATTAATTTTAAACTAAATATTTAAACCATTTGCATAATATATGAATATCCACGTTGCAATTGTGATTTCAACAACTGCATTATTATAAAACTTTGGGAAATTCAGTTTGCGTTAGCGGCAAGAACACTCACAAGTGTGCGAGAGAGAGGGAAATATTAAAAGAGTGGGGATAACGAGGTGGCAATACTGATAGCTCTAATGCATCTGATTTGCTTCAGGCGAGAACTCTTCCCATTTGAAACACACAATACGTAGGACCACAAATCACTCAACTTTCTACAATAACGTCTACAATTTGCAAACGTATGTCTGTGTGTGCAACTAACAGGCTACTCACAAACTGATGTTAACAGAGGTGGGACTTCAACTAGGTCTGCCAGCCAGAAGAGCCGCAGTTTGCCGCTGGTTCCCAGAAACCATAAATCTAATAACCCTGTAGTTTATTAGAGTGTTTTGAATATGTCAATCTAGTGTTCAAGATTATGTTGGAAATGTTTGGGAAAAAGATATAGAAAGTAATGAAATGCAAACCTCATTATTTTTCATAGGCCATACTTTGCCATTAAAAGATTAATATATGGACTGTATAAAAATCCTGTTACCCTTTGAACACTCTGCCATATATATTTCCCCATTTGTATATCTTCCATCGTTTCTGGTCATATCAGTGACTTTGACTTGAGAAACAACTGATGGTATTTCTGCTCTCTAAACTGAACATTTTCTTATTTATTGTTTTTTATTCATTTGTACTATTAAATACACTCACATTTATATTTACACTTTGTGCGGGATAGGAAACAATTTTGGTTAAAAAAAAAATTCCTGCTACTGTGAGGAATTCAAACCTAGAACATCTGGAATGACCAGAGTGCTGACCGTTCAATCATAGAAGCAGTCAGGTATATTTTCTTATTGCAAGTGACATTAATTATTTAAATGAGAGTACTGATAAGAATCGGTTTTCACCAACTGTGCTAAATTTTAATGCAATGTTAAACCTATTTAAAACTGAAGATAACACAAATTCTTATTCATTGAACAATGTTATAAACTGTGCCTTGTGTTAAAGTACATAAGAAATGCCAGAAGTTGGAAAATGGCTACCACAAACAAGCTGTTTGCTCATTTGTTATACTTCAATAACATCTCTGAAGGAAGAGAAGCCATGTGTCATATTAAATTTGAAAATTTGCAAAAGAAAGTGACACAAACTATCCAAAGGAGTCCTGAGAATGTAACCCATGGTGTAGTAGCCCACAAAAACGTATTTAGAGCCTGCCAACTAGACTCCCAGCCTCACGCCCACATATGCAAGACAGAGGTGGGCAATCATCCCTGGGATACAGGGAGGAAATGTGGTCAGTATCTCAGCACCCTCAGCCAGAAAGTTGGCTTTCTAGGCAAGGGTTCGCTGCCTAGCGTAGCTCTTCAGTTTCCTCTTCAATTATGCTGAGTGGGCACCGGTCCTATACCCAAATCCACACACCCCATGGGTGGAATCGATCCTGGGCTCATTCCATTCCAAGGAACCAAAGCAGCCCATTATGCCATAGCACAGAATGGTAATGATAATGGCTTTATGGGAATACAAGAGTTGGAATACTACCAAGTGTTAATTACTTAAGATCTCATGTTGTTGGCACTTTCCATGTAATGACAATGATAATTTTAGTATTTTCTTAAGTATCATTTGTGAAAGTATAAAACTGAAAGAAGCGTAAAGACAGTGAAGCACAAGTTAGAACAAAAGTGAATCGAGAAGATATTGACATATTGCTTCACTCACACTGTTTTTTCACAGGACATGTTTCAAGAGCTTTTGCTCTTATCATCAGCTGGAACTCGACTAGTGCAAATTGTAGTGGTTTCCTCTTTCTCCATATCGTCAATAGATCACATAATGTACTTGTCAAAGATGTCCGGTGGCGGAGTTTCAAAATTCATGACTCTATGACAATTTTTGTTAATGAAGATTTTTTCCCATACAGAAAGGTCTATGGGCTGATTAACGTATTTTATTAAAGATGTTCCCAAGTTGATGTCATGTCTAATATTCAAAAAATGAAAAGCCACTGCTGATTTTTTTGTTTTTCCTTTATAAATTTTAGGGCAAGTTTCACATTTGAACTCATAGATTCCTGGTTTTTCTTTGGTAGTAATTGAATTTTTGGGGGTGCCTTTTAACAAATTTCTGATATTAAATCTATTTTGAGGTGCAAGAAATATGTTGTGTGTTGAGAAGATATGGATGAAAGATAAATTTTTTAATTTTTATTTTTCTCTTTTGCTCCTGTAGGTTCTAGGGTGGTGGTTTCTTTTATTTTCTTGGCCTTGTTGTGTCTGTTAACTGTTTTGTCCACTAAATTTGGGTTGAAGCTGTTGGACATAGCTCCTTTTTTATGTGTAGGTAACATTAAAAATGGTGAATCTTCTCGATTCACTTTTGTTCTATCATTTGTGAGTTTATCTCTAAGGTTTCTGAGGGAGAGACGATGGCTCTAATTCCTTGGAGAGGACTGAAGCTGGGCTGCCAGTTTTATGATCTATCACATAATGGTTATGCCAACATACTGGCTAAAAATAACATCTGGAAGATTTTAAGTGAAAGGCTTAAAATGTCTTGTCTTATCAGTAAAAGCAAATAAGTACCACAAGCTGTAATAATATCTTCTTTTTTGTTATCCATTGTTTACTGAAACAGAGATGACAAAACAAACATTGAAATCAAGTATGAAAACAGTTGGTGCACAGGTTTTGTGAAAATCATGACAAGACATGGTCAGTGCATAATTTTAACTGTAGGTTATAAAGAAACTCAGCTTAACCCAAAATATCAACGTGCTTGTTTTTAAAGTAGACCTCTTGCTGTATTTACAGCGTAACATTTTCTCTGAAACCAAACATGAAGTAAGATATCCTGTTCTTTGGAGGTAGCAATCGCCGTCTCTTCATACAATGCCACATCTTCCTCTAGACGGAAGTATATGTTCATAAGATTTTCTCTGACAATGGGAAGAAGTAACAGGAAAGTAGATCTGGACTGTACTTTGGGTGGTTCACCAGCATTATTGTGATTCCTTAAGTGATTCCATTGTTTTCAAATCATGCAGCCATTGCTGTGATGAAGCAGTAACTCTAGCAACAGATTTTGGTCTTATTATGATAGCATGGAAAATTTTAGTGATACAGACTATGTAGTGACAGCAACAGAGCGGGATGGCTCAGGCGGTTTCATCTGTGGCCCACATTCGGGAGGCCCAATTCGATTCCCATGGCTGACCTACCTGATCCATGGATTATTTCCTGGGTTTTGCCAGGTCGCTAGGCAAATGCTGGGTAGGTTAATTACATCTCTCGAATTTCCTGTCGTTCCATTTCATCTCTATTATTATTTCACATCATCTCTCACCTGGTAGTCTCTTTCAGGATAGAAGTGTCGGCAGATGTCTTGGTGGTGCATGGCAGGATGATATGCTCTGAGGTAAACTACTTCCACCTCCGGTAGGTCGGTTGCCGGTCTCCACGCCTCTGCTGGGACCATTTCAGGATCGCCAGCCAGGGACCTTTGTAGCTTGGCTGCTGGGCTCTTTGCCGTCCCGGAGTAGGGGAGCATGTCCGTTATCCTGACCTGTCGGGGAAGGTCTCTATGTAAGTCAAATTTTAGGGGCCCTGCCCTCTGTACTGACGTGGCTCCTTGGGTCGGCCACCCTCTGGTTCCTTCACCTAATCCTTCCTCCTGGAGGTGCCCCACTTGGGGGCATAGGAACAATGGGCCCAGCATGATGGCCTACGTACCGAATCCCCTCTATAGTGAAATCCTAATCCTATGTAGTGACAGCAACTATTTTTTGCTTTAGAAGTGTAAGGGCCTTGTTCACACATGGTAGATTGGTATGAAATACCAGTATGAGTTCAAGATATGCATATGATATCCTGTTATGAGATATGAAATATACTTATGACACACCGGTAATGAGGTATAGAAAGTATGAAATACACGCGACATACTAGCATAAAATATACTCCATGACAAATTGGTATGAGATGAAGAAAGTATTAGATATATGATATGAATGAGATACACAAATATTCTCCAACTCTTTGTCCCTTTCCCTTATACAGAGTGTCCAGCTCACAATGTCTTCATTAAAACTTGTTCTTTGTAAAATGCATAAACACTTTGTGATATCTGGGAAGAAAAAAGTTGAAGAATAAGCAAATAGTTTAGTCTATTAATAAAGACTGTGTCATATTGTGATATGTAAGGCACCATTGTATAGTTGTATAAAGAGCTCCGAGATGATTCAAGGAAATTTTATAACTACTTCAGGGTATACATTTTAAGAATTTCTTAATAAAATAATGTCTGCCATCTAAAATAAATATACCTGCATATAAGAGAGCATTTCTCCAAACTTTTTTGTCTCGTAATTTGTTTGCATATTAGGATCACTGTTTGTCACATTATACAACATGCGGTTGCACTACCATAATAAGGTTATCATCATAAAAACAAACCAATTCCATTATGTAACCTCTTCATAAGTTGTATAAAGAACAAGAAATAGGTATGTAGTGAAGAGACATAATTAATGTTTGCATGAGTCAAAAACTTATTTAAATCCTTTTTTATCTATATTGACTAGTGATGGCGAAGAGTAACTAGTCTTAAGCAAATAGATGTAATTAGAGAAAAAAGCATTTTAAAAAGTTATCGACACATCCCAATATTATTCTCTTCATTAATATTTTACCATAAAATTGATAAGGTGGTGAGAAGGTAACAGAATGATCTCATTATGTGAAACTGTAGTTCAGACGTCTTCATTCATGACACTTATCAGGTGTCTGAACTTTCCAAGTGACCAATAGTATCTGTCTGTGTCTAAACAACTCCTCTTACCCGTCTCCTTCAAGCTTGTGTGAGCACGCCTAATAGATGTAATATGGCAACCATATTCAGAATATATCAGTTTATTCTCACTGAGAGTAGGTCTGCATGAGCCAAAATTATTGGGTATTGCCTTGTCAAAACATACCTAAAGCCCATGCCTAACTTGCCAGTTTTGCATTTACTGACTTCAATATACAGTAGCGACGATAGTTCTGTGCCAGTGACCTACTTTCTTTGCACACTGGAAAGAGTCTATGCCCAAGCGTCACTTTCATCTTCTGCTAGCCCTAGAAAATAGAAGACAATGCACCAAGGCCATATTTCAGAGACGCTATACTATGACGCATACCTTAAGATATATGAGCACTTGCTCATCTTAGCCACTGAGAAACAACAGATCTTCTTTACTGTTTTACTTCTTTGCTTTCACAAATGTTTTAATTTACAGGAAAATAAAAATCTGGGGTGATGCCTTTGTGGCTTGTAGCACATGGAAGTGAGTTAGCCGATTCTGGTATAAAGATATGTTTCATCTTCGTAGATAACAAACCTTCCTTCGTCTCTAAACCTTTTTATGGCACGTAAATATGACACGCGCCAATTTCTCATATACCTTTCCTATAACAAGACCTTGTTGTTCCTTGTTTTCTTCCACTTGAAACCTATGCCACATAAGATAGTCTTTAAACTAGTGCTCCCCCCTTTAAAGTTAATGGAATCTTGAGGAGTCCCAAATTTTGACAGTGGGTACAGTTTTCTCCTGAATATACAAATTATAAATTGTTTGGCGAATTACACACCTATCAAAGTCATCAATGACAGTGTTGTTTCTGGTACACGATGTACTTTCCAGATGTTTCAAAGGAGGTCACTTGTGCCTCACATTTCTCCCTTTCTTTAATTATTTTACGAAATGTTCTCTCAGATACCTTTGTTCCTGCACTCACCCTCCCTTGCATTTTATTAGCATATCGCCAGAAACTGCTTCCTGTTTCAGAATAGATGGATATTATTAATAACTTCGTGGTTTGGCTGTGAAATGTTTTTCCCTCCAAGTTTGCTTTGAATTGGAGGCATTTTAGTCTAAATAAGAGAATATTTAAATGCACACACACATACACATAGAAAAAATGCTAATCACCAGTACGATTAATATTCACAATTTCTAAAACTTTAAAATCTTAACGTGACGGCACCGAAGCATTAGAAGTTACCTGGTCAAACCTCTCCACGATACTGGCCATTTCAGTGTACTGCGCATGACCGAGAGTTTAGGCTTGGCAACTGTACTATAAATGACCACACACACAGTCTCCACCGGCACAGAACCATCGTCCGTACTGTACCTATGAAGGGATTCAGATTCTGACACCAACTTGGAAATTTTCCCTCTGCTAAGAAGCCTGTTAAGGGATGCACTAAGGGCCTTGGGACCAATTGAGGAACCACTTTATAGAAATAGTGACAGCTGAAGTCCTGGAATCCACACATAGTAAGCAGTGTCTTGAAAGCACACTGTCTTAATGATAATATGCCAATTCTATTACTATACTCTACTCAGATGCTAGGTGTGGGTGGATGGAGGGAGTCATAGTCAACGTCTGCCATGCCAATGTAACATTATTTGAAAGTGACCAAAGCAAGCATTTATTGAGCATTACTACTGCTATGAATGTATTGTCATAATTGTGCTATTCTGGGCATCTCACATTGTGGACCAAAAACTATAGTAACTTAATTTTTCTTTTCATTCATTTTTACATTATATACAAGGTTTTCACTAGTTTTGATCTTTTCAAAAAATACAATGGCCTCGCTGTGACCAGCGGTTAGACTCTCCCCAAGGCCGTCTGGATTCAATCTCGGGTGGACCGCATGTGGAATTTGTGGTGGACAACACAGTGTAGGGGCAGGTTTTTGCCAGGATATCCAACTTCCCTCATCATTCTACCAAATGCTCCATTATCACCTTTATCATCCATCATCGGTATGTAGTATTCTTAAGGAATGGAGCATGCCAATAAATAAATTTCTCTGATGAAATATAATACCTATTCCAATGTGTATTGAAATACTGGCAGTCGATTCTGTTTTTAAATTTGTTTCAATTTTCAGATTTTGGTAGTACTGACAAAAACATAGTGACATCTAGCGATTGTAACGTTAACAATGAGGTTGTTTAAGGCTCTGACTGTGGATGTGAATAAAATTTGCACAAAATTGCAATCCTAATCAATTAATAAGAAAACTTTCATCATTTCTTATAAGATAAGTGAAGTTTTATGTTACAAGTTATTATATTTGTATATATTCTATATTGAATGTGATAATTTTTCCCTCTTGATTTAAGCTTGAGCATAGGCTGAATCCAATTAACATCTTTCAAATTAAACATAATCGATGCAGGTTTCTAATGGGAGATTCAGGTTGTAAATTGCCTCTCTTATAGCTAGTCACACCAGTAAATCCAGCCCCTACCACCGGTGATGATAATCATATACACACTGAAAACTTCCGCTGTCAAAATGACAAAGCACATCCTGCTAGTATTTAACTCTTGCTGCCTTTTGTTCTTCTGTGAGGTTGTAGAATACTAAATGATAAAATTCTTTCTCACATAAAGATACTTTTGCAGAATTTCTGACACTTGCAGAGAATTAATGTTTAAAGACTCGTCTATTTCTCTGTGAATCACCTTGGAGATCTCTTCACTTGGGCTTCCAGATGACTCAAATTTTCATCGAAAACTTTTATTGGAAACCTGTCTTCTTGTCTTTCAGGGCTTTTCTTTCTCATCTGAACTCTGCAAACCCAGTTTCAACTTTTATATATGAAAGAGTTATTAATATATATTTTCTGACATCTAGGGTTTAGGACAGAAAATACTATCTCACTTAAAGTAGAAAATGAGTCAATTAACAATACAAAATTACACTCCCTTTTAAATTTCTCACAAAATGTTTCCGAGCTTAGTCTCCTCCATTATCAAATGGGCATTGACTGATCTTAGATGAAGTTGATCCTTCCATATATTGCTCTAGTGGTGATTCTAGGAACTTAAACAATAGGTTGTACTAGGAAGATCAAACCTGAATACTGTAGAACCTTGTTTACCTGTATCAACTCGAACCAGGGCTGATCCGAGTTAACGAAAATCTGGGTTATTCAGAAGATGATGGAAAAATAATAAAAAAAAATATTACTCAATATCGAAAAATGTTTAATAGAGTTTAGAAATAACTATTGTCACACTGTCACCTAAAAATACACACACTGTATGTACTGCAATAGTCTATGTATTTGTACTGTGTACAATTATAGCTACAAACTAGTCTGTAGTAAAGAACACAGTCAAAATGCAGTGCTGTCTCATCTAAGGGTATCGCTCACAAGCAGCATAATGTAGCATTTGCTTTAACATTAGAAATTCATTTGGCAATGTTTTGGCTTGATTCTCAAAATAAAGTATCAATTTCTCTTGGTTTGCTACTGCTTGTGCGTGGCTCATAACCACAGCTGGTTCATCAATACTGTCTGAATCTGAATACTCTTCATTTTCAGTAACACTGCATGATTGCAATAATACCTTCCTCTGTAATTGGTTTATAACTTCCGTCATTGTTGATTTGCAACCAATTGTCAATGTCTTCATCAACATCTGAATAGACATCAATATTTTTAAAATATCTATAAAAATCTTCTTCCACTTATTTTTTCTTCTTTGATCTTGTTTTCTGGCAACAGGCCACAACTTTTTCCATAAGTTTCTCTTCCAACCTGGTCCCAAGCAGGTGGGGTGAGTGCAATGAATTTGCCCGCTGGCAAGAGAATTCAATTAATGTACCTACTGAGAGGACCAATTTATCTCTGTAAAACAAGTTTGTATTTTCTTGTTTGAAGCAAAAGGTTAGAAACAGTGATGTATTTAACATTTGAAAGTAATGAGTCGGTAATTCAAACATAAACATCACTCAAAATATCCTAACTTGGACATCTTTCAGAGAACGGTTTGTCCCCATCGTCAGCAGTTATCCGACTGGTTGGATCCATGGTTTCCTGAAGTGAGCTGGTTGTCTTCTGTGGTGGCATCAGTCACAGTCACAGTCAACGGATGCCACCACAGACAACCAGCTTACTTCAGGAAACCGTGGATCCAACCAGTCGGATAACTGCTGATGATGGGGACAAACTGTTCTCCAAAACATGTCCAAGTAAGGATATTTTGCTGATGATGGGGACAAACCATTCTCCAAAACATGTCCAAGTAAGGATATTTTGAGTGATGTTTGTGTTTGAATTACCGACTCATCACTTTCAAAAGTTTGTATTTACTATTCTAAACAACACTTTTTTTTTTTTTTTTCCAAAATTGGTCCAGGTTGACAAGGTTTTACTATCCTCTGTCCTTGTTCTTCCAAATGAAGATCTATTCCTGAGTTGATAATTCTTGATTTCCTGTTATGTATTTTAATAGTTTTGGTTCTAGATTAATGTTGTAATGTTTCTTCCAAAAGTACATGGCAGCTGTATATTTTTCTGTGTGTTTTATACATCTGAAATGTTCTCTGACCCAAACTCCAAGTTCCTGTTAGTTTTCCCAATATAGGTAAATTTGGTGGCAGTTATCTTAATAGAAAAAGAAGGGAACATAGTGAAAAATAAAAAATACTGTTAATACAACAGAAGAGATGGTCCTTAAAAAATTTACATATCACTCACAGACTGACAAATTTATAAAGATTTTCAGAGAACACAAGTTCCAAATGGCTCCAATTAGTAAATACACCACACGAAACATACTTGTCTCTACCATTTCAAATAGAAAATTAAAATCAGTTAATGCCAGGCAACAATATTTATGCTTTTGTGACCAGCAGATGGCAGCCTTAACATGTATCCACAGAGACCTCAGTGCTGGTCAACTTAACTTATCCCTGTTTCTACACTTGGGCAGAAGGCATTCAGGTGCCACCTGCTTCAATATCTGTCAGTAAATGGCAGATCATTTCTCTCTATTATCATGTTTACTGTTGTTTTAGACTTAAGATATTTGGTATTTATTTGTACAGTTTCCATTACATTTTCACTACAATGACTTTGATATCTAACAATCACTATTTTACATACTGTACAAATACATGAAATTGCTGACCTAAGATTTACTCGCTGACTCAGGTCCCGTGGTCATAAGCCTTTGGTTTTCCTGAGCAGGTTGTTGTCATTTCTTCCTGACCTTCACTTCTTTTACCCTAATTCACTTTTCTCTTAGCCTGTATAAGAATTCTCCTATACATCTATTTTTCTTTTCACTCATCCCCATTAACATGCGTAACGCCACTACGTCTTTGCTCACGCTGTCCCATTTCTTATCCCATATTTTTCTCTTGCAATTTGTTAACTCCTTACATTCTATCAGGTAATGAACAGTGCTCTCTTCATCTCCACAAAATTCACATATCCCTACCTCATTACTTCTCAACCCTTTTAGATATATTATTCCTACTCTCATCCATGCTATGCCTTCTCTTCCAATTTTGTCACATTGATCTATATATTTTTCCCTACACCATTCTGTCTTTAATTGCTTATAGAGTTTCAAAGATTTCTTTTCTTCTATACTTCTACAAATCTCCTGTACTCTGGTTCTCACTTCCTTCCAAAAACTGATATGATTTGACTCCTCTGCTCTCCATAAATCTCCCATGCCTGTCTTTGATACTGTTATTTCCAATTCCGACCACCAACTATTTGTGTTTTTAATGCTTTTGTGTTGCTCCATGCACATATTCAATAATTCCCCTTTCTGCCCTTTAATACACTTATGCCAGAATTTCAGTATTCTTTCTATTATTATTATTCCCCTCCTTTTTGTATTACCCAACTCTAGTAATGCCACTTCTCTTGCTGCCGATTTTGGCAGACCTAGTAGTTCTTTGCAAAACTGTCCATACATCTGGTCTAATTGTGTTCCTATCTCTGATGTGCCCCATACCTTCACTACGTACATTGTTCTGGCTTCAACGACCGCTTCATACATTCTTTCTAACCATCTAACTGACATCTCCAGTTTATGTTTACATATTCTCAGCCCTGTCATTGCCGTCCTGCCATTAGCTATCACTTTTCTGGCTTGTGCGGCCCACCCTCCACTGCTACACATCCTTACACCTAATTAATCATATTCTTTTAGCACTTCTACCTTTTGATCTCTTATGAACCATTCCTCTCCTTTCCTCAATATCGATCCTCTTTTAAATACCATTATTTTTTATTTTTTGCTGTTTATTCTTAATCCTCAATAAGTGCAAAACCTATGAATTGCCTCAATTAATTTTTGTAGACCTATTATGGAAATTGCTCCTACAGTTAAATCATCCACATACAATAAACCAGGAATCTCTTTGTTCATTAATACTGGACAATGGGCGTTGCTTTCCTTAACCCTCTCTATTATGTCATCTATGAATAAATTGAATAGTATAGGACTCAATTTGCACCCCTGTCTCAAGCCTAACTTCTGTTCGGCCTCTTCCAATTCAGCCCACATCTTATTCTGAATTTCACCCCACTGTAAATTTTATCTTTTTCATTTATAAACTTCTCGCTCATCCATTTTCTTCTTAATTTCCATTTTAAAGCCTCCATATTTATCGTATCGAAATCTTTCTCAAAATCCACAAAAAACATACAATCTTCCCCTTTTCCTGCTCAAGTATTTATGAATTAATGTCTTGATTGTAAACACATTATCTATATTAACTTTAAAGAGAGTCGATTAAAGACACTAGACAACACTTACTTTTAAAACATTAAAAGTAAGTGTTGTCTAGTGTCTTTAATCGACTCTCTTTAAAGTTAATATCATTAAAAGTAAGTGTTGTCTAGTGTCTTTAATCGACTCTCTTTAAAGTTAATTTATCATAACAACACTGTTTTCAACACTTCCAAGAAAGGAATTACATTATCTATAGTTTGCCTTTTTTCCCTAAATCCAGCTTGAAATTCTGATATTTAGACTTAAGATGAAACTTTTTATTGTGATATTAAATATACAATCCGATATTAATCTTGAGTGAAACCACAAAAAATATCAGTCAAACTGGTCAAAGCCCATGACACTCCCTAATGCAGGCCACAGATGTTTACCAATTCAGCCATCTCGCCTGATGTTCAAGTTACTGTTTTGAAGACTTATGCAGTAAGTGCTGCAACAACAGGTTTGATTGGCGATAATGTAATTACCATTGTTAATCTTTCATTTCCCATAACCTTGACTATTTCTCAACAGTTCTAAAAAGTTTATCCACTTAATTGTTGAAATGTACCTGCAAAATGTAGCATTCTAAATATGAGTATTATTTATAGGTTACCTGTTGTATAATGTAAAACATCTTCAGAGTTGGGATGAAAAATTGAACAAATAGAAGTTTCACCTACATCATTGTCAAAATAGGTTGTCCAGTGAACTGAAGTGCTTCGTGAACTGAAGTGCTTCACCATAGCATGTAAATATATGAAGGGTTAGGCAAAAAAACAGATGCTTTGTTATTATTCTTTTTAATGATGTTACAATGCTCAATACAGATTTACTTTGTATCTTCATATTTTTGCATGTGATGTAAAACAAAAGAAAAGAAAGTGTTGCATAAAATGCAATGAATGTTTTAAACAATAACCCAGCCTTTTATAAAACATTACTATTTCAGTTTTATGTACTATAGCTATAAATGGACAATATGCAACAAAAGAAATGCAAACTATGTACTTTTGGACAGTATTTTTTCAAGAACATTTTCAAACTAATCCATTGATAATAAAAGTTTACTTGCCTCAATTCAGCTGAAATATTTTCATGAAATGTAGCATCTAATCTGGTTTTGTGAAATAGCATGTAGTTTGAACATTTCTTCTAAAAAAGTTTGTAATGTTTATATGCTTTTTATCTAAAGGAAACCTATGGTAAAAAAAGAAAAAAGAAAACAAAGAGATATTCTGCCGCTACATATCCTAAAGGAAATGAGAAGATGCTATTGTTTTTGTACTAATGGTCCATTTTTATGCTTAATTGTACCTTTGGTGTGTAGTGAGAGGTACATAGAGAGAGAGAGAGAGATGTGTACAGAAACGGCTAAGTGTGACAAAGTTGTGCTGTGTAACTATTTGGAAATTAAACAGGTTTATATGTGCCATCAACCTTCTTCTTGTAACACTGTCTTTCTCCTGAGTACAAATGAACCAAAACCCATTAAACAGATTTTTCCAAAAACTGTCTTACATTTATACCCATTATAAACAGGAAAAAAATAAAAAAATATAAACACTGTTGGTGTGGTGGAATTGTTTCCGAGTAGTAACTTCTTAACCGACACTCATACCGCTGTCAGGGGATAAGCAGATGCCAGCCGCTCCGTTTGGCTGAGCAATAGTTATAGTATAGCGTCTCTCTGTTCTAGAAAATTTGCTTGGGCCGGTTCTACTGGTTGGTTTTTCAGAATATTTGAAGAGCCAAGGGTGAGTATTCTCGGACGGTAGATAAGTTGCTACGGTACTTATCTGCTTTGCTTACCCAGATATGATAAATACAGTCATTTTTTGCCCGCCTCAGTAGCGTAGATGGTAGCATGTCTGTCTCACGTTAAAGAGGTCCCAAGTTCGAATCTCGGTCAGGGTGAGTTACCTGGATAAGGCTTTTTACGGGGTTTTCCCTTATCCTAAAAGATGAATGTCGGGTAACGCTAAGCTCCATGGACCCTGAGCCCATTTGAGCATCATTTCACCCATTCCATTCATCGTTCGATATGACTTAAAAAGTTAAAGGACGTAAATTACAAAAACAACAACAACAACAAAGAGAAAGAAAACCTTCTTGTAACACTGTCTTTCTCCTGAGTACAAATTAACCAAAATCAATTAAACAGATTTTCAAAAAACTGTCTTATATTTACACCCATTATGAGCAGGAAAAACAAACGTGCATGTTATTTTTCAATGGTAACTTAAACCACTTTGTCGCTATCAGGATTCAGGAAAGGGAGAAGGACAATAGATAATGTACTAATTATTAGAACAATAGTAGATAAGTACACAAATAGGAAAAAAGGGAGAGTATATATGTTTTTGTAGATTTTGAAAAAGCTTTTGATACAATAGTCAGAGAAACACTATGGTGGAAATTACAAAAGAAAGGAGTCAGCAAGAAATTTATTATAGGGCTAGAAAAGATTTATAAGGGAATAAAGTTTGGAACAAGAGTAGATAAGAATGGAATAACAGAATTAGTGGAGCAGAAAATGGGATTAAGACAAGGCTGTAAACTTAGCCCTATATTGTTCAACTTTTTCATTGATGATATAATTGAGAGGGTTGAAAAAAGTAACAACCATTGCCCAATTATTAAGAATAAGGTAATACCAGGGCTACTATTTGCAGATGATTTGGTAATAGCATCTATAACAGTGATAGAATTACAAAGAGCAATAAATGAAAGTAGCAGCTACTGTAAAGAATGGGGGATAAGAATCAATATAAGCAAGTCAAAAATAGTAGTGTTTAAGAAGGGTGATAAGTTAAGAAAAGATGAAAAGTGGTATCTAAATGACCAAAAAGTGGAAGTGGTAAAGGATTTTGACTATTTAGGGATGAGACTGCTACAATGGAGGCAGGGGAGCACATGGCAGAAAGATAAGAGTTCAAGGGAAGATAGCGATGTCTGGGGTAAGGAACTGTAAATATAAATTACCAGATATGTCAGTAAAGTGGCATGAAAGAATCTATATAGCAATAGTAGAATCAAAAATGACATATGGTGTTGAGTTGTGGGGGGTCAATGAGATAAGAAATCATGTTGAACACACATATGAACAGTTCTGTAAAGAGATACTGGGTTTGAATAAGTCAATGCCAAATGGAGTAGCTAGAGTGGAACTTGGAAGACCTTGCAGGAGTGGAGTAATTATAGAAAGATATTTAAAATATTGGTATAGCTGTATAAAAAAGGATGATGATAATACATTAAAGATCTAATATAAAAATTATTTGTGGTTGGTTTATTGACACTCGTCACTTACTTTTTCATATATTTATGAGAGACTAGTTTCAAAGGCCCTGGCCTCCATTTTCAATCTCTTCCCAACTGGCAAATGTTGTTATCTGCTCTCTCTGGTGGTGGAACTATGAACTTTTTTGTCAAATTATCTGCTGGCGGGATTTCAAAGTTCATTACGCGATCCTTATTTTTCCAGATGAATATGTTCTCCCATGTTGTCAATCTATTTTGGTTTATCACTGCTTTTAATAATTTTGGATTTGGATCAATGTCATGGTTTTCATTCCAAAAATGAAATGCTACTGCTGACTTGTCTTCTTGTTTCAATCTGATGTTTCTAAAGTGTTCTTTGACTCTGGTTTTTAAATTTCTTTTTGTTTGACCTATGTAGCATTTTTCACAATTCTTGCAATTTATTTGGTATATTCCAGATTTGTTACCTGAAGGAATTTCATCTTTTGTTTTTGAATTTAGTAATTTTAAAATTGAGTATCTATTAGTAGGTGCCAAGATGATATTTTGTTCCTTGAATATCTTTTTAAATTTATTAAATGTTTTTGGATGATATGTGAATGAACTGAATATGCTGTTGCTTTCTTTTTCTTTAATAAATGTGGTTGTTTCCTTAATGGTTTTCTTTAGTTTAGATTTTCTAATTTTCTTCAACACCAAACTTTTGTTGTATCCGTTTTCTTCTGCTATGTGTATTATTGCTTTTTGTTCCTTGAAATATTCTTCTTTTTCCATGGGTATGTTGACTAGTCTGTGTGTAAGGCTGTTTATTATTGCATGTTTATGTGTAATTGGGTTGTGGCTATTATTTTTTATATAATTTTCTGAATGTGTTGGCTTCCTGTAAATTCCAAACTTTATTTTTGTATCATTCCTGATGATATTTAGATCCAAGAAAGGTAGTTGTCCATTGATTTCCTTTTCTATTGTGAATTTGATAGTCCTTTCTTGCAGATTGAGTAATTTTAATGCATCATCTAAATGTTTACTTGGTACAATTGCAAAGATGTCGTCAACATATCTATACCAAACCTTGAAGATCAATGGGAAGGACTTTTTAATTTGTGTTTCAAATGCACTCATAAATAAGTTAGCCAAAAAAGGTGAAAGTGGATTGCCCATTGATAGTCCTGATTTCTGCTTGTAGTGTTTTCCATTAAAGCTAAAGAAGTTTTGTTCAATGCATATTTTTGTTAGAGAAATATATTCTTCTGCTTCTATTGCTTCCATATCAATTGTAGCTAGCCATTTTTTTAACACAGTCTGCAATTTTTCTGTTGGTATGCTTGGAAATAAAGATGTGACATCAAATGAAACCAGTCTGTCATTTTTGTCCAAATTTATATCTTTGATTTTTTCTACTAAATCTAAAGAGTTTCTTAAATTTGCACTTTCAAATTTTGGAAAACTATTAAATTTACTTAGTAACCATTTGGCCAAATTATATGTGGGGGCATTTATGCTACTAGTAATAGGTCTCATGCCTTTCCCTGTTTTATGAATTTTTGGCAGCCCATATACTCTTGGTAATGTTGGATTATCTACTTTAATTTTGTGCAATTCTTTTTTGTTGATTATTTTGCTCTCTTTTAGCGTTTTATTTGTGGTTTCAATGCAGTACTTTAATGGATTAGTTTCTACTTTTTGGTAATTACTGTCTTCTAACAAATCTTCCATCCTCTTTGTGTATTCTTCTTTTTCCAGAATTACTACTTTATTTCCCTTGTCTGCTTTAGTATAAATAACCGGTTTCTTTTTAAGAGCTTTTATGATTTGGTTACTAGAATTCTTTTTCTTTTCATTTTTAATCTCTTCTACTATTTTGGAGCATTTGTTTTTTACTGTGTTTTTACTTTCTTCATTAAGTGTTTGTGTAGCAATTTGGATGTCAGCAATGTAATCTTCAATTTGGTTGGAATAATCTACACATGTCTTTAAACCTAGATTCAGCATATTCAGTTCTGTTTTTGTAAAATTTTGGTTTGATAGGTTTACCACATTGTTTAGATGATCTTTTAGGTTATGTTTGTCTTTTTGATATATCTTTTTAAAAGTGCCTGCTTTCTGGCATAAATTTTTTAATTTATTCTTTAACTTTGCTGTTTTTGTCTTCATTTTTCTATTAAGATATGCTAATAAATTGTTTTCAAAATTTTCCCAAAATATACTTCCTAATTGTTTGGTAAGTTTTTGATGCAAATTGTACAATCAAACAGGATATAAAACTTTTCGAAAAATTACAGGAAAAAAGAAGAAAAATTGCAGCGGACATAAGATTTATAAATTTATGTATCAAGAAAAAAGTAGTACCGAATTTCGTAAGGAAAGTAGTAAAATTTGATAAAAATAGTAGACAACAAAAAGCAGCAGAGAGAAAAGTATTAATTGTAGAAAAGAATAAACACTATGGAAATAAAAACACGCTAGAAATAAAATTGTACAATTTGCATCAAAAACTTACCAAACAATTAGGAAGTATATTTTGGGAAAATTTTGAAAACAATTTATTAGCATATCTTAATAGAAAAATGAAGACAAAAACAGCAAAGTTAAAGAATAAATTAAAAAATTTATGCCAGAAAGCAGGCACTTTTAAAAAGATATATCAAAAAGACAAACATAACCTAAAAGATCATCTAAACAATGTGGTAAACCTATCAAACCAAAATTTTACAAAAACAGAACTGAATATGCTGAATCTAGGTTTAAAGACATGTGTAGATTATTCCAACCAAATTGAAGATTACATTGCTGACATCCAAATTGCTACACAAACACTTAATGAAGAAAGTAAAAACACAGTAAAAAACAAATGCTCCAAAATAGTAGAAGAGATTAAAAATGAAAAGAAAAAGAATTCTAGTAACCAAATCATAAAAGCTCTTAAAAAGAAACCGGTTATTTATACTAAAGCAGACAAGGGAAATAAAGTAGTAATTCTGGAAAAAGAAGAATACACAAAGAGGATGGAAGATTTGTTAGAAGACAGTAATTACCAAAAAGTAGAAACTAATCCATTAAAGTACTGCATTGAAACCACAAATAAAACGCTAAAAGAGAGCAAAATAATCAACAAAAAAGAATTGCACAAAATTAAAGTAGATAATCCAACATTACCAAGAGTATATGGGCTGCCAAAAATTCATAAAACAGGGAAAGGCATGAGACCTATTACTAGTAGCATAAATGCCCCCACATATAATTTGGCCAAATGGTTACTAAGTAAATTTAATAGTTTTCCAAAATTTGAAAGTGCAAATTTAAGAAACTCTTTAGATTTAGTAGAAAAAATCAAAGATATAAATTTGGACAAAAATGACAGACTGGTTTCATTTGATGTCACATCTTTATTTCCAAGCATACCAACAGAAAAATTGCAGACTGTGTTAAAAAAATGGCTAGCTACAATTGATATGGAAGCAATAGAAGCAGAAGAATATATTTCTCTAACAAAAATATGCATTGAACAAAACTTCTTTAGCTTTAATGGAAAACACTACAAGCAGAAATCAGGACTATCAATGGGCAATCCACTTTCACCTTTTTTGGCTAACTTATTTATGAGTGCATTTGAAACACAAATTAAAAAGTCCTTCCCATTGATCTTCAAGGTTTGGTATAGATATGTTGACGACATCTTTGCAATTGTACCAAGTAAACATTTAGATGATGCATTAAAATTACTCAATCTGCAAGAAAGGACTATCAAATTCACAATAGAAAAGGAAATCAATGGACAACTACCTTTCTTGGATCTAAATATCATCAGGAATGATACAAAAATAAAGTTTGGAATTTACAGGAAGCCAACACATTCAGAAAATTATATAAAAAATAATAGCCACAACCCAATTACACATAAACATGCAATAATAAACAGCCTTACACACAGACTAGTCAACATACCCATGGAAAAAGAAGAATATTTCAAGGAACAAAAAGCAATAATACACATAGCAGAAGAAAACGGATACAACAAAAGTTTGGTGTTGAAGAAAATTAGAAAATCTAAACTAAAGAAAACCATTAAGGAAACAACCACATTTATTAAAGAAAAAGAAAGCAACAGCATATTCAGTTCATTCACATATCATCCAAAAACATTTAATAAATTTAAAAAGATATTCAAGGAACAAAATATCATCTTGGCACCTACTAATAGATACTCAATTTTAAAATTACTAAATTCAAAAACAAAAGATGAAATTCCTTCAGGTAACAAATCTGGAATATACCAAATAAATTGCAAGAATTGTGAAAAATGCTACATAGGTCAAACAAAAAGAAATTTAAAAACCAGAGTCAAAGAACACTTTAGAAACATCAGATTGAAACAAGAAGACAAGTCAGCAGTAGCATTTCATTTTTGGAATGAAAACCATGACATTGATCCAAATCCAAAATTATTAAAAGCAGTGATAAACCAAAATAGATTGACAACATGGGAGAACATATTCATCTGGAAAAATAAGGATCGCGTAATGAACTTTGAAATCCCGCCAGCAGATAATTTGACAAAAAAGTTCATAGTTCCACCACCAGAGAGAGCAGATAACAACATTTGCCAGTTGGGAAGAGATTGAAAATGGAGGCCAGGGCCTTTGAAACTAGTCTCTCATAAATATATGAAAAAGTAAGTGACGAGTGTCAATAAACCAACCACAAATAATTTTTATATTAATTTTGACGTCACTGTTACTAAATTCCTCCAAACACACATTAAAGATCTGTCTAGAACATATTCAACATGTAAGGACAATTGGTGGGCAGATCTAGAGGGAACGCTGGTCAAAATAGGATTGGGGTATATCTGGCAAGAGAGTGAAAGGAATGTAAAAGGTTTTTGGACAATTATTAAGCATAGGATAGAGGACATTGACAGACAAGTGATGTGGGGAAATCTGATAAGTCTGAAATCACTAAATACATATAAAAATTATTTGTGGTTGGTTTATTGACACTCGTCACTTACTTTTTCATATATTTATGAGAGACTAGTTTCAAAGGCCCTGGCCTCCAATTTCAATCTCTTTCCAACTGGCATCTGTTGTTGTCTGCTCTCTCTGGTGGTGGAAATATGAACTTTTTTGTCAAATTATCTACTGGCGGGATTTCAAAGTTCATTACGCGATCCTTATTTGGAGGAATTTAGTAACAGTGACGTCAAAATTAATATAATGAAAATTAATATATGAAAAAGTAAGTGACGAGTGTCAATAAACCAACCACAAATAATTTTTATATTAATTTTGACGTCACTGTTACTAAATTCCTCCAAACACACATCACTAAATACATACCTGAAAATAAGGCAGAATGGGGAAGGGAAACATATATAGACATATGTGATAGATATGAGAGGGAGGGTTTAGCTTGGTTAAGGACAGGAGCCATAGTGAGAGTGGGTTCACCAAAGAAGTGCATTCTATGTGGAAAGAAAATAAGTTTAGAAAATTATGTAGTGAAGTGTAAAGAAATTGAAAACAGGAGTAAATTAATATAGGATAAGAACTAGGATAATAAAGGGGCTTACATAGTAACAATAAAAATGCTTACGTTGAAAAGAGAGAAAAGATTAAGGGATGTGGGGAAATTTGCTGACAAAGTCAAAGAGAAATGGTTGAGAAGGGCGAGGAAATAAGAGGTAGAGAAATGGAAGACACAATCAGAACATTAGGTCAAGGTCGTATAAGGGCTAGGATAAAGGTTAACGGCCAGGGAGCCAAAACCACTATCAGCCCGTAATATAAGCAGTGGACAAATTTGTACCTAGATTAGAATTGTACCTATTCTCTGTTTCATATAACCTTGCCCGGCTGAAATGTATCACTCCGCGTTCAACAACCCTCCCCCTCGCCCTAATTGGCTAATGCTTTCGCGCCATAGGCCATAGGCGGTGCCTTCCCATCACATTTAAAACTGCAGTAAACGTCAAATGCTAGGAGATAGCTAAAATCATGCAAATAAGTATATGAAGGCATGTAAAAATAATAGTTTATAATGAAACTGAACTCACGCGTTATGGAGAATCTGGTAATGGAGTAATCCCCTCCATCTCGGATTCGGATTCTGATTCTGCAGTAACAGTTTCGCTGTCGGAACTCTCCGTAGGGTTTATAATTATGCTCTCTATTACGTTGTCGACGATGCCATCCAGCTCCCACATTTTGTTTTCTTCTTTGAGCACATGATGAATAGCCTTTTTCCATGTTTCGTCGCTGATCTCCGAAAATGCTGTGGTAAGCAATGGCCTGATATCATTCAACTTAAATGTTCTATTGTTTCTCGCTACGAATCCTTTAATTTGGCTCCAAATAAGCTCAATTGGATTTAAAATCCAGTGATATGGTGGAAGCCTGAGTACCTCATGACCAGCTGACCTTGCCATTTCATCGATTACGTATTTATCACAATCGCTGGCATGCTTTACTACAAGTTCCAGTAGTTCTGCCTTAATAAGGGATTCATTTACAACTTCATTTTTTGCACGCAGCCACTCAATAATGTCTTGTTTCTTCCAGGATGTATTTGGTTTCTTTTCAACACGAACGCTGTGGTAAGGAGCATTGTCCATCACAATTATGCTGCTTGGTTCCAGTTTTGCTAACACACTCGTAAACCACTGCTGAAACACATGTCCATTCATATCTTCATGGTAATCACCGGTTTTCTTTGACTCAAACAGTAGTAGACCATCTTCCACAAAACCACTATCACTTCCTATATGAGTGACAATCAGTCTTCGGCCTTTTCCACTGGGATTTTTTAAACCAGAAGACATACCTTGCAAAAATGCTTGTCTTTCAGTCTTAATAGTCGAGTCACGCCATAGTTTACTTGTCGTAAGCCCTTCATTCACCCAAGTCTCGTCTAGGTAGTATATTTTGCGATTTGTATCCCGGTATTGTCTGATTGTCCTTAAATAACGTCTTCGCCACACAGCAATATCGCCTCTGTCTCTCAGTAAATTTTTCTTGCCCCTTTTTTCATTCACAAACCCCAGCTGTATAAGCAATCTATACAGACTAGATCCGCTGAAATTTGGTAAATCTGCATCCTCATTTACAGCAGACAAAATTTTATTTATGTTAGGGAGTTCGTTTCTAAAGAAAAAACTATGCACATGACGACGTACAGCAGTTTTAACGAACTCATCGCATTCTCCGAGCACGCGCTTTTCTTTATTCCTGCGTTTGCCTGGAGTGGTAAGTTTTCCTGTTTTCTCAACTTCACGTCGCGATGTTCCTATGGACCTAACACTCACACCTGTAAGTTCGCAGCACAACTGTTCGACTTCCCTCACCGCTTTGTAATGGCTTACCCTTACGATGCTTCAGCGAAAAACTGGCGGTAGACTCTGCCATTATACATATAATAAGTACATGCGCAATAAATGATGGATAAAATAACGTATCTCTCGAACGCGCACAGTACACCTTCTAATGACAATACATGACTAATCCAGTTCAGAACAAGGTCAGTGATAAAACTCATATAAACAAATATAAACAAATATACGTAATTCACTACCGCTAAAGCACGTGCTCTTGTGTAATCAGAAAGGCAGGCCTAGATGCAAAGGAACCTCCTCTTTACTTTGTTTAAGAATTAACATGCATTTCAGATAAATTAACTCTGTTGCGTAATATATTTAATTGAAACAGTTATGAAAGTAAATATTTGACAATTCTCTTTCAACATATAAAGATATATCACCATGTTAAATAACAAACTAATTTTTACCGCAAAACAGTCTCTACCAAACAGCAGCCAATGAGAGGAGATGAGGTCACGTGACCGTTAAGAGATTACCGGGCAAGCTTACGTGAAACAAGGTATAGTACTTCACCAGAAGGAAGTGGGAGGCATAACAAGAACAAAATACCTGGTATGTTACATTTACGTGGTTATCTCTGCCCACTATGAATTATTACTTTCTCTACTTGATACAGTATAATCTGGGCTTATGGGTCATGGTCTACTGGGATTCTTCTTCCTTTTCTTCTTCCTCCTCCTCTTCTTCTTCTTCCCAGATGTTTTGTCTGCAACTAAAGACATCTTCAGTGACAGTAGCAAGGTTGAAGTACTCTGATGGAGGTTTCAAAAGTGTCTGTGATAGTAGCTTGCAGGCTGGACTTGTCTCGGCGGACTGTTGCAGTCTGCTGGCATCTGATTGGCTCCTGACTTTGACATTGTCAGTGTTGTTTGCCATATTTTATTCAGTTTAAAGCTTTCTTCTTTGAAATTAATGTTATTTTTATGCTTTTGTATTTCAATAGCTTCATGGAATAAGCCAGAATATATAAAAATTATTTGTGGTTGGTTTATTGACACTCGTCACTTACTTTTTCATATATTTATGAGAGACTAGTTTCAAAGGCCCTGGCCTCCATTTTCAATCTCTTCCCAACTGGCAACTGATGTTATCTGCTCTCTCTGGTGGTGGAACTATGAACTTTTTTGTCAAATTATCTGCTGGCGGGATTTCAAAGTTCATTACGCGATCCTTATTTTTCCAGATGAATATGTTCTCCCATGTTGTCAATCTATTTTGGTTTATCACTCCTTTTAATAATTTTGGATTTGGATCAATGTCATGGTTTTCATTCCAAAAATGAAATGCTACTGCTGACTTGTCTTCTTGTTTCAATCTGATGTTTCTAAAGTGTTCTTTGACTCTGGTTTTTAAATTCCTTTTTGTTTGACCTATGTAGCATTTTTCACAATTCTTGCAATTTATTTGGTATATTCCAGATTTGTTACCTGAAGGAATTTCATCTTTTGTTTTTGAATTTAGTAATTTTAAAATTGAGTATCTATTAGTAGGTGCCAAGATGATATTTTGTTCCTTGAGTATCTTTTTAAATTTATTAAATGTTTTAGGATGATATGTGAATGAACTGAATATGCTGTTGCTTTCTTTTTCTTTAATAAATGTGGTTGTTTCCTTAATGGTTTTCTTTAGTTTAGATTTTCTAATTTTCTTCAACACCAAACTTTTGTTGTATCCGTTTTCTTCTGCTATGTGTATTATTGCTTTTTGTTCCTTGAAATATTCTTCTTTTTCCATGGGTATGTTGACTAGTCTGTGTGTAAGGCTGTTTATTATTGCATGTTTATGCGTAATTGGGTTGTGGCTATTATTTTTTATATAATTTTCTGAATGTGTTGGCTTCCTGTAAATTCCAAATTTTATTTTTGTATCATTCCTGATGATATTTAGATCCAAGAAAGGTAATTGTCCATTGATTTCCTTTTCTATTGTGAATTTGATAGTCCTTTCTTGCAGATTGAGTAATTTTAATGCATCATCTAAATGTTTACTTGGTACAATTGCAAAGATGTCGTCAACATATCTATACCAAACCTTGAAGATCAATGGGAAGGACTTTTTAATCTGTGTTTCAAATGCACTCATAAATAAGTTAGCCAAAAAAGGTGAAAGTGGATTGCCCATTGATAGTCCTGATTTCTGCTTGTAGTGTTTTCCATTAAAGCTAAAGAAGTTTTGTTCAATGCATATTTTTGTTAGAGAAATGTATTCTTCTGCTTCTATTGCTTCCATATCAATTGTAGCTAGCCATTTTTTTAACACAGTCTGCAATTTTTCTGTTGGTATGCTTGGAAATAAAGATGTGACATCAAATGAAACCAGTCTGTCATTTTTGTCCAAATTTATATCTTTGATTTTTTCTACTAAATCTAAAGAGTTTCTTAAATTTGCACTTTCAAATTTTGGAAAACTATTAAATTTACTTAGTAACCATTTGGCCAAATTATATGTGGGGGCATTTATGCTACTAGTAATAGGTCTCATGCCTTTCCCTGTTTTATGAATTTTTGGCAGCCCATATACTCTTGGTAATGTTGGATTATCTACTTTAATTTTGTGCAATTCTTTTTTGTTGATTATTTTGCTCTCTTTTAGCGTTTTATTTGTGGTTTCAATGCAGTACTTTAATGGATTAGTTTCTACTTTTTGGTAATTACTGTCTTCTAACAAATCTTCCATCCTCTTTGTGTATTCTTCTTTTTCCAGAATTACTAGTTTATTTCCCTTGTCTGCTTTAGTATAAATAACCGGTTTCTTTTTAAGAGCTTTTATGATTTGGTTACTAAAATTCTTTTTCTTTTCATTTTTAATCTCTTCTACTATTTTGGAGCATTTGTTTTTTACTGTGTTTTTACTTTCTTCATTAAGTGTTTGTGTAGCAATTTGGATGTCAGCAATGTAATCTTCAATTTGGTTGGAATAATCTACACATGTCTTTAAACCTAGATTCAGCATATTCAGTTCTGTTTTTGTAAAATTTTGGTTTGATAGGTTTACCACATTGTTTAGATGATCTTTTAGGTTATGTTTGTCTTTTTGATTTATCTTTTTAAAAGTGCCTGCTTTCTGGCATAAATTTTTTAATTTATTCTTTAACTTTGCTGTTTTTGTCTTCATTTTTCTATTAAGATATTCTAATAAATTGTTTTCAAAATTTTCCCAAAATATACTTCCTAATTGTTTGGTAAGTTTTTGATGCAAATTGTACAATTTTATTTCTAGCGTGTTTTTATTGCTATAGTGTTTATTCTTTTCTACAATTAATACTTTTCTCTCTGCTGCTTTTTGTTGTCTACAAAAAGCAGCAGAGAGAAAAGTATTAATTGTAGAAAAGAATAAACACTATAGCAATAAAAACACGCTAGAAATAAAATTGTACAATTTGCATCAAAAACTTACCAAACAATTAGGAAGTATATTTTGGGAAAATTTTGAAAACAATTTATTAGCATATCTTAATAGAAAAATGAAGACAAAAACAGCAAAGTTAAAGAATAAATTAAAAAATTTATGCCAGAAAGCAGGCACTTTTAAAAAGATAAATCAAAAAGACAAACATAACCTAAAAGATCATCTAAACAATGTGGTAAACCTATCAAACCAAAATTTTACAAAAACAGAACTGAATATGCTGAATCTAGGTTTAAAGACATGTGTAGATTATTCCAACCAAATTGAAGATTACATTGCTGACATCCAAATTGCTACACAAACACTTAATGAAGAAAGTAAAAACACAGTAAAAAACAAATGCTCCAAAATAGTAGAAGAGATTAAAAATGAAAAGAAAAAGAATTTTAGTAACCAAATCATAAAAGCTCTTAAAAAGAAACCGGTTATTTATACTAAAGCAGACAAGGGAAATAAACTAGTAATTCTGGAAAAAGAAGAATACACAAAGAGGATGGAAGATTTGTTAGAAGACAGTAATTACCAAAAAGTAGAAACTAATCCATTAAAGTACTGCATTGAAACCACAAATAAAACGCTAAAAGAGAGCAAAATAATCAACAAAAAAGAATTGCACAAAATTAAAGTAGATAATCCAACATTACCAAGAGTATATGGGCTGCCAAAAATTCATAAAACAGGGAAAGGCATGAGACCTATTACTAGTAGCATAAATGCCCCCACATATAATTTGGCCAAATGGTTACTAAGTAAATTTAATAGTTTTCCAAAATTTGAAAGTGCAAATTTAAGAAACTCTTTAGATTTAGTAGAAAAAATCAAAGATATAAATTTGGACAAAAATGACAGACTGGTTTCATTTGATGTCACATCTTTATTTCCAAGCATACCAACAGAAAAATTGCAGACTGTGTTAAAAAAATGGCTAGCTACAATTGATATGGAAGCAATAGAAGCAGAAGAATACATTTCTCTAACAAAAATATGCATTGAACAAAACTTCTTTAGCTTTAATGGAAAACACTACAAGCAGAAATCAGGACTATCAATGGGCAATCCACTTTCACCTTTTTTGGCTAACTTATTTATGAGTGCATTTGAAACACAGATTAAAAAGTCCTTCCCATTGATCTTCAAGGTTTGGTATAGATATGTTGACGACATCTTTGCAATTGTACCAAGTAAACATTTAGATGATGCATTAAAATTACTCAATCTGCAAGAAAGGACTATCAAATTCACAATAGAAAAGGAAATCAATGGACAATTACCTTTCTTGGATCTAAATATCATCAGGAATGATACAAAAATAAAATTTGGAATTTACAGGAAGCCAACACATTCAGAAAATTATATAAAAAATAATAGCCACAACCCAATTACGCATAAACATGCAATAATAAACAGCCTTACACACAGACTAGTCAACATACCCATGGAAAAAGAAGAATATTTCAAGGAACAAAAAGCAATAATACACATAGCAGAAGAAAACGGATACAACAAAAGTTTGGTGTTGAAGAAAATTAGAAAATCTAAACTAAAGAAAACCATTAAGGAAACAACCACATTTATTAAAGAAAAAGAAAGCAACAGCATATTCAGTTCATTCACATATCATCCTAAAACATTTAATAAATTTAAAAAGATACTCAAGGAACAAAATATCATCTTGGCACCTACTAATAGATACTCAATTTTAAAATTACTAAATTCAAAAACAAAAGATGAAATTCCTTCAGGTAACAAATCTGGAATATACCAAATAAATTGCAAGAATTGTGAAAAATGCTACATAGGTCAAAAAAAAGGAATTTAAAAACCAGAGTCAAAGAACACTTTAGAAACATCAGATTGAAACAAGAAGACAAGTCAGCAGTAGCATTTCATTTTTGGAATGAAAACCATGACATTGATCCAAATCCAAAATTATTAAAAGGAGTGATAAACCAAAATAGATTGACAACATGGGAGAACATATTCATCTGGAAAAATAAGGATCGCGTAATGAACTTTGAAATCCCGCCAGCAGATAATTTGACAAAAAAGTTCATAGTTCCACCACCAGAGAGAGCAGATAACATCAGTTGCCAGTTGGGAAGAGATTGAAAATGGAGGCCAGGGCCTTTGAAACTAGTCTCTCATAAATATATGAAAAAGTAAGTGACGAGTGTCAATAAACCAACCACAAATAATTTTTATATTAATTTTGACGTCACTGTTACTAAATTCCTCCAAACACACATCAAGCCAGAATATGTTTATTTTCATATTGGATGATGTGTTCCCCTTCTTCAAGGATGGCATGTTTCACATTTGCTGATTTTTGTATCAGAAAAACACTCCGCCAACACAAGTCCAGCCCACTGCACACCCGGACCAGTCACAGAAAACCATCCCTCCAACCATTGATATAAATTGTGCAGCCTGCAGGGCTAGCTGCACAGTCGCTTTTGAAACCTGCACTAGAGTACTTCACCCTTGCTTATGTCACTGAAGATGTCTGCCACAGTTGCAGACGAAACGTCTGGGAAGAAGGATCCGAGTAGACTACAGCAACGAGCCTGATTTGTCTAGTATTGACACCGGCTCTGAAAGCCTTACAATTTTGATTGATATTTTCACTACTATGAACTTAAATTTCAAAATGTAGAAAACCAAAGAAAACAAAAAAATTTGTTTCTTGACTCTGTCATTTCTCAGTGTGCTGTGACTTTGTCCTGAAGGAGCTCTTTTACAATTCAAATTTATTCAAATTTATTCACCATAAGATTTCCAATTACAGAAATATCGGCTTCGTCAATACAATTTTACATTACAGATTAACAGTAAACACATGATCGGATAAACAATACTTAAGTATGTTTCCTTATAGAACATTTTTTACTTTCTATTTTATTTTAGAAACTTAAACTAATTTGTTCAATATTTAAAGAAACAATATCAACATTTTGCAGTTACTAAAAAGATTAAAGATTGCAATATATATAATACATATGTCTAACAAAATTGATTCACTGTTCATCAAGGTATTCATTTACTGAATAAAAACATCTTTGTATTAGATACTTCTTTAATTTCCTTTTAAATATTGTTAAATTTGGTAATTCTTTAAAATATTGAGGAAGTTTGTTGTACAATTTAATACAGTTATAGTGTATACTTTTTTCATATAGGGTTCTCTTATGCCCTTTAACATGAAGATGTGATTTACCTCTAGTGTTGTGACTATGTATTTCAGCGTTTGTGACAAAAATATTTAACTGTTTATTAACTGTTTAAATATTTAACTACATGCCAGTCAATCTACTGACAGGGGTTTGTTGCATTTAAGTGCACTTAAAAATCAGTGATCTGGGCCATATTTAAATCTGCAACCTTGGGATTGGTAGGCCAGTGCCAGCGTCAATAGAGAATGTATTTCCTTGTCTCTCAAAAGACTTCACCAGAAATACACATTTTAAGATTCCCTAAACCCAAAAGGCACATTTTCAGAAAAACGTCTTTATGCGTATGTGAACAGCATAGCTGAATAACAAGAAGTCCTATAATACTATACTTGGTTTTAAGTTCAGTATCTTCCACGAAAAAGACAATTTTTTCAAACAAATCCCACTTTCACCTCAAACTATCCTTTACATACAAAATGATGTTTCTAAAAATGATTCTAATGATCTTAATTAAAATACCAAATTTGTATAAGTAGAGTCAGACTAAAAAATCCAATAACATAGCCAGGATTCGAACCATGGATCTCCTGGCCTCCGTGTGGTTGCTCTGAGCTACCATGGCAACATGCTGGCATTATATTAAATTCTCCAAATGACTTGTATTTCCTGGTAAACCACTTGGAGTTCTCATATATAATAACATGCATCATTATGCAACATATGCTACACGGGTAGTACTGAAGAATGATTGTAACATAGGTTACTTTTGTATCCATACTGGAGTGTACACACACAGCACTTCGGTATACTTGTTGACACAGACGTTTGTTGATGTCGCGCTTGACCTTGTATAGTACTTTTGTATGTACATTGATTGCTAGGGTGTACGGGATCCGATGCCTGGTACTAAGCATAAGTATTTTTAAGAATACTTCAAAAGTGACTAGAGAAAGTTATGTGAGTGCACACATCAGATCTTTTATTTAATGACTATGAAAATTCGTAGGCCTAGGTAAATAAACTCACCTTCACTACATGAACCAATGGTGGTTCACACTAAAGGATGCATTCTCTCGTTTTAATTTTGAACTTAAGTAGCTTTTCTGAAATACTTTGATATGTGAGTTAGTTATTGTTAGAGATCCCAGATGTCGCGGTGTCCTGAAAAGAAAATCCCGGGGTGCTAAATGTCCCGATTTTTTAGGGGTTTATTAGTACTCAATATTTACATCTTAAGTACACGAAATATCTCTAATTTTATTGCACTTGCATTCCTTGGCATGGAGAAATGATTTTTTCACATAATCAGGAAATATCAAAAGAGAAATATTTTGCTACTTGATTGTTATGTTGGTACCGAAACATATTGTGACTTTTTGGGTTCGTAGAATTAAAAGTCCAGTTTGCAGAAATTCAAAATTTTCTTTATTTCTGCAGAAATACACTTTGGTCAACCCTTACATTAGCAGAATTATGTAACATACACAAACACAATCGTCAAGGCAGTTGACCGCAAACACAGGGTTCACAGCTGTACGCCAACTATTCTCAGTTCCAATTTGACTTTGTCTCCTGGTGTGTCACGATTTCTTATATATGTACCTCTACTAATATTTCTAAAATGAACAAGGCGGCACTAGAGCCTTCTAGTTATCTAACTTTATCTGTTTCAGCAAGCCTTTTATCTCCGTGTTATCTTTATCTGTCCCTTTGTGTGCATCGGCCGCCCTATCGCGATAATGGGTTCGCGACACTGCTCCCTCCTCAAGGCTGGTCGTCCCAAACAGCACCATCGTAGTGGGCGTGACGATCCAGGTGTACCACCAACATCTTTCCTCGGGGCACCTTCTGGATGTGGTAGACCACGTCGTTAATCCTCTTTACCACCCGGTACGGTCCGTGCCATGTTGTTGAAGTTCCAGGCAGCGTCCTTTGGTCAGGGTAGGGCGATGCAACCAGACCAGGTCACCTTGCTGGAACCCTTGGCTGTTGGCTTGCCTGTAGTATCGGGTCTTCATGCGGTCGCTCGCCTTCTGGATGTTCTGACGAGCCATCTCATGCATGTCGTGGAGATGATCCACGAGACTCTCCACATACTCGGTTGCTGGCTGTTTTGCATTCGGGGGCTTCCAAAAGCCAGGTCACAAAGGAGGCGTAACTCTCGGCCGAACATTAAGCTGGCTGGCATCATCCCAGTTGTGTCGTGTGTTGACAAGCGGTAGGCCAGCAGGAACAGTGGCACCTTCATGTTCCAGTCTCGCTGATGGCTGGCCACGACCTTCCTCAGGTGTTCTTCTAAGGTCTTGATGTATCTCTCCACCATGCTGTCCGAATGCGGATGCAGGGGTATTGTGCGGGTTTTGTTCACCCCAAGTCTTTCCAGTGCCTCCTTCATCTGGTTAAACTCAAAATTGGTACCCTGGTCGCTGTGGATCTCTAACGGCACTCGAAATCAGCAGAACACTTGCTCCACGAGGCAGTCTGTAATTGTCTTCACCTCCTGGTTCAGGATGGGATATATCTCCGGCCACTTGAAGTAGTCCACGAACACTATCAGGTACTTGTTGCCTCGGTCGGACACTGGGAATGGTGCAGCTATGTCGACAGCGAGTCGTTCGAATGGCGCTCCGACGTTGTACTGCTGCATGCAACCCCAGCTCATAGTCTGGGGGCCGCGACTGACCGCGCACACGTGACATTGACGGCACCATCTCTCAGCATCTGCTCGGAGCCTCATCCAGTAGTAGCGCTGTCGGAGTTTTTCGAGCGTTCGCTTTGCTCCCAGGTGTCCCCCTGAAGTACCAGCGTGCACTTCATCTAAGACTTCCAGGACCTTACTCCAGGGAAGCACCAAATGCTCTCTCTCTCTATGCGCCTTTCCATCGAGTGTTCCCATATCCGGAACAGCATGCCCTCTCTGATCTTTAATGAGTTCCATTGGGCTCAGCACGACTTGTATTTTTTTATTGTTTTTTATTTATTTTTTTATTCTGCATTTCTTATGTCATGGCCTCTAGATGCTATACCAAGACACAATATTACAATTTTATATTTACTCAAACATAATAATTATATTGATATTTACAAACATTTTGCAGAAAAGCTAACCTACACTAACCTATCTAATCTAACCTAACTAATCTAATTGTTACAATTGTAGCTTACAATTTTCACAATCTAAACCACTTCTACCTTCCTATCCTTAATAAATCCATTTATCCTTTTGTTCCTGTGTTGATGTTTTCTTCTATCGCTTGGTGGCGCTTTTTGGTGCGATGTCCTCCCAGTCGTCGTTGTATTGGTGGTGGTCGTGGTTGTGGTGGCTGGGTGCTTTTGGTTATGGTGGTGTTCGTGGCGGTGTTGGCGGTCATGGTGGTGTTGGTTGTGCTGGCGGAGGTCGTAGTGGTGGTTGTTGTGATAGTGGTAGTTTTGGTGGTGGTCGTGGTGGTTGCTGTCGTGGTGGTGGTGTACATGTTTTTGATCGTGGCGATCGTGGTTATGGTCGTGTTTGCAATGTTCGTGGTCGTGGTGGTGGTGATGGACGTGGTCGATGTGGTTGTGGCGGTGTTGGCGGTCGTGGTGGTCGTGGTGTTGGTGGTGGTTGTGGTGGTGAAGGATGTGGTCGTGGTGGTCAGGGCGGTGGTGTTGTACGTGGTGATGGTCATCGTGATGGTGGTGGTCGTGGTTATTGTCGTGGTGGCGGTGCTCGTGGTTGTGGTGGTTTTCGTTGTGGTGGTCGTTGGGGTAGCCGTGGTGGTGGTCGTCGTGATCATGGTGGTGGTCGTGGCCGTGGTGGTTGTCATGGTTATGGTGGTCATGGGCCTGGTGCTGGTAGACGTGGTGGTGGTGCTGGTGAGGATAGTCGTGTTGGTGGTCATTGTGGTAGTAGTCGTGGTTTTGGTAGTGGTGGTAGTCGTGATGGTGGTGGTCTTGGTCATCTTCGTGGTCGTGGTGGTGGTCGTGGTAATCGATGTGGTCGTCCTGTTGGTGGTTAGGTCGGGATCGTGCTAGTCGTGGTGGCCGTCGTGGTCGTGGTGGTCGTGTTCGTGGTCGTGGTGGTATTCTTCGTGGTGGTGGTCGTTGTGATAGTGGTCGTCGTCGTGGGGGTGATTTGCATCGTGGTGGTGGTTGTTTTCGTGTTGATGGTGCCCGTGATGGTGATGGTGGTTGTCCTGGTGGTGGTCGTGGGGTTTGTGGTTGTCGTGGTCGTGGTGGTCGTGGTGCTTGTGGTAGTCTTGGTGCTGTTGCTGTTACTTGTGGTGGTGGTCGTGGCGGTTGTCGTGCTTGTGGTGATGGTCGTGGTGGTGTGATTGGCGAGATGATGATGGTCGTGGTAGTCGTGTGGTGGTGGTCGGGGTCATCGTGGTCGTGTTCGTGGTGGTGATCGTGGTGGTGATCGAGGTAGTGATCGTCGTGGTGGTCGTAGTAGTCGGAGCCATGGTGGTGGACGGGCTCGTCGTGGTGGAGTTGGTGGTGGTGGTGGTCGCGGTGGTGTTGGTCTTGGTTGTGGTCGTGATGGTGGTGGTCGTGGTAATCGATGTGGTCGTCCTGTTGGTGGTTAGGTCGTGGTCGTGGTGGTCGTGTTCGTGGTGGTATTCTTCGCAGTGGTGGTCGTCGTGGGAGTGATTTGCATCGTGGTGGTGGTTGTTGTCGTTTTGATGGTGGTCGTGATGGTGCTGGTGGTTGTCCTGGTCGTGGGGTTTGTGGTTGTCGTGGTCGTGGTGCTTGTGGTAGTCTTGGTGCTGTTGCTGTTACTTGTGGTGGTGGTCGTGGCGGTTGTCGTGCTTGTGGTGATGGTCGTGGTGGTAGTGATTGGCGAGATGATGATGGTCGTGGTAGACGTGTGGTGGTGGTCGGGGTCATCGTTGTCGTGTTCGTGGTGGTGATCGTGGTGGTGGTCGAGGTAGTGATCGTCGTGGTGGTTGTAGTAGTCGGGGCCATGGTGGTGGTGGACGGGCTCGTCGTGGTGGAGTTGGTGGTGGTGGTCGCCGTGGTGTTGGTCTTGGTTGTGGTCGTGATGGTGGTGGTCGTGGTGTTGATCGTGGTGGTGGTTGTGGTGGTCGAGTTGGTTGTGGTCGTGGTGGTGGTTGCGACGGTGGTGGTCGTCATGGCTGTGGTCGTGGTCGTTGTGCTAGTGGTAGTTGTGGTGTTGGTCGTGGTGGTGGAGGTGGTTGTGGCGGTCGTCGTGGTGGTTGTTGGTCACGGTGGCGATGGTTTTAGTCGTGGTGGTGTTGGTCGTGGTGGTGTTGGTCGTGGTGGTGGTGGTCGTGGTGTGGTGTGGTATTCGTGGTGGTGATGGTCGGGGTGATGGTTGTTGTGGTGGTGGTCGTTGTGGACGTGGCGGTGGTTGTGGTGGTGGTTGTTGTGGACTTGGCGGTGGTTGTGGTGGTGGTGGTGGTGGTGGTGGTGGTGGTCGTGATGGTGTTGGTCATGGTGGCGATGATTTTGAGCATAGTTGTGTTTTTGGTTTTGGTGGTGGTCGTGGTCGTTGTGGTAGTGGTAGTGGTAATGGTGTTCGTCGTGGTGGTGGTCGTTGCAGTCGTCGTGGTGGTGGTTGTGGTTGTAGTTTAGGTGGTTTTGGTGGTGATCGTGGTCCTGGAGGTGTTGGTCGTGGTGGTTGTCGTTGTGATCGTGGTGGTGGATGTGTTTGAGCTGGTGGTACTCCTGCTGGTGGGCGTGATCGTGGTGCTGGTGGTCGTCGTGGTGGAAGTGGAAGTGGGCGTAGACGTGGAGGTGGTCCTGATCGCGGTGGTGGTCATGGTGGTGGCCGTCGTGATTGTGGTGGTCGTGGTTGTGGTAGTGGTGGTGGGGTTCCTGGTACTGGTGATGGTGGATGTGGTCGTAGTGGTTCAAGTGGTACTGGTGTTGCTCGTGGTTGTGCAAGTGGTTTTGGTGTTGCTCGTGGTGGTAGCGGAGATCATGGTGCTGGTCGTGGTGGTGGTAGTTGTGTTTGTCGTTGTGGTGGTGTTCGTGCTCGTCATCCTGTTGGTTATGTGGGGGTCGTGGTGGTGGTAGTCGTGGTGGTCGTGTTCGTGGTGGTCGTCCTTGTAGTAGTCGTGGTCGTTTTTTTGGTCATGGTGATGGTCATTGTGGTGGCCGTGGTGAGGTTCGTGGGGCTGGTACCCTTGGTGGTAGTGGTCGTGGTGGTTGTCGGGATTGTGGCGGTGGTTGAGGTGGTGATTGTCGTGGTGGTCTTGGTCATGGTGGCTGTGATCGCGGTCGTGGTGGTGCTCGCGGTGTTGGTGTTGCTCGTGGTGGTGGTGGTTATAGTCGTGGTAGTCGTGGTCGTTGCGGTTGTTGTGCTCGTGGTGGTGACCGTAGTGGTGTCGGTGGTGGTCGGGGTCATCATGGTCGTGTTCGTGTTGGTAGTCGTGGTGGTGGTGGTGGTGGTGGTGGTGGTGGTGGTGGTCGAGGTAGTGATCATCGTGGTGGCCGTGGTAGCCGGGGTCATGGTGGTGGTCAAAGTCTTCGTGGACGAGTTGATGGTGGTGTTCGTGGAGGTGTTGGTCTTGGTGGTGGTCGTGATGGTGGTAAACGTGGTGGTGGTTGTGGTCGAGTTGGTTGTGGTCGTGGTGGCTGTGATCGTGGTGGCTGTGGTCGTGGTGGTGGAGGTGGTGATCGTGGTGGTGGTGGCCGTGGTGGTGATGGTCGTGGTGGTAGTGATTGTGGTGGTGATCCTTGTGGACCTGCCGTTGGTCGTGGTGGTCGTAGTGGTGTTGATCATGGTGGCGAGTGTTTTGGTCGTAGTGGTCGTCATGGTCCTGGCCATTTTCATTGTGGTGGTTGTGGTGGTTGTGTTGGTCGTGGTGGTGTTGGTCATCGTGATCGTGGTCTTGGTGGTGTTTAAAGTCACGGTGGCAGTGTTCGTGGTGGTGGTGTTCGTGGTCGTCGTTCTGTTGGTTATGTCGTGATCGTGGTGGTGGTGGTGGTCGTATGGTGGTGGTGGTGCTCGTGTGGTGGTGGTGGTCGTGTGGTGGTGGTGGTGGTCTTGGTGGTGTTCGTGCAGTTGGAAATGCTCGTGGTGGTGGTGACCGTCGTGGTAGTCGTGGTCTTTGTAGTGGTCGGGGTCGTAATGGTGGTGTTGGTTCGTGTTGGTGATGGTAGTCGTGGTGGTGGTGTTGGTGTTGCTCGTGGTGGTAGAGGTAGTCGCGGTCATGGTGGTGGTTGGGGTCGTCGTGGTCGTGTTTCTAATGGTAGTGGTGGTGGTTGAGGTAGTGATGTCGTGGAAGTGATCGTGGGAGTCGTCGTTGTCGTATTGGTGGTGGTCGTGGTTGTGGTGGTGGTCATGGTGGGGTTCGTGGCAGTGTTGGCGATTGTGGTGGTGTTGGTAGTGGTGGTGGAGGTCGTGTTGGTGGTGGTGTTGTACGTGGTGGTGGTCATCGTGATGATCGTACTGGTGGTTGAGGTCGAGATGGTGGTGGTTGTGGTAGTGTAGTTGTAGTGGTGGTGGTCGTGGTGTTGGTGTTGCTCGTGGAGGTAGTGATCGTCTGGTAGTCGTAATCGTGGTGGTAGTGGTCGTGGTAGTCGTGGTCGTGATGGTGGTAGTGGTGGGGGTCATGGTGGTGGTGGTGGAGGGGGTAGTGGTCGTTGTGTTGGTGGTGATCCTGATAGTTGTGGTCGTGGAGGACGGGTTCGTCGTGGTCGTATTGGTGATGGTGGTCGTTTCGGTGATGCTGGTCGTGGTGGCAATGGTGTTGCTCGTGGTGTTAGTGGTAGTCGTGGTCGTGGTGGTGGTTGGAATCGACGTGGTCGTGTTAGTGGTGGTAGTGGTGGTTGTTGAAGTAGTGGTCGTCGTGGTGGTGGTCGTGGGGGTCGTCGTTGTCATATTGGTGGTGGTCGTGGTGTTTTGGTTCTGGTTGTGGAGGTCGTGGTGGTGGTTGTGTTAGTGGTAGTTGTGGTATTGGTGGTGGTGGTCATCGTGGTGGTGGTTGTGGTGGTCGGTTTGGTTGTTTTCGTGGTGATGGTTGTTGTCGTGGTGTTTGTGGTCGTGGTGCTTGTGTCCTAGGCGTTGGTGGTCGTGGTGGTGGTCATCGTGATTATGGTGTTCGTGGTTATGGACGTGGTGGCGGTGTTCGTGGTCGTGGAGGTGGTGCACGTGGTCGTGGTGGTGCAAGTCGTTTTGGTGTTACTCGTGGTGGTAGTGGTCGTCGTGTTGATGGTCGTGGTTGTGGTAGTTGTGATTGTCGTAGTGTTCGTGGTTGTGGTGGTGGTAGTCGTGGTGGTCGTGTTCGCGGTGGTCGTGGTTGTTGTGGTGGTCGTGTTGATGGTCATTGTGGTGGTCGTGGGGGTGGTGGTTTTGGTGGTAGTGGTCGACGTTTTTGTGGTGGTGGTCGTGGTCTTGGTGTTGCTCGTGGTGGTAGTGATCGTCGTGGTAGTCATGTTCGTGAGGGTGGTCGGGGTCGTCGTGGTCGTGGTGGTGGTCATGATGGTGTTGGTGTTGCTCATGGTGGTAGTGTTAGTGTGATCCTGGTGGTGGTTGGGGTCGTAGTGCTCCTCTTAGTGGTGGTTGAGGTAGTGATCGTCAAGGTGGTGGTCGTGGGGGTCGTCGTTGTCGTATTGGTGGTAGTCATGGTTGTGGTGGTCGTGGTGTTTGTGGTCCTGGTGGTGTTCGTGGTGCTGATGGCGGTCGTGGTGGTGTTGGATGTGGTGGTGGAGGTAGTGGTGGTGGCAGCTGAGGTAGTGGTAGTTGTGGTCGTGGTGGTGTTCATGGTGGTGGTGGTAGTTGTGGTCGTGTGTCGGGATCGTCGTGGGCGTATTGGTGGTGGTCGTGTTGGTGATGGTGGTCGTGTTGGTGATGGTGGTCGTTGTGTGTTGGTGTTGCTCATGGTGGTAGTGGTAGTCGTGGTTGTGGTGGTGTTTGGGGTCGTCGTGGTCCTGTTGGTGGTGGTACTGGTGGTTGAGGTAGTGATCGTCAAGGTGGTGGTCGTGCGGATCGTCGTTGTCGTATTGGTGGTAAGAAAGTTTGTGGTGGTCGTGGTGGTTGTGGTCCTGGAGGTGTTCGTGACGGTGTTGTGGTGGTTGTGGTCGTGGGTGTGGTGGTCGCGGCATTGGTGGTCGAGGTGGTGGTGTTGTACGTGGTTGTCGTGGTTATGGTCACGGTGGCGGTGTTCGTGGTGGTGGACGTGGTGCTGGTGGTCGTTGTGGTCGTGGTGGTGGTCATCGTGATCGTGGTGGTCGTGGTTATGGTCGTGGTGGCGGTGTTCGTTGTCGTGGTGCTGGACGTGGTTGGGGTGGTGCAAGTGGTTTTGGTGTTGTTCGTGGTGGTGGTGGTCGTGGTTGTGGTAGTTGTCGTGGTGGTGGTGTTCGTGGTCGTCGTCCTGTTGGTTATGTCGTGGTCATGGTGTTGATAGTCGTTTTGGTCGTGTTGGTGGTGGGCGTCGCTGTGGTTGTCGTGGTCGTTGTGGTGGTCGTGGTGATGGTCATTGTGTGGCCGTCGTGGTGGCCGTGGGTGTGGTGGTCTTGGTGGTAGTGGTCGTGGTGGTCGTCATGGTTGTGGTGGTGTTCGCGGTCGTGGTAATGGTGGTCGTGTGGTGGTGGTGGTGGTGGTGGTGGTGGTGGTGGTCTTGGTGGTGGTCGTGATTTTGGTGTTGCTCATGGTGGTAGTGATCGTCGTGGTAGTCGTGGTCGTGGTGGTAGTGATCGTCATGGTGGTGGTTGTGGTTGTGCTAGTTGTGGTCTTGGTGGTTGTGGTGATGGTGGTCGCGGGGTCGGTGATCGTTTTGTTGGTCGTCATGGTATGGTCGTGGTGGTGGTGGTAGTGGTGGTGGTCGTGGTCATGGTCGTTGTGGTGGTTGTGGTGGTGGTTGAGGTGGTGATCGTCGTGGTGGTGCTGGTCGTGTTAGTTGTGGTCGTGGTGGTCGGGGTCATCGCGGTCTTATTGGTGGTGGTGGTCGAGGTAGTGATCGTCGTGGTGGCCGTGGTAGCCGGGGTCATGGTGGTGGCCGGGGTCTTCGTGTACGAGTTGGTGGTGGTGTTCGTGGAGCTGTTGGTCTTGGTGGTGGTCGTATTAGCTGTGGACGTGGTGGTATTTGTGGTCGAGTTTGTTGTGGTCGTGGTGGTGGTCGCGGCGGTGGTGGTTGTGGTGGTGGAGGTCGTGGTGGTGGACGTGATGGTCATGGCAGTGGTGGCCGATGTGGTATTAGTCGTAGTGGTAGTGATTGTGGTGGTGATCGTTGCGGACCTGTCGGTGGTCGTAGTGGTGTTGCTCATGGTGGCGAGTGTTTTGGTCGTAGTGGTCGTCATGGTCCTGGTCATTTTCATTGTGGTGGTCGTGGTGGTTGTGTTGGTCGTGGTGGTGGTAGTCATCGTGATCGTGTTGGTCGTGTTTATGGTCGTGGTGGTGGTGGTGGAAGTGGTCGTGGTTGTACAAATGGATTTGGTGTTGCGCGTGGTGGTAGTGGTCGTGGTGGTGGTGCTCGTGTGGTGGTGGTCGGTTTGGTTGTGGTCGTGCTGGTGGTGGTTGTCGTGGTGTTTGTGGTCGTGGTGCTGGTGGCCGCGGCGTTGGTGGCCGTGGTGGTGGTCACCGCGATCGTGGAGGTCATGGTTATGGTCGTGGTGGCGGTGGCGGTGTTCGTGGTCGTGGAGGTGGTGCACGTGGTCGTGGTGGTGCAAGTCGTTTTGGTGTTGCTCGTGGTGGTAGTGATCGTCCTGGTAGTCGTGTTCGTGATGGTGGTCGGGAACGTCGTGGTCGTGGTGGTGGTGGTCGTGGGGGTGGTTTTGGTGGTAGTGGTTGTCGTGCTTGTGGTGATGGTCGTGGTCTTTGTGTTGCTCGTGGTGGTAGTGATCGTCCTGGTAGTCGTGTTCGTGATGGTGGTCGGGAACGTCGTGGTCGTGGTGGTGGTGGTCGTGATGGTGTTGGTGTTGCTCATGGTGGTAGTGTTAGTCGTGATCGTGATAGTGGTTGGGGTCGTCGTGCTTCTGTTGGTGGTGGTAGTAGTGATTGTCAAGGTGGTGGTCGTGGCGATCGTCGCTGTCCTATTGGTGGTAGTCATGGTTGTGGTGGTCGTGGTGGTTGTGGTCCTGGTGGTGTTCGTGGCGCTGTTGGCGGTCGTGGTGGTGGTTGTGGTGGTCATGGTGGTGGTGGTAGTTGTGGTCGTGGTGGTGGTAGTTGTGGTCGTGGTGGTGGTGGTCATGGTGGTTGTGGTAGTTGTGGTCGTGGTTGTCGGGATCGTCGCGGGCGTATTGGTGGTGGTCATGTTGGTGATAGTGGTCGTGATGGTGTTGGCGGTCGTGGTGGTGGTTGTGGTGGTCATGGTGGTGGTAGTTGTGGTCGTGGTGGTGATAGTCGTGGTCGTGGTGGTGGTGGTGGTGGTGGTGGTGGTGGTGGTGCTGGTGGTGGTGGTCGTGCTGGTGATGGTCGCGGCGGTGTTGGTCGTGGTGGTGGTGTTGTACGTGGTGGTGGTCATCGTGATTGTGGTGATCGTGGTTATGGTCATGGTGGCAGTGTTCGTTGTCGTGGTGATGGATGTGGTTGGGCTGGTGCAAGTGGTTTTGGTGTTGCTCGTGGTGGTGGTCGTGGTTGTGGTAGTTATGTTTGTCGTGGTGGTGGTGATCGTGGTCGCCGTCCTGTTGGTTATTTCGTGGTCATGGTGGTGGTAGTCATGGTTGTCGTGTTGGTGGTGGTCGTCGCTGTGGTGGTCATCGCTGTGGTGCTCGTCGCTGTGGTTGTCGTGGTCGTTACGGTTGTTGTGGTGATGGTCATTGTGGTGGCTGTGGGGTTGGTGGTCTTGGTGGTAGTGGTCGTGGTGGTTGAGGTGGTGGTTGTGGTGATCGTTGTGGTCTTTGTGATGGTGGCGGTGTTCACGGTCGTGGTAATGGTGATCGTATGGTGGTGGTGGTTGTCTTGGTGGTGGTCGTGATGTTGGTGTTGCTGGTGGTGGTAGTGATCGTCATGGTGATGGTTGGGGTCATCATGGTCGTGTTGGTGGTAGTGTGGTGGTTGAGGTAGTGATCATCGTGGTGGTAGTCATGGGGATTGTCATTGTTGTATTGGTGGTGGTCGTGTTTGTGGTGGTCGTGGTGGTTGTGATCATGGTGGTGTTCGTGGCAGTGTTGGAGGTCGTGGTGGTATTGGTTGTGTTGGTGGTGGTGGTGACCTATCCTCGGCAAACAAAGGAAGGATCTTGCAGCAGCCATAACTCACCACAACGGGAAATGGCTGACTGCAAAGGCAGACCTCACAAGAAGATTCATAAAACAGTTCAGCAGATTTGTAAATGCAATAGACATAAAAAATTATAATAATTGTGACTGTCATTGTGAAAATTTTGTGATTTTGTGATTGCAAAATATCAATAAATGAAGCCATCTTTAAATATATTATTAACAAAATGTTATGTTCAAATAAATCAATCATTGTGAACGACACATAAGGTCAGAAGCGAAGTGCTGAGAAATTATTATACTTAACATCTAAAATAAGTGGTTCAAAAGTATTATAAAAATTGCAGGTTTAACAATAGAACAATATACTCTGGCTAATTGCACTGAAAATGTTCTGAACTTACGTCTTCGAAGATAAAGCATGTAGTATTACCATGTAATGGGGCATTCTGTTCTTTTTTTGATAATAAAAAAGATAATAATATTAATAATAAATTCTTTATTGCTTGTACAGCTGACATACAAGTTTTAAGTATTCTCACAATGTAAAATACAAATAATTTTACGTTTTAAGTTTACATTTCATAGTTCATTAAGTTTGTATAGTGGTCTATTTACAAGATATTGTTTTAATTTTGTTTTAAATACACAACCTTTTATGGATATTAATTCTCTTGGGTGTTTGTTTATTATTTAGGATTGCTTCTATGTTTAAGGGGTATTTATCACTAAACTCCTTGTATTATAGTCATGAATGTACATCACAATGTCTAGCACGAGCATTAGAGCTTTTAGCAACATTATTACCCTGTATACATAAAGTGATATAACAGTAAATACATTATTTTTTATAAACAGCTCTTTGCAAGGATGTTTACCGCTAACATTTAATATTATTCTTATAAATTTCTTTTGGAAAATAAATAGCCTATCAATATGTGCATCAGCTGAACAACCCCCTCCCCCAGAGCTCAATACCATATAACAAATGTGGATATATAGCACCATGGTAGATTATTTTTAACAGATTTAGTTTTATATCTAGTGAAGTATCTCATTAATTATATACCCTTACTCATTTTACTACATACGCTATCAATGTGCACATTTCAGGTCAAATGTTTGTCAAAGAGTATACCCAGAAACAGTGTTTGCTTACTTTCTTGAATAGATATACTACATATATCCACGGGAGGTAGATTTTCGCTATATCTATGGGACACATTAAAATTAAATATTTCTGTCTTGCCTATGTTTCATCCCAGTTGATTTACATTGAAGTAGTTTATTATATGAGCCAAGACCGCATTAATTTGTTTAGCAAGTCCCTGTGTAGATGAGTCCCAACATAATAGTGCTGTATCATCAGCATGACACCATCTTCAAGTTTGGGGTGTCGGATGTCCTCTGTATATAGTATGAATAGTAGTGGTCCCAATACAAAGCCTTGTGGCACACCACATTGAGCTATACTTTCTTTTGATCTGTGTGTAATTTTATAGTAAACGTTGTAGAATGGGATTTCCGTTTTTTGTTATATTTGATGATCTACACAATCAAACACTTTTGTTAAATCTAGAAATACACCAGCTATATTATTCTCACTTTTAAGTTTGGATATGCTCTCCTTAAGAAACTCTGTGGTGGCTGTTATAGTACAATAGTTCTTACGAAAACCATGTTGTGTACTCCTGTGTTGTTTTCAAACAGAAATTTTTCCATCCTGACAAGTATAATCTTCTCTAGGACTTTTGCTAGTGTTGAAGTTAGTGTGATAGGTCGATAATTTGATATTACAGTTTTATCACCTTTTTTGAAGACTGGACGTACAATACTAATTTTTAGACATGTGGGAAGTTCACCACCTACTAGAGTATAATTTATTAAATGAACAAGAGGTTTAATTAATTCATATTGTTTTAAACTTTTTGGTGTTATATCATCCCAGCCACTAGATTGTTTGTTGTGAAGACTGTTAATTATGTTTAATAGATCCCTTTTGTCTGTAGGGGATATAAACATTGTATTGGTGGAGTGTATACTATCTTGAGCTTAAATTGTTTGACTTATACTGCTGTTATAGGCAGACTTAAAAAATATTCATTAAATATACATCTGAGGTCTGGATTTGTTTCCAGCTTATTGAGATAATTAATTATGATATTTTCATTTTTTTCCGAGTGTTTTTGTCTCATTTATTATATTCCAAGCACACTTAGTTGCATTTCCACTATTCTCTAATTTTTCTTTATATTCAGAATATATTTATATTCTTTATATTCTTTATTTTTACCAAAAAATTTTGAAATTCTTTTTCTAAGTTTTTGAATTTATTTTTGTAGTACTTCCAGCCTGTAGATTGGTAAAATTCATATGCATTCTTCATTCTGTGTTTTATATCCATTCCCTCTGTATTTAGCTTAATCTTATTTGACTTGTAGGTGTTTTTCTTTCTCATAACATATGGGCATGCATTATTAAAATAATTAAAAATATTATAAAAACTTTGCTATTTTTGGTTAATACCTTCCTCAAAATACAAAGTGCTTAATATTATTATTCATACAACAATACTTAGCTTTTATACTGCCTTTAGTATTGTGACTTTGTGGGTTCCTAGAATTAAAAGTCCAAGTTGCAGAAATTCAAAACTTTCTTTATTTGCATAGAAATACACTTTGTACACCTGCAGAATTAAATAACACAAAGTCTTTCAAGGTCATTGACCACAACAGAGTTCACTTCCAAAACACACACCAGTTCCAATTACCGCTCTGTCATTATGATTACTGCTGGCATGTTGCGATCTCTTATATATACCTGCATTGGTAATTCTAGACTGTTCTGTAACAAACAAGAAATCGAATGTTCTCTATCAATCAAGATGTCACTAGAATGTTCCATTTATCTACTTTATTTGTTTTGGCAGACCTTTATCTCCATGCTACCTTTATCAGTTCCTTTGTGTGCACAAGCCGCGCTATCCCTATAACAGATTCGCAACAGTATTCATTGGTGCAACTTTGTGAATTTGTATCATTTGTGCATAATGATCTGATTGCAGGCTATCTATAACACTTATGTAAACACTCTGCATATCATAATTAGTAGCAATATAATCAATTAGTGTTGCAGAACTTTTAGTTACCTTTGTAGGGACCAAAATCCTATCACTAATATTGCATGTGTTAAAAACATCCATTAGTTTATTATATTCCATATTTCTATCATCCCTGTTGATGCTTAAATCTCCAGTAAATATTATATTAGGATTTTGCTTATAAAAAAGTTCGTGAAGATTTATTTCTAGTTATTCAAGAAAATTATTTACAGATTCTGAGGGGGAGCAATAATCAACCCAATATGATTACTGGACTGTTAGCCGTAGCAACTTTAACTGATGTCATTTATATTGTTTTCTCAGTACTAGCAGTTTTTATCAATTCTATACAACTTATATCAACAGATGAATGAGCATATATGGCCACACCACCAGCCTTTGATTTAGCTCTGCAATAATTAAATTTAAAGGAGTCAATTAATGACACTAAACAACACTTACTTTTAAATTTTTCCGGAACATGTTTCAGAGACTTTGCTTCCATCCTCAACCAGCCATCGACTATCTGCAATAGTTACTTACCAAGTTATAGTTCTTTATTTTATACAAAAGAATTTCGCCTGCTTTCAAACCATGCTCAGACATTACAACATAAGGATTTATACCATTCAAGAATTCACTAAAAGATTGTGTTTTATTAGATAGATATTGTATGCTTTGATGCAGGACAGTAATATTTTTTGAATGTTTTTCTCCCAATTTCCCATTACTCCATATCACATTATTGAATTTGTCTATTATGTTAACCATTTGCTGCTGTGATTATTGCACCTCTCCCTTCAGTTACGTGTTTTTTGGCTATTTTTTTTTTTTTTTTTTGTAATTTTATGTCCTCCAATGTTAAGTCATATCGGACAGTGAATAAAATGGGTGAAATGATGCTCAAATGTGTCCGGGGTCCATGGAGCTTAGAGCTACCCGACATTCATCATTCAGGATAAGGGAAAGCCCCGGAAAAAACTTATCCAGGTAACTCACCCTGACTGAGATTCAAACTCAGGACCTCTTGAACGTAAGGCAGACATGCTACCATCTATGCTACCAAGGTGGGCTATTTTTGGCTTCAAATAATTAATAACCCAGCTTAATAACTTGCCAAACTTAACTGCACCTTTCCTGTTTATTGTCCTGCCACTCTATCTCCGGCTCTGACATTTAGTGGCTGCGGGAGGTGGAGGGGGAAGGTTAATAGTACCAACATATAATACCGAGTAATTGAAAACATATCGTCAGAATTATCTTTATAATGAGAGTATAGGATTATATTAGCTTCAAAACATTGAAATACAACTTGTAATTTCATTATCATGCAAGATATTCTTTAGAACATCACTCTATTCGAATATTTCGTTCACACCTTTCACGCACACCAACTGCTTCTGTTGGTGGTGCTGGGAGTCTGTACATCCGGTGTCGTGGTTAGGAAGTTAAAACTGTCTGCTAGCGCCAATCAGCGTTGTCGCTGCTAGGCGTGGCTTGCAAATCCAGCACCGTGTTGCCGCTGCAATTTTGTGTGGACCATGTGGCTCTTAGTTGCTTCTGGATCCCGTGCTGGTGGTTTGTTTAATTTTTTGTGTATGTGTGAATTCCGATTTGTAGCATCTGTAAGTCTTATTACTATCGCTATTTTATTAATATGGCTACTGGTTCGTCAGAATTCAAGAAAAAATTGACTCTTATAAGAGCTAAAGCCGTGAGTACTTCGAGAAGAAGCGGGACACTGGTGGACCTCTACTACATGTTACCAAGGTGCTGGAGAGAGTTTGTGACGCCTTGAAGGTGGGAAGAATGTGACCAAGAAAAAGTGCCAGCTGATTTAAGTTCGCCGTCTGCAGTTCTGCGTACACCAGGAAAGCAAACTCAACGAGGCAGCCTTAAAGCTTCACTTAATGCTTTTCAAAAGGATGCTATAAGGCGACATGTATATCAATATTATATGAGAAAGGAATTTCCCACTCGTGTGAAGTAGCTTTTTGTTATTTCTTTTCCAGTAAATGGTATATTGTCTCCATATGCAACTATTCTGGGATCATGTATATACACGTTGTCCACGTACATTTACGAAGTTACGATCTGCAAATGCGTGATATGTTCCTCTGCTTGAAATTCCCGCTAAAGAACTGGCAACAACGCGCTTCCCCCTCTCGAGAACTGTCAGAGCCGGAGATAGAGCGGCCGCACAGTAGGTGGAGACCATCTCTTCCTAGGTCAGAATCAGTTTCTCTGCACAACCCTTCAAGTATATCATTTGCTGCCCTTATACATCCAAAGTCCATGTTTCTGCAACGTATAATGCCACTCACAAATCCTGGCTCTTGGAAATGTTTCCCTCAATATTTTTATCACATGAGACATTTCTTGCTTTGTATCTTCCAGGGTGTTTCCTGAGTGTAGCTCATTTGTACCCACATGAAAAATGGAGTCTGGGTCGCCTGTATTTTCTTAGTTTTTTTCCAAATGTTGAACCCTGGCTCCCGGGTAGCATTAAACTAACACATCCGCTTCTAACTGCCTGCCAACATGACGTACTACTGAGTCTCCCATGATAATTGTAGACTTCTTCTCATAGAGTTGCTTCCCCTCAATTTTTACTTCCTCTTTTAACACGGCCACTTTTTTGCCTGCATTCAGTTCATCAAAGGTTATGTTCCCATGCTGCACTGTATTTTCCAGCACTTGGAAGCTATTTCTAGTAGGCATCTCATATATCCCTTTAGTTGGAGTCGTCCTATTTCCTTGTTGATATTAATGCCCCTGTTTGTGTCTTACTACAATCCACTGCGATTCTGTATTTCTGTTCGACTGTTCATGTTTATCAGTCGCTTTTTTTGTTCATCATTGAGTTGTCTCACTACATCCGGGTTTTCTTTATTCGTTAGCTGATTCTTATTTCGTTCTCTTATTTCACAATTTGCTGCATCTAGGTCTCTCATCAGTATCTCAATTATCGTTCTTAATGATGCAATGCTTTCACATACACTATGTGATCGACTATCACAACAAAGTCTTTCACTTTTCTTACTATATCACTGGGAGTTCTCTGCTGCCACTTATATGATTGTAGCCACATATTTTACACCCGTTATTATGTGGATTCCTTCGTAGCTGTTATATCCAGATTTATCACAAAAAGACTTACAAGTAACTGCCCGGCTATAATCACACACTGCCATCTTGTTAACTTTAACTTCATCAAGATACCAACAGAGATGCTCCAATTGCCTCTAAGGAGTTTACCAAATCAAATTCAACAGTCAACATAAGCTGAGGATGTTAGAAAGGTCCTCAAATAAAATGTGCAAGAGCCTGGAGACAATTTCCCGTATAAGGCACACTTGGGAAAATGGAGAAAAGGTAATGAAAGTTCCAGTAAAATGGGAAAAGGGCTGGAAGAGAGGCAACTGATTTAGGAGTACTAGGAGAAAAAGGACTGAACAGAGGGAATAGTTTTGAAGACAAAATGCTAATCCAACACTAAATCGAAGGAAAAAGTTTATTGGTTAAAAATTTTTACAATATTATAATACATAGCATTTTAAATAATGGTACAATATATACAGTACTTGCAATGACATAGGTACAAGACATGAAATGTTTTATGAACTGTGGGACATGGGAACTTATGCTGTCGTTGGCCGAGGTTTCAAAATTAACTTCCCCGTGTCATCACATGACATGTTGAAATCTCCCAGCACTAGTCTAGTTCTGGCAGTGATGATAGATGGCGCTATTACCCGTTTGTGAATTCCACATAAAAACAGCACAACTGAAAAAAATAAAACAATTGCCAATCAACTTCTGAGATGTGCTTCAATACAAATAATAAATAGAGCTCTGCAAAATAAATACAATATCTTGCCATATAATTGCCATTATTTGGGACATAGGTACATTGAAACTAACTGCATATATGTCCAAGCATCCTTCTCCACACAAGCTCTAAATCAGCATAAAAGAAATATAATTATATTCTATGAACCTTCAGGAATAATTTACAATTGTTTTGTTATAAAAATACCAATAAATTCACAATCTGTGAACTCATTCTCATGTAAGACGAACTGTAACTCTAACATCACACAGACACCAGATGACACAAGTCTGAGAGCCACAAAGTTTTCAAGAACTGGAATGGCAGATAGAACTTTGAGCACTGGATTCCATTAATTGGTTGTGACGTGGATCAATAGTAAAATGTGGAGAAACTTTCTTTTGTGTGACACGAGAATATTTTCTAAGTCCAAAGGAGCATGTATACGCATGCGGAAGCAGACGAACAGCCAGTTATCTCGTTGCAGCCAACATGAGAAAGATATGTAAAACTTGTAGCCAATCTCAGTAAAAATGCCCCAGACATAGTTGACGCTGTCCATGTGCAAAGGAACATGGTTTGAGCAGGCTAAGTTATCGCCCGGTCAAATTTTGTTACTTGTGCACTGTTTTGCACATAAACAATCCTACGACACAACGATAATGGACTCTTCCATAGGAAATACATGAGCTCACGGACTGTATCGGACTGGTTCGGCTACTGCCGCGAAGTGTGCATGATGTCAAATGACACCAAGTATACTGCAAGGGGGCAAATTGGCGGTCTTGGCCATGTCATTCAAATAGATGAGTATAAAATAGGACGACCCAAGTTTCATCGTGAATGCATCATAGAGGGCAACTGGATCTTGGGAATGATAAGACTTGGTAATGAACGAGGTGTGGATGACAATATACCCCAACAACAGGAGGGATGCAAATAAGCTCTGCAGTCTAATTGCTGCGTCTACGATGAAACTTGCATCATTCTAATTTGCATTCGTTGACTTGAACGACGTGGCCGGGACCGCCAAATTTCCCCCTTGTGGTATACTCGGTATCATTTGACACCATGCACACTTTGCGGAAGTAGCCGAATCAGTCCAATACAGTCCCCGAACTCATACATGTATTTGCTAAGGAGCACTCCATTATCGTCGAGTCGTAGGATTGTTTATGTGCAAAGCAATGCATGAGTAACAAAATTTGACCGGGCGATAGTCAGCTAGATAGTGTAATTTCAGGACAATGGCAGCATTGCATTCAGTGGAGAAACAATTATAGTTTGGCTGCACTGAATTATTTAATATGGCTACATTACGCAGTAAGTAAACAAACAATTAATAACATTAAAAGAATGTTCTCCAACACGAAATTGCACTAAAAAGTAAATAAATGATATGTGTGTGAAGGTCCATAAATCTGCAGAACTCATCCGGTGCATATAACATTGCAAAATCTATACAAATGTTTTAATATTATATAATATCGAAGTTCATTAAAAATTATCATTTTTTAAGTGTTTAAAGAGTTGTTTCAAATGGTTTAACTAGATTAAAAATATAATTTGGAAAAGAAAGTATAGGAAAATTATTTCTTCTTCACACAAATCCACCATCACTCATCTGTGACTGTACCCTGAAATTGGATCTCATGTTAAAATCATAGAAACCAATGTAAGTTCCAGAATCCAGCTTCGAGATAATTTATGTGGAGATCTTCACAGCACCACAAACATATGAAAATTTTGTTACATGTTTATATGAACAGGTCAAAAATGTAATATCAGACATGTGGATAATTATGAGCCAAGTAAACAGCATTGTGTTTTCCAAACTAACTCTTTAAGAACCAAAGTGAGCTTATAATACAAATTACTTTCTACAATATAAAAGTATGTTGTGTAACCTTCAGTTTCTATTCAACACACAGGTCTTTTATTTTAAAACATTCCAAATCTAAATAAACTAATTCCAATAGTAAAATTATAGATAATTAAATTATAGTATTTTTTCCAAAATACGACTCATCTATAATCATGTTTCGCTTCACTGTGGTGTTCCAAGTAAAATTTTTATAATTCCAATAAGATAAACAAAAAACCATTGAGATATCAACAAAAGTTAAAATCAGGATTCAATTACATTTTAGGTTTCAGCTTGCCATGCTTAAATGACACCTCTATATTTTGATGTCATCCTCCATGGTCTATGGTTAACACTGTTAGCCTCTATTTGAAGAGGTTGCAATTTCAAACCCAGCAAAGAACAATGAATTTTTTAGGACATAAAACCCTTAGCATGGCCTTTTTCAGAAGAAGTAAAGCCGGTGGTGATGTGTCACAAATTTATGGCACCTATAAGAACCTCATGCCAGATAAAGAGGACTCTGAATAAAATTAAGCAATCTTTCACATCCAATATAAAATGAGACGCTAAAATCCATAGCCCTTAAAAAGGCATCCTTAGGTACAGCTAAATTTTTGTATTTTTATCTATACAGAGCTTTTATTAGGATGCATGGCTGTCCTAAAATGAATTTTCTTGGAATCAGGTAGTATGATATTTGTTGGCAGAGTTGGATTTTCATAGCCCTTTATATTCAATCACTTAGATTTCCCAAGTACATTATAACTCCACATCTTCCTCACATAAAATGTAGGAAATGATGTCCTTATGCTTTCACTTATCTTTCACACCTTTTAAGAACATTTGCATTTTAGAAAAGTACTTACGATAGTAAGTCGCCACAAACAGTGTATCTCGAATGCAAGAGCCCCTAGTGGCTTACCGGGGAAATATATGAGTCAATTGGAGAATTTAATGTCGGGATGGCACGTTGATATAGTAGCTCAATGGGTTAGAGTGACTGGACGGAAACCAGAGATCCGTGGTTCAAATCCCGGCCATGGCATTGCATTTTTCATGTTGACAAACCTTAGCCTATATACGGCTAGTTGAAGGAATTAATTTCCATTAATTAACTAAAATAATAAGACTTAAATGATGAAGCCTGGGACTCAAGTACTTACAATAGTAAGTCACCACAAACGGTGTACCTCGAATGTGAGAGCCCCTAGTGGTTTACTGGGGAAATATATGAGTCAATTGGAGAATTTAATGTCAGGACAGCAAGTTGACCATGGTAGCTCAATGGGTTAGAGCGACTGGACAGAAACCAGGAGATCCGTGGTTCAAATCCCAGCCATGGCATTGAATTTTTCATGTTGACTCAATCTATCAAAAACCTTAGCCTATATACCTAGTGTGAAGAAATTATTAATTTCCATCAATTAACTAAAACATTTGCAGTTACTCAATTCTTCAAGGCCATTTAAATAAAAGATGGTTTGTCCATAAAATCAATTAAATACAAATCAATAGGACAACAATTAACACCATAAAGTAAATAAATATTTCAGTGGCTTCACTGCTGCTGGCTTTGTTATGTACTACTTGGCCATTAATATTATCCAACATATAATTATAGAAATGAACTCTACTCACACTATCACATGGTTGAAATTCTGAACTACAGTTATCTTTTAAGTTTTTAATTTTAAAGTTTACTGGCATTCCAAGCCAAAGATTATAATTTTCCCAATTTCTATGCAAGCTTTCTATAGTTCTTTGGATTTTTTAGTTTTCTTGAGGTCATCAAGGTTTTCCTCTGTAAGAACATGGCAAATGAATTTTGGTTTCTTGTTAAGAACAAATCCCATTTTGACAAATCTACTCATACGCTTAGGCTTCATTTTCCTGTGAGGCACACAAAAAGCAGGGAGTCTGTCTATAAATCACTGTCTTACTTTTCTGTAAGTTTTTTGTCAAGCAGGAATCATACTTAAAGATTCTGTGTGCTAAAGTAATGAGGGCTGTTCAATAAAGAATGATCACAATTATTTTTGACAACGTACCTTTACTCATCCTCATAATTTTGATGGTCCTCAAAATAGTCTCCCCGGAGTGCGATGCACTTGCCCCAGCATTTCTGCCAGTCTTCAAAGACATGCTGGAAACCATTTTTTGAGAGATCCTTCAAAATCGCCTCTGCAGCCTTCACCACTGCTTCTGATGATGGATAATACCTCCCACGAAGGTGTTTCTTCAAGTTAGGGAATATAGAAAAGTCACATGGGGCTAAATCCGGAGGATGTGGGATGCACTTCACGTTGACTTTTGCAAGATATTCAGCAACAACATTGGCAATATGCGGCAGTGAATTATCGTGGTGCAGCATCTAGCCTGCTTCATGGAAATGTGGTCTTTTGCACCTGATATGCACTTGCAACGTTTTCAGGACTTCCCTGTAGTATTGTCCGGTTACTGAGTGTGTGCAGGTACAACATGCTCATAAACCATTCTATGAATATCAAAGAATGAGATGACCATAATTTTCCCAGCAGAAGCAACCACTTTTGCTTTTTGGTGGTTGGTGATGGACATTTCCACACTGAGCTTTGCTGTTTGCTCTCAGGATCAAAATGATGTAGCCATGTTTCATCTGCAGCGCTTACGTTTGAAAGAAACTCCGGATCTTCCTCTAACATCAACTTTAACTGTATGCAGACCTGCATGCGAATGTCCTTTTGTTCGGGAACCAACAGTCTTGGAACCCATCGCGCACAAACACATCTCATGTGTAATGTTTCTGTCACCAGTGTGTGGGTGGCACCCAATGAAATATTCAGTATTTCAGAAAGTGATCTTAAGGTAATTCGTCGATCCTCTCTAACAATGGCAGCAGCAGTGTTGATGTTTTCTTCCGTAAGAGCAGTAACTGGAACACGGGGTCCACCTTCCTTTGAAATTGATTGTCTCCCCTCTTTAAATATTTTAAACCACCTTCGAGCTGTGCTGTAGGGAAGAACAGACTCTTCTTAGGCCACCTGTAACATTGTGTAGGCCTCAACAGATTTGTTGAGATGAAAGCAGAATTTCAAAGCCGCATATTGTTCCTCGCGTGTTACCTCCATTGCAGCGATAGGCGATACTGAACATGTCTGAACTTGCCTGGTTCTCACAGGCAGGAACCAGGAGTACCAACAATGAAACTACTATGGCGTGCTTGTTTCACATTAAGCTAACAGAATATAATAAGAGTGAATTTTAGTGCAAAAAATTATGACCGTAAAAAAATTATCATCATTCTTTACTGAACAGCCCTCGTATATAGACTTTTTGGCATTATAACAGCATTAGTACATTATACACTGAAATACGTAATCTCATAATACCTTTCAACAGCACCAATATATAACCAGCTACAAACAGCATAGTGCAAGCAGATGCATATTGTCAGTCATGCACTGGAATGAAGGATCTCTATTCATTAGTACTCATAGCTTTTATATCACCTTGCCTAAAGTGCAATTAACCTTGGTTTTAAACTTGTCCTTTTATATCTAAATTGAGTGCAATATTTTAATATTCATTTAAAACTAAACAAATATTTGGACTGACAAGCAAGAAATGAAAACCCTATATAGCACCACATTCTTAATATACAAGGGTGAGTCAAATGAAAACCTTAAATATTTTTTGAAATATTATTTATTGTGCAGAAGTGGCACAACGCTGTATCACTTTTCAACATAATCTCCCCCACGCTTAATGCAAGCCCTCCAGCGCTTACAAAGTGCATAAATGCCTTTGGAAAAAAATTCTTTTGGTAGCCTGCGCAACCACTCATGCACCGCATGGTGTACCTCTTCTTCTTAATGGAACTTCTTTCCTCCCATTGAGACTTTGAGTGGTCCAAACATATGGAAATCACTTGGGGCAAGGTCTGGTGAGTACGATGGATGAGGAAGACACTCAAAATGCAGCTGTCATTGTTGCAACTGTTGTACAGGCTGTGTGGGGCCTTGCATTGTCATGTTGCAAAAGAACACCTGTTCACAGCAATCCATGTTGCTTTGATTTGATTGCAGCCGCAGATGATTTTTTTAGGCGATCTGTGTATGATGCACTGTTGACAGTGGTCCCTCTAGGCATGTAATGCTCCAAAATGCCTTTTTCGTCCCAAAAGAGAGTCAGTATAACCTTCCCTGCTGATGGTTGTGTTCAAAACTTCTTTGGTTTTGGTGATGAGGGATGGTGCTATTCCTTGCTCGCTCTCTTCGTTTCTGGTTGGTGGAAGTGAACCCAGGTTTCGTCCCCAGTAACGATTCTTGCACGGAAGCCATCACCTTTCGTTCAAAGTGCCGAAGAAGCTCTTCACAAGCATCAACACGTCGCTCTCTCGTTTCAGGAGTCAGCTACCATGTGGCACCCATCTTGCAGACACTTTGTGAAACTGGAGCACATCATGCACAATGTGGTGTGCTGACCCATGACTAATCTGTAAACATGCTGCAATGTCATTCAGTGTCACTCGGCAGTTTTCCTTCACTATGGCTTCAACTGCTGCAATGTTCTGTGGAGTCACAACTCATTGTGCCTGACCTGGACATAGAGCATCTTCCACTGAAGTCACACCATTCACAAACTTCCTACTCCATTTGTAGACTTGCTGCTATGACAAACATGCATCACCATACTGAACCTTCATTCGTTGATGAATTTCAATAGGTTTCACACCTTCACTATGCAAAAACTGAATAACAGAACGCTGTTCTTGCCTGGTGCAAGTCGAAAGAGGGGCGGCCATCTTTATACTGATACTGCGACGACATGTGTGCATCTGCACTATGCTGCCACCTACAAGCCATTCTGCATGCTGTTTGTAGCAGGCTTACCAACTTACAGGATAATGACGCAAAATTTTGATTTATTACAGATTTAAGGTTTTCATTTGACTCACCCTCGTATGTTCAAAATTACCAGGAATAAAACACTTAGCATTAAGAAAAATTTATATTTCACCTAAAATGATGCTGGCAGCAGCAAAGAACGGATGATTAAATAATGACTGGGTGAACGACACTGCAGAGGTGTGGGGATCTGTGAGCCAATGCCATGCGCCCACAGCTGTGCATATTGACATTACTGCAAGCAGGACTGAAATCAACAAACATCACACATAAAAGAAAAGAATCTTGAATTAAAGAAGCATGAACATATAAACAAAAAGCCAATATTGAGGGTTGGTTGTATTTATACCATACTCACTCCTCTAGTGAAAATTAGGACATGTTTCAGAAACTGTGTCATTTGCAGGGCAAAAACTATAGACAACGAACCTAATACGTTTGCTACGCCGAGACAATTGAATGAGGTGGGTGGGGGTGGGAAAAGAACATCTGTAGAGAATGCTACATCTGATTCCGACCTTGGGTACAGTCAGTCGACGACAACACATATATGAATTGTATGAGAAATTCCCCAAGCTCATTCATTCTCTCTTTTGTGAACAGATACACAGACCGATTGAAATAACATTGTTTAAATTTTATCTATAGTCATTAATTTTATTGCAAAGTACAACTACATACATTCGTAAATTCTCAAATTTGAAACTTGTTCTATTGTCTGACAAAATATTTTTGTATTGAGAAAATGTTCTCTCTACATCGCATGATGTGTTTTGAGCATACTTGAAACCGTTTATATTTGAATCTGTGTTGTTACTTAAACAATTTCGCACTTCACACAGTTTTGAATGTGATGGATTGTTTTTAAGAATATGTTGAAGTTTTTGTTTAACACAATTACCATTAGTATCATCAGGGATTTTGTTTATTTTTTCACAAACTTTTTCCACCGATCCTAAAGCAGCACACATTTCAATATTCAAAATCTCACCTCAGACCCTCGCTCAGAACGTGACTGTACATCAGGACAGCAGTGGATTGCAAGGTTCCATAGGTCAGTGTCTCACAACCTGCATCCGCCTCGTTCCTATGTTTTGGTGTCCAAAGTTCCTGCCCTATTCATTTCATGTAAATTTGTGGTATGAATTCTCCCAATGGTGGATCATACAAGTCCGCAATTCAGTTTTTTTTTGTTTTTGTTTTTTTATGTGTATGTTTTCCTGCACTGAGAACTCAGTTGTATCCTGTCCTGAGAAGGCTGGTTTATGGTGGCTGTTTCAAAAGTGTGCTACAATGGCTGACTTTTGTTTTTGTACTTTATGCATGGACATTTTCTTTAAGTCTAGTTTTCATGTTTCCTTTAGCTTTGCCTATGTATATATGATCACAGCCTGCAAAATTAATTTGATAAAATACCTGGCCTTTCAGTATGGGGGATTGTCTTCTAAGGATGTGCAGAGTAAGTTTTATATTTATATTATGTATTTATATGTTCTCTGAACATATTGTGACTTTGTGGGTTCGTAGAATTAAAAGTCCAATTTGCAGGAATTCAAAATGTTCTTTATTTCCATAGAAATACACTTTGGTCAACCCTTACAGTAGCAGAATTACATAACATACACAAATACAGCCTTCAAGTACCTCTACTCATATTTCTAGAAAGAACAAGATGGCATTAGAACTTTCCAGTTATCTAACTTTATCTGTTCCGGCAAGCCTTTTATCTCCATGCTATCTTTATCTGTTTCGTTAAGCTCTTTATCTCCATGCTACCTTTATCTGTTCCGGCAAGCCTTGTATCTCCTGTCAGCATTCTTATTGTTACAATTTTACCCTCAACTTCCTCCCATTTTTTCTCCCATACCTCCTTCCTCCACTTCTCAACTCCTTCACATCTTATTACGTAATGCACTTTCTTCCCCCCCACATAATTCATATATTCCTACCTCACTCCACCTTAATCCTTTCATAAATATTGCACCTATTCTCATCCATGCTAATCCCTCCCTTTCAGTCCTACTACAGTTGTCTATATAACCTTCTCTTCCCCAGTACCTTTTCAAAATCCTGTAAAACTTCAATGAACTTTTGTTTTCTATGCTTCCCCATATCTCTTGCCTTTCTATGTCTTCCATTCTTGTCCTTACCTTTCTCCAAAATCCTCTCTCATTTCCTGCATCTGTCCTCCATATATCCCCCATTTCTATTTTGTCCATATTTCTCTCTACCACTTTCCACCAACTATTCTTATTTACTAATGTTCTCTGCTGTTCCATGCATACCTTTAAAATATTTCCATCCTCCTTACTCAAACAACTAAACCAAAATTTAACTATTCTCTCCAAGATTATTCCTTTTCTCTTGGTCCTCCCCATTTCAAGAATGCCACTTCACCTGGAGCCGTCCTTGTCAATCTGAGAGCCTCTTTACAGAATAACTTGTACATAGTGTCAACCTTGTTACTTATCTCTGAGCCTCCCCAAATCTCTACTGCATACATCATTTTTGCCTCTACCATTGTCTCATATAGCCTCTCTAACCATTTTGTCGGCACGTCTAACTTATCTTTACAGGTTCTCAATCCTACCATAGCTGCCTTCCCCTTAGCAATTATTTTCATACCATGCGCTCCCCACTCCCCATTGCTACTCAGCCTTACTCCTAAATATTCAAAGGGAATCACAAATGACAGATATATGTTCACTCCATGTGGAGTAATCAGTGCGTTATCTGAAAGGTATCTATTACCAAAGATAAATCCATGGTAACCATTCGAGCAGCGCGACTATACACAACTGATTTTCTCTACTTGCTCTTATACAAACTATTGTTACAAACATTTATTCCTCTATCTGCTTCATGATAATCAAAATAAACATTATCTTATTGCTAATTTTCTTGTAGGTACAAGGGAACATAAAAAAAATAGTAGACTTTAAGCCATAGTATATCTTTTAAGGACTGATTACCATGTGATGGCTTTGAAATTCTGTTCAGTTTTCATGGCGAAAAGAAAGGAAAGTAAAAAATTAAATAAAATGAACAAGGAAAGTAAAAAATTAAATAAAATGAACAATCACTTCTCATTTCAGAAACGTATATGTATTTTAAAATGCAAATGAAGACTGTCTTGCAAAATATTAATTCCATAAAGAATATATTTTAAATGAATTGTGAGATTTAATAAGACCTACATTTTTAGTATATTAAGATTTTATCTATTTCTTAGAGTTTAATGTTATACAAATACCATTCAAGATTATGTAAGAGGACTTTAGACGCTATCTCCAGAAAATTAAAGATATAACAAATTTATGATAAAAGCATTTCAAACATACTACTTAAATAATAGGTTTTTGTTGTATCTAGTATTCAAGAAGTTTAAAAAGAAAGCAACAGCACAGTCAAGAATTCACGTACCAACCAAGAACCATTTAATAAATTCACAAGGATCTCTAGAGAACAAAAATACCATCTTCGCTCCAATAAATAGACAATCTTTAAGAAAATAATTAAATTCAAAAACAAACGTGAAATCCCACCAATCAAAAGGTCTGGAATATGCCAAGGACTGTTAAAAGTGTTACAGGGCAAACCAAAAGAAATAAAACAACCTGAGCCGAAGAGCATTTTACAAACATCAAATTGAAACAAGAAGACAAACCAGCAGTAGCATTTCACTTTCGGAACAGAAACCATAACCTTGACCTAAATCTGAAATTATTAAAAAGTTTGATATACCATAACAAATTCATTATGTGGGAGAATGCCTTAATATGGAAATATACAAAGACTGATTAATAAACTTCAAAATCCCACCAGTTAATTTAATAAAGAAGTTTATTTTTCCATCACCTGAGAGAAAGAAGACTGCACGAAACTGCAACTGCCTACAGTTGGACCTTCAAGGCTGAAAATGAGAACAAGGGCTTCCAAAACTTGATCCTCAAAAATTAGAAAGTTACACAATGTGAAAAAGAAACAATTGCTAAAATTTTATTAATTAATTTGAGCACATGGAAGTTTTCCCAAAAAAAAAAATAAATAAATAAATAAAAATAAAAAAAAATGCATTCAGCAAAATCTTTGTTTTGAATGCTGAATTAGGACCATTTTACTCACTTCTCCATCTTGTGGTTGATGGCTGAAGGCAGGCTATAACTTCTGTAAGGCGCCTCTCAAAGGCTTTCAAATCTGAAAACAGGAGAATACTGATTACTAAAAATATTTTCAGCTCTAAATATGTAAACTTAACAAAGAGATTCCTTTTTTATGTAGTAAACACGCATTTACAATACATTACATGAGGAAAATTGATGTGATACAATGTCTTTGCTATTGTGTTAATATATTTCAACATAAGCTACAGTGTATAACATCACTCCAGTTTTCTAAGAAAATATTTTAATATCTGTTAGAAGACACAGTCAAATTAATATTTTTTTTCCCAACATGTGAAACAATATAACAAATGCTAAATTAGGAATTAACTAAATATTAACATATGAAGTTTCAAAATAAATTAAATGAAACTGTAAAGAAACATGACCATCTTTATAAATATTAAAAGCAGAAGCATTATTAACAGTGAAGTATTCTTCATATTTAAGTTTGAATTTATGAGTCACTATGTTTACACTCAAGTCTTCACTTACTTGTTGTTGTATAATTGAAACGTTTTCAAGATCATTCGATCTCATCATCAGCTGTTTGGTGACTAAATGAACCTCCCTCTTCTTGCACTACTACGGAGCTCCGATCACTCTGCCATCTGGTGTTAGGGGCACTAAGTTTTAATACTTCATTTAATGCCGGGATTTCAAAATTTATAACTTTATCACGGTTTTTGTTTATGAATATTTTTTCCCAAATATCCAATTCTATGGGTGTACTTAAAGATTTTAACAGTTTAATGTTGTGGCCAATGTTGTGGTAAATAAACCACTGAAAAATACAATCCCCAACAATTTGAAATCAGGAATTTATCAGATTAATTGTGAAACCTGTGAAAAAAGCTACATAGGAAAAACTAAGAGAAACTTGTTAACCAGGCAAAAAGAACACCAGAGGAACATTAAGTTGAAACAAACAGAAAAATCTGCAGTTTCACACCATTTTTGGACAGAAAACCACAACATTGGCCACAACATTAAACTGTTAAAATCTTTAAGTACACCCATAGAATTGGATATTTGGGAAAAAATATTCATAAACAAAAACCGTGATAAAGTTATAAATTTTGAAATCCCGGCATTAAATGAAGTATTAAAACTTAGTGCCCCTAACACCAGATGGCAGAGTGATCGGAGCTCCGTAGTAGTGGAAGAAGAGGGAGGTTCATTTAGTCACCAAACAGCTGATGATGATATCGAATGATCTTGAAAACATTTCAATTATACAACAAGTGAAGACTGAGTGTAAACATAGTGACTCATAAATTCAAACTTAAATATGACCATCTTTGTACAACTTTTCTATTCATACATTAGAAATATCAGTTCAATAACAAAGACACAATTGACAATCTAATATTTTGTTGGGTATCCCTTGGCTAACACCTTCTCTTCATAGAACTAACCAAATTTCTGCATTCTGCTAGGCTGATTATATTCAATTCTTCCTCCACATGTTTAAGTTTCTGTTTAGACCTTACCTTGCTTTTACGGACTCGTTTCTTCAGAATTCTCCAGAAATGCTCTATTGGATTCAAGTCTGGGCTCTGAGGAGGTATTTGCAGTAGTTTAGGTACATTCTATATTAACCAGTTCAAAATCAGTCTTGCCTTGCGTTTACTGTCATTATCTTGCTGAAATATATAACCAGGTGCCATGCCCATTTTCTAGACACTCTGCTTTACACTGTTCTTTAAAATGTGAAAATACACATGTTGGTCCATGCTGCCATCAATAAACTGCATATTACCAACATCGTTGGACGACCAGCAGGCCCAAATCATAATGGAACCACCACCATGTTTAACTGTGGGAAAAGTGTCTGAATTTGCTTTTCTCCACTCTGTTTATCCCACCTGACTCGAGAGGTTTATCTGAGTCTCGTCTGACCATCTCATGCTGTTCCAGAAGTTTTCATCCTTATGGATATATTCCTTAGCAAATGGAACTCGTTTTTTCCTGTTTGCAGCACTTACATATGACTTCCTCCTGGGTGTTCGGCCATGTTATCCATACTTCCATAAAACATGACAAATATTTTGGTCAGACATCATCTTTCCAGAAACATCTTCAACTAATGGGTGTAATTGAGGAACACTTAATTTAGGATTTTCTCAAATTCTGCTTACAATGAAATGTTCCTCTCTTGCATTTAGTCTGCTTTTTTTAGGTTTTCGTGTTAAATTATTTGTAGAACCTCATTCTTTAAATTTGTTGACTATGTACATGGTACAATGCAATTTATTTACTGTTTGTGCTATTTTTCTAAGAGAATTTTAAGTGCCAAGTTTATAATTACTTGCTTCAGATCAGAACTAAGCTTTGCTTACCCATTTTGACTAATATTGACAGAACGTCTACATCTGCGACTGCAGGAGCCTTAGACGAGCCTTGAAACACATGCACATTGAAGTTGTTTACCATGCAGTGGTCATTCTTAACTGTACAAATAGGAAAGTTGCATAAAATTGGGAGCTACTTCTTTAATATTGCTACGTAATACAATAGTGCCGGCTTTAAATGAAAATTGGGAGCTTTTGTTTTAGGTTTATCAAGCACATATGAATGATTGAAATAAAAATACAAGTTTTAAAGCAAGTAGAGAATAACTTTTTATTAAAAACCTGATGTTTTCGAATAAGAATGTTATATACTGTATGAAAAGAATAATTTATTTGAATTACTGTGGTTTTTCTAAGGTTTTCTAATGAATTCTTGTAATTACAATGGTGTTATAATGTTACATGTCATAATTATAAAATAGTAACTCTGTATTGATAAGATTCATTCCTTTCTATTTTTGTAATTGTGGCGAAATAGCTTTCTCTTGAGCAAGTGGAACTTAATACAAAGCATGTGAACTTAATTAAGGAGTTTTTGTTGACCTTTTGTTTGTATCCAAATTGGCTCAACATGGTTTCAGAGTTTCCCAACAAATGCAACAAATTTTTTTGAAAACTGCAGAGCTGGCAATATATGACTAGCAAATTTTGTCATTATTACAAAAGAAAGACTGAAAGTCCTAAAGCCACGAAGTATAGCCAAGGATTGTTTATTATAAGATAAGGAATAAAGCAATTGCTGCTTGCATCAGCTTTTCCATTTACATTAGCAGAAAGCAAACAAGAAACAAAACAAATCCAAATATTGCCAATCCAGCAGACTTCACTCTCATTTAGATTAGGCCCATTTGCATGTGCAGTAACAGGAAGATGGCTAGTTTGTAGTCCTTACACTAGTATTTTCCTGTAAAATTAAACATCCTTAAACAGGTGGGTTCGTGAGTTCCATACTATACATGTGACAGCATTATATTTAAACAACTTAATTGATTCTGTACATACCAAACAGGATAATTTTTTGATCGGTCAAAAGCAGCATAACTATGATACACGACATAAGAACAGTATAAAATTTCCAGCCCATAAACTGGCCTTGCTTGAAAAAAGCCCCTACTATATGGGAATTAAGGTATTCAACAAACTACCACTGTCAATTCAGAAAGAAAAAAAGTAAAACACTGTTCAAAAAACATGTTAAGCACCTACTTATTAAGAAAGCCTATTACTGTTAACGAATATATGCAAGATGACATAAACTAGTTATTGATTTTGTTAGCGTATAGTTTTAAGCAATAGCAAACATATTTATTCTTTTATATTAATCATTACATTTTAATATGTATATTGACAAGACTCCAGTTCATGAGCTTTGCTGAAATATGTAAATGTTATTGTGTCAATAAAATTTGATTTGATTCCAGACACATTCTTTTCACTTTCAATAGTGGTTTAGTATTAGAAATAAATACTAAAGTATAACCATTTTATAAATCATTCCACGTTAGACTATAAACATGTGGTGGAATAGCAGCTGCTGATTGGATAAAAAAAAAATTATTTCACTGTAAGAAATTTATCATAAAAATAAAGCAAAAAAATAATATCATTTTGCTCTAAATGTTTCTTCAATGTGTGCATTAAATGCTGAAACAGTGGATATATTTATACTTTTTCATTTGAGAAGCGCTCCTCAGCAACATTCAATAAGCATCTACATGACTGATGGGACTTATTTTGCAGGTGTACTGTTTTGTATTTAAGAGGAAGAAATTACAAATGGAGTTGCTGTCAGTGAAGATAAAGCAATAGACTGGGAAACATAAATTGTTACTGGATTATAGACAGTGCATCTTTGGTGGAGTAAGGGAAATCTTGTAAAATATTTTTGTTGTATCAAAGTGAAACACAGTTAACATTAGTCTCAGTGATTGGGTAATTTACGATGCCCAGATATACAATGTTCAGTGATAGACAAAAAGTACTTCAACTATTCGTAAGGGTTGTTTACTAGTAATTAAATCAGTGTAACTTTTGTGGTAGCAGAAATGGGCATGCACATGCACAACATTTGAAATACACGGAGAGAACTTCTGACAAAAAAGCAATAGTATGAAAGGAAGAAGACTACACTATTTAGGAGAGTTTATTTCAAGGAATTGTTCTGGATGAAAATTGCCAGCACTGCTTCCACTGGTGGCTGGAAAATTGTATTCATTACTTTGGATCTTATCATGCCCATTATTCTATAGGCTGTGGTTAGATTTGTGTACCTTTTTACTTCAGATTAGCTTGAATCTGCAAGCATTAGAAATTTTTATTTGGATAAACACATGGTATACATTTTTTTGTTGCAAGACAAGAAATCATAAAATTTGGGGGGGGGGGGGGGCGGGAATTAGGATTTCGAGATTCTTTTACAGTATTTCATCTTAAAGCTTCCTTTATCCTTTGTCCCTTGGATAAAACAAACACAAAATTGCTAACAGGAACCCATTTAATTAGCTGCACAGAGCAAAAGAACAGAACAAAATCAAAGTGAAACAAGGCTAAAATAAGAAATAATGTTACGATTACAAAACAAAGTGAATAACTTTTTCAAGTTTTAGCAAATACGAGTCATAACCGAGTGCATTGAGATGTGGAAAACCTAAATGGATTTGTTATTAATTTAAACTAAATTTACGTGTATTAACTGTGATAACATGGAGGCTTCCTATAATATACTATACTATGCGAATACATTAAACATGAAGTTTCTTTGTGTCAGGCAACTACAGCTACGACAAACTCTGCATCTACTGCTATTATATGCTCCAAAGTAAAACGGAAGTTTGATTTCATGCACGAACGGTACCACATGAATATTGATGGTACTCGGAAATAAATATCACAGAAACGTACCTAACCTATATGCTCTATACAAGGAACGTTAAAGCATATCTAACCTTCACAGGCTGTTTGCTCCAGTGACATTGCGCTTACAACAAATTCAAACAATGTTCCTTCAAAATACCACACGATAGTCCAAAATTGAATTATTCACAAATATCACTATTTTCCCATGCCTGCTTATCTTCTGCCAATGCTCGTGTCGGTTGTGAACAGGTTTGAAACATTAAATTCTTTGAAAAACAAAAGAAAAACGTTTGCGAAAGCTAAGGAAAGTATAATTTTCACTCTTTAGGCATCTCGATTTAAAATTGTTATACAAGCAAGTAAAATGAAGAGTCTAAATGAGTTGCCTTTCTTTTTGTGAATTAAATAGTTATATGGCTTTCGATCACAGATCAATTAACTAGTTTGAACCCACTTTCACTTTTCAATTTAATTAGGAATCGTTTCGTCAGCTTCCACCAGTGAGCGCTGATAGGTGCAAGTTACAAAAATGTGACTGTGCGCAGATCTAGATCATTGCAGACGACATGACGCGTTTTGTATACGTAATATACGATGATGTAATACAGACGTATTAATTTGTACTTAAAAGTATGCAATTAAAATTAAGGTCGGGTTGTGACAAACTACGGATGTCCTTGCCAAATATTTTGAGTTTCCATTGTTTGTGTTTATTGCTTGTCATTTTTAGTGCAATTTTACTGTCGGGTACTGCGGCGCAGGCAGAAAACTCATTTCAAGGAAATAAAAATGGAAAATCATCTTATATTTATAAAAACAGCGTTATTTTGTGGTCGCATGAGTCTAAACCAGGCTTGCAGCACTTTGCCGAGAAGACTCCCTCCACATTTTCTATTTCTGAATTGACAGAAACACAACAGGAAGATTCAGGGGCTAAACACCACAAACAAAAACGGGAAGATCACAATGACAGCCCAGAAAAATCTAAAGAATCAGAAACAAAACCAGGATTATCTGTTATAAAAGCACTACCAGACACAAGCACAAGAAATATAAGTGTTGCTAACAAATCTTCTGAAGCTTCAACAGTTCCATCAAGCACAACTGTGAAAAGTGCCACAAATGTCAGTAGCACAACAGAGATTCCGGGAGCAAATGTAACAAACGTAACATCAACTACATCAGCTCCGAGTGATCCTGTTTTACCAGATAAAGGTTCAGCAGAAGATGAACACAACAGCTCAATGTCAATCTTTTTTGTGCTTTGTGTTTTGGCATTAGGCATTCTGTTGATTCATTTAATGTTGCAAGCCAATTTTCAGTATTTACCAGAAAGTATTGCTATAGTCTTTTTAGGAGCTCTCATTGGATTGATACTTAATCTAATGTCAAATCAAAACATAGCAAACTGGAGAAAAGAAGAAGCTTTTTCTCCAACTGCTTTCTTCTTAGTTTTGCTTCCACCTATTATATTTGAATCAGGGTACAATCTTCATAAGGGAAACTTTTTTCAAAATATAGGTTCAATATTGGTATTTGCCATTGTAGGGACCACCATTTCTGCGCTGGTGATTGGTGCTGGTGTTTATTTATTGGGACTAGCAAAAGTAGCCTATCGATTAAGTTTCGTGGAAAGTTTTGCTTTTGGTTCATTAATATCAGCAGTTGATCCTGTGGCAACAGTTGCAATTTTTCATGCAATGAATGTAGATCCAGTACTTAACATGTTAGTATTTGGTGAAAGCATACTTAATGATGCAGTGGCCATTGTGCTGACAACATCAATCCTGGAATCTAATAATCCCTCAATGACCTCCTCTGAAGCTGTCATAACTGGCTTCAACAGGTTTTGTCTCATGTTCTTTGCATCTGCTGGAATTGGTGTAATATTTGCTCTTTCAAGTGCTCTTTTACTGAAACATGTTGACCTGCGAAAGAACCCGTCCTTGGAGTTTGGTATGATGCTTGTGTTTACATATGCCCCATATGCCCTTGCCGAAGGAATACATTTGTCAGGTAAGTTTTATACATATTAAGTGCAAATAACTAGTTTTTTCATTAGCCATAGTTAAAAAGAGCCTAAGTTAATGTCTGTTTTAATTTTTCAGCCAAGCATAGATCAACTTAATATAATTTTGAGTCGAACTAATACTCAATACTCCACTTGTCTTAGTTATAGAAAGGGGGGAAAAAAAACACAAAATTTCTAAGCTAGAATTATGATAACTTAACACAGCATTGAGTTAACTAAATGTGAGATGATGTGAAAATTGAAAACTGTATTAAACAGAGCTATTTTGGGTCAACTTAATGCAATATAACTTACTTTAGTAATATCAATCTTTCATTTCCATTAAGTTTGATATCACATTGTAATTAGAATCAATCGGAGGAAACAGTAGCACAAAGTAATGAAAACAAATACCAATAAGAGTAATTAGTTCAATACCCATATGTTAAGTGCACTTTAATTAGACCCTTTTAGCAGTACCTATTGTTTATATGCTTCTACCATCACAAGTGAAGTTCACTGTAATTGCAGCATTATGTCTATTTTGTTGATTTAAACCAGAAGACATCTATTTGTTCAAGCTCACAAATGAATTTATCATGGTGGACCATATCTTGAAAAATGTTACACTAACACAGACAGAAAAGAAACAGATAAGTCAAATGAAATATGTTTTACACTTATTATTAAATAACTTCTGAAATAAAATTAAAACCCCCAAATAATGAGGAGCAATAGCTTAAAGCAAAACTTTTGCATTCTTCAGTACAAGAGAAGTATATTGTCTCCACTCCTACTACAATCCAATCCCGTCCCAGAAGCCTGCAAAGGACGTTTGCAGAGAAATTTAATACTACTTAAGTATTATATTTAAAAGGCATCTCTATTTAATAAATAATAATATAAGGTTTCTCAGAACTTAAATTTATCTTTGGGCAAAATTTCCAGTGTGGGTTCCATCTTAAAAATGAACAAGAATTATTAGAATATTAATAAAGATTACCAGAATAGCTAAGAGTTACTTTTGGAGTTGATGTGACCACTTTCAGAGTCTCCATCACAGATTTTACAGCTATCCTTCATTATCATTCCACTTCACTTCTCTACTTCTAAACAATCTCTTGAAGCCTTAATGCCTGCATTATGATTTAACACAGAAAACACTATTCAGTTAGTTGGTGTAACAGTAAAGCAATTCAGTGTTTGTCTGCCTCATGTTCAAGAGGTCCCGAGTTCAAATCTCGGTTAGGGTGAGTTACCTGGATAAGGTTTTTTCCGGGGTTTTCCCTGGTAGCTCTAAGCTCAATGGATTTCGGAATCATTAGAGCATCATTTCACCAATTTCATTCATTGTCCAATATGACTTTAACGTTGGAGGACGTAAATTACAAACAAACAAAAAAGTGTTTGAAAGGAAAATGTCTTGGGTAGTTTTAAAAAATGAGGTTTGTAACAAATATGATGCAACAGACAGCAATAGTTTATTTGTATGCTTATGAAAGAAAAATACATTCATTTATTACATCTCTCTTGTGCATAAAATTAAGAAAAACAATTTCTAGCCGTTATGAAACAAACACCTAACATTTGGAGCACTGTACTGCTGTAAGTCTTTGTATACCAGATTTTTGCACCTTTGTTGGCTTATGTCCATGTATGGGGAAATGCTCAACTTGGTCTCTTTTGGCACTAGCTTCATTTGTCCTCGTTGACTTTTCTGCTTATTTTTATTCTGAAATTGCCAAAGATCAACAATGTCCCATTTCTTCTGCATTGTATTTCACAGTGTTGTCTATATGAAAGAGAGCCATTCATTGACCAAGGCCATGTCTATGAAATGAAAGAACAGTCTAAGGTAATATCTTTTTTGATTGGATGGAAATCCTGTAGTAGCATAGCAGACCACCTAGTAAATCTACCCCGCTCATATTCTGTGCTGCCAAGCCAAACAGGGAGATTGTTACTGGTACATGGACATCTAGTATTATAGCACTACACACAAAGTTGTTGCCCAGATCTTCCAGCTGCTATCCTTTCCGCATCTATCTCTTCCTCAGTCATCTTCTAAGTCATCTGAAAATACAAGAACCTATAAATTCTTGAGTAACAGAAAAAAGCATAACATTTCATTCAGTCACCAATAAAAGTGATTATCATCTGTGATATCTAATTTGACTGCCTTTCTCATAGGTAAATAATCCAGGTCTTGATCACTGTCATAGATTGGAATCATCACTATCCTCGAGAACTTTGAAACCCTAAGTCCCTGACAATCCTAAGTCCACTTTGAAACACTTAAAGAAACATTTTAGCTCAAATAGTTTTCATAATACAAATAAATAAAATACCAGTATACTATAACAATGCCTTGTGATATAAGCACTGTAATGGCCATCATTATTGGTTGGTATGTTTGTGTGTAAATATGTTCGTAATTAGAACTGAAATGTGAACTTGTAACCTGATGAGCTAAGCCATGTTTGTTAAATTTGAGAGCAATCAATTCACTTTCTATATAAAGACTTATCACTGACATGAATGAAGTTTTAAGTTTTAATAAAAATGATTCAATAATATACAAATATAACAATTTGTAACTTAAAACTTCACTTATCTTATAAGAAATGATGATACTTTTCTTATAAATTGTCCAGGATCGCGATTTCATATAAAACGTTTACACATCCTCAGCCGGAAACAACAAAACTGTCGCTATCGTTACGAACGCTAGATGTTAATGTTCTTGTTAGTACTATCAAAATCTGAAAATAAAACAAATTTAGAAACAGAATCGACTGCCGGTATTTAAAAATTCATTATGCGATGTTCGTTTTTTAAAATAAATATCTTTTCCCAAACCATTTATCTATCGGACCATTTAATTGTTTTAATAATTTAACTTCAGGATTTATTTCATGGTTAAATGACCAAAAATGATCTGCTACGGCCGATTTATCAGTTTGTTTATACTTAATGTTACGAAAATTTTCTTTCGTTTTGGTTTCTAAATTATGTTTTGTCTTTCCAATATAAACCTGATCACAATCTAAACAATTAAATTGATAAATAGCAGATTTTTTATTATTAGGAATTTTATCTTTTCTAGAGAAATGTAGTAAATTTTTAATACTATATTTATTTTGAGGAACTAAAGTTATACCAAAAACTTTAAAAAAAATTTTGAAAATGTTTATTAACCCAAGGATGGTAAGTAAATTTTTTAAAATTATAATGGTCTTAGAAAAATAAAAGACGATTAGGTCTTATGGTTTTGTTAAGTAATAAGTTAATAAAGGATTTTAACCTTTTCATCACATCCTAACCTTGGATTAAATTTCAATACCACTTTATCCTGACTCCCATTCATAGATAAATAGTATCATGGGTATTGCAACCTGATCTCAGGCTAAATTATGATACCACAGGACCCTGTCATCCTGTACACTAGCATAGGTATTGTAACCTAACCTAAGTGTTGTAACCTAACCATGGGCTAAATTTCAATAACATAGTATATTAAATTTAAAGGTAGTTGATTAATGACACTAATCAACACTTACTTTTAAATTTCCCAGAACATGTTTCAGAGGCTATTTTCTTCCACTGTCAACCAGACATCAACTGATTACTAAGCCTTGTACTGGTAATTTCTATCTGACATATAAGGATGAAGGGCTAATTATGAATTTTCTTTCAAAAAGATGATTTATTTTAATGCGTATCGAAGTGCTGCTTGTCAGAAAAGGCAGATAAATATTTAAATCTGAAATAATACAGAAACTTTGTTTAGATGTTTTGTCAACCTAAAAGGAATTTTCTTGACAGAGGGAAGTATGATGTCTGCCAGCAAAATCAGCCATTAAATTCAAGAACATAGATTACAATACAAATTATACTCATTAACTCTTCTTTTGAACTTCAATTTCGCTGCTTATATTATTTATCAGTTCTTCATATGTATGGAGATTATGCCAATACCCTTTTTTTAAAAATCTCCCATAAATAGAAATCATATTGGATAAGAAATGTGTGTGTTTGAATTTAACACACTATGAATATGTGACTTTGCCAATAAACAGCTTGCTTGCTGGTGCCATGCAAATCTTGCATCCAAATGAACATTCTGTACAAGAAAACTGTGCATGTTTCTAACATAAGCTATTTCTTTCTCTCCAGGTATAATGGCAATTCTGTTTTGTGGGATTGTGATGTCTCACTATACCCACTACAATTTATCCACTGTCACGCAAATAACCATGCAGCAGACAATGCGAACTCTGGCCTTCATTGCCGAAACCTGCGTGTTTGCATATCTAGGACTTGCATTGTTCAGCTTTCGTCACAGAGTAGAGCCGGCACTTGTTGTATGGAGCATTGTCCTCTGCCTCATTGGTCGAGCTTGTAATATATTTCCTTTGGCTGTATTGTGCAATCGTTTCCGAGAGCATCAGATTACCAAGAAGATGATGTTTATAATGTGGTTTAGTGGTAAGTTAAATAAGCATATAATGGAAGCGGTCAGGACCAGACTTTTGATTATAATACTTGGCCATTTGCATGTATATTTCTTTGGGCCTATAAAACATGCCACATACAGCCTCCTATCAAACAAGATGCTGAACTATCATTTTATCTACCCACCTTGGTAGCGTGGTGGTAGCATGTCTGCCTCACATTCAAGAGGTCCTGAGTTCGAATCTCGGTCAGAGTGAGTTACCTGGATAAGGTTTTTTCCGGCATTTTCCCTTATCCTGAAAGACGAATGTCGGGTAACTAAGCTCTATGGACCCTGGGCTTATTTGAGCATCATTTCACCCAATCCATTTATCGTCCAATATGACTTAACATTGGAGGACGTAAATTACAAAAAAATAACAGAAAATGTAATAGGAATATGTATTTAATTTTTTAAAGATGGAATTAGATTTACTACTTTGAAGCTTGTGTCTGTTTACCTTTAGACAATAAAAGCTTTTTGGGCTCTGTGATCATGGTCTATGTGGTGTCTTATCTCTGAACCACAACTCATTTGTAACGAATTAAAGCATCTGGAGAATCATAATATTCCAATGGTTATTAACCAAAGAGCTTTACATCCCAGAAGGCACACAGTACAAGAGATACATTCTTCAAGAGGAAGGAGAAAGATACAGCATATCTCTCATACCTGTAAAACATTGCCTCTGTTTCCAAGTTATTAATGGCATAACACATTTTTCAAGCCTACATAGCAAATGCACCAGTCACTCCACTGATCCAAAGATATTAGGAATCCACTCTCTTCAGCTGAGGTATACAGCATTCCATACTTATGTGGTGCAATATATATTGCAACACAGTGCAGCATTAATACAGGCCTTTGGAGTATGAAAGAAATTTCCATCTGGTCAGATCGCTTTACTGTAGCTGAACAAGCTCTCTCAGCTGAAAGAGCATATAATCTGTTATGAAGCAACAATTATAATAACACAAACTACATTCATGGCTAAATCATGACGCTACAACAATTTATAAACACCATAATAATTTAAACAGTAAAGAAAAACAAACTGCGCATGGCATGACATTCAGCATTACAAAACATTTAAAAGACAAAGAAAGTATGCAAATCAGTAGGAAATGGTTCTCCTTTCAGGAACACAAGGTTAGGTTTGAGCTCCTTGCTGAAGAGAGCCAACCAGGGACACTTTCACTGACCACATTAGTTGCTGTCAAGTTAGCAAGGACACATCAAGCCTCCATTAAAGATGCCTGCTGTATTCACAAATGAAATTGGCCACAGAGCCCAAAAGACTTCTATTGCGTAATTAATACTGGCCATGAAAGCTTTAACTCAAAAATGAAAATTTGGTTGAACATCATACGAGGCGTATCCGTAAAATAAGGTCTTCAAGGTGCTGGAGCCATGAGGAATGCTATTACGTGAGATCCGGCAACACTGGCGTGTAGCTTTGTTTCACCCCTTCAAATCCCCACCACAAAAAACCCGTTGCAACCATTAGTCTTGGCTGGGCAGCCGTTTGGGATGGAGCTTCCTATCACTTCTACCACCACGTGCAAGTTGCGAGCAGTGATCCGTTTTTTGAGTGCCAAGGGCACTACCCCCACTGAAATTCATCGTCAGTTATGCGAAGTCTATGGGCCACAGTGTATGGATGTCGAAAGTGGTCAGAGAGTTCAAAGACCGACATACAGACGTCCATGACGAACAGCATTCTTGTCGGCCTTCGGTTTCAGCCGAAAAAATTGCAAAAGTGGAGCAAGAAATGCTTAAAGATTGGCATGGGACCATTCGCGAGCTGTGCGAACTTATTCCTGAAGCCAGTAAGACTACAATTGACAAAATTTTGACCGAACATTTGAATTATCGCAACGTGTGTGCGAGGTGGGTCCCCAAAATGCTCACCGAAGATCTCCTGGCCCAGTTCGGATGGGACATCCTCACCCATCCCCCCTACAGTCCAGACTTAGCACCTAGTGATTATCATCTGTTTCCTGAGTTGAAGTCACATCTGGGTAGAGAACATTTCCAGACCGATGATGATTTGAAAAACGAGGTTGAGTGCTACCTGCACAACTTGGCGGGAGAGTGCTATGACAAGGGTATACAAAATTGCCACAGCACATGCAAAAGTGCATCAATCGCAATGGTGATTACATTGCAAAATAGCTGAAAGTTCCGCCTTTCCATCAATGTAACATACATTGACAAACATGTTTTCTATATTAAATAAAATTCAAGAATTTATTTTACGGACATCCTCGTACTTGGTACTTAAGTTCAGCAAGTTCAAGAATACGTCATCTCATACTGCCCTTTTACACTTTCATTTTTTTTTTTTTCCTCAAAAAGTTTCAAACAATTTTTATTGTAATTAAGATGTACACTTCACATATAAAATAATGGCATGAATGGTCCAGGATGCCTAAGATGTCCTCTTCTTTAACTTTTTATAAGAGATAAAATGATAAGAGATTGATAAAACTATAATGCATAAAATATGCACATCTCTTCAAACATGCAGTTCAATTTAAACAACTGTTTTTTCTGTAGCATTAGTCATTTCTGGGATACCTGTTAAAATGAGTGTGCAATTTTCAAAGTTTGTAATTTTTTAAATTGAAAATCAATCCAGTTTCCTTCTTTCTCTTGTACCTACAATGAAATGTGTAATGAAACTATCTCTGCAGAGGTTTTATACAAGTTATATGAAGCAGATAAAAAAAAAAGCTTTCTTGAGTATTTTGTAAAAAATATAGTAAACAATAGTGGATAGAAAAAGTAAAGCAAATGTAGGTGACATATTAGAATTTTCAACAAGATTTGTAAATGCAACACATTAATACAGCTTTGGTTGCAATTAAAAGAAGAATTCCACTATTCATTGCAACACAAATGTGTTTGATTTATATTTTGGCATCTTTATATAACTATGACTTTCTGTACCATTAAAAAAACAAGCTCAGCAAAGTGTAGAATGGAGACATGGTAAGAATTATATACTGCAATTATTTGTACAACTTCCCATTTAAGATAATATAAGTACAGTAGAACCTCATTTACCTGGATCAACTGGGACCAGGGTCAATCCGAAGTAACAAAAATCTGGGTTGTCCAAAGAATGATGGAAAAACAATAAAAGAAAAGCCTGTACAACATCATAAAATATTTTTAATGGAGTTTATAAATTACTATCAGCACACTAATCACCTAAAAACATGTATACTATGTACTAGAATAACTAGGGGGCTGATTTTGCCCTATTTGCCTATTTTATTTCATTGTCCAGAAACGTAGGCTTTTAAGTTATAAGCACATTTCCTACAATTATTAGTCTAATTTCTTAGTTTTATAGTGCCTAAAATTCACTTTTTAGCCAATTTCTTCTGCTTGTAATTTGTGACAACAGCTTTTGCATTGTTTCAATGCAGTAGCATATTTTTGTACTGCTGTAAAGGCTTATCTTTTGAGCTAATAGTAATACTTGGGGGAGGGATTATTGATTAAATAATTGATGGTGTCAGTTGTTAACAATCTTATCGGATCACAATCAGTACCGCTGGTAAGCAGGAATTTACTCCCAAAAGATTTCTTTTACACGTGTGTAAATCTACTGACACGAAGCTGTTGTCAATCTTAAAATCACCACTCTGGGACTCTGTTCAGGTTACAACTTAAACTTGTAAGGCCGCACTCAATTGGCGTAAGGCTACACAGACTAGGATTATATACATATGAAAAAAATGTGATTTTCTTATGCTTACGTTTTTCTACATGTATCTCAAGGAATCATGAAATCGAATGCTTGGAGACTTCCGGTGTTGTTTCCAACATAGAAAATGAAACTGCAGACCAATAAATAATGATTTGTGTAAAATTTTACAGAAATACCTTTATAAAAGTAGGTACCAGAATTGTTTTCATGATGTAATTGCTGTAATTCTGCTTGAATGAACAGGAAACACTTACTAAAAAGCTGTGATTTATTATTTGTTCTTAGTCGATAATGGGGCATTCAGGGTTTTTATTACAAAAACTAGGATTCTGTAGCTTAAGCTTTTAATTAATTTTTGTTCTGTGTTTTGTATCTTTCCAACACATTGTAACATCATTTTAAGTGATATTAAGATTGCTGTGATGAACTTTTGAATTTCTTATCTTTCCAACAATCTTTTCTATTAAGGAGATACATCTGTGCAAATTGGCCCAAAACTTACAACAATCACAAAATTAGTTTTTTTTTGTCTTAAAATTAATACAGACATACTTCAATAATATAAAGTTTTTCTTTTTTATTTTTCTAGCAGCACTACAGAAAATGTCACATAACTATTTAAATAACCTACATCTGTATCGTAGCTGCTATTACGTAATTTTAACCTCAGATTTCTTAGATTCCGTATTTTCTACATTTTCCTAACTCCAAAATGTTTCACAGGATGCAATTTTCTTTTAATCTGTATGAAATTCTAAACATGAATAAGGACAACTGCATATTAAATATACCCATTTACATTTGTTGTGTTTTTATTTGTAATGAAAAGGCTTATAATGCTTACTTCTTACTGAAAATGCTTCGGAAAATTTTTTTTTTTAAATAGGTATGATTATTTTTTCCCTTTGTTGATATGGTGAAGACAAATATTTCACATAGGTACAGGTCATTAATAGGTGGATGCAGAAACTTATACCCCAAGCATTAAGTTTTAAAATTAAAATATGTGGGACATTTTGAAAATCACCTGTAATTTAGACATAAACTGTTAATTCCTCAGAAACTAATGTAACTAAAAAGCTGAAACTTGGTATTATTCCATTCTTGATTGATCACAAAATTGAATGGTATAAATTTGAAGCAACTTTAACTAAAGCATCAGAAATTTCAATTTTCACCCTAAGCGCCCCCCCCCCCCCCTAAACCCACGTTTTTGTTTTTGCCATAGTTAATTACTTCACACCTTTCTGCACATTATGATTCTTACTTAGTGAAGTGGATTTATATGTATTTTAATTATACGACAATATCTGTTATTTTAACTTGCTGTGGAGCCATTTGTGAAATTTTGAATAAATGTAGAACTATTTCACCTAGGGAACCGCAAAATAGTATGTGTTTAGCAAATTTGTTGCAGCATATGTTGTGATGATTGTCATTTTGTTATAGTGCATTTTAAGAGCCATTTTACTAAAATTGTGCATTTCTAAGTGTTTACTTAGCAAATTTTTAGTTCCTATTTTGCCCATTTTAGTGCCTTTTTGCCTGCCTATTTCACACATTTTTAGTGCCTGTAAAACTGCTCCCTAATAATAACCTATGTATTTGCACTGTCCACAATATAGCTAAAACTAGTCAGCAGTAAACACAGCAGTGAGCTCTTGCTGTCTCAGTTTACTGTAGTGCAATGTCACATCTGCTTTAACATTAGAAGTTCATTGGGCAATATTTTGGCTTGTCACTTGAAATAAAGCTTAAATTTCTCTGTTTGTTACTGTTTGTGCATGGCTTATAACCACTGCTGATTCATCAACACTGTTTGAATCCGAGTACTCTGTTTTCATTTTCAGTAACACTGCACGATACATAATGCCTTCCTTTATAATCGGTTTTATAACCATCATTGTCAATTTCTCCTTCATTAACATTGGAATAGCAATCAATATTTTTAAAAATGTCTATAAAATCTTCTTCCACACTTATTTTTTCTTCTTCAATCTTGTTTTCTGGTAAGTCACACACTATGATTTTATCAAAGTTTCTATTCCAACGTGGACCTAAGCAGGTTGGGTGAGTGCAATGAATTCACCTGCTGGCAAGAGAATTTGAGTAATGTACCTACTGAGAATAGCAATTTATTGTCAGTAAAAGAAGTCTTCATTACTATGCTAAACAATATAATTTTTAACTGATCCAGGTTATCTGGATCAGTGGATTAAAGAGGTCTGGGTTAATGAGGTTTTACTACATTGGAAAATTAAAACCTATAAGAAATATCTCAGAAATGGTGAACTGCACTTAAACTATTTGACAAATTGCGTATTTTAATGAGATCTACATTTCTTGTATAAACTTTTCATGTACTTAGTCTCCTCTACAACCATTAGAAATTTTTATACAAATTATGAAGCACCCTGTATAGTGAACATCAATACTGGAATTTACTCAAGGGTTCCATTAGCTCAAATGCTTTCTTTAGGTTTATTGTATATAATCTTCCATTCATGTTTTAGGATTACGTGGTGCCATCGCCTATGCCCTTTCTCTGCATCTACAATTCAGTGATGAAACTCGTCATGTTATTGTGACAACAACACTCATCATTGTGCTCTTCACTACTCTAATATTTGGTGGTTCAACAATGCCCCTCATGAAAGTAAGATTTCATATCTACTGTAAATGTTGTGTCATAAATGCCTGTATTGGTAAGAAAAAGTTGAGTTCTAATGTGGTATCTTTAAAATTGCTAAGAATGTAAAGTGGTTTCATTTTAAGTTCAAAGTAGTTGTAAACAAAACCATGTGAGAAGAAAGTATCTCAATGATGGGTAGACAAACTAAAATTTTTAGTACATGTAGAGCTGCTGAACTGTTTAGCACCACTTTTATTTGCCTACTTTTTTGTTAGAAATTTAGGAAGTGAAACAAAGTATAGAAATAATACAAAATGTTTAAAAGCTGCAGAATGTGCCATTTTTGCATGCTGTTTAGGGAAACTTCTGCATACAGAAATTAATTCCTGTCCTTCATTTACATGGTGCTGTCACATGCCGGGTGGAGTGATATAAAGGGTGTTCAAAAAGAAACAAGCCAGAGTCTGGTATGCGCAAACCGGTGACAGGATGGTAATATTGTGGCGTGTGTAACAAAGTGTTGTTCCGAACAGAGCATGGAAGTTCACAGCGTGTTGCTAGAGGGCACGCATACACGTCACGTGACTATACAAAGTTAGCAGCAGCATGAATCAATCGTCAAAATGCTGTCAGTCACATTGCAAACAGTGAAATGGAGGTGTCAAAAGAAGAGCAAAGAGGTGTTGTTTATTTTCTGACAGTGGAAGGAGTAGGAGGAATTGTCCCTTGCAAGGGTCAAAGCGTCACACAAGTGCTTCAGGGGAGGATGGGTGTTGTTAGTCGATGATGCACGGTCTGGAGCACCACACTGCATTACCGATGACATTGTTCAGCTGGTTGATGCAGTTATTACCCAGGATGGCTGAGTAACAGTGAAAGCCAGAGCCGACAAGGTCGGATTGAATGTCGGAAGTGTTCACACCATCATGAAGGAATGACTGCTCTTGCACAAAGCATGTGCCCAATGGGTGCCCCACAGTTTGAACCACACCAGGAAGCATGTCGAATGGCCCACTGTCTTGGTCATCTGCAGTGCTATGCTAGGGAAGGGAATAAGTTCCTGGCACGAGTGGAAGTTGTAGATGAGTCATGGTGTCATCACTTTGAAAGAGAATCAAAACGACAAAGTATCCAGTGGAAGCATCCAGGGTCACCACCAAAAAAAGCCAAGGCCATCCACACAAGTGCAGGAAAGGTTATGCTGATATTCTTCTTTGACCAAGATGACCCCCTTCTGATACATTTCCAGCAGCACGAGACAACAGTGAATGCCCAGCGTTACTCACAATCCTTGAACAACCTTTGCCAAGTGATTATATCAAAACGACCAGGCAATCTTACCTGTGGGGTCATTGTGCTCCACGACAATGCAAAGCCTCATACGGCCAACACAGTCGCAGCACTCCTGCAGAAATTCAAATGGGAGGTTCTTGGCCACCCTCCATACAGTCCAAACCTCTCTCCCTGTGATTGGACCATTTTTGGTTTCCTTAAAAATGCTGAGGGGCAAACGATTCACCTCAGACGATGTACAGCTGTACGTGCAAAACTGGCTCACATCGCAGCTACAGGACTTTTATGAGACAGCCAGAGCCAATACTTCTAACATACAGCTACTGGTTTCTTTTATTATGTCTCCGGTTCGTTTCTTTTTAAATGCACCTTATATATTAAGGTTTGGAAAGATAAAATCAAACTGAAAAATTCAATGCCATAGCCAGAATTTGAACCAATGGATGTTCTAGTCTCTGTCTTGTTGCTCTTACCACCTAAGCTACCATAGCAATATGCTAGTTCCATTTGACTCACATTTCTTTGGTAAACCACAAGGACATCTCAAATTCATATGAGATAACATACCCTAATGTGACTTACAATGCAGTAAGTACTTAAAGTGCTGGGCTTCATTACTTAACTATAAAGTCAACCAATGGAAATTGTTGATGCATACTAGCCATGTATAGGACAATGTTAGAAAAATAGAACTAGAGTGACAAATTCAATGCTCTAGCTAAGATTTGAGACACGTCTGACTCAACCTTTTCCTACATACAGCTAATGCGAAAGAACAATTTCCATTGACTAGCCTAACATGAAGATTTGTGTACTTTAAATTTTGAGTGAAACATATGTAGTAAGAAGAAAGGGATTTAACACCGCAAGTACTCCATACTTTATATATTGCTAATGATTACCTGAACGTTTTTCGTTAGGACCTTCCTAACATCCTCAGCTAATGTCGACTCAAATAGGGCAGTTTACATTCTCCTATAAATGATACTAGACTAGTTGAAAATTACAAATTCATTTTAAACTAATTTTTGTTTCAGCTCTTACTGGCCAACAAAGGACGCAGTCATCGACGACGCAGGGAAAAAGAAATAACTTTAAGCAAAACTCGGGAATGGGTAAGCTCTAAATCTTGCACTTTTTATCCATATGTTTTCAAAATATCACATACTGCTCTACCTCAATTAAAAGCATATTTTAAATTTAATGTTAAATAAAATTATATTTTATTATGCTAATTAATCAGGTGTTCCGTGTAATGCAGCGATCAGAATTTTGACAGGCATACATTGCTGCCATATTATTTAAATCCTTAAATACATCGCTAAAACTATTTGTAGTTGGTTTTTAACATTCTGCCACTTACATTTTTATTTTTTGAAGGACTAGTTTCAGGAGCTTTTGCTTCCATTTTCAACCTCGAAGGTCCGACACATGTAACTTACTAATGTATAAAACCTGGCATCTAGAATTTTACCTACCCACCAAAAAAATAATAAAATTAAAACAAAAGTTTAAACTTTAAATCCTTTTAGCAATTTAACTTCAGTGGTCCAGTTAAGTCAGTCACATCTTGAGAAATTTAAAAGTGTAGCAAAAACATATGCCAGTTTTTATTTGCTGTACATGTTTTTGCTAAGAGGATGAAGTATTGTATTCCAGTCAAACATTCAATATTGATTTCACCAAAAATATATGTTGAATCCAAAGAAAAGGCATTTTTAGAAGTGTGCACATACGTGTCTTTCTGTCTGACAGCATATCTTCAAACCAAAAGGTTGCTTATATATGACACTTGGTAATTCAGCATTTTTCAAGGATGTGACATAATTTTTTTTTAAACAAATCCCATTTCAAACTACCTTCTGCATGGCAATATTTTCAAAATGTTGATTTTGGCTAAAGTGGGTCAAACAAGCTGAATTAAAATATGATATTAAGATTATTTTCATGACAAATTAAATCTATTCATTAAAACCTTGTTAACCTGGACCAGTTTTGAAAAGGAATATATATGTTTAGCATAGTAAATGAAGACTTGTTTTACAGACAAATTATGTTCTGAGCACTATATGCACACGTTTTCTCGAGCGCTCAGCTTCCAAGTCCTTATTCGGTAGGTTTGACCTAATTCCATAAACACAGATGACAACTTTGAAACATGAAATGCGCTATACACTCTGACATCTAGTGGCTAATATAATAAGCTTTCACATGTGCTCTTTCTTTCTGTGTACAGTCCAAGTGTGATGTTTCATTTTGAACAATTTTGAGGTCAATTCTTAGCTAACCAGCTTACAACAAATCTAAGACCAAGACATATGTTGTGGAAGTTACAGCTCTTAAAAGGGGACACCCTATTATTCGTCTACTTCTGTATAACTGATCTGAATGCAACTGAACTGGCGTGGTCAAAAATAAAAAATGTTTTCAGAGGACACAATGTTGCTGGAAATATGTCAGCCACAAATTTGCAGAAACCTGCTATAGAAGTGATGGATTGGGAGGGATACTGCAAGAAGGTCCAAGAGCTGGAAATGCAATATTGGAGTCGTGATGGTGTAATGGAAAATGCAATTGATAAAATTATCTTCAACACATCAGAGGTTACCAGCAATGAAAGTAATGCACCAGAATTGGAAATTGAAGAATCACAAAGCAAATGAGTGTTTATCGATGTCATAATATATGTTTTCCATTTTAATGTGTTTTGTCTTCTATATATAAAAAAATGAATTGAAGTTTGTTAGTTTCACAAAAACTTGAACGGCTGAGCCGATTTGCCTAATTTTGGTTTTGAAATATTTGTGTAACTCCAAGGAAGGTTTTAAAGGTGAGAAAAAAAAACCTGAAATGATAATAGACCAGATAATTAACTGAATATAAAAGTACACACAAACTTTTGTGGAACACATGCACCCGTCTTTTATTTTTGAGAAACAAAATATTACAAATTATAAAGATATTCCTCTTCTTACCAAGTCTTCAAAACTATCTCATGTACCATATTTTATTAAATAACATTTATTGTTTGTTATCAAGACTGAAATTTTTTTATGTAGCATGATGATATATCTTTCAAAGATTAGGCTCAAAATTAATTTCTGAATGCGACCACAGATAATTGTCAAATATTGGTGAATCCTTGGGTACCTTCTTTATAATTTGTATTTGTGAATTCGTGAATGTGAATTGAATTAATACAAAATTAATTTAATTTCTTTCTGACTTTGGGAAGTTCGCGGAAACTTTTTTACTATGTCAAGGAGAAAACCTGACTTAGATTGTAGAAACCAGTCAAATGTGCTGCATAACATGCTGACCGCACTGATGAGCAGCGAGACACAGGTAATGCTAATAGTCGTGTTGATATGTCAGAATTGCATTCTAGAGGTCTGTTTCTTCCGGGGGAGTTGTTTTTGTACAAATCAGTGGGCACAGTTCAGGATGACGTAGTCAACTCTCTCACACAGTTTTTAAATTCATTAAAATTGCCTGGACTCCTACCTCACAATTTAAAATTAAAAGTAGGATCAGTTGTGATCATGCTGCATAACATAACCACGGCTGTGCAATGGAACGAAACTGAAAAAGCTAAAGAATAACATAATCGAGGCAACAATCAAGGGCAGTACAAAGGAGAGGATATTTTGATCCCACATATTCTGATGATTCCAACAGATTTACCTTTTGATTTTAAGCACCTACAATTTTCATTGCGTTTGGCCTTTGCGATGACCATAAATAAATCACAAGGGCAGTCATTTTGCGAAATCAACTTGGGAGTTTCCCTGTTTCTCTCCTGGATACATTGCATGTTTGTGCATAGGAAAACCATCATCTTTATACTTATATTTATGCACGACAAAAAAAAAAAACAAAAAATATTGTTTATTAGAAAGCTTTAAATTGATTAACTTAATTGTAACTGTGTTGTATTTAAATCTCACCCCCAATTGCAGAGTAAATAACTAACTAATCCAAATTTGTTTTATTTATATAGATAAATTCAGACAACTTTCATTAGCGGTAAGAGGTTTGCTGGTCAGCTAGTAATATAATTTTTTTTTTTGTAATTTACGTCCTCCAACGTTGTCATATCGGACGATGAATGCAATGGGTGAAATGATGCTCAAATGAGCCCGGGGTCCATAGAGCTTGGAGTTACCCAACATTTGTCTTTCAGGATAAGGGAAAACTCCGGAAAAAACCTTATCCAGGTAACTGACCCTGACCAAAATTCAAACTCGGGACCTCTTGAACTTGAGGCAGACATGCTACCACCACGCTACCGAGGCAGGCAGTAATATAATAGATATTTAAACATACAGCTTATCAGATCGAGTGTGATTTACTGTTGGTCCACACATCTCACATTTATATCGCATATCTTCGCTTATCTTACATACAAGTTTGATAAATTGTGTTTTTCTTGGTTGACCACACTGCAGAAACCCAGGCATGTTAGCTCTCTCTTCTTCCCCCTGCCTGCACTACACTATAAAACCAGCGCTCAAGGAAACGTGAACATATAGTAGGAACATTACTCGAATTTTCTTGCCAGCAGGCAAATTTACTTCACTCTCCCCACTTGCTTGAAACCAGATGGAAGAAAAACTTTGATAAAGTCATAGAAAGAGTTGTGGCCTAGTGTGTGTGACTTGCCAGAAAACAAGATTGAGGAAGAAAAAATAAGTGTGGAAATATATTTTAGACATTTGAAAAATATAGACGGCTGTTCCGATATGGATGAAGGATACATTGACAATGACAGAAGTTATAAATCGATTATAGAGGAAGGCATTATTACATCATGTAGTGTTACTGAAAACAAAAATGAAGAGTATTCAGATTCAGCCAGTTGATGAATCAGCTGTGGTTATGACCCATGCACAAGCAGTAGCAAACATAGAGAAATTGATGCTTCATTGAGAGTAAAGTCGAAACATTGTCAAATGAACTTCTAATGTTAAAGCAGATGCAAGATTGCACTGCTGGTAAGCAATACATTAAACTGAGACAGCAGAAACCAACTGGCATTTTTACTACCAACTAATTTGTATCTATATTGTGTACAGCAGAAAAACATAGGCTATTACAGTACTTGCTGTGTATGTGTTTTTAGGTGAAAGTGTGCTGATAGTAATTTCTAAACTCCATTAAAAATATTTTGGTGGTGTGTATATCGTTTTTCCATCATTCTTTGGATAACCTGTGTTGGTCCTGATCCCAGTTGATTCAGGTAAATGAGGTTCTACTGTATCTTGAATTTTCTGGGAATAACTTCAGAAGTCCTCTTCATTCTGGAGGACTTGTAAAATTGATAAACTATAAAAGATAGACAAAACTCTACACAAAAAATGTAGATATTGTTAAAGCACAGTTTATATTATACAATCTATTGGTGTTGGACTTTGCATGTAGTACTCACCAGACTTGTGTTTTCCTGCCTGTTGGTGATTCATGGTTGCATTATTTACATTCTTTGTATTGCTGTATGATTTCCTGAAAGTAAATTTGTTTGAAAAGGAAAATTAAAAACTGAAATAGAATGTACAATATATGTAATATTGCTATAATATGTTGACATCCTTTAACTAGAGGCAACCATATGTTAAGAACTAGTTTTGTCCCACTTGTTTTATATTCGCAATATGAACTTGAAACAAGTTCACAGTGAATGGACATGTCAATGTTTAATGCAAGTTTACGAAAGGAATTTCCTTTCCTAAAAAACAAAGGGAAAATACAGTATTTTTCAAGTTCTACTATTATGATCATAGGGCATAGATATGAATACTTTTTTTTAAGTATTGCTGGCCCCATTTTTTTTTTGAGGGAGGGGGAAGATATGTGTTTGCCTGCATGTGCAAATGAATGAAAGAAGTGGGGAAAGGCTGTTCTGGTAAAAAGTTCTGAAATTAAGGTTTTTGATTGGTGTAAATACTTTCCTAAATATCAGTAAGGGTGGCTCAGTTGGTTAGGCACTGGCTTACTGATCCCACGTGGATTCAAACCCAGCCCAGACTGATGGTTTTCGAGTGTACTTAAAATCAACAGTACCATAGCAATAGATTTCTGACATGTAAAAGTACTGCAGGGTGGCATAGGGGTGGCACTGATATGATAGTCCGCCTCAGTGGTGTAGATGGTAGCGTGTCTGCCTCACGTTCAAGAGTTCCCGAGTTTGAATCTCGGTCATGGTGAGTTATCTGAATAAAGTTTTTTCTTGGGTTTTCCCTTATCCTGATAGACGAATGTCTGATAACTCTAAGCCCCATGGACACCAGACTCATTCCAGCATCATTTCACCCATTTCATTCGTTGTCCGATATATCTTAACAGAGGACGTAAATTGAAATACAGAACTGATATGATCCTGGCAATGGACAGCACTGTTAATATTGTCACTGTGTGATGTTGTGCTGTTGCGACAGGCCGGAGCTGGGCGCTTGCCAAGAGACAGAGAGAGACTCTGGAACCTTCTGCCTATTGTTGCAGCCGCAAAAATTCTAGTAAGGTCTGCAGCTTTCTAGAAAAAACAATGGCTGTGGAGGTATAAACACCGGCAAGGTGTTAGAAGCGGCAGTTAATAATATTAATAATATTAATAATTATTATTATTATTATTATTATTACTACTACTATTATTTCCTAAATATGGTTGAAACTGATTTATACGTTTATCAAGGGGTAAAGGAAAGATTACTTGTAACTCAAAATTACGTACAAATGAAATTTTGATAGTGCACCATTTTTAAAAAAATTAAAACAGTGGGCTTGCATGAGTAAAACTTTACATGATCTCGAATGTGGGGTAGGGTAGGTTATCTGGATAAGTTTTCATTTTCTTTTCTTTTTCTGGGGTTCTGCACATTAAGCATGTATAACCAATTCCTAAGTTGAAAGCAAATAATGTTTTGGTTTTGTGTCTATTAAATGCCACCCCTCCTATAAATTTTACTTTCCAATCTAGCCTATAATATTTTCTTTTGTTTTCTATTCTCCTTGGCTGATTAAAAGCAACTTGAGAATTGAAAGACACAGATACTGAAAATTATCTTTACTTCGCAATTGTTGCTATGACACTGTTGTGCCATAAGATGTATACAAGCTAATGACTTTATTGTTTCAGTGGCCAAAAGCGGCCTGCTCAGTTTGCTACTTTGTCAGCAGCGATAAGGAAATTCATTTTCAGTTTCTTTTAAGATAATGTATGTTGTATACTCATTTAATTACGTATAACTCAGTTGTGTTTCACTGAAATTTAATACATTATGTGTAAACGCATTGAGTTTAAGGTTTGATTAACATGTTTCTAAATTACATTTTTTCTGGGACCTGTAAATATTTACATATAAATACAAGGGGCATCCAGAAAGTAAGTTCTGTTTCAATTTATCTCCGCTGCAGCACGATCACAATTCCGCACATGCGCGGTAGACGCTCTGTATCAAGGAGAAGAAATGTGCGCCATTGTGAGATCGCTGTCAGCCACATATGCTTTGTTGTGCTTCTTTACAATGTCGGTGTTGATTGAAAATCCTGCTGCTTGTGAAATCAGATCTGTGATTCGTTTTCTGAATGCTAGGAAAGTGAAACCAATTGAAATTTATCGGCAAATTTGTGATGTTTACGGACAAAATGCGATGAGTGATACAGTGGGAGAACATGGGTCCAACAGCTCAATGAAGGACATAGTGAAGTACAAATGCGCCGAAAAACATCCTACAGGGATTTGGCTGGGATGTGTTTAACCACCCCCGTACAGCCCTGACCTCGCTCCTAGCAACTTTCATCTGTTTTTGCATCTCAAATTTTTCCTTGGCAGTCAACATATAAGATAGATAAGATAATATGTGTATAAGGGCGCTCAACTGCAGCGGTCATCAGCGCCCTTACAAAAAACTAATTCATGGCAATAGCCAGATATATATTATTCAAAATTTTAAAAACAGTTCAAAACAAAATGACAATAAATAAGCCCAAATGGATAAAAAACTCTAAGTACCAAATAAATACCAAAATGCATAAAAATTACTGCTTTTAAAATCAACTTGCCAGGACAAAAGCTAGGGCTAGGGCTTTCAGCAGATTTTTCCCGCCTTTTCCACACTGTCGTTTGGGTAGTGAGGACAGGATCCACCCGCTCCACATCGTCAATGGAAGAGGACGGCTTACGCACTGGTGACTTCAAATCCAGTCTCTCGACAGGATCGGAAACTGCGACCGGCGAAGATGAAAGTCGCCGATCAGCGTCCTCTCCAAACAAGTCTTCAGATGTTATGGACGGAGATGTTCGCGGACTTTTGTGCTGGGTAGCTCTCCTTTCACCGGTCTTACAATTTACCTTGAAGAAGTCCATTCTGTCATGTCCTAAATTTCCTTGGCGATACATTATATACTACCAGTTCACTTGTTCTTGAAGTAGAAGCTTTCGTCAGTGACTTACCTAAAACCTGCTTCTTAGGACTGGATTGGTCGACGCGCTGACTGTTGTTCGTGTTGATGTTTGTTGCTTTGGCTGTGATCTTGGTGTAATTTATCTTTGGGATACTACTTCCCCGTTTATTGCGCAGGTTTGTGTTGCGATTTCACGTCTAGGTACCGACTTAGCTGCAACTGCGCTATAAGTAATGGTCCTAGGTACAGAAGGCTGGCGAATACGCAAGAGTTTCCAGGCTTCCACGAAGGACACCCTCTCTCTTACCCGGATATCTTGGATCACCTTCTCCTCCATAAAACGGGGACATTCTCTGGAGTTTGCTGAGTGTTTACCACTGCAGTTAACACACTTTGCGGGTGAAGTGCATGCATTGTCATGCTTGACTTCCCCATAGTCAATGCAAGTGGCAACTCCATTACATGAATCACTTGTGTGGCCAAAGCGCTGGCATTTATAACATCTCAGTGGATTAGGTGCCTCACTTCAGTAGCTTCATACCCTGCCTTAATCCTTTTCGGGAGTTCTACCCGATCAAAGATAAGAAACAGGGTACGAGTGGGCAGTAGTTCAATCGTTCTTTGCGGTGAACTTGATATACACTTGTCACACCTTTGTTCCACCAAGTTTTCCTGAATCTCCTCATTGGACATACCATCCAATGCGCTGATGTTCACAACACCACGCGAGGAGTTCAGAGTCCTATGCAGTTCAACGTGCACCGGATAGCTCGCAAGCATATTGGCTTTCAAGATTTTAGCAGCCTGTGTCGAAGAAACTGCTTCGACCAGGAGTGTGCCATTACGAGATCTAGTACATGCCTTCACAGAACCAGCAATACTATCTAAGCCCTTCTGAATAACGAACAGATTCACAGTACTAAACTTCCGACCTTCCTCAGTTCTATAAATAACTAAATAGTGAGGACCACTACACTCGGCTATTTCCTTTCCACTTTTGCTAATAATTTTGTTAATAGAGGGGTTTACCATAATAGATGGACTAAGTTTCATCCCCCAGTGCTCCCCACCCACCGCGGAGCCCAACAAGGGATCATCTCACTGGGATGACAGGGCTACACAGGGGATATAGTGAGCTCGCCCTCCCACTCACCCTGGAGTTTGGTACAATACCTAGTTCTGGCCGATTGATTAGGGGTGGGTTAGTCCCTAACCTCCCGTTTAGGCGAAGCAGAAGCCAAAGTAGTGTATAAGAAATGCGCACCCTCCCCGAATTCAGAAGTACACTGGAACGAGCTCAGATACGCATCCCTCAACCACCAGGACAAACCTTTCCACCGACACGGGTCTCCACACACGGCCTATACGTGGGTGGGCCTGTTGACTGTCTCCCTCAACCACGAAGAGGAGCCCACACGAGGGAGACTGTTGGCTCGGGACCCCGGGTGTGCCAAACCCGTACCTACCGAAGTAGGCCCCTGGGGGTTGGCAGTCAACACTTCAACAATGACGAAGAGCTGAAAGAAAATGTTTCCCACTGGTTGAAGACACAGGCGGGAAACTTCTATGAAGAAGTTATACAAAAACTTGTGCTTCACTATGACAAATGCCTGCAAAATTTTGGCAGTTATGTGGAAAAGTAGTTTAAGAGTTGTAGAATTTTGTGCAGTAAATACTTTTTCTGCATATATATATATATATATATATATATATATATATATATATATATATATATATATATATATGAAGCAGGTTCCACTGTATACATGGTTATTGGTTTGAATGTTCAAATATTTTATCCCTTTTATAGTGGTAGTAAACCAGTTGTTTTTTGTAGCCATGCAAAAGCAATTTCATGGCCAGCATATAGCAGCCTGCTGTAAACATTTGCTGGTTGCTTCAGCTGTATATTTAACAAAATGTATTATGAAACCAGTGTTGCAAATATTTAGCTAGATAAATAAAACGAAGTGGGTCAGGCACAATTATAATATGGAAAATACTGTAGGCTTAAGTGAGTCATATCTTTTAAGATCTGATCACAATATGATGATATTGTAATTTCATTCTCTGTGTATTACCACGGAGAACAAATGAATTATCCCCTCTGTCCCATAATAATTATTTGGTATGCCAAAACAGCACTACATTAATTACTGACAAGGAAGTATTTTGGATTTACATGCATGCAAAGATGTGCAATAGGTCAGCAAACAGGATTATGAAAATAATCACTTGACCTTACTCCAATGATCAACACACCACCAAGGGGAGTACCAAAAGGGGGTGATGATTTTCATAACACTGCTGTGGCACTGTATGCAGTCCAATGAAGCAAAGCATAATGGAAATCATAGTTAAATATAGCCCTGTGTAAACTCTGCGGTGAGTACATTCGTAAACAACAGAAATGAATACTCCAGAAACACAACATGCACCTTTCAGACAATGAATGGCAGGCAGTATACAAGTTTCTATTCAAAAACAGTGCAGCGGGCATGGTGAAGAAAGATGCCATGAGAGGTGCAGCCAAGAAATTTGTCAGTACGAGAATAGCATGTCATATTTGGTAACAGGGGCAGCTATGTTTGGAACATGAATCCATCTGCACTGTAGTTGCATCTCAAATGAAGAACAGGATCTCATCTTACAACAGCTACAACACGTGCCACTGTAAAAGTGCAAAAAATTTGTTAAATTGCAATGGTTGTTAACATCTCTAAGCATGTGACAACAGGAGAGCAGAGAGTACATATAAACATACTGAAGCCATTATTGACCAACTGCAACAAAGCAGATTGTCTACGATTTGCATTATTAATGCTGGATCCTACCACTTTTGAACATTCTGAAAATGAACAGCTTGAAAACGAAGTTCAGCTTGATGATGGAGACTATTCATGTGAATGATGGAGAATCAGAAAATTTACCTACTGCCAGACGAATCTGGCCACAGCAAATATCCAAATTTATTCCAAGATTATGTTTCTGGCTACTGTAGCTCAATCTCAATGGGGAACTGGTTGCAATCAGCAGTTTAATGATAAATTAGGCATTTGGCTTTTTATCAGCCAGGAGCCTACCAAGGGGAACTGCAGGTATTATCCTGCTGGTACAGTTTAGACCTCACTATTAGCTGTCACCAAGAATGTTTATCGAAACATGCTTATAAGCAATTTAACCCCAGCAGTAGGTATAAAATCTATGGTGTAAGAAGGTGTCCATTTAGTAAGGCAAAGTATGTCTCCAATGACCAACCGCACCTAGCTGGATACTGCAGCAGCCAGTGGATCTTGTATGTTAACCTCCAAACAGACCAGTATGTTTTACATCTGGGATCTTCCGGCAATTCAGTCTCTCAAGCATCAGTCCGCTCCACAAAGTATTGACGAGTTGATCATTGCCATTTCAACATATTTCTTTGATCTGACACGTGACAAGCTCAACAAGGTCTTTCTCATGTCTTATTCAAATAATGCAAATGCACGCTGGGAAAAACAAGATTATTCATATACAAAAGGCATGCTTGAACCAGCACAATGTCCTGCTTTCTCACTTGGGGTGTCCCCAATACATTTACAACAAAGTTTCAACAGCACTGCCACAGTAGATCTGCTGGAGCAAGGCAAGCTGTCGGATTAGCAGCCTTCCCACACTAACACACAGTATTTTCTTTGATTGTTTGTTGTCATTTTGTATTCATCCTGGAGAAATAACTCTACAGAATGTTAGTTTGTTTTGTGAGTTATTCCCTTTAATTTTTGTTCTACTTATTCGTAACCACTGTTAAGAATGTGCAGATCGGACCATTATGAGAAAAAAGGTATGCATGCTATGAAACAATTAACAGGGAGAAACTGTTATTATGGGACAGACAGTACTTTCATTGGAGAAAAGTTAATTGAAAATTCTTCACACAAAAAAATATTATATAAGTTGTATCCTTTAATGAGTGCCTCTTTTTTCCTTTTTTTGGTATAAGATTTTGTCTATATTTTGCATTGTACCAGTTATTAAAAAATAATTTGCAATAAGGACATCAGAGGACATTCCCAAAATTCGAAAGTATGCATTTAATTTGTGATAAAAATATATTTAACATAGGGTATTTTACTAAAAATCATGTCTTTTCTGAAAAGATAAAATTTCTCATAGAAAGGATAATTTGAGTAGGGGGGAATTTTCTTTATGCCTCCCTTGGAAGACTGAACTGAAATAATAAGTTTAATATTTTAATAACTTTTCATATGTGAATTATACTGTTCACAAACACACACATTCACATGAATCTTTTTTTAAAAACACCTTTTTTTGGGGTGGGGGTGTAGATGTTCCCTGTGATCCCAAAACATATTTTTGAGTGGAATATAATACTGCCTCAGCTTACTTTAAGTGCACAGTAGAGAAAGTAAAAAGCTTTTTAAAGAATAATTTGTATTAGAGATGTATGTGTCCTGAATTTAATCATCAGTTTATATTTAAGTTTGATTTATGATTCACTAGTTTACACTCAGTCTTCACTTACTTGTTGTATAATTGAAACGTTTTCAAGATCATTCGATCTCATCCTCAGCTGTTTGGTGACTCATAAATCAAACTTAAATATGAAGAATACTACACTGTTAATAATGATTCTGCTTTTAATATTTAATCATCAGTATTCACACAATTGTTTAATATTACAGGGTCAAGCTATAGACTCAGAACATCTGTCGGAGTACACTGAAGAAGAAATTGAGGTCAGCTTTATACAGTCTAGGATAAAGGGTTTCGCAAAATATGACTTGAAGTACTTCATCCCGTTTTTTACAAGGCGGTTCACACAACAGGTATGCACTAGCTAACATTTTATAAATCTTTTTTGGGGGAGAAAATACAATGAAGTTATTTTGACATGCTTATTATTGTAACCTAATTTTCTACTGTAGAACTTAACACACATATGTTTTGCAAACTGTCTTCATTGCCACACTTCCTCCTAACTTGTAGATAACATTTTAGCTGGACATGCTGCACAATCAGATCCTTTTCATATGGTACATCAGAGTTTAACAAATATATTTATATATTTATTCCAATGAGTAAGGACTATGATACAATGAAGAGAAAATGGATGTCTCTAACGTACGTTCTGGGTGCAACAGTTCAATGAAGGCAGAACATCGTGTGACAACAAACCAACACAATTGCAGATATTGCCTCCAAAATTGGCAATTCCGTTGCATCTGTGCACACAATCCTGTATGAAGATGCTGAATGGCAATCCTCCAAAACAAAGTTCTCCATTCGCTGGATCATGTCATCAGACTGGCTGATGCGAGGCCATGACTGTCTTCATTTGTTGTCATGGTGTTCTGCTAAGCACCAATGAATGCATCACTTCAGCCAATGGAATGTGCAGGAACCACAAATGACAGATAGATGTTATGTCCACAAGAAGTAATTGGTGCATTATCTGAGAGGTTTGTATTAACAAATATAAAGCCAGGGTAACAGAATAACTAATGCAATCATTCGATCTGCACAAATAAGTGTTCCTAAATACTGTTTTGAAACTCACAAGAAAACAGTGCCCTGGTAGAATGAACAACTAAAATAGGAGTAAAATATAAAAACAAAGCCTTATATACAAATGAAAACCAACCGTTGAATATAAAATAAGAGTGGAAGAAGAGGAATGTTCATTTAGTCACCAAACAGCTGAGGATGAGATCGAATGATCTTGAAAACGTTTCAATTAAACAACAAGTAAGTGAAGTTTGAGTGTAAACAAAGTGACTCATAAATCAAACTCAAAAATGAAGAATACTTCACTATTAATAATGCTTCTACTTTTAATATTTACAAAATAAGAGCCTTTGCAAGATAAACTGTAAAAGAAGGCAAAAGAGCATCATGGTTATCCTATTTTATCCTTTTTTATGCACCAAGCAAGATACTGAAAAGGAATTAGTGATAATAAAATAATATTTTCCCACATCTTCACTCTTAAAAAGTGACATCAATTCTTTCACAAAAAATCTACAATGTATTACAGTTATTAAGAACATTTCTTAAAATTTAAAACCACTACTGACCTAAATATAATGATGCCATCAAACAAAATGAGAAAGCTTCAACAAACTAACCCTAGATGGCCATTGGAAATGCCTTATAATCCAAACAATTCATCCTGACCGAGATTCTAACTCGCAACCTCTTGACTGTGAGGCCAACATACTGATGTGACTATACATGGTGTTAGGGGTATGAGTGTGCAGATTTTGTAAGCTGGGAGATCCAAATATGACAAATAATGAAGTCCCATAACAATTTCGTCCATCTTGAAAAAACAAAGGAGATAATTAACATGACTAAATACATTATCTGTTCAGTCTGGCAACAAAGTAGGACTCAAAAATTAATGATGGTTTGCACTCAAGCATGTGTTCACAGTTGCAATGGGTGAAAGTCTAAACTAGGCTAGCACTTGAAAGCTGGTTTGCCACGTGCCTATGTGTTTATCAACTAATCCCAGGAGTGGGGTGCTTTTCTTTTAAGTTATTCAATTGTATTCACAAGACTTAAAACTAAAAGTTACATAAAAGCTACACATAGGTTGATTAAGATTACAAATTCGGCTATTAATTATGGAAATACCTCATTCAGTGGTATCGTGTAAGATAAAAGCCACATGTTTGCTAAACAGGAAATTTATTAATAGTCAATAACTACAACATGAACATGAAGTAAAACTTAAAACTTTCACGGCAAGCATTATTAATCCTAACTTCACAGCTTGACATGGCTGGTCATCCATGAAGCTACAATTATCAACATGTCTATTTGCAGTACATGCTCAAAATGCGCTCCAGTAGACTCTTTGCTGTGTCTCTTTGGAAACTTATCGTAACTGTACACTTCATGAATGTTCCAATCGGCTTTACCATAAGCAAGAACCATACTCTTGATTTGTAAAGACTGCCATAAGTCTTAGAATGCATTAGAGTTAAGACTCCACTGAAACAGTAACAGAACCCGCTGTTGCGCCAAATATAGCAGCAGTTTTACTGTTTCCATTCCTTGCCTTCTATCTATACACATGCCAATGTTGAGGGGCTGTCAAGCATAAGCCTGCAACTTAATTGCAATAGACATGCTGGAATCCAGGCCTTTCATATCATTTTAGCATCTTTGGTAAACAAATAACACATCTTTTCTAGCTCTATCTCGTTATCCTAATTGCAAAAATAAATGATAAAGGTGTGATGACATGTTCGCAATCAAAAGAGGTTAGGTAAGGGGATCTGGGAGGCCACAGACCTTTTGAGATTATTCAATTATCAAAAAACTGGTTACAAGTTCCATGGTGTCATTAGATATATGACATGTTGCTCCATCTTGCTGGAAATAACCAATATGTTTTCAAAGTAAACACACTCTCGTAGTGAGTACTGCATGTTGCTGTTATGACTGCACATTTAATACTGTCAACTGTCAACAGTTGTAAGTGTTGTCAATTCTTCTAGAGCCACTGAGATCATTAAAACAAATTTCTACATTCTACGAGCTTACAAAGGGAAATGATGGCCTATTGAAAGGGTTCAGGTCTATATGGATCGTACTGTACCTCAGTGACAAACCATCATCAAGTTCAAAGAAATTAAATCATCATTCCAAGTACCATATCTAGTAACTAATCTTACCAAGAACAAGTTCAAATCACTCGCCTTCAAATTGGATACACTGACCTTAATCACAGCTGTTTATTCAATAAAATTTCACCGTAGAATAATACAAGAAATGCCAGCAGTAGTGAGTAGAAATCTATGTTTTCCACAAGGTAACAGAAAACTTGGAAATCAATGTGATACTCTGCAGAATGCAACATTATTTTCTATTCCATGGTGACATTCTCAACTAAAAGTCAAGTCCTATTCCATAAGCAAATTTTAACTTCAGAGTGCTTGTATTTTAAGAAGAAGAGTTTTGTAAACCTATTTTATGAAATGAAATTGCAATGTGTTTTAAAGCCTTATATCTATTAGAATGAATTTGGCCTTTCAGTGATGAAAGTACATATGAAAACCAGTTGAGTGGTTTTTGAGATATATACAAAAACAAATTTTCTATACATATTGGATTATGCCAAGGAGGGGATATGGCATTGTGCCTATGATCCAAGTGAGGCATCCCCAGGAAGAAGGATGAGGCGAGAGGAGACAGAGGGCAGAGTCCCTACAATTAATCAGTTGGAAACTCCCTGGTAGGCCAGTACAACCAGTATCCTACCCACTGTGGGCCTGAAACAGTCCTCCAGACCGGCCCAGAGAAGAAAATGTTTCCTAGAAGCACATCATCCTGCCATGCAGTGCCAAGACTCCCGCCAACACTTCTACCCTGAAAGAGACCACCAGATAGATGATAATATAGATGACATGGAGGGACAGGAAATACGGGGGTTGTAATTAACTACCCAGCATTCACCTGGCAACCCAGGGAAACAAAAAAAACATGGGTCAGGTAGGCCAGCCACGGGAATCAAACCCAGACCTCCCGAATGCGGGTCACAGACAAAACTGCCAGAGCTATCCTGCTCAGCTTTGTATAGGGGAGAGTCGACTATGTACAGTCAGTTGGGAAGTTTTTCAAAATATGTATTTACAAGCCCATATTCAGATAAACAAATTTATTGTATATATTATAACAGGATTACAGAACAATATTGCAAGGAAGAGAATACCTGAATACCTTTTAAAACAGTAGAAATTAAAATGTTAATGTCTAGCAATTTTCGGCATGTTTAAATTTTGGAGGGTAGTACTGCCCACTGACCGAAATTTGAATTTTTGCTCTATTTTATGTATTACAAGACAAGGATGAACGTCACAACTGTACACATCTATCACATGTGTAATTAACTGCTCCAGTTTCCAGATTGGTGCAATTTTCATATGCCCAACCCTTGCATTGTTCACACTGGATCCAGTCATCAAAACTTTCACCACACAAAATGCAAAAGTTTTCGCTGTTTTCATATTGTTTATCCACCGGCATTTGTGACATAGATGGTGTGTTGAAGCTCAGCTTCTTTGAAGTTTTTCGACCTTTTCTTTCCTCTGATGCAACCTTCGCTTTTTTTCTTCTCCTCAAGGATTTTCTTGTACGGAGACTCGGTGAGAATTTCACTTCTCTCTGACTTTCTTTTTCTTGTAGCCAGTCTCCTTTTACTAGCATCAGGGATCGGAGAGATTTTCTTCAAACCTTTTGAAATTGTTGGGCGCCAACCGATATAGTGATCAAGTCATAGCCGAAACGCTGACCATTAGAAAATTTCCCGCCATTACTAAAGTACCCAGTATTTATTGGTTAACCTTCTGTAATTATAAACTTAATATTATGATAACAGAATAAATTAAATGCACATACCTTTCACAAAGCGGATATTTCTGTTGAAAGAATACAAGAGATAAACTCGCACACAGACAAAAACACTATATATGCTACACTATGCGCTTCCAACAACATACACTCACACCCTGAGGCCAATGAAGCACGGCCAAGCAAGACTTCAAGATGCACTCAAGGAAGTGCTTCCATCTGCTGTGTTTTTTCCGAAACTAGATGTGGGCAGTGCTAGCCGCTGGTCGGACATAGCCGACCATCCCCTACATATAATATTAGTATAGATTTTAGCTTCTTCCTTTGATAGTTGAGGTTATACTGTATTTAACTGCAAAATTAATCAGTTTTCTTTTTTCATTCCAGGAACTGAAGGACTGTAAAACACAGATGACTGATCTAACAAACCAGTGGTACCAAGCCATTAGAGTGTCACCTACAGAAACAGATGATGAAGTTGCAGCAACACAACCTTGACAACTACCCAAACAATGATTTCTTTCAGAGCTCCACTGCACAAAAAATGTCAATGTCCTTTCTTTTGACATTTGTATGAGGTGCCTCATGACATAACATTTCATCTTATTTTTGTGACTATATATTATATTGGTATTGCTAAACTGTAAAAATATGTGAATACATGTGATATTGAACAGTATTATAAAACTAAGAAATTATATGATGTGTATATGAATGTAAAATATTAAAGTGTGATAAGTTAATGCTTCCATTCATTTTTAGTATAGTCTCATTTACAATACATCAGAATGGTAAACATGGTAACAGTAAAGCATATTTACTTTCTCTACTACATAATTTTAAGCAGAGGAATATAGTATTTTCCATCCAAAAATTTAGTGTCAAGATTTCACCAGAAACATATGTTTTAAATGGACCTAAATCCAAGAAATGATTGTGTGCATATAATTCACAGGCTATTCCTGGAAAATTTCAAAATATAATTTCATTTGTCTTAATACATATATGCAATTTAATCAAACTAGGTATGTTTTAGAAAATCAACATTTTTCAAAACTTGTCCATGTCAAGGATAATTTGAAGTATAAGAATTTTCTTGAAAATTTTTGTGTACATCCTTAGAAGACATCAAGGTGGCCCAGGTTCAATCCCAGGTGACCGTAAAGTGGGATTTGTGGTGGACAACACAGTGCTGTGGAGGGTATTCTCTGGGGTCTCCAGTTTCCCTCACTAGCATTCCACCAATTGCTCCATCATTTTTCCTATCATTTATCATGCCTTCATACTTCATTCATCCTCACACCAGGCTGATCACCCATCCTGGTTAATTGATGGAAACCGGGAGATCTGTGGTTCGAATCCCGACCATGAAAGTGAATTTTTCAGGTTGACTATCTCCCATCCTGGTTCTCTATCAGATCCAAAGCTTCGTTTCCTCAGGCCCAACCTTAAGGGGCAGAGGAACAAGAGTTCCCTACCACCACTGTGATACTACTAGGGATAAGGTAAAGAAGAAGTCGTCATGTGTTCACATCTCTAAGCCATTCCTAATTGCAATACCTTCTTGTTGCCCAGACAAAGAAACAGCTCATGTCTTTATGTCTGGTAACAAAAAGAAATCACTCAAGGCAACAAAATTTACATCAAAGAGGTCTTGTCAAACCAGAGACATGTTTTGCAGAACTTGACAATTGCTATTTTTGGAGGTTTAAAACATGGAAGAAATACTGTGAGAGGATATGTTGAGAAATAATTTGTGTTTGAAAAAGTTGGCATCTTCATTCATTTTCACTTCTAGAAAAGAGCACACACACATGCACGCACACAGAAAAAAAGTTTCCAATGTATAAAGACTAAAATTGAGTCATACCGTATAAAACTTGTAACTTCACTCACGTCCTTTTACAAAATCAGGAATGTTTGAGACTGTTGCAGTCTCATCAGCTGATTAGCAACTCATCACAGTCTCGAAAACGTTCCTGATTTTGTAAAAGGACATGAGTGAAGTTACAAGTTTTAAAAAGTATGATTCAATTTTAGTCTTTATATATGAAATTAGCTTCACTGTTAACAATGCTTTTATTTATAACTATTCAAAAGATTTCAATACTCACCATATTTAGCCGAAGTCATGACACTTAGTCTCAGCTTCTCTTGCCTCAACCTCAGTTTGCTGCTGGTATCTAAGGCAGAATGGCGTCCACATAACAACCACGATTTCACACTGTGGGTCAAACTTGGAGAGTGGAGACCCAGACAAAACATCAAGATAGCAGTTCTGGTGGGCAAAGAAGATCTTGAAGGTCTAACATTAAGGATCATCTGTAAAAATCCTCTTTTCACCCTCATTTGGTGAAAATACATTATTAAATGCACATTTCAGAGAAAATAACTTTTCAAAATATATTCTCGGATTCCTGTAATTACATCTCTCTCATCCAGATGAAACTTGTTAGCTATCCTATTTATCTCTTTCTCACCAAAAATAACATTAGTTTTATATTTTCTGGCCATTGGTTGGGATCAATAATGTTGGCACATTCAGGTATATCAGCATTTTGTCCATTCAAAAATTTGTCGTTTAATGATTCTAATGGTTTTCATGAAAAACGTACATGTGTATTGAAATATTATGTATTTTGGAATTTTATAAAGTTCTATTCCTTGAAAGTTAAGACTTGCCTCGGAGCACTCTTTTTCATAATATGGATCTGGAGGTTTAGTTCCAACTTGAAATACTTTGATGATACTTTTTATTTTCTTGTCAGTCTTGTATAGATCAATATCTCTCTCCTGCACCCACAGACTTAGCTACAGAAGTGCTTGGAGGGCATCAGCCATAAATCCCAAATTAGGAACAAATTCAACTCCTGCATTTTGTTCAAAAGGCCTTCTTCATAGATGCGATGTTCATTTATTGTTGTAAATGTATCATTTTTACTTCCTGAAAATGAAGTACAAGTACTTCCAAGTTCTGCAATACTGCGGAACTGTCTGAACATTTATTCACCAATGTGTGAACAAAATTCCACCAACATTGCAGCATATACCTTCAGTTCTATGGTACTTTTAGGTGAAGTATAGTAGAGCACATATTACTCATTTAGCAAACTGTTGAACCTGTTTAGGCCACCTATTTAGAGCATTGTTCACTGACAGACGATGATATATGGGAAGTTACTTTCAAAGTGCTTTTACATCTCATTGTGAAATGCCCAATGCTCTATCGAAATTCACTGACTCCAAAAGCTCCAAGACTTTAACATTTAAATATTCAGAGGGCTGACACATTATCTGTCAAGTCAATATAGGAAATTTATAGGAGCAGAAAGCTTTAATGATCAGACGAACATAGACAAACAAGTTTGATCTTTGACTGAAAGTAGCAAATTCATCAATAACTAAAAAAACCTCTGTTTGAATCTAAAACCTTCTTGCCAATAAGTGCACTTTTCATTACACTTCCAATCAATTAATAATGTTAATGCAAGTAATAGCAGAATGAAGTAAATATTCCAAATCAATTTTATTCAGCTCCTGCAAATTGATTTTGTTTTCAAAACTTTAAATGACTGTTCCCTTTAGCCACATTATAGGCTGTATGAAACACTTCACAGTGACACTTTTTCATGAAACAATGCCTTCATGTAAATGTTCTCCAATAATAGTTTCTTGGCACCTGTTTTCATTCTTTCCATAGTTAAATGAGATGCACTTTCTTTGTGATCAAACGTTTTTTTCCTCAACACCATTCGCTACAATCATATGATTCACAGAAATAACAAATTTCACAAGTTGACAGTCCCTTTGAAATGTACAGGCCCATTTGTTTATCCACTCCAAGTTTGCAACAATTCTGCATATTTCACACTCCAGTTTTTTGTTTCAAAAAGGAACTTTTTTTGTGCTTTCTTTCTTCCCTCCTCCCACCTAAATCTGTTTTTTAAGTGTCCAGCAATTTTCATCCAAACAATTTCTGGCTGCCTTTGTCTTCAAAACATGTGATATTTAGAACACACAATATTCAAAAGTGAGCATTGACATTAGATTAAAGCAACAGATGGCTTACACATAAATCTACATTTTCAGCATTCCCAAGTTTTATTTTTTTTTTTTGTGTGTGTGTGCTGGAGTAAAATTACTGTTATTTTACTCATGTCTGCTCATTGTCAAGTCATCTGCTAATCTTTCAATTTTCCCACCATGCTGGTCAAGATGCACACACATATGTTATTGATATGAGGTGGGGGAGGGGAGCTCAGTAAAGACAAAGATGCACAGATAAACGCTCTAACAATAGTCAGGTATGCAGCTAATGGACCCAAACAGAAGAATTTGAAACTAGGCAAATTAGCATAATTACCGAATCATTGTTTTAACATACATAATCAATTTTTATACTTGTTCTGCAGCTGTTATGCCTACATGTATTACCTATACAATTATAAGGATAACATTCAAAAGTATTATATATGACATTGTATGACCATTTATATATGCAAGTCTCAAAAACCAAATTTCTTCAATTTGGAGAGAGACGTTATATTAAAAAATGTCCTCTCCATATCACAAGATGCGCTAAGAACAAATTTGTCCACATTTGGTACTTTATTCTGCTCATCTCCAACCAACTTTGTTCTTACATTACACATTATTAGATAATCTTGATTTTTCTTAAGTATGCTAATTTTTTTTCTAAATCTTGTGGCAACTTCATTGACACATTGCACGATATTGGCTGATTCCAGGGCAGTGACTGATTTTGGCACTATATGAAAGCTTTTTTTTTTTTTTAATTAATAAAATCATGCTGTAACAGTTTCAAGACCTAAGATTTTGGCTCTCTAACCATGTACACTCTCCATCATAAACTGTTCGGAAACGTGTGGCACAATACATTGTCACCTCAAATCATTTTCCCTAATTTGAAACTGAGTGTTTATTTATGGATGCTCTAACTGCTTTGATTCTCAGCATCCCATTCTATATTAGATGTGAAAGACTGCTAAATTTTGCTCACAGGCCTCTTTATCAGGCTTGAAGTTCTTTTACATGCCATAAATCTACAACATAGGACCAACGGCTTTACTTCCCTTCCAAAGAAAGCCATACTAAGTTCTTACGCCCATAAAATCCATTGCCCTCCACTGGGTTTGAACTCGCAAGCTCAGAACCAGAGGCTAGTATATTACCCCTAGACCATGGAACACAACATTTTCGCTAACAAATTACTTATCAACAGCCTTGGAGGAAAAGGTGTATCTGAAGCCATCTCTCATAATTTACGCAGCCTAGTGGATGCTTTTATGAAATTTTCTTTACTTTACAATATGAAACCATCTACATTGGCATGCCAATATTTGTTTCAGCCAATGAATAAATATATATTACATGTATTATTGTGGGTAATGTTTAATTGCTTGACCTGATTTCAACATATAGGATGAACCATCTGTCACAAAGAGAACATCATCTCTTTTAATTCCAAATGCATATAAAACAGATTGCATTCAAAACATTAAAAATGCTTGAATAGTTGAAAGTCAATTTATATATACAGTATTAAAATTGTTAAATTCAAAAACAGAAGATGAAATCCCACCAATCAATAGATCTGGAATACATCAAATAAGTTTTAAGGATTGTGAAAAATTCTAAATACGGCAAACTAAAACCCAGAATCAAAGAACATTTTAGAAACATCAAACTGAAACACGAAGACAAGTCAGCAGTAGCATTCCACTTTTGGAATGAAAACCACAACCGTGACCCAAATCCAAAATTAGACGGTGTGATAAACCATAACAAACTAACATGAGCGAACATTTTAATATGGAAATATAAAGACAGAATAATAAACTCTGAAATCCTACCAGTTAATAATTTAATAAAGAAGTTCATAGTTCCACCACCAGAGAAAAGGCTGCAGACAGCAACAACAGACGACAGTCTGATCTTGAGATTGAAAATGAAAGCAACTCCCACAACTAGTCCCTCACAACAACAAAATATGATGTAGTGTGAAAAATGACTAAAAATATTTTAGTTAATTGATGGAAATTAATCATTTCCTCATACTAGCCGTATATACACAAATTTTTTGATAGATTGAGTCAACATGAAAAATTCATAAATTAATTAATAATTAATTTTTTAACATTAATCCCGACCATGGCATTGAATTTTTTATGTTGACTCAATCTATCAAAAAATTAGCGTATACATGGCTAGTATGAGGAAATGATTAATTTCCATCAATTAACTAAAATAATAAGAGTTAAATGATGAAGCATGGGCCTCAAGTACTTAGGATAGTAAGTCACCACAAACGGTGTATCTCGAATGCAAGAGCTCCTAGTGGTTTAACGGGGAAATATACAAGTTAAATGGAGAATTCAATGTCAGGAAGGCATGTTGGCCATGGTAGCTCAATGGGTTAGAGTGACTGGATGGAATACAGGAGATCCGTGGTTCAAATCCCAGCCATGTCATTGAATTTTTCATGTTGACTCACTCTTCTTCTTCTTCTTCTTCCGTAGCACTACAGCCCAACTTGAGCCTTGGCTTCTCTTAAGCGTTGCCTCCATTCTTCGCTATTTATTGCATCTCTTTCCAGATTCCTGCTATTCAGTAAGTTTCTTGCATCTATTCTCACCCCATCAAACCATCTCTCCCTTGGTCTGCCAACTGCTCTATTCTCAAACATTTCGCCTTTTAACGCTTTTAAGGGTATACTTTGATCATTCATTCGTAATACATGACCAGCCCACTGAAGTCTTCTTAATTTAACTATTCTTGTTATATCTGGCTCTTTATATATTGTCACAAATGAGTGTATTAATTACACTCTGGTAATACATTCGTAATACATGACCAGCCCACTGAAGTCTTCTTGATTTAACTATTCTTGTTATATCTGGCTCTTTATATATTGTCACAAATGAGTGTATTAATTACACTCTGGTGACTCAAGTAGTAGGTGTGACGTCACTCCCTCCCCTCCTTTATGACTAGATGAATAATCTGTAAGCGATAGACGCTCTCTCTTAAATTGGCTCTTGGATGTGTAGCATGTATCTGTAGGCGACTCCACTTCTGGACAGGTAAATGGCCGTTATGGCCGCTTTTGTAATCTGCTTGTTGTAGTAAATATTCTTATTAAGTGAATTCCATAATTAATTAGCCTTACCCTACCTTTGTAGAAATGAAACCTTTATAGAAAAACCCCAACCTCTCGCCAAAGCATGTAGTTCTGCTCCGAGTGTTTGCTCCTGTGTTCGACCTGACCACGTGTTCCTTAATTTTCACAAACTCAGATCAGGTCATCACAATATGTCATATTTCGCTGTTATATCTATGTCTCCACAATCCATTATCATTCACTGGGCCTAAGATTCTTCTCAAAATCTTTCTTTCAAAGGCACATAATATATTCTTCATTTTCTTTGTCATTACCCATACTTCACATCCGTATGTCAATATTGCTCTTATTATTGTTTTATACAATTGTATTTTTGTTTGTCTGTGTAGGTCTTTAGACCTGAATATTGGTAATAATGTGAAATATGCTTTATTTGCCTTTGACCGTCTATTCTTTATCTCATATATTCCATTATTATTACTGATTATTGTACCGTAATATGTAAATTCTTGAACTGCATTTACTTTTATTAGGTCTATCTGCTGTCTGTTATTGTTCAAGTTAAGCTTACGAGTCTGTATTAACATTTTAGTTTTCTCCATATTTATCTGTAAACCAATTTCCTGTGCGTTATCCTGCAGTTCTTGGAAGGATTGAGTTAAATCTCTTTTTTTGGTTCTTGCCGTTATATTTATGTCATCAGCATAAGCCACTAATTGTACTAATTTGTGTATTAGGGTCCCATCCGTATTTATCTTTAACTGCCTTATTACATGCTCTAGGGCAATATTAAAGAGTAATGGGGCCAGCCCATCCCCTTGTTTTAAGCCTTTTGTTGTATATACCATGCCAGTGAGTTCTTGTATTTTAATTCTAAAAGCTGAATTATCCATGGTTACTTTAACCAATCTCACCAGTTTCTTTGGTATCCGGAAATTCAACATGATATTGTATAATTTCTCTCTACTTATGGAGTCATACGCTTGTTTAAAATCTATGAAAAGCTGGTACACGTCTACTTTATGCTCCCATAATTTCTCTAAAATTATCTTAACTGTGAATAGTTGGTCTATGGTTGATTTACTTTTCCTAAATTCTGCCTGATATTTGCCTATTATTTGTTCTGTATACTGTTCTAGTCTGTCCTTAAGTAACATCAACACTTTATAGCAATTACACAATAATCATACGCCTCTATAATTTGTACATTCCAACTTATCTCCTTTATTTTTATATATTGGGCATATTACACTCTGCTTCCAATCCTTTGGTATTTCTTCATTTTCCCACACTTTAATTATTATTTTATGCAATTGCTTAACAATATGTTCACTATTAACTTTAATTAACTCTGATGGTATTCCATCAATTCCAGGTGCTTTATTGTTTGTTAACTTGCCATGGCAACATCCAATATATCAGGGCTTTGTATTTCTTCTTCTCCTCCATCATTTCTTAATATTTGATTTAAATGTTATATATTTCATTATTGCCGTCATTTGTATTTAACAATGTATTAAAATAATCTTTCCATCTATTTTGTATTTCAATGAAATTACTTAAAATCTTTCCATCTGAATCTCTACACAATGTTGTTCTGGGTTTAAAACCTTTTAATTGTCTAACCTTCTTAAAACCATCAAATGTTCCATTTTCTTTAAAATCTTCTTCCATATCTATCAGGTTCTTGTTTACTACCAATCTTTTTTTCTTTCTGCAGATGTTATCAGTTCTCTCCTTTTGTTTCTATAAAACTCATGCTTTTGGCGGGTAGGTCTGGATATATATTCCATATATGCCTCATTTCTATCTTCTATCATTATCCTACATTCTTCATCGAACCATTCATTTCGTTCTCTCTTAGATTCCATTCCTAGAACTTCCTGTGCTGTATCTATTATCTGTTCTTTAAAATGTTTCCATGCTTCATCTACATCTACTGTATCTTCAATAGTGTTGCTATTTAGTTTCTTATTTATTTATTTCTTGTAGTTATTTAATATTTTCTCATCATTTAATTTGGAAGTGTTTATTTTATTTTGACTTTTACCTTTTCCTTGTTTTAACTGCTTTATTCTAGCCCTATATCTGACACCAACTAAATAGTGATCCGAGCCACAATGTGCAGGCTTATCTTCTGTGTGAGCATGTGCATTTATTATGGTTATATTCTGGAATTTAGTTTTTAATCTAAGAGTACACATTCTTTCATTCACAGATTTAAAATCAATTACACAGTTTTTTATTTTCTTGTTCACTATGAAGATAGTTCCAAATTCATGTTGTCCACTGTTATTCCAACTATAGAAGATAGTGTGTCGCTTGTAGTCATATACCCCTTTTCCTATCCAGATCCAGTTTATATTTATCTATTTCATCTAATAATGCTTGGAGCGCTCCAGTTTTATAAAGCGAGCGCACATTCCATGTACCAAAATCATTGTCCATTCGTCTTGCCATGTTCTTTCTCAGTGTAATCCGTCCAATCCGAGGCAAAGCTTTAAGTTTCTGAGTGATAGGGTTTAACAAGGGGGGACACTAGCCGCCGCCAATCCTTCAACCTGGAGGACCAGGTCTCCATATTTATGACCCCTGGAGGCAGGGTGGCCTGGTTATACCACCAGACACTGGGTTGGCTGATTGCGACCCGAGGGCCGGGCGATGGGGTGTTGACTCACTCCATCTGACTAAAAATAGTTTAACAAGTAGTGAGCCGACATGTAATTTCTGTAGAAATTCTATAACCAAAACAAGTTTTATTAAAATGGGAATAAATAACACTTTACAAAAACACATCAAACATTAAATTTAAAATCTATGTTAAGGAATTATTACTGTGACTCTATATATATAATCAGTTGATATTTTATGTTTATTTTCATATAATTAAGTATAAACAAACTGATAAATTGGCCATAGCATATCATTTTTTGGTCATTTAAACATGAAATAAATACAGAAGTTAAATTATTAAAACAATTAAATGGTCCAATAGATTGAAAGGTTTGGGAAAAAATTTTATTTTAAAGAATAAAAATTGCGTACTGAATTTTGAAATACCGACAATTGATTCTTTTTTTTTAAGTTTATTTCATTTTCAGATTTTGATAGTATACTGGCAGAAAAACATAGTGACCTCTAGTGATCGTAACATTGACAACAAGATTGTTTTTGACTAAAGATGTGGATAAACACTCACAGAATCGCTATCTCAATTAATATGAAAAATTTACATCATTTTCTTTTAAGATAAGTGAAGTTTCTGTTACAAATAATTATATTTGTGTAGTATTTGTTGCTTCACTGTAACTAGCTTCATGTTTTACGTAATGAATTAATATTTTGATGCAATGAAATAAATGTATCATGTACGATGACTATGCCATACATTATAATGTGTTGGCAAATATTAGAGCAACAACAAATGATAGCATAGAAAGCTTCAATAGAATCCCAAAACGTGCCATCAGGAAAAAAATACGAGAAGAAACACTCAAAAAATGGGAAACAGAATGGCAAAACACATCAAAAGGACAAGAGACAAAACAATATTTTCCCACAGTAGCAAAACAATTAAAATGAAGAATTAACATATCAACAAACCTCATTACCATTTTAACAGGACATGGAAGGCTGAAAGCCTATTACAAGAGATTCAACATAACTGATGATGCTATATGCACCTGTAACAGAGGAGACGAAACCACAGATCACATCCTGTATGACTGCATCAAATGGAAGGACCAAAGGGAAAAACTAAGGATGCAAATAAACAAGAAAGGAGGGAAATGGCCAGTACATAAACCAGCACTTGTGGGACAATATCTCAGGGACTTTAGTGAATGTCAACACAACCATTCTAGAAAGTGCTGAATAACTAAATAATTAATTCTAAAAAACTACAGTTAAATATGTTAAATATGAACAATCAATCTGGAAGCAAAGTAAACCAGAACATGTAATATTACAAATGTAATGGAACATGAGGATATGTATTTAATTATTAGTAATTAATATTACCTAACATAGTTAACAATTTCACAATTTGTTAAGCTTTTTGGTAAAATTAAAATTATTGTTTTGGTTTACATACAAAATTCTAAGCATTTCAATAGAAATTTTAAAAATGAAGAAAAAGAGATGGGCAATAAATGACAAGTGACTAGTGGAACAAATACACTGAACACTTGAAATAACCAATTGTGCTGAATTGTGAGACTAGTACCAACTTAATTGCAGAAACTTTCATGGTTAATTTTAGAATAGAATTGCTTAGTCCACAAGAAAAAACTGAGTAACTGTTGTAAAGGGTTGTAGTACATCACACTTTTACGTATCATAAGAAAAAACAAATATTTAAATTTAATTTTTTGGCCCATCCGCAGTCTTTGATGGTTGTACTGCGTTGATTTCTATATATTCTGCTATCTCACTAGAGCTGAATGACCACACTAGGCTATGCTTTATCAACCATGAACATCAACTGTCTGTTACTACCTTCTGTTCACGATAGATTTATGGCATGTAAATGAACCTCAAGCCTGATAAAGAGGCCTCTGAGCAAAATTAAGCAATCTTTCATGCCCAATATAGAATGGGATGCTAAGAACCACAGCAGTTAAAGAGTGTCATAAATTTAATTTTAAATTTTATTCATGCTGTAAAGACTAAGAGTTTGTTCACTGGGCATTTTAAAGTGAAAATTTACTCAAAATTGTTTGTTGTGTGTGAATTACTTTATTGTTCTTGTCTTGTTATTAATTTACTGATTAATTAATACAAACAAAATTCTCTTGCAGCAGACAAAACAAGACTGGTTCAAAAAGCACTGAACAAAATTCAGGAATTGGGAGAAAACAAACTGCTATCATATCCAGCATATAGCTTTGATCTTGCACCATCCAATTACTATCCATTTAATGAGCCATTTTCTAAATAGAAGAAATGTTGAAAACACTGAAGCAGTTGAAATGGGTGCCAAGGAATTCTTCATATCAAAAATCAGAAAAAGGCAACAAACCTTGCTGAAAAACAGCTGACAACTATAAATTCTTCAGTGGCAGATGAAACGCCTGGGAAGGAGCAGCCCACAAGCTCAGATTATACTGTATCTAGTATCGACACCTGCTATGAAAGCCTTAGAACTTTGATACAGATCCTTCATTTTGAAGATTAGAATCATTTCCTGTAACAATACATTTGAAATAAAGTTTTTCTTAAAAACCGACATTACTTAGGAGACTTTATTTTAGATTGTTACAGCTTATAATTTTTAATTAAAGTTTTAGTTACAGCATATAAAGTATTTAAGTAAACAAAGATGAAGGAAAACAATAACCAGACAAGATGCGAAGCAAAACCCAATATCAGCTTTTATTGAAGAAGTAGTTAGTGGACGAGCTTTGATAAGCAACTGTGGGTACAAAAGAATGTATCATCTTGACATGGACCGTGATGGTTTCAAACGAAGGAAATGTAATGTTAACACCGAGAGACAGAATGTACCAGACTCTAACTGGACAGATAAAGAGACAGTTACTTCACAGAGAGCTTACTCTCGCCTTAAATAATAGTGACCCTTTCTTATTTCTCCCCCAGAGATTCTGCTTTCAGATTAAAATTGCTGAAATATTAGAAAGCAAAAAACGAAAGAAGTCCATCGATGTATTAGGAAGTATTATAAGGGGACAGTGCAATCTGGAAGATACTAGCCTAAAAGAATTAAAAAGAATGTAGTACATAATATCATAAAACCCCAGCATTTCACCAACAAAGCTGATGAAGATGATGAAGAGCAACAAAAAATGGAACAGAAAGTTAGGAAACAGAGGACACTAATACTAACACACGGGGTAAACGTGACCAAAGTGAGCAAAAGCAATACATTCAAATCTTCCTTGAAACACGAGAAGAGTGCATTCAAGAAATTGCCAAGCATTGAAAAGTCACAGTCTTCCGCTAGCATAGGTGAAGAGGAAGATGTACAAGATGAGCAAAGTGCAAATGACAAACCTGGTGAAGTTGAAAGGAAGAATGACATCAGCAACAGGAATAAAGAGGTTGTGAAGAGAACGACGCTGACACTGACTATCCGGAAAGAGAAATGACAAGCAACAAGCACAAAACAAACAACACAGATGAAAACAAGGATAAATATCGCCAAAATGAGGCAAAGGAACCAATATCTTTCGCCCAATTTGTTTTTGGTTCCTTTGGTAGTCTTAAGCCACTTGAGTAAGTATTGGTCGTCTTCAGCATCTCTTCAAAGTTTGACCAATAGCAATTACAGTATTACCTATACATTTGGTTTCACGCAAATTTCCAATCTGTAAGAAAATACACATTTTCATAACACAAAAAATATGAAGAGTGCTCATTAGCTCATTTTCTGCTCTTATGGTTAGACAATCTGCACTTAAAGCTTCAAGATGTGATCAAAGATGTAGGTACGTCCAATTTTTTTATTTTTTGTATGCCTAATATACATTAATTATTCAGAATTTCACTAGAAAGATATAGCTAATCACTAAAATGTTGTCATGCCTTTATAAAAGATTTAAAAGTTTAAAGTGCCCATTAAATTAAATATATTATAAATAAAGCTCGATTTATGAATAATTGCATTTAAAACAAAAGTATAAATATTTTTTGCTTCCTTATTCCCCCAAAGTAATGTGTGTATAAAAGGCAGTGAAACAAGAACATTCTGAACTGCTGTTTATGCTTCTTTTTAAATTTTATTTATGATTTCGATACAAACTTTGCAACAATTTGGTGTAATTAAATGAATTACTTTATACAGCCTAGTTTAATTAAAGCTTAATATTTGTGTATATGCATTCAAGAACCCACATGAATTTTAAGAACCAAATACTTCCCAGTCAAACAATGTCACGTTGATAATTTTTTCGTAATAGTATTATTTACAAAGTAAAGTACTAGCACTTAGTTAAGTGTGAAATCCAATTTTAGTATGAGGCCCACAATGTGGCTTATAAATGTTATTTCATTGTTTTTACCTTGAATTACTTTCTTCTTTTCTCCGGTTGTACACAGTTTTTAAGGAAAAGCCTGCTACGCGTTCCTTAGTAGTATTTTTAAAACACATAATTTGCCTAGTTTTACTTTCCTCTGAAATGAACTCTAAACGAATTCCTGCTAACTCGCGACAATGACTTCTAATTTGCAGAAAATTTACCTTTGCAAATGCTTTTTGCAAATAGCTATAAGCGTGACCATTGAAATATTTTTCAAAAGCAAAATAATTTGCCTAATTTCACTTTCTTCTGTCATAAATTCTAAAACGGTTCCAATTACTTCGCGATATTACCTGCAGCTTTACTGAAAATTGGTTTTTCTAAATAACTTCGTTGCCATCGTGATAATGACGTAATAACAAAAGAACAATACCACAAATTATACACTATTTAAAATTATTCACAGAACACCAATTATCAATACACCATTGTAGTGTTGCCAAAATTTGAGAGTAGCATTGCCAACTTAAAAGCTGTTCGTCTTGGTAAGTTTGGGAGTTCTGTGTAGACCTGTGGGCCAGACTAAAGGAGTTGCGGTCCCGTAAGGTCTTACAATCAGAATGAAACGTTCACAGGTGGTTCCTTTCCTGTGGGTGGTTCACAAACCTCCTGCCCTGCATTTGGCAGTAACCAATAGGAGAGCGCTACAACGTAGTCATATCGTGCGGCTGTGTGTGAGAGAGACAGCGATAGTAGCACGCAAAGTAGCCTAAGAATATGCTATTATCCAGAACTGTTAAGTGCATCTGTTTAAAATCCAAATAAATGGCAATAGAAATTAACGTATTTAATTATTCAAGAGAGATGACGAGCAGCTCTTCATCACTCCGGCATTTACAACTGTCATTGGTTTTGCTATATCTGAAGCTTGTTTTTTCTTTCTTCAGAACGCTTAAGGTGGAAGAAGGATTATCTTTGTAAGATATCTTTTCTTTCTTTCTTTTTTTATTTATTAATTTTTTTGCAGTATAAAATTCGCCGCGGTCATAAAATTCCAAAACTGTTCTAGGAACTACGTGTTTTTCAAAATATTTTAAGTACGTAATACCTTTTGGTATGTTAAAGTGTTTTTTTTAAAAGCTAGATAAAAATTCTAGCAGAACCTGGTTCACATCTTTTTACCTCTGAACAGATCCGAGAAACAATAAATTAATACACTCCACACGCCTGAGCAGTTAACTCCTTACGTTTTAAAATCAAGTTTGTATCTTTCTCCATCATTTGAGATTCGTTCAACAAACTGATACACCGAATAAAGAACCTGGCGTACTTTATTACATAAAACACTTAAATTTTGATTCTATTTTCTCATTCATACAATCAGTTGCTTTCTTAGCGACATGTTGCGAACTTCCACAACTTTTTAGAACTGCACATTACCTACCTGTTTTGTACTAAGAGAAAGGAGAAGCATAACAGGACAGTCACAAAGCTTATGATCACCTCTTTTTGACAGTTCAAGGTTGCTTCATTTCTGACCAAATACGGGTAAAATATAATTGACTGTAAATAACGAACTACTGAGGCTAAAATTACACTCATTTTTTGCGCATGCTTGGCCGATCATTTTCTTTATATTTGATCTAAGTTTTAAGCTTCTAATACATGATTAATATCGTTTGTGTTTCGTTGCAACGGTGTTGCTTCTGTTTGTAACGTACTTCCTCCAACATCAAGTCATATCGGACGATGAATGAAATAGGTGAAATGATGCTCAAATGAGTCCGGGGTCCATGGAGCTTAGAGTTACCCGACATTTGTCTTCCAGGATAAGGGGAAACCCCGGAAAACCTTATCCAGGTAACTCACCCTGACCGAGATTTGAACTAGGGACTCCTTGAACGTGAGGCAGACATGCTACCACCACGCTACCGAGGCGGGCGGTATTGCTTCTGAAGGCCATGTGCAGGAGGTTTGACGCGCACAATAACTACCAAATCCAGAGGTTCCGTGTTTGATTCCCGCCCTTGGATGGGTATTATTCTTTAATGAGGTTTATTCCCTTTATCCATTCTCCTTAGTGTTTGGAGATATGAAAGAGAAAGAGTAAATTTGCACACGCTTATGTGCGTGTGTTTGATTTTAAAAGATATATTATATATTTCTATTAAATAAATATATTTATCAACCTAGCAAAAGGGCGAGACAGAAAAGAAACATGCCGAGAAATGACAGCGCTTGATGTTAGGCTAGTATAAGATAGTCCACGAGGCTCCGGCGGTCACTTTAAAAATGGAGATGACCAAGATAACGACTATTCCTATCTCGATGACCAAAGCATCCAGGATATTCTTTCGATTAAGATAACCTTGTCAAGAGGTTGATTATTTTGAGACACTGCTGTCAGCCGAGATTACGTTCCACGTGAAGTTTTTCTAAGTCCAACATCGAACCGCCTAAAACGAGTGCCGACGGAACCTGCCGAAGTTACCAAGAATAGCAGTGCGGGTAACCTCGATAATTCCATAGCCATTCGCTGCCAACCTCGGCACCAATGCTCCAGACATGTTTCGCAGACTGTAGTAAAACTGCATGTGTGCCATTAGAAGTAAGCTATCACTTGGTAAAGGACTGCCCACACCCAGTCGATGAATACGCGAGATCAGTGAGTACTGGTGTGACGAAGGTTATGTAAGGGCTGTCACTGCCAACCCCTCGGGTGACATTGCACGCCTTGAGTAGGGGGATGAGTAGCCCTGTTGCGTGTGTTTAAGAAAATTAGAAAAGCTAAACTAAAGAAAACCATTAAGGAAGCAACTACATTCACTAAAGAAAAAGAAAGCAACAACACATTCAGTGCATTCACATACCACCCAAAAAATTTAATAAAATGAAAAAGATCTTAAAGTAAGAAAATATAATTTTGCCACATACACATATAATAGATACCCAGTTTCAAAATTGCTAAAACTCAAAAAACAAAAGATGAAATCCCATCAATTAATAGATTCGAAATGTACCAAATAAGTTGTAAGAATTGTGAAAAACGCTACATAGATCAAACTAAAAGAAATCTAAAAACCAGAGTAAAGAGCACTTTAGAAATATCAAAATAAAACAAGAAGATAAGTAAGCAGTAGCATTTCATTTTTGGAACGAAAATCATGACATTGATCCAAATCCAAAATTACTAAAAGGAGTGATAACCTAAAATAAACTGACAACATGTGAGAACATATTCATATGGAAAAATAAGGACAGAGTAAAGAACTTTGAAATCCCACTAGTAGATAATCTGACATAGAAGTTCTTAGTTCCACCGCCAGAGAGAAGAGAGCAGACAACAACAGATGCTAGTGGGAGAGAGGTTGAGGATGGAGGCGAGGGCTTCTGAAACTAATCCCTCAATAATATAAAAATGTAAGTGACAAAGTGTCAATAAACCGACTACAAATAGTTTTTTCAATTAATATAATTTACAGTTGATCATACTATTCTTCTAAAGAAGTTAAATGCTTATGGTGTTAGAGGACTAGCTTATAAATGTTTCGCTTCTTATCATGAAAATAGGTACCTGATGGTTGAATTAGAAGGTGCTTGTTCAAGTCCTGCTGCTATAAAATCTTGCATTCCTCAGGGATCCATTTTGGGATCTATCCTATTTCTAATTTATATAAATGATCTTTCATCTTACCTAATACCGATCAACAGTGTTCTCTATGCAGACGATACAAACCTTATTTTCAGTAATAATGATGAGAGATCTCTACAGGAAGAAATCAATTATACCATTACAGAATTGGAGAAATGGATGACTAATAATAAACTTCATATAAATGTAAGTAAGACAGTAACTCTTAAATTCAATCAACAATGGGGAGTGCCTAATCCTGTTTCAGTCTCAATATTTAATACATTGGTAGGTGAGAGCCTGTACACCAAGTTTTTGGGAATCATCATTGATACCCAGCTCAAATGGACAGAGCATGTCAACTTTCTAGCCAACAAATTAAGTCATATATGTTATGCTATAAGGGTGCTAGCTAAAACATGCAACTTAGATGTCCTAAAAACAGTGTATTTTGGCTATGTGTACTCAGTATTGAAATATGGAATTCCCTTTTGGGGATCTTCCAACAACTGCATTAAGGTGTTCAAATTACAAAAAAGAATAATAAGATTAATCAAACAAGTGAATCAATGTACTCCAAGTATAAACCACTTTTTTCAGATCTAGAAATTCTACCCTTACCATGTATTTATATCTTAGAAACAGTTTCATTCATACATGAAAATAAAAGCATATTTAAGCTTAACAATGAATATCATTCATACAATACACGAATAGCAACATCTATCCATCTCCAACAACATAGATTAACAAAAAGTTTGAATTCAGTTTCCCATTGTATAATAAAATTCCAAAGACCATCAAAGTTCTGCAGATCCAAGCGTTTAAAAATAAAATTAAAAACTTACTCTTAAAATATATGTTTTCCTCAGTTGATGAATTCATGAATACCCAATTTTGATTATCGTTTTTAATAAATCACCTGTTTATTTAGTATTAGAAATTAGCAAATAAGTTTTACCTTTGAACTTTTTTGTTTCATGGATCCTGTTTATCTGGAACATGCACTCTGTCTCAAGAAGAAGCCTGATGACAAACTCCAAGACCAAGATTATACTCCAGTTCATCTATATTTTACAATGTATATAGAAATCTCAATTGTATACCTGACTGAGGTTTTTCTGAGGTTTCCCTCAGTTGTTAAAGCAAATGCTGGGTATCTGTATTTTCACCTCGGTGCAACCTTGCAAACTTGTGTTATTTGTTAAACTTCTTTTTAAATACTGTAAATATGATAATATTTGACTTAACTTTTTTTGATGAAATCTATATTCTGTATGAATTTTGTTGGTGAATAAAAATATGAAGTACCACTACTACTACTATGAATCTGAATCTATTCTTATTCATGCTTCATGTGAGTGAGAACAGAAGATTCATCAGTGAAGAAGGATCTTAAAAATTTCTGAAGTGTAATGCTAGCTGTCAGTGTCTGTATAAATATTCCATTTAATTGAGTCGTGATATATGCTTCCAAGTATAAATATTTAGTAATTTGCATAAGTAATAAATTATATCGTATCATATCGTATTTATTTCATCCTTTGGAACATAATACATATGTTATAGGACACGTCAGTTCAAGATACAAAGATAAATATAAAAAGTTACATAAGACTAACAACTGTAACAGATACAGGATCCAACAAAAGTCTTAAGAACAAAAAGCAAATAAATATAAACTATATAAAGACCATTGAGGAATACTATATGAAAGTAATTGTTCACAAATGTGGAGTTTACTCTACTTCATGATTTAATTCAATTCAATTTATTTTGTCCTTTTGATTGATATCAGACACGTCATAGTATAAAAATTACATTAATGTCCACTGTCATTATTTACAATCACTTACAACTAATTAACATTTAAAAACTCTTTTACAGAATAAAAGGAATGTTGCAGTAAAAAGAGTTTTACTCCCTTTTTAAAATGTATAAGGCTCTTCATTGGTTTAATATTTTCTGGTAGCCTGTTGTATAATCTTATACCTTTATTCATAGCACTAGACCTGAAGATTTCCGTTCTACAACTTTGAATGTGAAAGTCATCTTTCTGATGTGTATTGTATTTGTGAATATCGGCATTTTTGTAATTTTGTATTTGTAGTTTATTTTGTTTTACATGGATCACTAATTCCAAAATATACATACATGCTAGAGGTAATATTTGATGTTTTCTGAATAATGACCTGCAAGATGTTCTGTTATCCACTGACTTTTCCCCCCAGAACACTATCCCATATTGTAACTGACTGTGAAAGTAACCATAAAATATATTTCTCAATGCTGCTAAATTGATTAAGCTTTTTAAATGTTTAAGCAAATAACAAATGGAACTCAGTTTATTTATTAAATGTTGAATATGTGTGGTCCATTTCATGTTCTCATTCATATGTAATCCCAAAAATTTTGTTTCATTATTGTAGTTAATGGTTGTTTTATCAAATACTATTGGAGGTTTGACCACATTTCTATTTTGGCAAGTATGGAATGAAATGGCAATAGTCTTATCCTTATTTATAATTAGTTCATTTGTCTGAAACCATGTGTGCAGTTTACATAGAGTATCATTGAGTATATAATTAGTAATTTGTTTAAGTTATTTGTATTCTTCATATCTTAATGTGTTTGTGCTGTGATTCTCTTTGGTGGTGTTCTATTATTGTATCAATTGCATACAATTCTAGCTCTATCTTGCTTGTTTTCTTGCTAGCTCCTCCCTAGCATGCTTTGTTATTTTTTTGATATGGTATGTGACAATGGAGCTAACTGTAGTCATGGCGGTGGTTACAGACAGCAATGTTAGGTTATTAATTTTTAGATGAGTCGTATTTAGGTTGTTCATATTGTATATGCATTGATTGCTGTTGTTGTTCCATCTAAAATATGACTGCTGAAAGATTTTATGGTTGGTTTTGAATTACACCCAGATATTTGAATTTACGTAAAATCATGTTTACTTGAATGAACTGGAACCAGGGCCAATCTGAGTTAATGAAAATCTGGATTTTCAATAGTGTGGCAAATGTGAGCATAACACTTTTTGCAGATGATATGAGTATTTTCTTAACAGGGGCAAATGAATATAATGTGAATTTACATATAGACAGCACATTTAAGTATATTCAGGAATGGTTTAATAAAAACTTGTTACTGTTAAGCAAAGAGAAAACAGCAGCAATTAGCTTCCATAGTAAACTTAATAAGAACATTACACATCCAAAAATTAAGCTGGGGTAAGATGAGATAAAATATGTTAAAATAAACAAATTTCTGGGTTTGTTACTAGATGAGAACTTAAGTTGGGAAATGCATATTGATAGCCTCACTAACAGACTTAGTAAAATGTGCTTCTTAGTAAGGTCAATAAAATGTATGTCAAGTGAACATATTCTTAGAGTGGTATATTTTGTATACATTCATAGTCTATTAACATATGGGATAATCTTCTGGGGAAATTCAAAACATAGGATTAAGGGTTTTAGGATGCAAAAGAAACCAATACGGATTATGGCTGATATCACAAACAAAACTAGTTGCAAACCATACTTTAGAAAATTGAAAATTTTGTCTTTGCCATGTATGTATATATATGAAACACTTAACTACATGAAAAAAAACCTAAATTCATCCAAAACAAATGCAGAAGTTCATACACATGATACTAGAGCAAAGAACAATCTATTTATCAATTCACATTGAACCAAATTGTATGAAAGTAGCTTCACATATGCTAGTCTACATTTATTCAATAAACTACCACAGAGCATAAAGGATATTGAGTCCAAATCAAAATTCAAAAAGGCTCTATTTAATTTCTTAAGGGAGAGAAACTTTTATAGTGTAGAGGGTTTCCTAAATCATGTAATAGAGTAAACTCCACATTTGTGAACAATTACTTTTATATAGAATATCTCTTTGGTCTTTATATATTTTGTTTTTATTTCCTTTTCTACTTTAAACTTTTGTTGGATCCTGTATCTGTTAATGTTTTTAGTCCTATGTAACTTTTTATATTTTTCTTTGTATCTTGAACTGACGTGTCCTATAACATATGTACTATGTACTAAAAGATGAAATAAATACAATACAATGAAGGACAAACATGTACAACATCACCAAAATATTTGTAATGCAGTTTAGAAATTACTATTGGCACACTTTCATCTAAAAACACATACACTATATGTACCGTAATAGCCTATGTATTTTCACTGCACACAATATGGCTAAAAAGTAGTTGGTACTAAAAAAGGTAGTTAGCTTTTTTTGTCTCAGTTTAGTGTATCGCTTAAGAGCAGTGGCGGCTCATGTTGTCTATACCTTGATGGGCTGCATTTTTAGCTTTGCTTAATTATTTGAAGATGAATGGCGATCTTTCTTTTTAGCAAACTTATTGTCTACTCCCTCGTTGAACTTCGGGATGTTTTCTATCAGTTCTTTTTCTATGGAATTTCTTTTTCTTAAATAGGGAATCAATTTCTCCTATATATTTAATCAACCCCCTGAACACCCCTTCATTTTGTGACCCTTCATGCTCTTCATGCCCTGTTAGGGGTAGCTTGTGTTAACCACAAAATTTCACACAGTTGATTATCTTTATAAGAGTGTCCCTATTTTTTTGGACTTGATCGTTGTACAATCTATTGATTCTTTATAGGCTTGGCTTAAACATGTCTGTACATTTACTGACCCAAGTGTAGCAAAGTTAAGCATGTTATTAACATGGTTTTTGGACATTTCATGTTTATGACATTTTTCATATAATCTCTGCAAGTCTGAAACTCCCTTTTGAAACCATGCAATGTTGGCTGCATCATCTTTAATTCCAAATAAAAGGCAAGGAAAAGAGAACTGGGAATTGCTGATTTCACAGCCACATATCCACTCATATTTCGTGTAAATTTCAGGACTGAAACACCTGCTATATTGTTTTTGGCAGCTTGTTGCACTTTCAATAATGTTTAACACAGAAATTGATCTTCCTCATACTTTAATGTCACATTTCTCTTGCAGTGTTAAAGTGCCAAAACGAGGCGACTTTAAATACTCTACTGAATTTCTCATTGTTACAATCACACCATTGATAACAGTATAAAAAGTCACATTTGATTATACTTTACTGTCAGGAAACAAAAATATATTTGAATCACCATGAAAATGTTAAGAAAACGTCAATTTCACGAAAATCTGCACAAAATTGCATTTACACCGCTCTTGGGACTGCAAGCAATGCAGTCCATTGAGTTCACTAAGCTATGGGGCGCGTGGTAGGTGCAAATGTGAAGCAGGGGCTAGCGGAGGGAGAAATGGAAGCAATATGCACGTTAGTGAGTTGACCTGGCACTCCAAGAGGGAGAAGCGGCTTCACGTATGAACTTGCCGCACAGTCTATGAACCTGTTGTAATGACTTACAATGTATATATGGATGTAATCTATTCAATTTAAGTAATTAAGGCAACAACAGTAAAATTAAAATTTGCTCTGGGGGGAGGGGGTCGGCCGCCACTGCTTAAGAATGATATCATTTTGCATCTGCTTTGACATTAGAAGTTCATTTGGCAATGTTTTAGCTTGATTCTTGAAATGAAGCACCAATTTCTCTATGTTTGCTACTGCTTGTGTGTTCACCAACACTTTCTGAATCTGAATGCCCATTATTTTCATTTTCAGTAATATTGCATGATGCAATAAGCCTTCCTCTGTATTTGATATATAACCTCCATCATTGTCGATGTCTCTCTCCTTCATCAATTGGAACAGCCATTGGCAAGAGAATTCAAGTAGTGTACCTACCTACTGCAAATAGCAATTTATCACCTATAAAACAAGTTTTCATTTCATGGAAGTGTTGAAAACAGTGTTGTTGTAACAAATTAAATTTAAGGTTGTAAATTAATGACACTAAACAACACTTGCTTTTAAATTTCCCAGAACATGTTTCGGAGGCTACTTTCCTCCATTGTCAACCAGACATCGACTGATTCTCAGTGGTGTACCTGGCGATATTTTGTCGCAGATCTCCTCTGGTGGCGGTTTGAGGAACTTGCTGAACAAATCTTTTTGGGAGATGTTGAAATTAAACAATTTGTTTCTAATTTTTGAAATGAAAATTTGTTCCCATGTGGACAGTTCTTGTTTTCCTCTTGCGTGTTTAAGTAGTTTTGGTTCTGGATTTATATTGTAGTTTTTTCCCACTTTTAAACTTTCAAGAATAAAGCATAAAGTTCATTGTAGAAATAGAAAAAGATTAGCATTTATCATTTTTGAATTTAAAAATAATCAGAAATAAAAACAGAATAAACTTTGGCATTTATAGAAAGCCAACACAGACAGACAACTACATCAACGCTAATGGCTACAACCCAAGATCCCACAAACAGACAACCTCAATAGTCTAACACACAGACTGGTCAACATCCCGTTCACAACAGAAGAATACAAAAAAATAATTGAAATAGCACAACTTTTCCAAATCATTAGTAGACTAGACAAAAAAGTCAACTTAGCAAAAAAGAAGAAGCTACTAAAGGAAACCACAACCCTCTCAGCTACAGAAACTAAAATTATCTTCAAACAATTCACTTACCGCCCTGGGCCTTTGATAAATTCAAAAAAGTCTTCAAAAAACAGAACATTCAACTAGCACCAGTCAACCGTTACCCCTTAAAAAAACCTAAAATGCTCAAACATAAAAGATGCCATTCCATCTAACAAAAGATATGGTATATACCAAATTGAATGCTGAGACTGTAGTCAAATTTATATAGGAAAAGCCAAAAGAAATTCAGAAACAAGATCAAAGAAACACTTTAGGAACATAAAATACAATTAGAAAAATCAGCAGTTGCCACACATTTTTGGTAAAAAAAGCCACAACACAAATCCAGAACCAAAACTATGAGGGCTGTTCAATAAAGAATGATCACAATTCTTTTTTGACAACGTACCTTTACTTATCCTCATATTTTGATGGTACTTCTCAAAATAGTCTCCTCTGAATGCGATGCACTTGTCCAAGCATTTCAGCCAGTCTTCAAAGACATGCTGGAAACCATTTTTTGAGAGATCCTTCAAAATCGCCTCTGCAGCCTTCACCACTGTTTCTGATGATGGGTAATGCCTCCCATGAAGGCGTTTCTTCAAGTTAGGGAATAGAAAAAGGTCACATGGGGCTAAATCCGGACTATAAGGAAGGTGAGGGATGCACTTCACGTTGATTTTTGCAAAATATTCAGCAACAACATTGACAATATACAGTCACGCATTATCGTGATGCAGCATCCAGTCTGCTTCATGGAAATGTGGTCATTTGCGCCTGATATGGACTTGCAATGTTTTCAGGACATCCCTGTAGTATTGTCCAGTTACTGATATGTGTGCAGGTACACATGCTGATAAACAATTCCATGAATATTAAAGAATGAGATGACCATAACTTTCCCAGCAGAAGCAAACACTTTTGCTTTTTTTGGGGTTGGTGATGAAGGAGATTTCCACACTGAGCTTTGCTGTTTGCTCTCAGGATCAAAATAATGTAGTCAAGTTTCATCAGCAGTGATTATGTTTGAAAGAAACTCCGGATCTTCCTCTAACATCAACTTTAACTGCATGTTACCTCCATTGCAGCGGTAGGCGATACTGAACATGTCTGAACTTGCCTGGTTCTCACAACAATGAAACTACTACAGCGTGTTTGTATCACACTAAGCTAACAGAATATAATAAGATTGAATTTTAGTGCAAAAAATTATGACCGTAAAAAAATTATGATCATTCTTTATTGAACAGCCCTTGTACTTAAACACACATCAGGAAAACAAGAACTGTCCACATGGGAACAAATTTTCATTTCAAAAAAGAGAAACAAAGTATTCAACTTCATCTCCCAAAAAGATTTGTTCAGCAAGTTCCGCGAACCGCAACCGAGAAGACCTCCGACAAAATATTGCCAGCTACACCACAGAGAACTAGTGGATGTGTGGTCGACAATGAAGGAAAGTAGCCTCCAAAACAAGTTCTGGGAAATTTAAAAGTAAGCGTTGTTTAGTGTCATTAATCGACCTACCCTTAAATTTAAGTGTTCATTTACTATACTAACTGGTCTGGGTTAAGGTTTTACTATATTTGCTATTTATAGTGGCTGGTTTTTCATTGTTAGAGTCATTTGCAGTTGTTCTGCCACCTTTTCTAAATAACATCTTCATTGTGATTTATCTCAAGACTACAAGGTGCGTTCAAGTTTTAAAACCTTCTAATTTTTTTCAGGATTGGGACCAGCTAGGAACTTCTGATTTTCTTTTAAATAGACGTGGACCCTTTGTGAACAAGTGACACAGATGGCAGCACTGCACAGTGCATAGAACTCTAGTGGCAGCGACAAGAGTTAGGACTGTTTTCGATACTTAAAATGGGGACGTTTTCATTGCAAGAACAGCGTGAATCATTTGTTTTCTCCATTTTTGTGGTATGACAGGTATGATACCTATTGAAATTCATTGCCAGTTGAGTGAGGCATGTGGTGATGGTACCATGGATGTGTCTAATGTGCGTTCCTGGGTGCAACAGTGCAATGAAGGCAGAACATTGTGTGACAACAAACCAAGACAGTCACGGCCTGGCATCAGTCGGTCTGAGGACATGATCCAGCGAGTAGAGAAGATTGTTTTTGAGGATCGTCAATTGAGCATTTTCAGATCTTCATGCAGGATTGTGTGCACAGATCCCACGGAAATGCCAATTTTGGAGGCAATGTCTGCAACTGTCTTGGTTTGTTATCACACAATGTTCTGCCTTCATTTAGCAGTAGCACCCAGGAACGCAAATTAGACACATGCATTATGTTATCTAAGTGGTTCAAAATGTGGCAGAAATGAAAATGAAAATATTCTCCTTAAGATCTTATCAAAATCCACCCCCATTGGATCTGCAGGGAAAACAACTAACATGGAAGCCTCCAGAAACACCAGTCAAACATTTAGGCATAATCCTTGACACTACATTAACCTGGAATTCTTATATATCTTACATTTTCACAATAGCCATTAATAGAATTAAAAAGCTGTATCCATTGCTACAGAAGAAATAGCTCCATGGACCCTGGACTCATTTGAGCATCATTTCACCCAATTCATTCACTGTCCGATATGAGTTAGGAGGATGTAAATTACAAACAAAAAAAAAATACAGGTCCCTTATATGCCCCATTATTTCTTACACTGCTCCTGATTGGGGTGCAGCCAGCAAAACCCACATTCATCGACTTCAGGTTATACAAAACAAATTTCTCTGCAGTATTACAAAGGCTCCATGGTTCATTAGAAATGATCAACTCCATCAGGAACTTGGTATTCTTCCCGTACATCTGTACTTCAAATTGATATCAAAGACATTCTTCGTTAGATTATCTGAAGTACCAGGCGCTGTAACCTATGACATTGGACAACGAAACTCCGAAAGCACCAGATTGAAAAGAAAACTGCCTCAAGATATCCCTACTCACTGATTCAGAAGATAACGCTTTTCTCACTAATTCAAAGTATATCCTCTATTTTTCTCATAACACCACTGATCATAATCTAGCCTCGCATATCTAACCTCTCTTTTCAATCGTTATCCATCTTATTTAATGTTATTGTATGTAATATAAAATTATTTGTGGTTGGTTTATTGACACTCGTCACTTACTTTTTCATATATTTATGAGAGACTAGTTTCAAAGGCCCTGGCCTCCATTTTCAATCTCTTCCCAACTGGCAACTGTTATCTGCTCTCTCTGGTGGTGGAACTATGAACTTTTTTGTCAAATTATCTGCTGGCGGGATTTCAAAGTTCATTACGCGATCCTTATTTTTCCAGATGAATATGTTCTCCCATGTTGTCAATCTATTTTGGTTTATCACTCCTTTTAATAATTTTGGATTTGGATCAATGTCATGGTTTTCATTCCAAAAATGAAATGCTACTGCTGACTTGTCTTCTTGTTTCAATCTGATGTTTCTAAAGTGTTCTTTGACTCTGGTTTTTAAATTTCTTTTTGTTTGACCTATGTAGCATTTTTCACAATTCTTGCAATTTATTTGGTATATTCCAGATTTGTTACCTGAAGGAATTTCATCTTTTGTTTTTGAATTTAGTAATTTTAAAATTGAGTATCTATTAGTAGGTGCCAAGATGATATTTTGTTCCTTGAATATCTTTTTAAATTTATTAAATGTTTTTGGATGATATGTGAATGAATTTTAATTGTATGTGTTATCCTGTTGTTTTCTGTTTGTTTATATTACAAATTTATCACCTATTGTATATGTTAGAGGACAGTAATTCCTCAGTTGTTAATTTGTATGTAGTACTTATGTAATTTATCAATGGTTTGTATAGCAATACTGCTGATCGGCCAAATAATAAATTAAAAAACAAAAGACACACCCATGGTACCACCACCACATGCCTCACTTAACTGGCGATGAATTTCAGTACGTGTCACACCACAAAAATGGATAAAATGAATGATTACATGCTGTTCTTGGAAAGACGACATTTTAAGTATCAAAAACAGTCCTTATTCTCCTCGCTGCCACTAGAGTTCTATGCACTGTACAGTGCTGCCATCTCTGTCACGCAGTCACAAAGAGTCCACTTGTATTTAAAAAAAAAAAAAAAAAACAGAAGTTCCTATCTGGTCCCAGTCCTGGAAAAAAAAAAATAGCTGTTATAATTTGAATGCACATCGTACTTTCTTCAGCTCATTTTTCTAGATTTGCTACTGTCATCTGTAGTTCCACTTTCGATTTTAAACCCAAAGCCTATCATCTGCATTTGGTTGACAAGAAAATGATTTGCATTATGCTTATTATACATTGTTATTAAACAAACTTGTACAATCTTCAAAGTATAAACTTGAAAGAAGCGTAGGGACAGTGAAGCATAAATTAGTACAAAATTGAATCGAGAATATATTGACACATTGCTTCACTCACACTGTTTATTCACAGGACATGTTTCAAGAGCTCTTGCTCCTATCCTCAGCTGATACTCGACTTGAGTGAAGCAATGTGTCAATATATTCTCGATTCAATTTTGTACTTGTACAATCTTATTCACATTCTCCACAATTTTCTACAATTAAAATAGTATTCATGACCACACGATGATGAGTAGAGATTTTCTTTTCAGAGACAGTGTTACAGATAATCTGCTTTCTTAGCAGAACATTATCTAACGATGACAATTGAAACTTACTCGGTTTTACATTGCACTTGAGTAGAAGTATTAAAAACATTGATGTACTGATAATTTATGAAGATTCTCCAGCCAAGACCATTAATAGCACCAAGAATCAGTTATATATACGCTGACGACGGCGACAAGACCTTAGTGCTCAAAACATGTTCAAGTATTTGTTATAGTTAGTGATCTTTATATATTATTCAGTTTTGTGCTTTGTTCATCTTCATTCATTGGTGCTCATTTAGTTTACTATGAAGCACGTCCATAAAATAAGGTCTCTAATTTTATTTAATATAGAAAACATGTTTAATGTCAATGAATGTTACATTGATGGAAAGACGGAACTTACAGCTATTTTTCAACGTAATCACCATTGTGATCGATGCACTTTTACATTTGCTCTGGCAGTTTTTGTGCACCCTTGTCATAGCACTCTCCCGCCAAGTTGTGCAGGTAGCACTCAACCTCGTTTTTCAAAACATCGTTGGTCTGGAAATATGTTCCACCCAGGTGTGACTCAGGAAACAGATGATACCCACTAGATACTAAGTCTGGACTGTAGGGGCATGTTTTTTTTTTTTTTTTTTTTTTTTTTTTTTTGGTATTTACATCCTCCAACATTTAGTCATATCGGACGATGAATGAAATGGGTGAAATGATGCTCAATGCATCCGGGGTCCATGGAGCTTAGAGTTACCCGATAATCGTCTTTCAGGATAAGGGAAAACCCCGGAAAAAACCTTATCCAGGTAACTCACCCTGACCGAGATTCGAACTCGGGACCTCTTGAACGTGAGGCAGACATGCTACCATCTACGCTACCGAGGCAGGCAGTGGGATGGGTGAGGATGTCCCATCTGAACTGGGCCAGGAGATCTTCGGTGAGCATTTTGGGAACCCACCTTGCACACACCTTGCGATAATGCAAATGTTCGGTCAAAATCTTGTCAATCGTAGTCTTACTGAATTCAGGGATAAGTTCGCACAGCTCGCGAACTGTCACATGCCGATCTTTTAGCATTTCTTGCTCCACTTTTGCAATTGTTTCAGCTGAAACCGACAGCCGACCAGAACACTGTTCATCATGCACGTCTGTACGTCCGTCTTTGAACTCTCTGGCCCACTTTCGCACATTTTTAACGTCCATACACTGTGGCCCATAGACTTCACATAACTGACAATGAATTTCAGTGAGGGTAGTCCCCTTGGCACTCAAAAAACGGATCATTGCACGCAACTCGCACTTGGCGGTGAAGTGATAGGAAGCTCCATCGCAAACGGCTGCCCAGCCAAGACTAATGGTTACAACGGGTTCGTTATAGTGGGAATTTGAAGGGGTGAAACCAAGCTACACGCAAGTGTTGCCGGATCTCACGTAATAGCATTCCTCATGGCTCCAGCGCCTTGGAGACCTTATTTTATGGACACGCCTCGTACTAATCAACAAATATGAAAATGATAAAAAAAAGGTTGTTCAACTGCTCTCTTTACTGGATGACAAGGATTGGGATTTTGTAGGTTCAATAGCATTTTACCAGTATTTGTTTGCTTTTTATGTGGCAAATTTTATTAATGGGTGTTACACCATCATGTACAGAGTAATATTTAAGTTTCGCTACAAAGTGTTAAAATAATTTTTGCAGTCAGCTAAAATTACTTAATAGCTTCAATAATATCATAAAATTTAAGGAACTTATTTAACTTTTAAAATTCAAAGTATATCTCCTGTTGCGTTACATTCACTGCTTTAAGATTTGTATAGTTATACCACTGTCTTATAAATAAATCTCAAATTGGAAATTGTTCTTTCATGCAAGGCAAGTGTAAGACACGTTTGGAAAGATAGAATCAAACTGAAAAATTCAATCCCCTAGCAGGGATTTTTTTCAGTCAGACTCTACCTTTCCAAATCTCAAATTGTATCTTTGAATGAAATAGCATATGCAGGGTGTCTCAGATTAGCGCATATATACTTTGAAGTAGTGTACCAGTGTTTGTCTTTGTAATTTCAGGAGACATATATGCATAGTATGCAAAAAACTGAAGGGCAACTATGTTGTTCTTTGCCTTCTGAATTATTTACAATAACAGTGTATATATACTTAATTAAATTCAATATACCAATGTGATGTACACATTAATTTGACACACACTGCATCTTGATGTAATAAGTTTTAACAAAAGTTTCAGAATATATAATAGTTTATTAATTAATTATGATAAGGCATTTAAAAAATGAAGTGGGAATTGTAATGGTACAGAACTGGAGAGTTTGACCAAAAGCAATAATGTTGCAATGTTTATAAGTTTCTTTAAAATAAATCAGCTTTTCTTCTGCTACAAAATGTTTCACTCTTTCTTAATCTATTTTATTAAGCTCTAATTAGTAGCTACTGACTAGGTGTCTATTTTCATAAAAGGAAACTAACAGCTATACTGTGGGCAATATGTGCAATACCAAAATTAAAATATCAATACAGTTATCGCCAAACAATCTGGGATGTGAAAAATTATTTGAAACTAGTAGACGAGCCTATAACAGCAAAGGTTGCAAATATTGTCTTGGTCCTGACCCTTTCACTCTCTTTAAGCACCAGAAACAAGTCATTAGTTAACCCGCCTGATCTGTGACAATGCTCAGTTACTTATTGCAAATAGTGAAACTAGCATGTGTTTCGAAATTTAACTGTATTGGAACACCACAGTGAAGCGAAGTAATTATTAAATTATAGATGAGTCGTATTTATTACACATCAGCTTCACTTACGTATCTATATTGACAACATGTTTCAAGAAATGTGTAGTGTGTGTGTAGTGTTTAACGCCAGCTTTTGCTACATACAGCACCGCAGGCGATGACACTGATGATGCATGAGATGTAGATGGAGCACCGGTGGAATGAGATGGCGGGGGAAACTGGAGATCCCGTAGAAAACCCGCCCCAGCACCGTGTTGTCCACCACAAATCTCACTTTGCGGTTACCTGGGATCGAACCCAGGCCGCTTTGGTCAGAGCCAAGTAGTCTAACCACTGAGCCACGGCGTGGCCTGACATGTTTCGAGAAGTATCATTCGCATCATCGGCTCTAATGCGACTAAAGCTTGATCTAGTGGTGTGGGTAGTTCTGGAGTTGCTGCTGCCATCTGTTGATTTTGTGATGAATTTAAATGTGGGATTGTCTTCTGGCGGGATTTCGAAGTTCATTAGTTGGTTTTTATGTTTTCCTATGTATATTCTCTCCCATATGATGAGTTCACTACGTTTTTGTGCGTATTTTAGTAATTTGGTACTATCTTCAATTTCATGATTTTCAGACCAGAAATGAGCTGCTATTGCAGACTTATCAATAGTTTTGTATCTTAAGTGCCTAAAATGTTCTTTCTTTCTAGTGCCTATATTTCTTTTTGTTCTCCCTATGTAAACCCTATGAAAAAATTTACGTAGGGAGGACAAAAAGAAATATAGGCACTAGAAAGAAAGAACATTTTAGGCACTTAAGATACAAAAATATTAATAAGTCTGCAATAGCAGCTCATTTCTGGTCTGAAAATCATAAAATTGAAGATAGCACCAAATTACTAAAATACATACAAAAACGTAGTGAACTCATCATATGGGAGAGAATATACATAGAAAAAACATAAAAACCAACTAATGAACTTCAAAATCCCGCCAGAAGACAAACACACATTTAAATTCATCACAAAATCAACAGATGGCAGCAAAAACACCAGAATAACCAACACTGGATCAAGCTTCAGTCGCATTAGAGCCGATGATGCGAATGATAGTTCGCGAAACATGTCCTCAATATAGATACGTAAGTGAAGCTGATGTGTAATAAATACAACTTATCTATAATTTAATAATAACATGTGTTTGTTTTAAAGAAATTTTCTTTACAAGTGAAGAGAAATGTTTTATAAGAGTTCCTGTTTAATTTTGGCGATAATGATGGTGAAATATCAGGCATACAGCCTTTAGAACACTGAAGTGATATATAACTGATGATATAGCCTGGTTTGTAGTAGTGTCAGCATATCAACTTTCTGCACACGCTGAGTTTACCTACATAATGTTGCAGCAGAAACAAGAGCCAGGGTGTGAGGTGGATTGGGAGCATCACAAAAAAGTAACTCACTCCTTAGTTTGCAACTTGAAAACTTTAGATGCCAAATTGTTTGGCAATACTTATACCCAGGAGCGCCTTCTGAGGTAGTGCCGCTGTGCCATGGCACCATCATACGCGCCTGTGTTAACGGTTTTTTTTTTTTGTGTAATTTACATCCTCCAAGATAAAGTCATATCGGACGGTGAATGAATTAGGTGAAAGGATGCTCAAATGAGTCCAGGATCTAAGGAGCTTAGAATTACCCAGCATTCATCTTGAAGGATAAGCGAAAACCCTGGAAAAACCTTATCCAGGTAACTCACCCTAACCGAGATTCGAACTTGGGATCTCTTGAACGTGAGGCAGACATGCTACCATTTAAGCTACCGAGATGGGCGGTTAAGGGCTAGGATGTCTGCTTATGGGAGAAGGTAGTGCTTAGGTTTCTCTGACGCATAACTTACGCTTCATCTGTTAGAGTGCAGTAAAGTACGGGACTTAAGATAACTGTCTTTGTCCCGAAATTGTATACGAACGCTTCGTATCACAATCTCCATGAACTGTATTATCAAACTTTTACTGTACTCATTACACCTGTGCGTAACAAGACTACAGATGTAATAAATAGATATCTATTTCCATTTCCCTGTACATTCTGTTTGATACAGTATATTATAAAATAGGACGGATTATTGATAAGATTACCTAAATCGTTTGAAATTGGTACACATATTTATATTTTAACATCCCTTATTCATTTATTTACTTATTTATTCATTCATTTATTTATGATTTATCACCATCAATACAATGCCTCACCTGCCACCCCTGCTAATACCTAGGAGTGAAATTAACAAATGCTGCTGTTCATTCAAAAGGATTTGACACAACAGACCATTCAACTAATAAATAAAAGATAAATATCAAGATTAACAACAGAAGCAGATTTTATGTGTACTTTAAAGTCTGGTACATACAAAAACACTTTTAAATTCTGATATATTACAGAATTTATATCTCTTTCCAGTTATTCACTAAACAGAAGCATGATAGTGCAGAATTTAAAATTCAAGGTGATAACTTTATGGCTCCGCTGAAAGAAGTCTGCTTAGGCTGTTCATAAATTATTCTGAATTAAGAGTAGCCAGAGATTAATTTTTTGTTTATGAACTGCTTTACCTTAATGTTTTCCTAGTTTAAGAATTTTTTGTGAAAATTTTAAGCATTTTGAACAGACATGGCATAATAGTCGACTGAACTGCTTGATTTATTATATGAGGTTCAGCGGAAAAGTCCTGAGCTTCACATAAAGATGGCGCTGTTGGGCCAGTTTGATGGATAGCATCATATAGTTTAACTCTAGAATAGCTTGTATCCATAGTTACAGGTCAATAGCTTCTTTAGTTTTTTAATGACAGCATTTTAAAAAAGACAAGTGTAGAGGTTTCATGAAAAAGCAGGTTTTGGAAAAATGGGTAGTGATTAAATACTTCCATTTGAAAGGCTTAACACCTAAAGAAATCAAAGAGGAAATGGACAGTATATTGAAAGACTCTGCCCCTTCATATACAATGATTAAAAGGTGGGTTGTAGAGTTTAAAATGGGACGTACGAGCACTAGAGATGAATCTCACTCTGGACGCTCTGTGGAAGTCACAACTTCCGAAATCATTGAAAAAAAAATTGTTTAGTTCTGGAAGACGACAGATTAAAGTTGTTAGAGATAGCAGAGGCTGTAAACATATCCAAAGAATGTGCAGATATTTTAAAGGTCTGTGCAATATGGCTGCTGCGTTTGTTGACACCTGATCAAAAGTTGCAAAGTAAAACTGTTTCTGTTAAGAATTTGAAGCTCTACCCTAAAAATCCCATTGGATTTTAGAGATGGCTTATTACAATGGATGAAACTTAGATACATTACTACACTCCAGAAAGTAAATCACAGTCAAAACAGTGGATTGCGTCAGGTGAACCAACTCCAAAAAAGGCAAAATAAATTTTGTCAGCTAACAAGGTTATGGTGAGTGTTTTCTGGGATGCAAAGGGAATTATTTTTATTGATTACTTGGAAAAGGGTAAAAGTATCACTGGTGACTACTATGGAAGCTTACTGCACCCGCCTCGGTGGCGTAGATGGTAGCATGTCTGCCTCACCTTCAAGAGGTCCCGAGTTCGAATCTCGGTCAGGGTGAATTACCTGGATAAGGTTTTTCCGGGGTTTTCCCTTATCCTGAAACATGAATGTCGAGTAACTCAAAGCTCCTTGGACCCCAGAACATCATTCCACTCACTTCATTCACCGTCCGATATGACTTAACGTTGGAGGACGTAAATTACAAAAAAGCTTACTGCAATGTTTGAGTGATGAGATGAAAAGAAAAGCACCTCATTTGGCAAAGAAAAAAGCTTGTTTCTTCATGACAATGCTCCTATGATATACACAAGGTGGAAGTATTATATATTAACGGATTGAGAGAAAAGGATACATTTTAATTACATAGATGCTAACAACAATGAAAGTGCATTTGATTTTTTTAACTGGTAATTACATGCTAAGAGTTCTAAATTGCTGGAAAAATACTTCGCAGATAATCGTGTCTGAAGAGAATCATGTGGTGGCCTATTGACTGTCGTCTTTTAGCTTGCCTCTTGTGATGGAGTTCCGCAGACCAACAGTAATCCGCAAGCATTACTTCATTCCAACGGCCCCGATATCTTTGTTCCATAACAGAAATGTCTTGATGGAATCTCTCCCCATGTTCATCACTAACAGCTCCACAACTAGGAGGGAAAAAGTCTAGGTGGGAGTGGAGAAAATGGATCTTAAGAGACATGTTGCATCTAAGGTTACGGTATTTTTGCACGAGCACTGTCATCAAATGCTTGTAGTTGTCATCTCTTTTGTTACCTAAAAATCCATGAACAATGCCCTTGAAGGCTTCCCAAGCTTGCTTTTCTTTTCGCTCCAAAACTTGGTCAAATACAGGATCCTTTATAAGTTCTCTTTCTTAACTTTTGCATCACTTAATTTCCAAAATTTCTCTCTGATGTTATTTGACAGGTGTGCCAACTCCCAAAAAAAAAAAAAATCCCTCAAATTTAAAATCTTCACTCTAAAAAATGAAATGTCACTTTATCTTCAAAACAAGAGCTGAACTATCATTTTTACGGTGATTTTTTAATTCAGCAGATGGAAATACATGTAATTTCACTATTTTTAAGCTCGAAACATTTTCATTGTTGCCCAGTGATAATCAAAGAATTTTACTTAAAAAGAACTTTAAATACAAAAATTGTAATATATCTTGCCATTCTTTTCATTCTTTGCATCTTTTCATTAAAGCTGGTATCTCAGAATTACCAAGACAAGAAGCTGTAGACTGTTGACTGAACATGACTGCTTGTTCTGCATTTTCTGTACAAAATTAGTATATAACTTTCATCTAAATGTGTACTTTCCAATGAAGAAAACTCAAGCATAGATACAGACCATCTATATAAGTTGTTTGGCACTAATCTCAACTCTTCTGGATTCTACATCAAAACTGTTTTGGGAAGCAAGATGAATGAGATCATTCAAGTCTTGTAGACCTCTGATAAGAAAACATGTGCAGGGTGTTGTGCTCCCTGGAGGGGTAACCAGTTATATTATCTCATAATGATCTCAAGTAGATCTGTTACCTACATGAATTACATCGTGCAGCATTAGTATTGTGACTTTGTGGGTTCGTAAAATTAGAAGTCCAAGTTGCAGAAACGCACACGCACGCACATGCACATGCACACACACACACACACACACACACACACACACACACACACACACACACACACACACACACACACACACACACACACACACACTACAATCTACCAAGGTTGTTGACCACAACAAAGAGCTTACTCAACTTCCACTGTTTACAACACTCTTGTTACAGCTCCTGTTTACGACTGACTCGATAACCTAGCCACGGCTTCTTTTCATACAAACATTCATGAATTCCAGACTGTTATAGAATGTTCCCTAACATGTCACCAGATAAAATACAAATGTTCTAGACATGTAACTTTATCTGTGTCGGCAAGTCTTTTATCTGCAGACTATCTTTATCTGTTTTTGCAGGCTCTTTATTTCCACACTGTGCTGACTATCAATTCCTTTGTGTAAACAAGCCACGCTATCGTTCTGCACGAACCCTTTTAGAGCATATGCCGCCAATCGTAATAATGGATTCGAGACAGTATTCCAATGTTAGAATCTCGTGAAAGAAACAGTATCTGAGCATTAGATGCTGCAACTAGCACTTAGAAGGGGGCACTGTCCACTGATGTCACAGTTGTTTTGCAGGGAAAATATATTGAAAACAAATATATTTGTGATTCGCCTTTCTCTCCTAGTGTTGCTATTCGCCAGGAAAGAATTACAAATTTTTAATTGTAATGATAGATTTAAATCTGTCTTCCACTCAATGATCAGGTATCTGAGTCAGGATAATAAGCTTTGCCCCACATGGGACTTCAAGTATCTGCATGGAAAGATAACTTACAACCACAATCACATGTAGTACCAAAGAGAAAATGAGCTGCAATTATACTTCATTTTTTACCCAGTAATGGGTGCCTCAAAAAAAGGGGGAGGGAAAGAGTAGAGAGAAAAATTATACATCTTTGTAAGTTGTCTTGTTTAATATGCAATGAATTATTGCATATTAACAGTGACGTCCAAATTAATTGAAAAAAAAAAAACTATTTTTGCTTGGTTTTTAACATTCACTCACATTTTTATATTATTGAGAGACTATTTCAGAAGCTGTTGCTTCCATTTTCAACCTCGAAGATCTATCATCTGGTGTTGTCTGCTGCCTTCTCTCTGGTGGTGGAATTATGAACTTCTTGTCATATTATCGTCTGGTGGGTTTCAAAGTTCATTAATTGGCCCTTATTTTTCCTTTTTAAGATGTTCTCCCACGTTTCCAGTTTATTTTGGTTTATCACACCTTTTAATAATTTTGGACTTGGATCGAAGTCAAATTCACAATAGAGAAGGACCTCAATGGACAAATCTCCTTCTTGGCCCTATCTATCATCAGGAATGACAAAAAAAAAAAAAAAATGGAATTTACAGGAAGCTAACACAATCGGAAAATAACATAAAAAGTCATAGCTATAACCTGATTATTAGGGCCCGGATGTTGATGAAAAGTCATCTTTTTTCTGAGTGGTCACAGATGATGCTTATTGAAAATTAAGTGCATTCTGGAACAAATACGTTAGATATAGTACAAAATTGAATCAAGAATATATTGACACATTGCTTCACTCACACTGTTTATTCACAGGACATGTTTCAAGAGCTCTTGCTCCTATCCTCAGCTGATACTCGACTAGTGCAAGTTGTAGTGGTTTCTTCTTTCTCCGTCAACCATATATATGGTTTTTACAGTCATCAACATGCATTTTTTCCACATTTGTATAACAAAGTCATTTTTTAACATTTACATGCATTTTCTGGTCATTTTCTTTCTTCACGAATTTATTGGGCATTTTCATCTGTAGCCCGCTTTCGGAAGGCCCGGGTTCGATTCCTGTGGCTGACCTGACCCTGACCCATGGGCTTTTTTTTTTTTTTTTTTTAAATAATCTGTGATTGGAAATTCATTTACATCATAATCTTTTATGAAATAGTAACTTTGTAAGTGTTGTAAACATGTAATTAACACAGGTCAGCGTCCTAAGTGCTGGTGAATTTATGACGCATCAATTTGAGGAATTGCCGAATTACATCACCAATAGTGTAGATTGCATCAGTCAGGACTTCAGGAGTTAGAAGTGTCGCAGTAAGGAGAGTAGTTTGCGAGGTATGTAAATTTGTTCTGTTGTGGAATTGAAATGCCGAAACAAAAACAGTCAACTGCGTCCCGTTTGAAACAGTATCTTTCATAGTTTGAAGGAAACATATATTTTATAAAATTGAAAATGACCTGATGAATTTTGAATTTAATTATTATTTAGTAGTGATAATTGCATTATTTACTAACAACGTTAATTTTAATATGTGGTTATTCGAACCATATATTCATTATTTGTCTGTGACAGTTATTAATTTATTATTATGAAAGAAAATTTTAATTTTTGTTAGGTAATTTTTTTACATCTTATGTGTATTTTTTTATATTTTAAGGGCATTTTATAGCTCATTTTTAGAGAATTTTTAGGTCAACAACTTCCAGGCCCTACTGATTACACATAAACATGCAATAATAAATAATCTTACACACAGATTAGTCAACATACCCATGGATAAAGCAGAATACTTCAAGGAGCAACAGGACATACTTTACATAGCTGAAGAAAATGGATACAACAAAAGTGTGGTGTTTAAGAAAATTAAGAAATCTGAGCTTAAGAAAACTATTAAGGAAATAACCACATTTACTGCAGAAAAAGAAAGCAATGGCAGCAAATTCAGTGGATTCATGTACCATCCATAAACATGAATAAATTCAAAAAGATCTTTTAAAGAACAAAATATCATCTTGACACCTACAAGTAGATAAGCTTGAAATTGTTAAAATTCAAAAACAAAAGATGAAATCCAACCACTCAGTAGATCCATAATATAACAAATAAGTTTTAAGGATTATGAAAAATGCTAGAAACCTAAAATCCAGAGCCAAAGAACATTTTAGAAACATCAAATCGAAACAGGAAGATAAGTCATCAGTAGCATTTCACTTTTGGAATGAAAACCATGACACTGAGCCAGAGTCAAAATTATAAAAGGGGGTGATGAACGAAACAAATGTTTGAATGATTGATGGGTCCATTCCTTAATGGACAGTGTATAGAATTGCAGTTGTATAGAATTCTGAGGCATAACTTCTGAATGTATCTTCTAAAATCAAACCCTCACTACAAAGATTATGAAGTTCCTGTTTTACATCATTGTTCAGGAACATTTCCCTCTGGCGCATATCAAGTTTTATAAGTAAAAGGTCAATTTCTTTTTTCACTTCAAAACCTGTGGCTTCTTCACGCTCAATTCTTTGAATGCACTGAGAAAAGATTGGCTTCTGTGACTGCAAAAACAACAACAATAGGAAAGATTCCCCATTAACAGAGGAAAGAGCTTTTGTTTTTAGCAATATTTTCACAACTGTTCACGAATTTTTCCTTTGTTTGAGAATAATTTATTTTTTGGCGATAAATGAGAAAATGTATATTATTTTTAGTCTGTAAAGAAAAATGTATATTTATTACAAATCACTTAAATATAACTTTAATTTAACATTCATGTCTTCATAGCATGAAGCTAGAAATCGTGAAAAAAAAAAAATGTTTACAAATTTAATGCTAATGAAAGCAACATAAAATTTAACGCTTAACAAAGCCAATACAGTGACATGCATCCTGAAATATCAGCTAAGCGGTGTAACAATAAACTAACACCACAGCATCCAACTGGTCCATGATACTGAGAACTGTTTGTCGTATGCTAACTGGAAATGTTATTTATTGTGCACAGCAAAAACTCCTGTTATGCTGACTAAATATACTGAGAAGGTACTGAACTTCTAGGAAGCTACTCTCAGACATTACATTAACATGAAAATATTATCCCTCAGGGCTTAAGAATGTGTTCTGTAATGCCCGAAATTAAAAAAACGAATACAAACAATACCTCTCTAAAAACCACCCAGATTTAGAAGCTAAACTTTTCCCATTGCCTGTACTGACACCCTGGTCTAGCTGGTTTAATTCAGTAGTTTATATTGATGCAATTGTCGATTTCTTTTCTAAAAAAGAAAAGCTTTCAGTTCCTGTGCAAAATTTGTTAAATGATCATTTTTGTGATGCCAAGTGCTTCAATATTGTAAAGGTACAGGCAATATTTGTTTCTAAAAATTGCAGATTAATAACAAATCCAATATTAGAATTTCAATCTAAACAAAAACCCGTGGCTCTCTGGTTTTATCCCGAATTAACTCACTGAGAGCCAAATGCGAAATATTACAGAGTGGTCACTTTGGAAACAGAGTAACTGCACTTGTAGATCATAACATGGATCCCTGTGTTAGAGAAGCAGTAGAAGAGAATCTAAAAGTTTTCTGACGTATGTGAAAAGTCCCTTCAATGTCTTTGGTTGCCGATGTCAAACGCTATCAGTGAGAGATTTACCTCTAATATAACTTAGTTTTGACATACAAAAGAACAAGTATGAAAAGCGAAAATATCACAACTTGTTGTATGCTGCAGTTTGGCAATGTCTGTTGTGCGATGTTTGATTTTATTCACGTTACCTACTATCTGCTGATTTCAAATAAAATATTTTAATTGGGGAAAAATGGGTTTTAACAGTTGTGTTACTCTAGTTACCTGTTACTTTTCATTTCAGCCATGTTATTACTCATTAATTCTTCCCCAAAAATTTGCGTGAAATTAATGCAAATTTATGGTGAAATATTCACCACAAAACACCACCAATTAAAATTATCAATGTGAATTTTAAAAATAATTATCACCACAAAATCTTGCCTCAGCCTATTAATGAAACAGTCATATAATATTCTTGGACACCTTTCTTGTGATACAGAATATGACCTCAATGCATCATATATTTCAATGAAACGGTTCAGTGCAGGATCAAGTGACAGCCATCGTGTCTTGCTGTCTCTTAGTACAGTTTTATAATCAATATCCACAAACTGACAGAACGACTTGATGATTTCCACTCTCACAGTAAACTGATGGAAATACTGATAAACCTTCCCTACAATCATTTGAATACCCACTGGAAATACATCTACAGCTGTTTGAACACCATTATTAACTATGGGGCTGCTGAACCAATACCTACTATGCTTCAGCTTAGTTTTTCTTGCAGTTTATTTTAAACTGTGTTCTTTCCTTTTCTTGCTAACTCCAAAGTTTGTATTTGTATTGTCTGCTGAAAATCCTTTCACCTTATGAGCAATCTTATATTTCTCAATTGTCTCACAAACGTGAACTAAAAGAATATCAGATGTTTCTCCAGGTAGGTTAGTAAACTCTAGTATTTGAACATCAACACCATTTTCTGGAGTAAAGTATCGTACAGTAATGGGCACAAGTTTGACATATATATGGTTAGAAGAATCATTTTTAAGAAAGGTTATAGATTGAGTAAAGATGAGAAATGGGAGATAAATGGAAGAGAAATAGAGGTTGCAAAGAGATTTGATTATTTGGAGATAAGACTGAGCTGTAATGGCAAATGGACTGAACAGAAAAAATTGGTTCTAGTAAAAGGTAAAATGGCCACGAGTATTGCAAGAGCATGTTTAAGGAAATGACCTGACATTAATGTCAAATGGCTGGAAATGATCTATACTGCCATAATAGAAAATAAGATATTGCATGTGGCAAAGATATTGGGAGTGGATGAAGCATGGGAAGAGGTGGACATTATTAACAGATCTTTCTGTAAATATATTTTAGGCTTACCGGTAGCTTCACCTAATGGGGCAGCACAATTAGAGTTGGGAAGACATTCAACAAGGGTTAAAATTGTCTCAAGGGCATTGAAATATCTATACAGAGTTGTCAATTTGGAGGAAAGCAATGATGTGGTAACCCACTAGGCTAAGCCAGCATTCTTTTGTCTGCACATCAGGTCCACCCTCCCAAGCCAGGAAGGGAGGGTTGGCAATTTGCTTCCTAGAACGGTGGTGACTGGGCCCGGTTTGACCACAGGTCGTCTGGCAGAGTCGTGCACTCTTAGCGTGGGGTGGGTAACGAATGGATCTCCCCGGTGCAGTTTGTGCTAAGTGTGTAAAATACAGCATGAGCAAGGTGAAACAGGAAGGTTATGTTACAAGAGCCATGTCTTATTTGTAAGTGAGTGCTGTAGTTTTAATAAATGATCAGAGTGTGAGAATTAGTTATTTCCTGTCTTTTGTTATGGTAAACCTCCCACTAGCCAAGCAATGTCTGTTATCAGGTCTGGCAACGATGGGCTCGCAGTGAAATCCAGTTTGCGACCTGACAATATTATCAAGGAATGTTTTCAAGATTTAACTGTATTGGAACACCACAGTGAAGCGAAAAATTATTAAATTTTAGATGTGTAAGAAAGACGACTTATCTAAAATTTAATAAGGAATGTTTTCTTTTGCAGATGAGAAGCAAATGGGGAGAGTCTTGGGTGCAAAAAGTAAGGGAACTGATGGAACAGATAGATATGGGTCATATTTGGAGAAACGAGGGGTATTATTTTAGGGGCTTTTGGAAAGAGGTAGAATTACGGCTGGAAGATTTAGACAGCCAAAGTTATTATTTGAAGAAAATGTTAGAAACAGTGATGTATTTAACATTTGAAAGTAATGAGTCGGTAATTAAAAAACAAACTGTTTTTGAATTACCGACTCATTACTTTCAAAAGCCAAAGTTATATTTATCAGTGTAAGGGAGAAAAGATAACTGAGGACATATAGAGAAATAAAGACAGCGTGGGGGAGGGAGAAGTACATAGATGTGTGTAATAAGTCAGGGCGAGAAGGATTTGCCTGGGCAAGGACAGGAGTTAGAAATTTGAAAGGTATTAGATATGATAAGGATACAGGGAAATGCCCAATGTGTGGAGAAGAGGATACAGATTGGCATAGTACACTTTACTGCAAACAAACAAAGATATGGAGAGAACAAATTTGACAAGAAAAGTTTGACAGTTTTAGGGAGGGGTGAGGTATTAATAATAAAGAAAATGTTATTGGTAAAAGGAGAAAAGAATGTAAGAAATATAGGTGAATACCTGGGGTAAGTTAGAGAGAAATTGTTAAGATTGATGAAGAATAATTAACAATTAAGGGCTGGAAAACTAGAACGAGGGATACAAGGGAGAGGAGCGTCATCAATACACGGAAAACCGGGTGTTATGTGTATGGAGACCGAGACTCGAGGCAAGCAGGTAGGAAGGGTATGTTAGATGTGAATGTCATTTTGTTATTGTGGGAAAGAAATGTTACAAATGTCAATGTATCAATGAAATTGTATGTAGAAGAAAGATGAGAAATAAATAATTTTACAAATTCTAGAAGAATCAACTGACAAACAGCAATAATTTGCACTTTTCAAACCATTAACAATTTTCTCTATTGCAAAAGGAGCCAAAAGATTTGCAATAATGGCTTTGCATTTTGTTTGTGCACACGTGAACTTTTTATCCACAAATTTCTTCATTATTGCCGATGTGCAGTCCATAGATTTAAAACTATGATTATGTTTAACAATGTGAAATACCATTGTTGCTTCCTGTGCTGCAAGTTGTGCCCCTTGGTCCCAAAATTCTTTAGTTTAAAAAAAAAAATAGATTAGTTGCTGGCTTGAACTTCTTGATCCTACAGCAGCTTTGTGTTTATTGGAATGAACATGATCCGTGATATCAGATTTCCCTCCATGGCTAATGCTATACACAATGTGGCAGATATTACACTCCACTTCTGATCCAGATCCAGTACTATCAGTACTACTATCCTTCAAAAATGGAAATTGCGCTTAAGGAGAATCACTAAATATACACTTTTGCTTAGGCATCTTATAGATGTGTTCTGGACTTGTGATCTCCACGGGATGAGGTGTGGGGGAGAGGGGAACCATTGGCTGGTTACGCAGCGAGTGAGCAATACAGTAAACATTCAGCAATCACCTGCAGAAAGTCATGTAGCCTACTTGTGTAGCAAGATGCAGAACTAGTTCAGTGCAGTAAGATTTACTAGTCTGAAGACCTTAAGAAATTTAAGGTTGTGCATTCGGAAGGGCGTGAAATTATAAGTAGCATTGTAGAAGCTTTGAAAAAACAATATTCATATCCAGTGTCACAAGCCGCTTTTGTAATAAGTAGGCTACATGTTATCTTCCCAGCGTTTCTATCTGTGCGCGACTCGTATATCATTACATCACCTTGTCTATACGTGTGTATGTCTGTAGTGAACGCATTCCTTTCAGAGTTCATAAGGCCAGAACATAACAATAATTTACTTTAGTTACAGCAGACACAAATTAAACAGAATAATAACTTTAGTATCCACATGTTCATCTGGGAAGCACGCACATAAAATGACATACAAGCCAATCCACGTCAACTGTAGAAACTGGAATGCAACTTCTGCCAATAGTAAACATAGTGAAATATTTCCCTTTTGATATTTACTTGCAAAAACATATTTCTCCATGCCAAGGAATGCAAGTGCAATAAAATTAGAGCTATTTTGCATATTTGAGATACAAAAATATTCAGTACCAATAAACATCTGAAAAACCGGGACATTTAGCGTCCCAGGTAAAACTTTTCGGGACATTGGGACAATTGAACAAAAAGGGCTAAAATCTGGGACTGTCCCGATAAAACTGGGACGTCTGGGATCCCTACATATAAGCACAAAAGTACATCAAACATCGTAAAACTTAATTCATATCAAAGTAAAAGATAAAGTAAAATTTCATTTGTCTAGCTGTTACTGAAATCACTTTGGCTGTTCTCAGTGGAGTAGTGACTAATTTAGGAAGTCATTTTAACAAAGCATGATGCTATATAAATTGTCATTAAATCTACTTTAATTTTATATTTTAAACTGATGGAAGTTTATAGGTTCATTGTAAAAAGCCTAATGTTAATTCTGCATTGTGTTCTTTCTGTTGTTTTAATGCCAAGTCATAATTATAGGAAACTGTTGTTTCTTTAACCTACAACATTTTAGATGTGTAGTGACTGGCAGTGCCGTAACATGGTGGAGGAGTTGCCATCTCTCTGTCTATACCCGAGGAGGAACAGAAGAAGAAATGTTTAAGAAGCATTTGGATAGCAAATGGAGCATTTGTATAGCTACACCCCATATGGCACAATAATAGCCCAAGCTGTGGCTGTTTAACACCAATGTGAAATTAGTCATCCTTTATGGTTGTGAAATATGGAGAATTATGGATGCAATAAATAAAAAGATGTAGAATTTTGTTAACATATATCTGAGGCATCTTATAAATATTATATGGCCAGAAATAATATCAAACAAATAACTACAGAGAAGAATAAACCTCAAATATGTTACCAATTAAAAAAAAAAAAAAAGAAAGTGGAACTGGATAGGTCACATGCTGAGAAAGCCAGCTGAAAGTATCGAGACTGCACTAGGGAAAGCTGCGAAGAAGTGAAATGGCTGACTGGAAACAGCACACTGGAGAAACTTCACTGCTGTCCTACATTCCATCTAGGATAACAGGAAAAAAGTAAATTCATAATAATTATGGAAGAATTATTGAAATTTAAAAAAGTATAATAATATAATTAAAATGTATTATATTTTCCTGGAGGATGGCCATCAGCCCCGGGAAGAGCTCCACTCTGTCAAAACCGGACAAGGGCATTCAACCCTATTTTGAAATCCTTTATGCCAACACACCTCAAACTACGCCCGTATCGGGCGATTATCCTGCCCCTGATTCTGTACAGGTGCGAGGTCTGGGGTTCAGCGGATCTGTCCACCATTTGCAGACTGCAGCGTGTCTGAACAGGGCACTAAGAATTATCTACGATACTGGGCGAAGATTCACGTCCCATATCCTTCACACCTACTCCGGAGTCCCATATATTGTAGACGTGGTGTAGGAGAGAACCCGTACCATCTACAATAAGCTAGACTCCCATCCCAATAACTTGTTGAACACCCTTGGCTGTTATGACCATAGGGTTCCTCACCAAAGACCTGGTTACCAGCTGCCCAAAGACGCTTTGGGCAACCTAATCTGAGCAGGACCACTTTCCCCTGATACCTGTACTACCCCCAAGCCCAGAAATGGGCTTGATTTAATCAATACCTTACCCCTGTCAAGCGGGCTGTGCTCAGATACCTCACAGGCAGTCGGAAGAGCGCAGGCAGCACTGGGCGCACACACCCTCCAGGGGCATTTGCGCCCATATATGGCTAGATATAGTACTGCCCTAAACAACCGCCTGATGACAATAGACAATTCTTTTATACTGACCAGATAAAGACTTGCATCTTCTGCTGCTGGTCTGCTGTGCATAATACTGTTTTAAATATATATTTTAAAAATGTTACTGGATTTGCTATTTTCTACTATGAAATCTGCAGGCACTTTGTAGAAGAAACAAAAACTTCTACACACTTCTGAGTACACACATAAATGTTAGTCCATCTTTTGTGGGAAGTTTTGCTCCATAGATTGGACTACTGTTATACCAGGATTGGGATGAACTTAACATAATTCTACTTAATTTAATGTAACATAATATGAAATTCTAACACACTGTATGGAACAAAATATTTACAATTGATTTAACATGACATAACTTTAGTTTTGGCTATGCAGAAGCATTATGATAGAAACAGAAAGAGCAATTCTAAGGTAATGATAGTGAAAAGGCAATTAAAATACTGGCATAGATTATATAACTGAATAAACACAATATGCCATTACAATGCTATTATGCAGAAAAGAAGTAGCAATGGTAAGAATTGGGCTCGAAGCTTTGGGGGGGGGGGGGGGCAAAAAAAACAGTATACTATAGGAAATCAGAATGGGTAATATATTGGCAGAGAGGAAGGAACAATTTAGAGATTTTTTGGAAAGAAGTAAGGATTAGAATGGAAGCTATAGAAAAAACAGAAAATGTTTCTAATATAAAAAGCAAAGAAAAGTTGCAAAAGCTTGGATACCAACTCATTTCCAATTTCTCCCATCTTAAGTCTTAATTTATTTCCACCATTGGCAGCCTCCATTTTCTTCTTGATTTGGCAAAGTAATTCACATTGCCAATTAAGTAACAACTAGCTAACCAGTTATTCATAGATGCCAAATTAATACAAACAAAAACTGCCAAATATGATAGATAGAGCCAACATGAAAATCCTTATCCTTTATGCGGCTAGTGTGAAGAAATTATTAATTTACATCAATTAACTAAAATGCCAACTATTTAAAAGTTGATTTCAACGACATTTCAGTGTGTTGACTGAAGATGTGGACAAATGTCCATGAGATCAATTTTTCAAAAAGAAGTTAGAAGTATTAACATCAACTTCTTAAGATAAGTGGACGTTAAGTAGCAAATATTTTTATTTGTATAATATTTATTACTCCACTGTAACTAGCTTCATTTTCTGTATAATTGCTTTTATTCTTTCTATTCTGATCAGGTCCCCGATCTTCAGCTTTTCCCACACAATCTTAATTCCATATGCTATCACTGACGCTACTGCCATCTTGAATAGTCTCATTGCCATGGAAGTTGATAAGTTTGCTATGTCTGAAATGTTGCACGAGGCCCTGATTGCTACTGCCGTTGCTGCTGCTCTTTCCTGAATGTGTATACCACAGGACGCTGCTGTTGTCTGTAGTGTTATTCCCAGATATTTATAATTTCCTACTTTTTCCAGTGGCTTCTTATGTAATGTTATATTGTCTTTGGGCATTAACTTCCCTCATTTTCTGAAGGTCACCTGTACTGTCTTTTCTTCTATAAAAATTATTTGTGGTTGGTTTATTGACACTCGTCACTTACTTTTTCATATATTTATGAGAGACTAGTTTCAAAGGCCCTGGCCTCCATTTTCAATCTCTTCCCAACTCTTTTCTTCGTTTATCTGTAGGCTGTTTTCCTCCACTCAGGTCTCTAGTCCGTGTACTGTCCTTTGCACATCCTTCTCCTCTGTTGCTCTGATCACCATGTTGTCCATGTCATATGATTTATCATACATGAGTGACTGAAGACCCTAAACCGTAAAGTGTAGCTAAGCGACTGATGTCCCTGAGACATCAAACGTAGCCAAGACGTTTCAGAGCCATAAGCTATAAAGAGCAGTCAAGGGATCTTTTATACAAGAACAGGAGTGAAGCAGCTGCAACTGACAGGAAACAGCTGAAACATCCATGTAGCTAAACCCCAACGCTCCAGAATTATGAAGAAATTGATTCAAATATGGTAATGATGTACGAGGGCTGTTCAATAAAGAATGATCATAATTTATTTATGGTCATAATTTTTCGCGCTAAAATTCAATCTTATTATATTCTGTTAGCTTAATGTGAAACAAACACGCTTCAGTAGTTTCATTGTTGGTACTCCTGGTTCCCGCCTGTGAGAACCAAGCAAGTTCAGGCATGTTCAGTATCGCCTACCGTTGCAATGGAGGTAACACGTGAGGAACAATATGCAGCTTTGAAATTCTGCTTTCGTCTCAACAAATCTTCAGTTGAGGCCTATACAATGTTACAGGAGGCCTATGGAGAGTCTGTTCTTCCCTACAGCACAGCTCGAAGGTGGTTTTAAATGTTTAAAGAGGAGAGGCAATCAATTTCAAAGAAAGGTGAACCCGGTGCTCCAGTTACTGCTCTTACAGAAGAAAACACAACACTGCTGCTGCCATTGTGAGAGAGGATCGATGAATTAAATTTAAAGGGAGTCGATTAATGACACTGTTGTTTAGTTGTTTAGTGTCATTAATCAACTCCCTTTAAATTTAATTTATCATAACAACACTGTTTTCAACACTTCCTAGAAAGAAATTGAGGATCGATGTATTACCTTAAGATCACTTTCTGAAATACTGAACATTTCATTGGGTGCCACCCACACGTTGGCGACAGAAACATAATGCGCGGCCGCATATTGCCAATGTTTTTGCTTAATATCTTGCGAAAGTCAACGTGAAGTGCATCCCTCACCCTCCCTATAGTCCGGATTTAGCCCCATGTGACTTTTTTCTATTCCCTAACTTGAAGAAACGCCTTCGTAGGAGGCATTATCCATCATCAGAAGCAGTGGTGAAGGCTGTGGAGGCAATTTTGAATGGTCTCTCAAAAATGGTTTCCAGCATGTCTTTGAAGACTGGCAGAAACGCTGGGACAAGTACATCGCATTCAGGGGAGACTATTTTTGAGAAGGACCATCAAAATTATGAGCATGAGTATAGGTACGTTGTAAATAATAATTGTGATCATTCTTTATTGAACAGCCCTCGTATATCACAAATTTGTAAGATAAAGAACAGGAAAAAAAATCCAATCTAATGGTTTTCAATTTGTCTTTAGTTTGGCAGCATGCATTCAGCACGAACGTGGCCATGTTTGCTATTCTTACACAACTTCCCTATAAAAGAAAATCCCCTAAAAGGAGGCAGGTGGTCAGCCAAAGCTGTAGTACAACATTCCATTTCATTTATCTTATCCTTAGTGTGCCCAAGTATAATAGCTTTGTCAAAAGATTTAATACTTCACAGAAAATTAAAAGATGAGACAGACAGGAATATGTAAACTTGTGTGATAAGATGGAGAGAAAAGGATGGGACCAGACTAAACACAGGTTAAGATGAGGCAGGAACATAATTACACAAATATTTGCCCTTTCTATGGGAAAGTAGAAAATGATTTACATATATTAGAATAAAAAGGCACATGTGGCTGACTGGTTATCTTTCACCAAGGCGGCTCTGGCTGAATCCCAGTGGAGCATATGTGGGGGTTGTAATGACAATGTGGCTTCTGGGCAGGTATTCTCTGCATTCTCTAGTTTCTCTCGCCATTTATTCTGTTAACTACTTCATTGTCATTATTATTTTCAACCATTTCACCCTTACTTCATTTCCTCTCCTTTTATATCCTTATCCACTTTGGGCTGATCACACATTCTGGTGGCTACCTTCTCTAATCCAGAGTTTGTCTGTTCCTCAAGAGCCATCTGATCCAGCATCCACTTGGAAGTCCTCCACACGAGGTGGGTAGCAACAAAAGAAAAAAGATTAGAGTGTGAGGAAATAAAAATTTGGAGGGAATAGTTTTACCAAAGAAATGAAAAAATTGCAGTTTGTAGTAAGTGAAATGTGGGTTTTATGCACACAAACAGAAAGGTCATTGGTGCCCAAACAGTTCAAGCATCTTAAAAGTTAAGATAATGAAGTTGAAAAATTAAGGGGTTATAAAAAACACCAGAACTGATGGGAAAAATAAGAGAAAATTTTATAAGAAAAACAAAATAGAACAGAAGTCTAAGCTCAAAAGTAAAATAACTGGTGTTAAAACTATATTGTGAGGTAAGGCAAGACTTGTAAACCTGCACTCATCCAGCCAGAGTGCCTTAGTGCAACTAAATGCTTGGCTCAAGCCAATCCTCACCAACCCATAACTTGACTATCCACTCCCAACCTCCCTCTCTGTGTCTCCCTTGCGTTTCCTTGATACTACTACTTCATATGACATTTTGCATTCTGATGCAGTTCTTTGTTTGGATTGTGTGTGTGTGTGTGTGTGTGTGTGTGTGTGTGTGTGTGTGTGTGTGTGTGTGTGTGTGTGTGTGTGTGTGCGTGCGTGCGTGCGTGCGTGCGTGCGTGCGTGCGTGCCTGCGTGCGTCTAATGCTCAGGAATTGACAACCAAGTCATTCTCCTTCTAACCTCCCAGTACTTGGTGACAATATCAGGACACGTCTTCAAAACTTGACATGATTCTAGATATATACAAATATAACAATTTGTAACTTAAAACTTCACTTATCTTATAAGAAATGCTGACAGTTTTCTTATAAATTGTCCGGGATCGCGATTTCATGTAAAACTTCTACACATCCTCAGCCGGAACCAACAAAGCTGTCGTCATCGTTACGAATGCTAGATGTTCATAAGTTCTTGTTAGTACTACCAAAATCTGAAAATGAAAACAACTGAAAATCAAACTGTTAATGATATTTCTACCCTTAAAAAAATAAAGACGATTATAATTTTAAAAAATTTACTTACCATCCGTGGGTTAATAAATATTTTCAATTTTTTTTTTTTAAGTTTGGTATATCTTTAGTTCCTCAAAATAAATATAGTATTAAAAATTTATTGCATTTCTCTATAAAAGATAAAATTCCTAATAATTAAAAAATCTGGTATTTATCAGTTTAATTGTTTTGATTGTGATAAAGTTTATATTGGAAAGACAGACCGTAATTTAGAAACCAGAACAAAAAAACATTTTCGTAACAAAGTATGAACAGATTGATAAATTGACCATAGCAGATAATTTTTGGTCATTTAACCATGAAATAAATCCAGAAGTTAAATTATTAAAACAATTAAATGGTCCAATAGATTTAATGGTTTGGGAAAAGATATTTATTTTAAAAAACAAACATCGCGTAATGAATTTTGAAATACTGGCAGTCGATTCTGTTTTTAAATTTGTTCCATTTTCAGATTTTGATAGTACTAACAAGAACATATTAACATCTAGCCTTCATAACGATGACGACAGTTTTGTTGGTTCCGGCTGAGGATGTGGAAGAATTTCCATGAAATTGCGATGCCAAACAATTTATAAGAATAGTGTCATCATTTTTTATAAGATAAGTGAAGTTTTAAGTTAAAAATTGTTATATTTGTATATATTTGTTTGCTTCACTGTTAATAGCTTCATATTTTACGTATTTATGATTCTAGATGTTCCATATTCATAATTTCTTCTCTGGTACACAGTAGGTAGTATGGCGATCTTGAAAGACCAATCCTTTCAAGATGGTTATTCAGACAATCATGTCCAGTTATGAGACAAAAGATGACAACAGATGATTTTCTTGGTATCAATAAACCAACTACAAATAAAAAAATAAAATAAAGTTTTGAAATTATCTTAGGGTTTTGTGCAATTTGTAGCTATTTTGAGTTATTTTCTTTTGTTATTTTATGTATATAGTTTTTAACCTACTTTTCTTTTAACAATGCATTTGATTGTTTCATAAGAAAAGTTTATAATAGTTTTTTGTTAAATTTTGGTTCCTTTCTTTGCCAAAAAGTCTGCTTCATTTCCACACATTGAGATGGAAACCATTGTAATACAATTTTTTCCCTCATTTACCGATTTGTTGAATCATTTTTTGGGTTTCTTAAATTTTTTTTCCATTTTTGTTAGTGATTATAATTATGTAGCATTCCCACAAAATACAAAATATTAAACAACTAGAAACGATAGCACAGTCATCTCTAGAAAATTTGAAAACATGGTGTTCAAAAAGTCTCACGACAGTAAATATAGAGAAAACTAAGCATCAATTATTCTCCTTAACCAGAAATCAAATTGAATTGATTCCTTTCTTGGAAGTGTTGAAAATAGTGTTGTAATAAATTAAATTTAAAGGGAGTCAATTAATGACACTAAAGAACACTTTTAAATTTTCCTGGAACATGTTTCAGAGACTTTGCCTCCATCATCAACTGGATATCGACTGGTTCTCAGTGGTGTAGCTGGCAGTATTTTGTCATAGATCTCCTCTAGTGGCGGTTCAAGGAACTTGCTGAACAAATCTTTCTGGGGGATGCCGAAATTGAATACTCTGTTCCTTCTTCATTTCAAAAAATAGCAACAACGTATTCAATTTTGACATCCTCCAGAAAGATTTGTTCGGCAAGTTCCTCGAACCACCACTATGGAGTCCTATGACAAAATAACGCTAGTTACACCACTGAGAACCAGTCGATATCTGGTTGACGATGGACGCAAAGTCTCTGAAACATCTCAGAAACTATTTTTAGTTGGTTTATTGATACTCGTCACTTACTTTTTTATATTAATGAGAGACTAGTTTCAAAGGCATTTGCCTCCACATCTCTGAAACATGTTCCGGGACAATTTAAAAGTAAGTGTTGTTTAGCGTCATTAATCGACTCCCTTTAAATTTAATTGATTTGAACTTACAATATGACAATACTGCTTTAGAAAGAACAGATAAAGGAAAACATTTTGGAGTAGTTTTAGATAATAAACTAACCTAGAAAATTGTATAGACTATGTATGTGAAAAAGCTACAAAAAATTTAAACTACTGAAAAGATTAGCTGACACTAAATGGGGCAGTTCCTAGGTAACGTTAAACACAACTCACAACACTTACATTAAACCAGTGATAATAAAATATTGTGGAGAAGTACTAATAACATCATCACCATCTAATAAAAGAAAACTCGGATATATACAAAATCAAGCACTTAGAATAATAACCGAAATTAATTGTTAGGTTTATGAGACAAAGAAAAATAACATTTCCAAAGCAACTCTTATTTGTATTTAATTTAACAAATTTTTTGTAAAAATCTAAGACAAAATAATTTCTGTTCATGTATTTCTTTAAGTAATATCTGATATTTATAGCACTACAAGTTTTCAATAATTTTGTCTGATTAAAGTCATTATATTTTATAGTTTCAAATATTAATTCATTATTCCTATGAGTAAGGACTATGATACAATAATATTAATATTAATTAATTCATTAATTTTATTTCTGCTAAATTTCAAAACTTTGAAATGCCATTCTTGATTTACTGGAATAAAATATAGCTTATGTTTATTCCATATTCTGAGAACAGACTTTTGTAGGTATGTTAAACTTATCAAACAATCAGATACATCAAATATTTGTTTCAATTTTGGGAAGTTCATTGATGATTGATTGGTCGTCATTAAATGTTCGCCTTGGTAGCTTAGATAGTAATGTATCTGCCTCTCATTCAAGAGATCCCGGTTCAAATCTTGGTCAGAATGAGTTATCTTGATAAGGTTTTCCTTATTCTTAAACATGAATGTCAGGTAACCGCTCTGTGGACCCTGGGCTCATTTGAGCAGAATTTCACTCATTTCATTAATCATCCAATATGACCTAAAGGAGGAGTACGTTAAAAAAAAAAGTGTTTAAATATGTTAACTATCAGACATCGGATACCGTACACCTTAGCAATCAAAGTACACACACAGGTACTACACAAGGTCAGGCGCGACATCAACAAACACCTGTGTCAACAAGTATACCGAAGCGCTGTGTGTGTACAGTCCAGTATGAATACAAAGTGTAAGCTACGTTACAACATGAAATCCTCCTCATTGCTTTCGTTGCAGGAATTACAGTGAACAACCATGTTCATTCATAAATTGTCGAATGTAAATTTTCTGCGCCTCACACTGAAACAAAAAATATTGGGAGAAAGTTCGTCAGATGACGCTAATGGTGCATATAAATAGTACAAATCATTTTCATATGTTTGTCCAAGACTTAAGTTTGTTTCTTATATTACGCAGCAATGAAAATCCAGTATTTTTGTGTTATATACTGGACAGTTCCTTTTTGTTCGTTTGGTAGGTGGTGCATTGTCTATATTGTTAATTTTTGTAGACATCTCCTCGACTGCTTTTAGACAGCTCGAAAGTACATTCTTCAAGCTGTTTAATGGTTGTTGATAATACCTAAAACTTTTGATTTATAAAATGAAGACTGTCCAATAATTGTTGTGAAAGTAATGCTATTAACACAATATGTCCAACACCTTGCATTCCCTGGAAGACAAATACTTGGCGAGCAGTAGTTGTAATGAAACTAAAGCTACGCTTTGCAAACCGGACTATTCCTGCGTGTTGTCCTCGGGACTGACATCAGCAGTTATATACTGCGAGACCCGTAAACTTCATATCCCTTTAAAGGTTTATGGTCTGCGATGTCTGTTTATTAGGATAGTTTCTTTCTTATCTTTGGGGTGAACTGCAATATTGCTGTTCAGTCTTTTAGCCATTTTTCTTGCACAGCTTTTAGAACTGTTAATTTAGTTAACTTGAATTGTTGACTGCACCAGCTGATTGGAGTCAACTGGCTAGCTGCTAAGTTGCAAAAGTTTGAGCTAAGATATGAAAAGGCAACTCAATTGTAAAAGCAAATGTTTGGAAAACAGGAATGTATATTACTAAGATAATTACACCACTAATATGATGTCCAACTACTCAAGCTGATGACGGTTAAAGTTATATTAAAATTAGAAACTGAATTAAGTAGTAACACAAAACATTCACTTTTTATATTTCTCAGATCAGGTTTCTAAGACTTAATCGCAAAAGCTATTTGTAGTTGATTTATTGATACTCGTCACTTACCTTTTTATATTAATGAGAGACTAGTTTCAAAGGCAATTGCCTCCATTTTCAATCTCTTTCCAACTGGCATCTGTTGCTGTCTGCTCTCTCTCTGGCAGTGGAATTATGAACTTTTTTGTCAAATTATCTACTGGTGGGATTTCAAAGTTCATTACGTGATCCTTATTTTTCTATTTGAATATGTTCTCCCATGTTGTCAATTTATTTTGGTTTATCACTCCTTTTAATAATTTTGGATTTGGATCAATGTCATGATTTTCATTCCAAAAATTAAATGCTACTAAGAGAAATCTACAAACCAGAGTCAAAGAGCACTTTAGAAACATCAGATTGAAACAAGAAGATAAGTCAAAAAACAAAACATTCAACTAGCACCAGTCAACCATTTCTCCTTAAAAAACCTAATTTGCTCAAACATCAAAGATGCCATTCCATCTAACAAAAAATCTGGTATATATCAAATTGAATGCAATGACTGTAGTCAAATTTATATTGGAAAAACAAAAAGAAATTTAGAAACAAGAGCAAAGGAACACTTTAAAAACATAAAATATAAACAATTAGAAAAATCAGCAGTTGCCACACATTTTTGGAAAAAAAACCACAACATAAATCCAGAACCAAAACTACTAAAACATACAACAGGAAAACAAGAACTATCCACATGGGAACTAATCTTCATTTCAAAAAATAGGAACAAAGTATTCAATTTCGACATTCCCCAGAAAGATTTGTTCAGCAAGTTCCTTGAACCGCCACCAGAGGAGACCTGTGACAAAATATCGTCAACTACATCAACGAGAACCAGTCGTGAGCCGGCTGATGATAGAGGCAAAGCCTCAGAAACATGTTCCGGAAAAATTTAAAAGTAAGTGTTGTTTAGTGTCATTAATCGACTCTCTTTACAGTTAATTTGACGTCACTGTTACTAAATTCCTCCAAACACATATTTCTAAGACTTGTTTGCTCCACTGTCAACCAGACTTAGACGCAAGTGTTTTGTATTATAATCAAACCAATTTCTACTTTTAATTTACCAATAAGATGTTGGACTATTTTTTAATAAGATAATTGCTGATAAATTTTAACTAAAGGATTATATAACAAGAATTCTATCTTCTTTAATAAACAGTTATTGTATAAGGTAGGTCAGTGAACTTAAAAAGCATGATTACAGTCTATATAAATTTCAGTGTAACATCTTAAATCAGACCTGGAGAACAGTACTCCCAAGGGTCATCCCATTCCCCTTCTTCCACCAAAGCGGAAAACATGTTTCATCCAATGTGTGTGCATTTGGGTTTGCTAGCAGCTACCGCAGAAAAAGAGGGTAGGGAGTAACTCTGTTCACACCTTTGGAGTACTCTTATCCATTTTTTGAGATAATGAATCATGAATTAAAGCAAATTTAATATGGTAGGACAGTGCTTTTAAACTCTCCTGTGTACTGAGGAATGATTTGGTTAAATTTTCATAAAACAGGCTTTAGTTCAAAATCTCTCCAGTTCTGTAGTTTTCACTCTCCCAAATTTAACTTCTCTTTTTGTTTCTGTATTTAATTACATGATAGTTTTATTCATAAGCATATTTATTTTCACACTTGAGGAAACTTATGTTAGAATTAACATAGTTATGGTACAAAGAGCATTAGGTATTTTTTTTTTCTTTAAGTCCTTAGTTTACAAGGTATTAAAAGTTCTGGTCAAAATATGGTTTGCTTTGCATATATTTTTACATTCTTAATGTGCAAATGTATTACGTCCTGTAGAGATGAAAAGTATAAGTTTCTCTAAGATTCTGCAAAAGAAGTTTGACTTTATTAAGACTTTTCATACATTGTGCCTTGTGTGTTTAACTTTGTTGTTTCAAAAATAGAATAAAAGCACAAGATTCAAGCTGTGAACAGTTGTTTACAACATACTTGTTTCAAGTTCAGTGTGTGCTTTCACAGAGGATTAAGCTCAACATGTAGTATTAATTTGTGCCATGGTCATACACTTTTGATAATGGAAACTAAGTAAGTATGCAAGACATAACTGAAGTGGGCTGATTGACTTCAACAATAATGGTTCTCTTTAGGTTCTCTGGCATCAATAATTGTGAATGTGAAGAATTCACCCAACAAAACTAAAACAAAATGATAAAGAGGCAGCAAAACTTGGACACAGATGAAACAGGTTATGTGCAACTATACCAGCAGTTGTAAGGGCAACAGTGCAGAAGGAGCAGGCAATAAGTAGAAACAAATTATATTGATGGGACATAGCACTTGACGAGCTACCTCACTGTTCATGCTTCAAAATAAAGTTTATCATTTTTATGGCACTGTTATCTTTGTTGAATATTTGGTTCGAGTAAAATAATTTATATTTATAACTGATTGAATAATAAATATATATTTTTTAAACTTAAAAAATACAAGGGGTATCCAGAAAGTAAGTTCTATTCCAATTTATCTCCGCTGCAGCACTGTGATCGTAGTTCCGCACATGCAGGGTAGACGCTCTGTATCAAGGAGAAGAAACGTGCGCCATTGTGAGATCGCTGTCAACCACGTACGCTTTGTTGTGTTTGTTTACAATGTTGGTGTTGATTGAAAATCCTGCTGCTTGTGAAATCAGATCTGTGATTTGTTTTCTGAATGCTAGGAAAGTGAAACCAATTGAAATTTATCGGCAAATTTGTGATGTCAAAAGGTGTGTTTGTTCATGACAACGCACGACCACACACTGCAAATGCGATGAAAAACATCCTACAGGGATTTGGCTGGGACGTGTTTGACCACCCCCAGTACAGCCCTGACCTCGCTCCTAGCGACTTTCATTTGGTTTTACATCTCAAATCTTTCCTTGGCGGTCAACACTTCAACAATGATGAAGAGCTGAAAGAAAATGTTTCCAACTGGTTGAAGACACAGGCGGCAAACTTCTATGAAGAAGGTATACAAAAACTTGTGCCTCGCTATGACAAATGCCTGTAAAATTTTGGCAGTTATGTGGAAAAGTAGTTTAAGAGTTGTAGAATTTTGTGAACTAAATAATTTTTCTGTATCTGTACACAATTTAATTTTATTACCAAACAGAACTTACTTTCTGAACGTACCTCGTATAAGTGTATTTACAAATCACAATACTTTCACTTTGAACAGATTTACAAAGCATTTACAACTGTAGTATTCTTAACAGAAATATCAGATGTTCATTGTGCAATATTTGCTCATTGATTATAGTTATATTTTTGGTCCGTTACTTTTTCATGTTATGCTTTGAATTAGCATTACAATGCACAGCAATATATTTTCTAAAAGTCTCAAAAGTAACACTTCTACAGTTCTCACTTAAACACTATCTGCATTGGAAGGTATGCTCAAGGTCACACAATGTGATCGAGTAAATATGCTTTGCCCTTAAACAGATCCCGAATTTGGCACAACCATGATTTTTATATAGAACTGCAACAAGATAAAACCCAGTCATAAATAAAACGTCGTTTTCTGTGTAATAAGATAAAACCCACTTTTATATTGCAAACAATACTACGGTACTCTAGAATATAATTATCCCAAAGACATCCTTCTCTCTCCTTATTGCGTCCAAGTTCTGTTGCCTCAATCATAAATACCTAAATCTGTACCTAAATTTAATATCTTCTATGGAAGCGAGACAAATATTTTCAAGAAAATCCTCCCATTCTGAAATTATCCTTGAAATAGACAAATCTGAATATTGTTACAGAGGAATCAGGCTATGCAGGAGCAAGCCCTAGGAGTGAAGCTAATCATGAGTCCTTTTGAATGAACATTAGCTATTATGTACTGCCTCCCAAAGATTGTTTTTTTTAAAGCAGTTTGAATAGGCTCTTTGCATGACTATGGGATAAACGATATTAAAAAAATATCTTTAAATTTTAATACATAATGCATAAATAGTTCACCTAAGTAATTAAAACTAAAAATGATATGAACTGCTGTGCAATTTTTCTGCTACTATCTACCTATTACATGTGCCCCAAGGTATTTTTGTTTTAATTAACCTAAGTAACATTCACAGCTATACGGATGCATCACTGGTACTTTCATTGGATTAGAAAAATAAGCAATTCATAAACTGTAATTAATTTTAAACTAAATACTTAAACCATTTGCGCAACATATTCATATCCATGTTGCAATTGTGATTTCAACAACAGCAATATTATAAAACTTTGGAAAATTCAGTTTGTGTTCCCTTTCGTCTACTGCCACGAACACTCGCAAGTGTGTGAGAGAGAGGGAAATATAAAGAGTGGGGATAACGAGGTGGCAACGGTGAAGGCTCTAACGCTACAGGCGAGAACTCTTCCCAGTTGAAACACATAATACCACATTCCAACCAATAATTGATCCAATGCCAAAGGGTACTTATAAAATATTTCCAGAGCTTATAAGACTGTCAATTAAGGCTGTGAAATTAGATGAAAAGCTGGCAAATGCGAATATTTAACACTTTTTATTGTATCTAATACTTCATACTATCATTTGACACTTTTAATTTACTAATATCAGCAATATTTACCACCTGTGTGGCCTTTTAAGCATTCCTGAACATGATACCGTAACATACATTCCAATTTAAAATGTCATTTTACTCAAAACTTTTTTCCTTCAAGATTTCTCATTATTTAATGTTTAATCGATTAATTTCTGATTTTCAGCAAAACTTCAAGACTGGTTACACAGATATTTTTAAATTTTAAAATTATGGTCCTTATTTTTATTAAATATTTTCATATTCTATACTTATAAAATAAAAAAATACCAATAAGCGAAGGCTTATCCTTCTTTTATAGCATAGTTTCTTTTGAATTTTAAAAAATGCATTTAGTGTTCTTAATAATGGTTTGATGCAAGTGAAATAAAATCCTATTAATCAAATCCTGAACAAAAACATTAAAATCTTGGAAACATATATAAAATATGGATCAGTTACCTGCATGTGAAAAAATTCAGGTCCCTCAAATAATTTTGCATTCATGATTAGAATTTCAAGAGGCAAAGGGAAGGGCTCACTGTTGAAATCTTCTATATCATTTTTCAACAATTTTATAAAAAACAGTGGAAATAAATTGATATATTATTGAAGTTTAAAGGGCTATCTGTGCAACTCTAGTCATTCTGTGGTGTACGGGTAACATGCTTGTCTCTGGTTGGCTGAAAACATTTAAACCCAGCAGTCTTTAGCAAGGTTTCTTTCGAAAGGGAAGTAAAGCCGATTTACAACACATAAAAAACAATACTTTCTTCATGCAAGATGAACCTAATTTCAATTTCATAAAATTAAGTTATATGCCTTATTTAATTATTCAAAATGCCAGCAGTTTGCTATGCTGAAACCAAGATTTCCCCATAATATATTGACAATATACTAGGGATATTCCAATTCTGTTGTTTTTATTTTAAAATTTGAGGTGTTTTTTTTTTTTTTTTTTTTTTTTTTTTTTTTTTTTTTAGAAAAATGACCAGAGCTAGATTTCTGTCTACATAAACAAATTTATTTTCAAATTAGCAAAGCAATTTCTTGTAGATTAATTAATCAGAATTTTTTATCCAGTAAAACTACCAGAGGAGCATAATATGCACAAAATATATAGAGCTGTGCATGGAAAGTAACAGCATATTTATTATTATCAGCCCATTTCAGTTTTCTGTCACTCAAACAATGGACAGAAACAAATTTAAATTAAAAGGAGGAGGATGGTGAGGAGTGTGACAGTAAAATTTGGATAGGAGAAAGAAGAGAAAAGGGACGTATAAAATGAAAATGGAAGCAAAAGGTGAACATACATTTTGCACACCATGTTGTCCACTTTTGTAAGGTTTGGCTACTCTCACTACAAGATAGCATGTATCCAACATGGCTGACATTAGTTACTTGTAAGGAACAACACCAGGGTGTCAACAACATTTGAGGTATCTCATTTCTTTTTGTGCACATAAAATACACAACAAATATTAACACCTGACATTTCAGAAATTCTTTTTTCTTGAGTACAATTAAAGCAAAAACCACAACAACCGCTGGGCAGTTGCATGGGTTAAAACTGGCATCTTTTTGACATGTCACAAATCATTGACGTCAGTTCTCTTCATGTCCTTGGCCGTGTGTTTCCAGAAAATTAATGTGAGCCTTTCTCCTTTCGCACAAAATATACAACAGTAATACTGAATGTCGTGAGCAAACCATTGTTAAAATTCTAATTTCAACAAAGTATTAAAAGAAATGCAGTAATTTACTGTATGCCCACCACAAAAAGACTAGCAGGGAATGAAGGGGAGAGGAGCTTGAACTGTTTATCTGCTGTGTTAGTCCACCTGTTTACTACAAAATGAGTATGTGAGTGCACATGAGTCACCCATGCTGCCAGATCTAATGCTCCTTTCAGTAACTACAGTGATAAGTATGGGTGAGTTATGTGACATTGTGAATCTAGCATCCATATCATATTCGGAAGGTGAGCATAAACACAGCAAAGGTATCATAATTACGTTACACATTCCTCTGCCTTGCCTTTTTGTGCTGGGCAGACACTACATTACACGTTGTCATATTGTGACGTCATTGTGACCACAGGCAGTATTTCCAAAACAGTGGACATCAGTGTTTTGTTTTAACAATCTGCAGTTATCGCCTTCCTTGTTAAAAAGAAAATATCTGCTGCTAAAAATTCACCTCACACCTCTGGAGATGTCTACAGAGTTAGAAGATGGGCCTCTTAGTGGTCGCCATGGAACTGTCTCCCAGAATGTAACAAGGAAACAGCTGGTGAGCCTTCTCTTAGAGAAGACAAACATAGTATGGTACAAGCAGTGGTGAAGCGTGCAATACAGGGCTGGAAGCACCGCTTCCCCAAGAATTTCATAGAAAAATAAGAAAAACAATCTTGCCAAACAATATTTTATTTGCTTTAGATACATTTTCAAGATTTATTCACGAACATCCTTGGTTCTGGGGACAATTTGACAGCCGCTTAGATCCAAGTGACCAGTTCCGTGAGCCCATTCAATTCTGAATATTTCTGTATATACGAATTTGTAACCTTGAATACCATGTATCATAAGTTTCCATAAGCAATCTGACTCTTCGATAGTTAGGAAGCACTGAAATTTTGTGAAGTCTCTGTAGCATGTAAAGAAAAGTTTATTTTTGTTTTGTTTTATTTGGCGCTTTTAAATACAACTAAGTGTATTTCAATAGCACTAGCAATAGTACTTGACCCAGATTTGTATTTAGTGGTGACAAATAGGAAATTCTTATTAAGTTTTAAGTTATTTGCAAGAGTGTGTGAATGCATACTTTCTCCATGTTAGGCTAACAGTTCATGAGGTATAGGCCAGCTGTAGAAAATAACTGGAACGTTTGAGTGGAGAGGGGAATTAGGAATATGTATGCTTGTAGTGTGAGCAGTCTTACGATGCAAGAAGTGCCTACCTGTGACTGTACAATACAGTACTGAAGAGTAGCCTTAGTTCGAGTCATTCACTTATTTTAATGAAAATTATTACTTGGAGCTTCCCTCGCTTTGAAAGTCACGCCTCGCTACTGAGTGTAAAACACAATTGAAACTTCAGGTTATCATTTATTGAGAGATAATAAAGGCGGTGATTTCTGATGAGTACTGTGAAAAAAATTAGTTCCATCATTACAAACCTGAAACATAACGCCAGGGTATTGAATGGAAACATACCATCGTAAGGATATTTCTGAATCAGAAAAAATGTTCTCATTCTTGGACATGAGAAACAAATATACAAATAAACAGAAACTACGTTGCAAACAGGACAAATCTGTGGATTTAAATGATGTCCAAAAAATAAAGATTGAGATTTTTAAAAATAGTTACTCACGATTTTCAGTATGACCCTTGCATTTAAATCATTTACATAATAGAAAATGAAACCAAATCTCACTTTCCAACCTTAAATTTCCTCTCAAAACTGGCTTTCCCTGTATAACAGTTATCATTTATTAAGTGTTTTGTCTTTAAAAATGTCAGTGCTCTAAAAATTGTGTAATCCTTCCAAACTATATCATTTAACATTAACCATTCTTTCATACAAAAATACTTTACTCCAGCACAGCACCACAGTGCGCAGGCAGACTCTCCGTGAGCCTGCGCCTTAGCAAGCCTAGACCCACAACAGTTCTCCTTCAAAGTATCACAGAGGGATTGCTTCAGTCAGCAAACTGGAAGAGTTTCTATATTGGAGAACAATTCTCCTGAGGTAAAAGTATTCAGTCCTTTGTCTTCCTTGTGGAACCTGAGGTCGTTTCTTCATCTTCATCATTACAGAACTGATCGGGGGCAGACCACCGCCTCTTCCTGGGGTGACCCGCAACTGTTCTAGTCTTGCTGCCCTCATTGGCAGCCACGGCACTGTTTCTTGCACTTGTCATGGGGACGCTATTGTTATGAGGACTAGGTCTGGGGGTCAAGGATATGCAGATGTCGTTCATTTTGAGGCGATGGCATTTGAGTCCGTAGCACTCGAGAGTTCGCTCTGGGGAACAGGATGCCCAGCCTTGTCCAATCACAAAGAACGGATGCTCCACAGTTGATTCAATATCCACCTGAAACATAACATACAAATTGCATATTAGTTACATCCAGAGGCGACTACATATAAGTGCTCTGGTAGTGCCAACATAACTTCCCCATTTTTTAAAAATTATTTAACACTTTAATAGTTGGCACTGTCCATTATTTAAACGTTTATTTCTACAACATATAAACTTACACTGAACTAGCCCAACAGTTTTGTGTTTCTTTATTACTAGCTGAAATAATGGACATTGTCCATAGTTTGATGGATTATCTCTATAACATTTAGACTTAATTTACATTCGCCCAATATATTTCATTGCTATTTATGCAGAAAATATTATTGGGAAGAATAATCACAGTTTGAGTAACATCAATATAACTCTGATTATCAACATACACGAAACTTATAAGAAAACACACGACCAAATTTGACTATGTTATCACTCCTTTATCGTTTTCAGAGATACTAATTATTATATGAATTTACTGCTCGTTTTATTTTGTGTGGCTGTCAAAACGAAGTACAGTATGCGCGCGATAAGAAGAGCGATCGGGCTCCAAGTCCTCATTCGGTAAGTTTCGTGTAACTCCGTAAACATAGACGACAACTTTGAAATTTGAAATGCGCTATACACTGACATCTAGTGGCTAATACGCTAAGCTTTATCATGTCCGCCATATTTCGTTTTGATCAATTTCGAGGTTAATTAGCTAACGAGTTTACAACAATCGTATGTTAGAATTAGAATTCTAGTTCGTCCTTGACAACATATACATGTTATGAGACACGTCAAAATGTATAAATGCAGTATATACATAAAGTCAAATTGATTACATATAATATATAGTCTCGCTGCCGGAACAGTTACCATGGATTTATCTCTGTTAACAGAAACCTCACAGATAACGCACTGATTATTCTTGTAAGAGTGAGAGGGGTACTGACGTGCCTCATGTTCGTGTGCTAAGCACCAATGAACGCATCACTTCAGCCAATGGAGTTCGCAGAAATCACAAATAACAGATACAAGTTTACTCCACGTGGAGTAATCAGTGCGTTATCAGAGAGGTATCTATTACCAAAGATAAATCATGGTAACCGTTCGAACAGCGAGATTATACACAGTAAGCAGCTTTTCTATGGTTTCATGTGGTATTTGCATAGACTAATTTACTATAAGAAATGTCATAATATGAATAGTACAGGTTTGTGAATGTACTAAGCTCCCAGTGCTCATTTACATGGTTATAGTTCTAAAAATTCGCTAACCATATAAAAACAGTGTGCATGCAAAAATTTCTTAACCTTAGTCTTAAAGTGTTTTAGTGATGCAGCTTGTTTAAATGAATTTGGAAGTTTATTATATAACATTATCCATTTGTAGTTGAAGCTTCCTTCATAATGGCTCGTTTGGTGCGCTCGAATTGCCAGTTTATCCTTGTTACGAGTGTGGTGTTACTTGAAAATGATTTATATTTGTATGAACATTTGTGGATGTTATGGCTCTCGAAAGGGACACATTATTCGTCTACCTCCGTATAACTGTGATCTGAATGCAATTGAGCTGGCGTGGGCAAAACTAAGGAATGTTTCCAGAGGATGCAACGTTACTTGTGATATCTTAGCTTATCTTACACGCTATTTTGCTGAACTGTGTTTTTCAAGGTTGATCACACTGCAGAAACAAAAGAGCGTTAGCTCTCGCTTCTTTCCCATCTGCCCGTACCACACCATTAAATCCAGCGCTCAACTTATATTGCGCGTATTAGTCTTTCTGGAGATTAAGTTAAGAAAAACAAATTGTGAAACCCGAGACTTATGCGCCGAGAAAAAAATGAAGGATTTGCAACAGGTGATACACGAGGAAGTTAGAAAGTAATGTTTCTAACCAAACCGCTCGTAACATCCTACTTAGGGAGAATGCATTATGACATCACTGCAAGACTCCGATTGGTTGTTCACAGGGTAGCGTTCAAGGAAAACATCCCATTTGAAAGTCACAGTACTACTTTGTTTTGATATTTTGTAACCATGTTAAATCTCTCCACTGTTCCAGTAACTGTTATGCTAGACTGCACATATTTCTGGAAACCAACATTATTCACGCTAAATGTTAGGGGGCGCTGGAAACTCTAGCAAAACAAGACACAGATGTGGCTAAATAAATATTAGGAGGAGATTCAGAGTTACCCTTTCAGTGTCAGCATCATTAATCACTGTTTATTGTGAAGAAAGTTCTCACCAGGGCCAACAATGAGAACGGGGGAAAGTTAAGTTTATAAGAACCAAACTGATAGGGAGTTGATATCTGAGAGAGATACTTTTCTTTTTCTTGGCTTCCATCCCTAGTGAGGTACTTCCATTAGACAAAGAGAAGGGGAAAAGTAAAATAAAACACAAAGAAAGCCGGCTGTACGATAAAGAGGGAAAAGGTAAAAGGATACTGCCAAAACCTAGTAATCGACTATCACTATCTTCTTCTTTCTCCCCGAGGCTCTTTTGTTTTCCCTTAAAATAAAGTTTCGAAGCGGCCTTTGGTGATGAGATCTGAGGATGTTTATTCAAGATGTCACAAACACACGTTACATCGATTGCCATGCCGTGGGCGATGCAGGATTCCTAGGGTTTTTAACCCTATGTGCCTATCACAGTCTGTTTGTCGGTCAACACGGCTCTTCTGAACAGCTTTTAACAATACAGGGTGTCTTTATTGGTGCCCTTTCAAATCAAAACAGTATAAAACTTTCATATGAACATAGGTCAGATCATTCATTGCTGGTTTACAATGCAAAATTAAACATACGAGGGCTGTTCAATAAACAATGATCATAATTTTTTACGGTCATAATTATTCGCACTATAATTCAATCTTATTACATTCTGTTAGCTTAATGTGAAACATTGTTGGTACTCCTAGTTCCCGCCTGTGAGAACCAGGCAAGTTCAGACATGTTCAGTATCGCCTACCGCTGCAATTGAGGTAACATGCAGTTAAAGTTGATGTTAGAGGAAGATCCGGAGTTCCTTTACAACGTAATCACTGGTGATGAAACTTGGCTACATCATTTTGATCCTGAGAGCAAACAGCAAAGCTCAGTGTGGAAATTTCCTTCATCAACAACCCCCCCAAAAACAAAAGTGGTTGCTTCTGCCGGGAAAGTTATGGTCATCTCATTCTTTGATATTCATGGAATGGTTTATCAGCATGTTGTACCTGCACACACATCAGTAACTGGACAATACTACAGGGATGTTCTGAAAACATTGCAAGTCCATATCAGGCGCAAAAGACCACATTTCCGTGAAGCAGGCTGGACGCTGCACCACGATAGTGCGCGGCCACATATTGCTAATGTTGTTGCTGAATATCTTGCAAAAATCAACGTGAATTTCATTCCTCACCCTCCCTATAGTCCGGATTTAGCCCCATGTGACTTTTTTCTTGAAGAAACGCCTTCGTGGGAGGCATTATCCATCATCAGAAGCAGTGGTGAAGGCTGCGGAGGCGATTTTGAAGGATCTCTCAAAAATGGTTTCCAGCATGTCTTTGAAGACTGGCAGAAACACTGGGACAAGTGCATCGCATTCAGGGAAGACTATTTTGAGAAGGACCATCAAAATTATAAGGATGAGTAAAGGTACGTTGTCAAAAAAAGTTTATTATTCTTTATTGAACAGCCCTCGTAATATTTCGAAACAGATGTCACAACTTAATAAGTTCATATAACCATTACATACTACAAGAATTTGCAAAACATAACTAAATATGAAAGAAGAGAAAAATAACCGGGTTTTGAAACAGAACTTCCCAGTATACTGAGATCTCGTAGTGGCCTACCGGGAAAAAATGCGAGTCAGTTGGAGAATTTGATGTGGCGGCATGTTGCCATGGTAATTCGGTTAGAACAACCGTAAGGAAACCGAAAGATGATCTTCAAATCCCATATTGGCATTGCCTTTTTCTGTTGGAATTTATCTTTCGCTCTTACATAAACTGATTTATATGCAACTTATACCTCCATAGGGAAAGAAACTAGAAAATATATAAATGTTTTTCTTGGCGTTTTAGAAAGCTAATTTAACAATGCAATATTTGAAAGTGTAATGCAAATTACAGGTTAAGATTGCAGGAATTATTTGTGATACAAGGGTTAAATAAATATCTTATTTTGTGAGTAGATGCGATTCCAAAACAAGGCCGCAGGCCTAAACCTACGAACAAAATAAAATACTTTTAACCCGTACATCATATACTATTTTTACAGTCCTGAATATTTATAGATATATTATAGATTATATATAAATATATGGTATTGTTTTATCTTTCCCATGGTCATGATATTCACTTGTCTTGTGTAGCATCAATTTTGACATGACTTTTAGAAAACCACAACATTCTACATAAGGAAACAATAAAACGATGAAAATAACGTAACAAAATTTTACTATAAAACAGATTACATTTTCCATACTCCTCTTCTTTTGAGAAAATTCAAATGTTGATTGTACAATTACTACCATTTGAATTGGTCATTTATTAGGCGGAGGAATTGGGCATAAAGAACGCCAACAAAACATTTTCAGTTATAATTACAGTAGCGACGATAGTTCTGTGCCGGTGACCTACTTTTTTCGCGCACTGGAGAGTCTATGACCAAGCGTCAATTGCATCTTCTGCTAGCGCTAGAAGATGGGAGACAATGCAGCAAGGCCATATTTCACAGACTCGTCTTTACTAAAACGCACGCCTTAAGATATATGAGCACTTCCTCATCTTAGCCACTGAGAAACAACAGATCATCTTTACTGTTTTACTTTTTTGCTTTCACAAATGTTTTAATTTACAGGAAAATAAAAATCTGGTGTGATGCCTTTGTGGCAGGTAGAGCATGTAAATGAGTTAGCCGATTCTCGTACGAAGATATGTTTCATCATCATAGATAACCGACCTTCCTTCGTCTCTAAGCTTTTTTATGGCACGTAAATATGACACGTGCCAATTTCTCATATACCTTTCCTATAACAAGACCTTGTTGTTCCTTGTTTTCTTCCAGTTGACACCTATACCACATAAGATAGTCTTTCAACCACTGCTTCCCCCTTTAAAGTTAATGGAATCTTGATGTTTCGGGAGTCCCAAATTTTGACAGTGGGCACAGTTTTCTCCTGAATATACAAATTATAAATTGTTTGGCTAATTACACAACTATCAAAGTCATCAATGACCGTGATTGTTTCTGGTACACGATGTACTTTCCAGATGTTTCAAAGGAGGTCACTTGTGCCTCACATTTCTCCCCTTCTTTAATTATTTTACGAAATTTTCTCTCGGATACTTTTATTGCTGCACTCACGTTCCCTTGCATTTTTTTAGCATATCGCCAGAAACTGCTTCCTGTTTCAGAATAGATTGACATTATTAATAACTTCGTGGTTTGGATGTAAAGTGTTTTTCCACCAAGTTTGCTTTGAATTGGAGGCATTTTAATCTAAATAAGAAAATGTATAAAGGCGCGCGCGCGCGCGCACACGCACACACACACACACACACACACACACACACACACACACACACACACACACACACACACACACACAACGTTAATCACCAGTGCGATCAAGAATCACAATTTCTAAAACTTTAAAATCTTAACGTGACGGCACCTAAGCGTTAGAAGTTACCCGGTCAAAACTCTCCACGATATTGGCCATTTCAGTGTACTGCGCATGACCGAGATTGTAAGCTCAGCAACTGGATTCTAAACGACTGCGCACACGGTCTCCACCAGCACAGAACCATCGTCCGCACTGTATTTTGTATGTTTACCTTGCACGAGTCCAGGAACTTGTATGCAATATCGTATTGGTTTCGGGTAACAATTCTAATTTCACTCTCTGCAGGTACGGTATAGCCCATATTCTCACTCAAATGTCCCGTAATTTTATACAAGTATTGTTTAACTCGAGATTCACAGCCTTCTTGAATGAGAAGATTATCACATGAGCCAAGGGTCCATAGAACTTAGAGTTGGGATTGGGGATTGGGATTTCATTACGGAGGGGATTCGGTACGTAGGCCACCATTCTGGGCCCATTGTTACTATGCCCCCAAATTTGGCACTCCCGGGAGGAAGGATGACCAGATGGGAGATGATATGAAATGATAATGGAGATGAGATGGAGGGACAGGAAATTCGGGGGATGTAATTAACATACCCAGAATTCACCTAGCAACCCGGGAAAACCCCCGAAAATACCCATGAGTCAGGTAGGTCGGCCACGGGAATCGAACCGGGCCTCCCGAATGCGGGCAAGAGACGAAACCACCTGAGCCATCCCGCTCGGTGAGCTTAGAGTTACCAGACATTCATCTTTCAGGATAAGGGACGTTCAACGTTGAGTCATGTCGGACGACGAATGAAATGATGTTCAAATGAGTCCAGGGTACATAGAGCTTAGAGCTGCCAGACATGTATCTTTCAGGATCATGGTAAAGCTCGGAAAATCCTTATCCAGATAACTCACCCTGATCGAAATTCGAACTCGAGACTTCCTGAGCGTGAGGCAGACACACTACCATAGAATTTATAGAAGAATAAATGTTTTAACAATAGTTCATATAAGAGCATAGAAAGCCATGTGAGTGTACATATGAGAATTTGTTTTCTCTTTTGGTCATACAAATAGAACGAAATTTCAAGGCCAACACAGAGCCACCGCACTTAAAAGATATGATTAACACTAAGCCTACTGTGTTATCCCATTGTACCTACAAGGGGATACGTTAACAATTTCTAAAAATTCAGAGTGCCTGGGGTCAACAAGGACTGTTTATTAGTTCTTATTCTGAGAAAAGCTGATTATAAAACGACTGAAGGTGCGTTATTTAGTGCTATAGTATTGTATTCAATGTCAAGGTTGGCCATGCTTAGTTTGAAACTAGGAGTACGTAATTAAACATATATAACCTAGAAAAAACACTGGTTTCAATCATAAATTGCTAATCAATCTCTTTTTAGGTTAAATGTAAACAAGGAATCCCAATAATGTTTTCTAAAAACAGGGAAAGTCCACAGTTGTGTATACTTCAGTACATTGCAAGTTTTTCCCAACCACAACACTATCTGGTCGTCGTTTCCCCCCGACATTCAAATGTTTATCTCGATAAACATGACGTATATAGAAGCATAAGCGTTTTGTGGGAAGAGTGAGCGGAGGCAGTCATGTTAGTTTTATGAACACGTGGCTCCCTAAGAAGCTATTCTTGTAAGAGCAATATAACTTCCAAAGTAACTAGTTTCTTTTTACGAGAGCGGTAAAAGTAAAAACAAAAGAATTGACGATGATGGAGCGGCGGCGGGCCAGATATAAACCCTGACGGTAACGGCCAACTGGCACGCATGCGTACGTTGAAGTTTCTTCTCCCACCAGTAGGTTGTTGAACCATGGGGAACCAGAATAGACTTGACTACCACATTCACCTGTCTGCGTTCAAAACACCTCCGCGTGGTGGATCCTTCCATTCTATTGTTACTACGCCTTGGCATACTCGCGCACATTCCACCTCTACAAAAACACGCATGCGGTGCAAAGTATGCACTTTCAGATGCGGAAGAAAGAGGAGAAAAGAAGGAAAATGCGTCGAGGAAAGGCGTGTAGTATCACACAGTAACACAAAAAATTATATTTTCTTAAGCTTTCAGCCTGAGGAGCATCGTACAGGTCCACCAACTAATACATGTTCGTACAGTTTCCAAAACAACCTTTCATTCTGTGATCTCACGTTACGACAAATCGTATTCATTAACAGTGTAGTTGCTAAAAATAGTTAATGTTTAATCGTTTTGAGTCCAACATTAATACTACAAGAAACTGGTAGTTCACGATACGAAAGTACTGACGTCAGCTCACACCGCTGTACTAAACGAGTTCAAATAGCTATCAGTTTTTTGCTCTGTAAAACTTCGCTTTTTGGACAACACGATGCTCCTGACGGAAGCTGACTCAAAAACTAATTGCCCTTTACATTAATTACGTCGAGTGTTTCGAAGCTTATCTTTACTCCAAAGAGTTAGTAAAGAGATTTGGATTTGTGTCACAGAAGTTGCCTACACACACGGCGCAGTATCAGAGGAAACCGAATGATGGTAAAATTCTAAAATCTGACGTTTTCCATTCACATGACTTACAGATTATCCTTAAAAGTTTTTAATTTCTACTGCTTAATAATATAATTTCAGTGATGAATATTTATAGATATATTATAGATTATATACAAATATGTTATTGTTTTATCTTCCTCATTGTAACGAGATTCATTTGTCTTGCATAGCATCAGTGTTGACAACATGACTTAGAAAACCACAACATTCACCATGGCTGTCTCCGTAGCTCAACCGGTAGAGCAACTGCCTGCCGTGCTTAGGGGTCCCGGGTTCGATTCCCGGCGGTGGGGGTGGGGATTTTTCTCCAACCAAGATAATTCCTCAACTTCCTCTGAGTCTGGAAGTATGAATGAAAGTGCGAGTGTGTGCGTGATGTAATGATTAAAACCCAACGAATTCGAATTAACACTTTGGATATGTTCCAAAGGAGAACGGCCGCAGATATGACCATTGCAGTTAAAGGCGGGGTATAAATGGAATAAAAAAAAAACATGCTACAAAAGGGAGCCAGTAGAAATAATAAAACAATGAAAATTGCGTAACAAACATTTAATAAATTACAACTTTTTCCAAACTTATTTATCTTCTAAGGAAACCGAATTCATTATTTGATTATTAAACTCGGATTCACGGTCTTTTTGAATGGCGCGATTGTTACAAGAAACCAAAGTTGGCATTACAGGCGTGTTAAAATCTTATGAGCCCTGAGGAAAGAATTTTCTATTTTTAACATAGTCGTGAACTACTGAAAGGCCCACTTTTACTAACAACTGTCTAAAAAATACATTTGGTGGATCTATAAAGAGAATATAGTAGGTTAATAAAAGACCAGACATTTTTGGCTTTGAAATTTCAAGCTCTTGTTTGACCACGATAAAAACCAGACTGATTCGAGTACTCGCACGATTTTCTGTACTCACTTGTACAAGGTATCGTTAAAACGTTTATTCCCCCATCTACCTCGTGCTAATCAAGTCAACAATTGCAGAAATGGATTTATTACAATTCTCCCTATAAGTACAATGGATATATGAGAATTGGCTAGACTTAAGTGATAGCCAAAACTTAACAGCTGGCTTTGAAATGTAAATGGCTTTGAACTTTGTTTTCTCTTTGCAGGGCCAAAATAAATAAAACCACATTCTCATAAATTGTATGTTTTAACACTTATATATCAATATTTTGTGTCATTAGTTAGGTAAAACACACAGCATCAGGAGATATTCATAGAATTCATCAATGTATTTATTTGGCATGTATATATTTTAAATATATACTGCTTTAATGATAAAGCAAAGTTGACAAAATCAAAATTAAAAAGGAAGCTCAATAGAGTAATTTCGGGTGAGAGGATAATTTTGAAAATACGTGTCATATTTTTGGAAAACACTGAATTTTAAATACCAACTTTATTAATTCGGTTTAGGCTTTTTTCTTTAATTTACGTCCTCCAACGTTGTCATATCGGACGATGAATGGAATGGGTGAAATGGTGCTCAAATGAGCCCAGGGTCCATAGAGCTTAGAGTAAGTGCATATTCGTCTTTCAGGATAAGGGAAAACCTCGGAAAAACCTTATCCAGGTAACTCACCCTGACCGAGATTCGAACTCGGGACCTCCTGAACGTGAGGCAGATACGCTAACCCCACGCTACCAAGGCGGGCTCGTTTTAGGCTTATGCTATTTACAGAGAGACGCACACCACACACAATTTTTCTAAAAATGGGTTTTTATTTAAGGAGTTCTCCGGAAATACAAGTTTGGATATTCTCTGAATAAAAAGAGCATTTATTGAATAAGGTGTGTGTGTGTGTGTGTGTGTGTGTGTGTGTGTGTGTGTGTGTGTGTGTGTGTGTGTGTGTGTGTGTGTGTGTGTGTGTGTAAGGAAAATATTAAAAAAAGGTTTATTTCCTCAAAAATAACTATGGATTTGTTATTACATTACAAAGTGTTGCAATATTATTTTCATGACAAATGAAATGCATATCTTGAATTTTCTGGGAATATCCTCAAAATCCTCTTTATTCTAAATGACTTTTGTGTAAATGATAAACTGCAAGAGTTAGACAAGATGTTACAAAAATGTAGATCTCGCTAAAACAAAATTTAAGTCAAATTATTTGGGGTAAGTAGTTAAATTGAGTTATTTCTTGTTATTGGCCTGAATCTCAAATGTGAAGTGGTTATGCATTTGTTTGTGCCAGAGTGGAATGCACATAACGACCAGGTTTATAACATTTGACTATCACTTAAAGTCTATTCTATTCCCAATCTACGTATAAGAAAATATGTAATCTAACAATATCTAAAAAATTTTATCTCCATTAAAATTAATTAGATGTAAGAAGTGTCTGTAAGCATAGATTGCAGTAAAACATCACTTTTTTACCTTAAAAATCATATAATAGTTAATGTAAACTTATGTAACAGTTGTGATTTATATTTAAAAAGGGTTTGAAACATTTATCAATTTATAAAAGAAAAAACAAACAAAATTGTGTAAAAATATATGTAATTTTGTGATTGGCCGTAGTAATAATTGTATTATGTAATGTAGTAAATGGGCCAATCATATAAAAGTGATATATGGGTAGCGATAGTAACGAAGGATTAAATAATCTTGGTGTAGAAACCGAAAGAAAATTCCCATTTCTTTCTGGAACGCCGAAGAGGTCGGACGCTTTTTAAATTGCTCGAAAATATTTAAGTGTTCGTTCAATTTGAAGTATTAGATTGATTCCGATCACAGTATAAAGTTTTGTGATGAGAATTGTAATGGATTTGGTGTTAAAAGAAATAAACAAAAGATTGATTTCTTATAGAAATTCAAATTAAAAATCTTAATGATTTCTTTACTCGTTACCACTCTTGTAGCTTAGAGTTTTCATTGCTCGTAAGTAAGAATATAACAGAAGAATATTAAAAGCTAGCCGAGGCATAATTAAGGATTTTCCTGATAACTTCGGGGAACATCTTCGTCAAAGTTAAGATCGACGAAGTAAGACCAAAGACGGGAAACGAGATACCAGCACGAATCTTGCTATATATGTTGCCGCAAATTTGAGGCATCGAAACCGACAACAACGGAGGAATCCTGCTACATATGTCGCCACAACGTGGGGCTCATAGCATCTTCAACATCGCACCATCCCCCCAGCACCAAAAACTTCTGTCTCAACATGATTTTCACAACGAAAGGCTTATAGTTCGTCGTCTACAATCATCGCATGTGTAGCAGAATAGAAATCTTGCTGCAAGTATAATGGTTAGAGTATGAGGATCCTCTGTCGGGCGGTCACCAAACTAGCAGTTCATTTGTTATGGTATGAGAGATCGTAGATTCTCGTTGATACAGGAGTTGGTCACGCCCCCTTCATTTTTCCCCTCCAGACAGTAAATGAACCCTGAATTCCAAATATAAAGAGAAGATGTAGAAATAACTTAATGAAAAGCAGGCATGACATAAAGAGAGGCTGCCAGAAGAGTGCTGGGAAACGGAATTAGCTTCACACGCGTGTGTACTCACTAGCGTAGTAAGGCGACGTTCCAATTCTTCCAAGAGAGCGCGTGCCATTGTAACTCGGCTACAAACTCCTACTTCCTCGTAACACCATAGAGTAACAAACAGGTTGTGTATTCAAGGCTCAACTAATGAACAACATATAATATCAATTGATCTAACATACGCCAATATTGACCTTTTGTTTTGACTGTATTCCTAGTAGTTCTGTTTATATTGGTTATAAAGAATAAACCGTTATTTAAATTGCTATTACGACGGTGTTCTGAAACGTTTCCCACCTCAACATGAAGATAGCAGCACTCGTAAATAAAAACTAGTGAGTTTCGTTGCTCATCTGTTGACAGCTACGCATTTTAAACGCTCAGTTGTTATGCAACAGTCGTTTGAGTGAGTTGATGTGCGCGTTTTTATGAAAATGGACAAAATCGAGTATCGAGGGGTCATTAAATATTTGTTTTTGAAAGGCAATACGACTACGCAGATCAAAAATGAGTTGGATTCTGTGTAAGGGGACTCTGCGCCATCATTTACCACAGTAAAATTTTGAGCAGCTGAATTTAAACGTGGCCGTTGGAGCTTGGGGAGACGATGAACGTTCGGGACGTCCAAAAACTGCAGCTACCGACGAAAACATTGCGAAAGTTTACCAAATAGTGCTAGACGCCCACCCAATTAAAGTGAGAGAGATAGCAGACAGAGGTTATGGACATGTCAAAAGAACGTGCTTGTCACATATTAAATCATGAGAAAGCTGCCCGCTCACGTTAGACCAAAATCGTGTTTGAATGAACATTTCTAACGCTCTGTTGCCGCAGATTAGGTACAATAAATCCGAGTTTTGGCGCCGATTAATTACTGTAGATGAAACTTGGATACACCATTACACGCCCGAAACAAAAACACAGTCCAAACAGTGGACTGCAATGGGGGGACCGGCTCCAAAAAAAAAAAAAAAAAAAAAAAGCAAAATATGTTTTTTAAGGCTGGGAAAGTGATGGTGACTGTTACTTTGTGTGTGTGTGTGTGTGTGTGTGTGTGTGTGTGTGTGTGTGTGTGTGTGTGTGTGTGTGTGTGGTTTCTTTTTTTGTGGGATAGTCTTGGAGTTATTTTAATCAATTATCTTGAAAAAGTAAAAACCATTACAGGAGCATGCTACGCATGATTACTTGACAAGCTGATGGCAGAACTTGCGGAAAAACGGTCACATTTGCAGAAAAAGAAAATCCTGTTTCACCAAGACAACGCATCGTCTCACACCTCAGCGGTTGCAATGGCGAAAATCCACGAATTACGGTTTGAACTGCTTAACCATCCGCCTTACTCACCAGATCTAGCTCCAAGCGACTTTTTTGCTCCCTCAACAGAAAATTGCGCTCGGAGGACAGAGATTTTCGTCAAATGAAGAGGCAATCACCTTCGTGAACAATTATTTTGCAGAGAAAAACGCCGAGTACTATTTGGACGAGTTACAGAGATAGGAGCATCTCTGGGACAAATGTGTAGAGTTACAAGGAGACTATGTTGAAAAATAAAAAGCAAATAAAAATTCTGAAGAAAAAAAATATCTTGTATCTTTATTAGGTGGTCTGAAAAGCTTCCGACCTATGTACTTTTATCCAAAGAGCTTTTATCTATAAAGAGCGATGACATAACCGGAAGGTAACAAAGAAACACGAGACTATTGGACAAGCACAACCCAAGTCTAAATGTTGTGGAGATAAACCGTTAAACAATGGATACCGCCGGGTATTTCGACTAGCAAATAAACGTAATTAAAGCCCGCGTACATTAACGGTAAGAAAGGAGAAAGCCATTAAAATTAAAGATAGCACTCGGGAAGGTTTAGAGAAGGCGCTGCTAACAGCAAAATGGAAACAAAAGCGGAGCAAATGGCGTATATATTATGACCTAGCTGAAGTTTAAATATGAGAGGCTAACGAGTAAATTTAGAAGTTGAAGCAGTTTATCTCACTGCAGGAGAAAGGCAAAATGATACACAATTTGGCAAGGAAGAGAAGCACTTAGACGAAAATCATCACTAAATTAGGGCAAAAGTAAATGCATCAGTTTTAGGAATAAAGTGAGGCCAGGCTAAACTCTATTCTTGTTCCCTGCTTCATTTCTCTTTCTGTGTCATCGGTTAAAACCAGAGGTGCACCTCTTCTACACAGGGATGATTAGGGAACTGTGATAACTAGGGTGCGGATTTTGCCCTATTTGCCTATTTTATTTCTTTCTTCAGAAACGTAGGCTTTTAAGTTATAAGCACGTTTCCTACAATTGTTAGCCTAATTTCTTAGTTTTATAGTGCCTATAAATTCCCATTTTATACGTTTGTGCCTATTCTGCTTATTAGTACCTAAAACTGCCGTTTTAGCCAATTTCTTCTGCTTGTAATTTGTAACAATAGCTTTTGCATTTGTTGGTTTCAACGTGAAGTTTTCGGGGAAGAGAAATTTCTTACTGCTGCACATTGGATATACAAAAAGGGGTTTATTCAGGAGACACATCTGTGCAAATTGGCCCAAAACTTACAACAATCCCAAATTTAGTTTTTTTCCCCTAAAATTAATATAGACATACTTCAATAATATAAAGTATTTTTTTCTAGCGGCATTACAGAAAAGTCACATGACTATTTAAATAACCCTACACCTGTATCGTAGCTGCTATTATGTAATTTTAACCTCAGATTTCTCAGATTCCATATTTTCTACATTTTCCTAACTTCAAAATGTTCCACAGGATGCAGTTTTCTATTAATCTGTATGAAATTCTAAACATGCCTCTAAGGGCAACTGCATATTAAGTGTACCCATTTAAATTTACATTTGTTGTGTTTTTGTTATTAGTATTGAAAATTATTATAATGTTTACTTCTTACTGAAAACCCTTAGGAAAATAAAAATTGTTAAATAGGGATGATAATTTTTTTCCCTTCGTTGATATGGCAAAGACATATTTCACATACGTACAGGTCATTAATAGGTTAAAATGGGTGCAGAAACTTATACCACCAGCATTAACTTTTAAAATTGCAATATGTGAGACATTTTGAAAATCACTTGTAATTTAGACACACACTGTTAATTCCTCAGAAACTATTGTAACGAGAAAGCTGAAACTTGGTATTATTCCATTCTTGATCGATCACAAAAATAAATGGTATAAATTTGAAACAAATCTCACAAAACCTTCAGATATTTCAATTTTCACCCTTAAGTCCCCCCCCCCCAAACCCATGTTTTTGTTTTTTGATATAGTTAATTACTTCACACCTTTCTGCACATTATGCTTGTTACTTAGTGAAGTGCATTTATATGTATTTTAATTATACGTCAATATCTTATTTTAACTTGCTGTGGAGCCATTTATGAAATTTGGAATAAATGTAGAACTATTTCGTCTAGGGAACCGCAAAATAGTATGTGTTTAGGGAATTTGTTGCAGCATATGTTGTGAGTGAGTGAGTGGTGTTTAAGGGCCCGTCGACAACAAGGTCATTTGGGCCCCATATGTTGTGATGATTGTCATTTTGTTATAGTGCATTTTATGAGCCATTTTACTAAAATTGTGTATTTCTATGTGTTTACTTAGCAAATTTTTAGTGCCTATTTTGCCCATTTTTAGTGCTGTTTACTTGCCTATTTCTCACATTTTAGTGCCTATAAATCCGCTCCCTAGTGATAAGACATTTTAATTATTGCAATTATTTATCCGTTTTATTTATCTTAACAGGTACTGAATAGGAAAGCGGTAACACTTTTCTGCACCAAGTAGGTGTTGTCTTACATATTTAAAAACAAAACGAAAGAAATTCTGATGTGTTGTGCTCATATGAATGGAGCGAAACAAACTTCCATTTAATATTAGTAAGTGTGTAAAAATGTCCTTCACTACAAGCAAAAATCCCGTTAAATATGTTTATAATATCAATATGATACCGCTTGTTGAAGTGCTTGAAAATAAAGATCTAGGAGTACATTTTACATCAAATCTTAGATTCAATAGGCACATTGACTTAATCGTATCGAAATCTCTAAAATGCCTTGGTTTTATTATTCGAAATTCCTATTCATTTAAAGAAAAAATTAATTCATCTTTATAACTCATTTGTGAGACAAAATCTCTAATATTCGTCTGTTATTTGGAATCCTAAGATGATAATGTATGTCACCGCAATTGAAAAAGTACAATCAAAATTTCTAAAGTACATACTGTTTAAAAGAACTGGATATTACCCTACTTACTCAAATTGTGAAACCATTTTGGAAATATTTGAATTTAAAACTTTGAAGTTTAGAAGGGACATTGCGGGGTTAATATTTCTGGACAAAGTATTACATTCGATTATTGATGATTATAGATTACAACAAATATATTACTTTATGTACCCAATAAAATAAACAGATTAAGGAGGCTTTTTTTCCACCTCAAAAGCAAATACAGAAAGCCATAACAATTCATCATTACACAGAATTATGTATTTATACAATAAACTTCATCGTTTCCATGTAAATATTTTCAACATGTCCGAAACTCAATTCCAAAATGCTATAACTACTAGCTAATCATTCGCAGATCAGTAAATTACAAAAAATTGGAAATAGTATCGTTACTGTAACTAGGAATAGTAAAATAATTACTTACCATACCACCTTCACTTTTTTTCTATTTTTCTTTTTATTCATTGTTTCTATTATCTATATTTCCCTTTCTGTATTATTTGGTGTTCATTTGTTTTTCTTCTGTTTTATTTGAGTATGTATATTATATACACATATACATATACACATACGTATGTATATACATATGTATATGTGTTTACCTATATATTTTAAACATTATATATGTTTCCTTGTAGGTTAAGGCAAGGCTACACTGAAAATTCCAACTTCCATAATAATAAGCCTGTCATTGTGAAAATTTAGCCACATAATTTAGAGTATCATTTTAAACTTGCATACAAATTTTCATATTCCGACACCAAATATTCATTAATTATTAATTATTTTTTGTGAAAATATTGTAAAAATTAAAAATGTTCTACGCGTCAAAAAATTTGAGCTTTTAAGTTGAATTTCTGTTTTCGGTTAGTACAGAGCAATTTTAAAAGACACGATCTTACTATTTGCAATACTCTTGCAGAATTTGTTCTAAAATATTTTCCATGTTTTAGCTCTTAAAATTTTGAATATACTAACTTTTCTTTTATTCCTTAACAGCATGTAATTTTCAAAAAATAATCATTAACAAAAAGGGAAATATGAAGTTTATTTACATATTATGGACCTACCCTGTAAGTTTCACCAAGTTAAATGAAAAACTTTGACGTCTGAGGCATTTTGTATACTGGAAAGTGTTAGAAAAAAGTTTCTCAGAAAAATAACTTTAAAGTAATGATTGTTACTTTTAACGAATGTTAAAGGTCTCTTTAAATTGTCACGTGATGGCCTAAAATGCCTAAAATGGTGCAAATAAAAAAATTGCTTGTCATTTACATACCCTAAGCTACCAAAAGATGCCAAAGAAAGAAAATGCCATTATTTTCAACATGTTCGGCGAATTTTCAGTGTAGCCTTGTCTTAAATGGGAATGGGATAATTTAGCAGGCTTTAAGCGATAGCCAAATGTTTTAATCGATGGCTTTAAAATTCCGTTCTCTTTGCATATTCACAACAAACGAATGACTTCCTATTTGAAGAAAGTATGCAAGTATTTAAAATTAAAAAAAATGCTTAGAATATCCTTCACTCCACAAAAGATGTATATGTGATGAATGTATGCTTTAAAGAGATCTAACCAATTACGCAAATGCCGTTTGAATCAACAAGACGCGAGGGCATTCTCAGAAAACTCGATATGTGCATTTCAGATAGCATGTTGCTTTAAGATGAATGCAGGTCGCCTGGTGGCTATGTACACCGCCGAACGCTGCAGTAATAGAGGTTGCATATACTAGAGGTATTTCAGACTTATCCGGCCAGTCAGACTGATGAATGTACTACAGCACTATTTTCGTCACCAGGACATTTTGTGAGAGATGGAAGTGAGCTCCTCGTATCCTTCCGCCAGTGGAGCCTATCGTGACGATTTCGGCAATTTATTATCTCCGTTATTGCCCAGAATTTCATCAAGTTTTAGAGAAAACCTGATAAAACAGGAATAAAATTAAAGTTATACTTAAGATATGACGTTAAGAATTTCTTGTGTTCCTATAACGTCTTCTTACACTACTGATATTTTGCTTTTGTGTGTTGGTTTCTTAATATATGCGACTTTTAATTTACTGCTATATGGAATATAAACACCGTAAAAACAAAGGAAATCTATATACTATTTGGGTAACCTACTACTACTTATGCTGAGATTGCAAGTTTATTATGTGTTTCAAATGGGATGATATTAGTCCTTGAGCGCTACTAGGTGAGCAACCAATCGGAGTCCTGCGGTGTTCTCGTATTGCATTCCCCCTATGTGGTGTGTGACGAGCGCCAAACTAATCAATCTCTAATAAATACCACTCGCGCTAAGACAAAAATTCGGATTTTGCAAAAACTGATCCATGAGGAAGGCGAGAGTTATGTATTTAACATAACCGTAAAAACCCATATTTTTAGCTCTAATAGTTTTCCTAATACAAATAAAGTAGATACCATCATAAGATAACAATGCATTGCGGCCTAAGCACTGTAATGAATATCATTATTGGTTGGCATGTATGCGTGAACGTATATTTGAAATTACTCAGAGCTGAAACGTAAACATTTGACATGACGTGATAAAAGGAATATGTACTTTGAATAAGCCAAGGTGTTTGTTAAATTCGATGAGAGAAAATGATACACTTCTTGCTAGTCTGGCAGAACGTGTCTGGTCACATTATATCTTTATGAATGATTCGTAATCTCTATTTACTCTAGAGAGTTCAAAGCAGAATTATTCAGTTACTCTTCCATGTAAAGTGTATCAGTTGGATCAATGAGACGCGATGCAACCCCCCCCCCTCCACCTTACTACTGCTAGAACAATCCAATTGAGTTAATGTGGGCTCAAATTATGTTGCAAACAGAAATAATACTTTTAAACTGACTGACGTTCAACGACTTATTCACGAAGAAATTGACAAGGAACACAACAAGACTGGAAAAACTGCGTGAGACATCAGATAAACTACAAGAAGATGACTTTTGGAAACAAATAGCACGTAACGAGATTTTGGAACCTATCATCATAAATTTGAAGTACTCAGACGTTGTAGACAATGACAAGACGCATTATCTCTTAACGTAAGTAACATTCACAGCTATACGGATGCACCGCTGGTATTTCCGTTGGAATAGAAACATAGCAATTCATAAGCTATAATTAATTTTAAACTAAATATTTAAACCATGTGCGTAATATACGAATATTCATGTGATTTCAACAACTGCATTATTATAAAACTTTAGAAAATTCAGTTTGCGTTCCCTTACGTCTAGCACCACCAACACTCGCAAGTGTGCGAGAGAGAAGAAAATATAAAAAGAGTGGGGATAACGAGGTGGCAATGGTGAAGGCTCTAACACATCTCATTAGCTACAGCCGAGAACTCTTCCCATTTGAAACATGTAATAGAGATGCACACGAAACAAGCTGCGATACATGTTCTATTTCACTAAGATCAGTTGACATATCTTTCGCTTATGCTCGATCAGAAGCTCGCTTCAAAGTAATGACATCATGCTTAGACAAATGACTGGCGGGTAAGGCGAAAAGATCCGATAAAATGCGTTCATTATGTTTTGAGATTGTTCATGTTGAAATATAGTAATTACTGGAACTATTAATGTAATGAAGTTCAAGCATGAGGCCATGCTCGAAATGCAATACTTTATTTTAAAATAGCATAAACCTAACCATTTTGCCTATTTCCATGATTAATGCCTATAAATGCCTATTTTTCCTTTTTAAAAACTTAACCTCACGTTGTATTAAAATGGAAATATATGTGTGACTGCTGGATCAATAATTTCTGAATGTATTTTAGTTTACCTTCACTCCATAATCCTAAACATTCCATTTCGTATATTTCCTTGCGTTTAACGACTCAAAATTCGTTCCTGGATGGATGTTTATGGTTTTGGAAGGCAGGTTGACCGCAAATAGTAGGACCAAACATGGTCATTCACCAATTTTATAAATTTAAATCATGCACTCATGCTTTCCTAAAGGGTCGAGTACATACGATGTTGAACTTCTTAGTTCCCGTTAAATTCCTCATTCTTCGAAGACAGGCGTTTTGTGCAAATATTGCGTTTTTTTTTTTTTTTTTTGTGAAGACTTGATTTCTGGAATATAGGATTTAGGCCAGCTATGTGTGTCACAAACAACTTTGCTAATATCATATGAAACAATCTATGTTGACTGCCCATTTCGTTGGTGTAGTTTGGGTAATAACTTATGGCAACCGATTCACACTAATTAAAAAATAATGTTAAATATAACTTTATTGAGAGAAGACGAGCTATCTATACCACAAAATAGATATATTTTAAATGTAGGCCTAGTGATTGTACTAGGGCTGTAAAATAAATAATGATCATTACTTTTTTCAGTCATAATTATTCGCACTAAAATTCAATCGTATTATATTCTGATAGCTTAATGTGAAACAAACACACCTTAGTAGTGTCATTGTTGGTACTCCTGGTTTACCGCCTGTGAGAACCAGACAAGTTCAGACATGTTCAGTATCACCTACCACTGCAGTGGAGGTAACACGCGAGGAACAGTATGTTTTCGTCTCAACAAATCTTCAGTTGAGTGCTATACAATGTTACAGGAGGCCTATGGAGAGTCTGTTCCCTACAGCACAGCTCGAAGGTGGTTTAAAATAGTTAAAGTGGGAAGACAATCAATTTCAAAGAAAGGTGGACCCGGTGCTCCAGTTACTGCTCTTACGGAAGAAAACATCGACACTGCTGCTGCCATTGTGAGTGAGGATCGACGTATTACCTTAAGATCACTTTCTGAAATACTGAACATGTCATTGTGTACCACCCACATTCAAGTGCGTGATGCGTTCCAAGACTGTTGATTCCCGAACAAAAGGACATTCGCATGCAGGTCTGCATGTAGTTAAAGTTGATGTTAGAGGTAGATCCGGAGTTTCTTTCAAACGTAATCACTGTTGATGAAACTTGGCTAGATCATTTTGATCCTGAGAGGAAACAGCAAAGCTCAGTTTGGAAATCTCCTTGATCACCAACCCCCCAAAAAGCAAAACTGGTTGCTCCTGCTGGGAAAGTTATGGTCATCTCAATCTTTGATATTCATGGAATGGTTTATCAGCATGTTGTACCTGCACACACATCAGTAACTGGACAGTACTACAGGGATGTCCTGAAAACATTGCAAGTCCATATCAGGCGCAAAAGACCACATTTCCATGAAGCAGGCTGGATGCTGCACTACGATAATGCGCGGCCGCATATTGCCAATGTTGCTGCTGAATTTCTTGCAAATATCAACGTGAACTACATCTCTCACCCTCCCTATAGTCCGGATTTAGCCCCATGTGACTTTTCTATTCCCTAACTTGAAGAAACGCCTTCGTGGGAGGCATTATCCATCATCAGAAGTAGTGGTGAAGGCTGCGGAGGCGATTTTGAAGGATCTCTCAAAAATTGTTTCCAGCATGTCTTTGAAGACAGACAGAAACGCTGGGACAAGTGGATCGCATTCAGGGGAGACTATTTTGAGAAGGACCATCAAAATTATGCGGATGAGTAAAGGTACGTTGTCAAAAAAAAAAAAAAAAAAAAAAAAAAAAAAATCTTTATTCAACAGCCCTCATATTTTATTCATACAGTGGTTAAAGTGAAAGTTATCTATTCTTAATATTAAAGTTTTACTTTAGTATGTTAATTTGTATTACTTAAGCACAGCTTTACAAATAATTGTTGGATAAACGTAATGTTAAGTCACTGCTTGTTCTTTTAGGTCATGTTAAATGCATTTTTGGGTCATAAAGTAATTTTAAGGTCTCTTTATTATATTTTTACGTCATCGAAACCTGCGACCTATAACTATGAAACCAAAAACTTAATGTTACTAGTAACCTTTATATAAAAGCGTTGTGACTATAAGAATGACAACTGTGATCTGAAAGTAACTTTGTCTACATCTGGCTCTCGGTCAATGCAACGGTTGCTCACCCCTGGTGCGGTTGTAGTAGAGTAAGTCGTAGTATAGTGTAGTAGTAGGGGGAGGGGGGCACGCTCTTCAATAGCGGGAGGCTGTTGTTGGTTTAAATTTGGAACTTCACCTAGATTACAGTATCGACCGTGCCGCACCAGCCAGGCTAAACTTAGCTTCTTTCTTCACCATCTCATTAACATTACCGAGAACCCTAATATCGATATATTTCATCGAAACGCTGCTTCTTCCGAGAACATCAGCTGTTTCTTAATGATACGCCAGTTCTAGGGTTACTCCATACGTTACTAGTGATGGGCAGAATCGAATCCTTTCAAGAATCGAGTACACTGTATTTGAATACTTTGAAGAATCGAAACTTCCATTCGAATAAAAGTGCAATCTATGTGCAATCACAGAACGTTTATTTCAAATGATGCACAGAGAATATAACGACGGTTAGTATAAAATGTTGAGTACACTCAAAACTTTAAGATTTTATCGTGATTTATGTGTAAAGCACATTCAGTCTGAAAAATAATTTTGCTCAGATTTTTTGGTAACAACCTATTTCTTTTTACATTCGCTAAGTAACCAATTTATTTAAAAAATTCCACTCAGATGGGATAGGAGGTGCTGGAATGCAAAAGTGACGTTCAGCATACCATTAAATTGGATAAAAATATTTATACAGGTTTAGAAATACAGCATAAACATCTGTTTACGAATTTATCTCAACCTTAATGCCCGATTTCACCAACAGCTGCTAAAATCGACGTTAACAAATATAACGTAACAATTGTCACAGCGCTAACACTACTGTTAAATTTCTTGCATTTCACCAAACTTTTTTCTGAAAATGTTAACAAACACGTATTAACGCCAAGAAACTTGTAAATATTACAGCTATAGAAGGCTATAGATGGGTCCTATTATTTTCTGAACTTACTGTGATGTGCTTTTGTTTTCATTTTCGCCTGCACACAGCTGAAAAAATGCTGGGAGAACACAATCGTAAACAAAATCCGTGAGACAAATTCCTCATCGATGGAGAAAAAATTGTTAGGCTAATTGAATTGCTGATGAAATGTAAGGGCATCGTTGAAAATAAGATAATGTAAAAGAGAAAGATGTCAAGAGGGAAAATATTGGAAACGAATTTAATTCAAATGCATGTGTCACTACTACAAGCACCAAACAACTTCGTCAGTTATTATGTAAATTTAAAAGGAGCTGCGAAGAACGACGAATGACTTGAACGTTTCAAGACGGAAGGTGGACAGTGTATTATCCGCATAATTCAGTGAATTACAAAATAGCAGAGTTATTGATACTTGAAGCAAAGGCGAGATCGGCATAATCTCTCTTGTACTTCCGCAGTAACCTTCAGAGCAACTTGTTTCGACTGTCTATACCTCTGTAGAAAATTTTCTTCTGATAGCTCAACATTATTTCTCCCCATAGGCCGTACTCTATTACGAATGCCATTTAGACGGTCTTAAATATAGCAAATCGACAGCAACAGCTGAGTTTATGCCCGCCATCTTGACTATTTATAATTGTTAAGGAATTAACATCAGAAATTTAGCTTGTTAGTTCAACAAATGATTTAACACGGGTGTTACGCTAACACTTGTTGGTGAAACGCAATTTTTGTTTTAATTATTGCTAAACTCCTGTTACATCTTAATATCTGTTGGTGAAATCGGGTATAAGACTAATAGGTATATAAATATATGTAATAAATATCGCCATTTTATTTCTTTATTCTATGATTTAATAGTTAAAATGTTATGGTCACTTATATGAAATATTTGTTTGCAAACAATTCATAACTTTGGGGCGGAACATACTGTAGTCCTGTTCCGTGACCCTCATTGGTTATGTTTGTCAACTTCAACCTCTAAGCTGCCTGTAAATCTGTGAGCAACAATCAGAATGAGTAAAACTGAATCAAGTTCTGGATTCATATTCCGGTTCAGTGCAGCTATCCGAGAATTTTGTGAGAGAAGTATTCGAATATATATATATTCATGTTTCGAGAACATCAAGAATCGAATACTGAGTATTCGATTACTCCCATCACTAGCACTCATTACTCCGCACACTGGCCTTCTGATCACAAGGTCGAGCTTCATATCCGACCCAGACCGATGATTTTCCGACATGTAAACAAAACATGATCCTACCAATTGACAGCGCCGTTAACAAAACATATCACATTATGTAGATTTACATAAGGTTTGCGTGTTCAATTTGTGTGCGTGTGAACGGTATAATTGAAAAACCGTAAGTCGGTTGAATACCAAGAAGTTCAACTTCTTCAAAGAATACGACACGAAGATTTTCAAGAAGATTCTCCCACTCCTAACTACTGTTTATTACAATTTTGATTTTTCCAAAAATGATTCAAACACTTTCATTAAAACACCTATGTTTTATAAGATATTTTCCAAACAAATTAAATGTGTATCTTCAATTATCTGTGGAAGTCAGTTTTAGGTCACGTGTGATTCACAAACCCTAATAGACAATATCTGACTAAAATACCTCATTAAAACACACAATTTATGAAAAATACAATTCTGTGGGAGAATCATTTTCGATATATATACATATATATACACATATATACATATATACACATATATACACATATATACACATATATACACATATATACATATATATACACATATATACATATATATACATATATACATATATATACATATATATACATATATATACATATATATACATATATATACATATATATTAATTTTTACGTCCTCCAACGTTAAGTCATATTGGAAGGTGAATGAATTGGGTGAAATGATGCTCAAGTGTGTCCAGGATCCATGGAGTTTAGAGCTACCCGTCATTCATGTGTAAGGATAAGGGAAAACCTCGGAAAAACCTTATCCAGGTAACTCACCCTGACCGAGATTCGAACTAGGGTCCTCTTGGACGTGTATTTCTTATTGATCTGAATTTTCCAGTACTTATGCTGTTCTCAACTGGAAAGTCATTAACTCTTTTTATTATTATTTATTTATTTCATGGCCATGCAAAGCGAATGGTGGCCACTTAGCGACCCGCTAAAATGACTCCACAATCACTTAAAGCCCGCCTCTGCAGCGCCTCTGCCTCACGTTCAAGAGGTCCCGAGATCCAATCTCGGTCAGGGTGAGTAATCTATTTTGTGTTCCAAATAGGATGATGTTTGTCCTTGACCGATACTAGGTGAGCCATCAATCGGAGTCCTGCATTGTTGTATTGCATTCCCCCTAAGTGGTGTGTGACCAGTGCCAAACTAATCAATCTCTAATAAATACTATCCGCGCTAAGACAAAAATTCAGATTTTGCCAAAACGATCCATGAGGGAGAGAAAAACGTATTTAAAATATCCATAAAAACCCATATTTTTAGCTCAAATAGTTTTCCTAATACAAATAAAGAAGAACAATGCATTGCGACGTAAGCACGGTAATGAATCATTGTTTGGCATGTATGCGTGAACGTATATTTGAAATTACTCAGAACTGAAACTTAAACATTTGACATGACGTGATAAAAGAAACAAAATTATTCTTAGTTTTTTACCACTTATTAAACGACCTAGCATTTAGCTTAAGGTACTTTAATTAAAATCACTAAGTATCATTTTGAAGAACCCCAAATAGAGAGAGTAGTTGGGGATATTTTGTTGAAATTTTTCGTATCGCATTCTTAAAACATGCTCAGTTTGGCATTTAATCCAGTTTTCGTTCTTCGGTTATGTAGTACGTACGTGGCAGAGAAACAAAGTCAATGTTTTCATTATCTTACCCCAAAAGCTCAACTCCGGAAGAAATAGTGCATAGCCAACGCGAAGAGGCCAGGCGCCTGGGTACATGCGTCTCGCCATATACCTGTCAACGGCGTCCTTACAGATATTGATATGCAAACACGGTGTCTCGTGGCATACGCCCAAACGGCAATGTGTCCATCATTACCACCAGACGTCTGGAAACTACAAGTCAAACTCGAAACCTCAAGTATAATCACATGACTTTCCCTACCCATTACGCGTACCTCACGTTCATCCACATTGACATTTCAAAAACATGATTTATTCGTATTTAATTATAGGTACAATTGGAATAGAAAAATACAGCAGGCCTTAAACGATAACGAAATCTTTTGAGAATTGGTCGCTATGCATGGCCAACAGATAAAAAAATCAATGACGACTTTTTATTTGAGGAAAGATAAGTAGTGCAGACTTTACACAAATAATAAAGAGTATCTTATACGCACACACACATACACACACACATACACACATCCAGAATGAAGAGGATTTCTGAGGATATTTCCACAAAATTCAAGATATAGGCATATTTCATTTCTCCATAAAATATCTACACAATCGTTGTATTAGTGAAAATCCTTTGCCATTTCAAAGAGAATACTAATTGTTGAAACATTTTGCATATAAAATGTGAAGCGTAGGCGGTAGCGTATGTGCTTGCTCACCTTCAAAATGTCTCGAATTCGTATCTCGGTCAGAATGAGTTACCTGCATAAAGCTTTTCTTCCGGAGTTTCCCTTATCCTGACAGATGCCTAACTCTAAACTCTATGGACCCTGCACTCGTTTGAGCATAATTTCATTCATCGTTTGATATGACTTAACGTTGGAGGTTTTCCTTATCCTCAAAGATGAATGTCTAATAACTCTAAGCTCTATGTACCCTGCAATCATTTGAACAGCACTTCATTCATCGTCTGATATGAATTAACGTTGGAGGTTTTACCTTATCCTGAAAGATGAATGTCTGGTAACTCTTGGCTCTATGTACCCTGAGCTCATTTCATTCATCGTCCGATTTGACTTAACATGGACGTAAATTTAAAAACAAATCAAGCGAAAAACATATTTCGACACAAGCACACGCGGGTATTTTTACAACTACATTTGCCCTTAAAGATGAGAAATAAAATATATAACACACTCAGTTCGCTTGTATGTGGCGCTGCCATTAATTTAATTTTAAGAGTTCACGCTTTCCCAAGAGCCCGGGTCGATAAATCCTCGACATTCCTGCCAATTATTCCGTCGTTACAGGACCAAGGAAGGAGTCGGCGACTCCAGAAAATAAATTCTTCACAGATCTCGCCTGCACCATGAATAATTCACGCAGTATGCCACGAGCAAAATGTCCTTTACGTTCTGGTATGTCTGATAACCAACCCCAGTGGCGATTCTCTACATCTGTACGAGAATCTCCTAAGTGTAAACAGCTGCTATCTACTGTTTCCAACTACAACAATGATGTCAAATTAAACAAAAATTGTGTTATATTTTCCTGTTTGTGCCAACCACTATAAACCGAGCGAAAATATCTAAACATTTTTTTAGTTAAGGAAGCTCTCAATTGCCAGGATAACTAAAATATCTATCTAGCATACAGATATATGGCCAGCACCCAACCACTATTGTGTGTTTCAAATGGGATGATGTTTGCCCTTGAGCGCTACTAGGTGACCAACCAATCGGAGTCCTGCGGTGTGTGGTGTGTGACGAGCGCCAGACTAATCAATTTCTAATAAATACTATTCGCGCTAAGACAAAAATTCAAATTTTGCAAAGACTGATCCACGAGGAAGGAGAGATTAATGTATTTAACATAACCATAAAAAACCCATAGTTTTAGCTCAAATAGTTTTCCTAATACAAATAAATTAGATACCATTATATTATAACAATGCATTGCGACGTAAGCACTGTAATGAATATCATTATTGGTTGGCATGTATGCGTGAACGTATATTTGAAATTACTCAGAACTGAAACGTAAACATGTGACATGACGTGATAAAAGAAATATGTACTTTGAATAAACCAAGGTGTTAGTTAAATTCGATGAGAGGAAACAATGCACTTCGTGCTGGTCTGCAGAACGTGTCTGGTTACATTATATCTTTGTTTATGAATGGTCCGTAATCTCTATTTACTCTAGAGAGTTCAAAGCAGTACTATTCAGTTACTCTTCCATGAAAAAAGTGTATCAGCTGGATCAATGAGATGCAATCCCCCCCCAACTTACTACTGCTAGAACAATCCAATAGAGTTAAAGTGGGCTCAAATTATGTGGCAAACAGAAATAATATTTTTAAACTGACTGACGTTGAACGACTTATTCACGAAGAAATTGACAAGGAACACAACACGACTGGGAAAACTGCGTGAGACATGAGATAAACTACAAGAAGACGACTTTAGGAAAGAAATGGCACGTAACGAGATTTTCAAACCCATCATCAGAAATTTTCAGTACTCAGACGTTGAAGACCATGACAATGACGAATTATCTCTTAACGTAAGTTCACAGCTATACGGATGCACCGCTGGTATTTTCGTTGGATTAAAAAAATAAGTAATTCATAAACTATAATTAATTTTAAACTAAATATTTAAATCATTTGCGTAATATACGAATATCCATGTTGCAATTGTGATTTCAACAACTGCATTATTATAAAACTTACGAAAACTCAGTTTGCGTTCCCTTACATCTAGCTCCAAGAACACTCGCAAGTGTGTGAGAGAGGGGATAACGAGGTGGCAACGCTGAAGGCTCTAACGCATCTGATTCGCTACAGGCGAGAACTCTTCGCATTTGAAACACATAATAGGGCCACTCAGTAGAGAAAGTCATGAAAGTATAACAAATTTTTTACCACGTACTTATATAAAAGTTATCTGAAAATTCTAATCAATGATAAGAAATATCTCTAAGGAATAGGGTTGTCTCCAGAGGAAAAGTATTTTTTAAGAACTACATTTTTAGTAGTTTTATTTTTATTATTTAGTTACGTGCTTTAACCGGGTAAGTCATAGCGGACGATGATTGAAATAATTATAAAATTAGTGCAGGGTACATAGAGCCTAGTGTTACCAGACATTCATCTTTCAGGATACGGTAAAACCTCCAATGTTAAGTCAAATCAGACGATGAATGAAATGGTGTTCAAATGTGTCCAGGTTTCATAGAGCTTAGAGTTATCAGACATTCACCTTTAAGGATAAGGGAAAATCTCCAAACGACGATGAATGAAATGATGTTCAAATGAGTACAGGGTACATAGAGCTTAGATTTACTAGACATTCATCTTTCAGGATAAGGGAAAACCTCAACGTTAAGTCATATCGGACGATGAATGAAATGATGTTCAAATGAGCCCAGGGTACACAGAGCTTAAGAGTTACCAGACATTAATCTTTCAGGAAAACGGAAAACCCAGGAAAACCCCTTATCGACACAACTCAGCCTGACGAGATTCGAACTCGTTCTCCTTGAATGTGAGGCTCATAAAGACATGCTACCACCACGCTGCAGAGGCGGGCAGTAAGATTTTGTTTATCTCTTTTTACCAGATATCTAAAATCATTCAGAATGAATATGTATCTGTATATGAGGAAAATCACAGAAAATTCAAGATTTATGTTTCATTTATCATGAAAATGTCTTATACCCATGGCTTTTAATCAACATAGGGTAGTTTGGGGTGGTGTGGCCTTATGTTGCAACTTTGAAAGGTTTCCTGAATACCAAATTGTGTTTACATCTTCTCTCGGTTTGTGTTTTGTTATAGTCCGTTTTGCTATTAATTTTGTGGTATTTTTGTTACAAGTTTTTGTCCACTTAATTTTGTATTCAAAATGATAATCTAGCACTTATGTGAGCATTACAATTGGGGATTAAATAAATAAATTGAATACTTTTTTTAAGTTATGTTATTCACATACACGAATATTTGTCTAAAAATGCTTCGGGATTCAAGAGGGGACCTCAAAGCCTGTATTTGTAATGAGATCTTGGTATTAAATTTAATAATTTAAATGTCTGAAATGGCGTGCCACAAAGCTTCAAATGTTCAAACAGCTCTAATAGTTCTGGGTAAGTACACGTGCAATATCAAATTCCTTGGCACACAGTCTATGGTTTTCTAGGAATTATTTCCGACCTGAAAGTGTACAGGAAACGGTCGGATGAAAGGATTTGCGTAACGTTACGCAGAAGTTGGTGCAGGCAGAGGCCTTGAGGCCTCGCACATTAACATCAAATGAACTTCCTTCCGGCTACAAACAGTGAGGTAACCCACTGAAACAATTGACTGCCGCACATGAGATGATTACGATATGCGCACGTGAGGAAAACGCCCGTCTTGCTTGCCACAATGGGCTACAGTGGCGTTTCACGTGGCATGCATGACTGATATGGCCGCTAAACTCTCAGACGAGGACGACACGTACTGGGCGCAACACCAGGCATACTCTCATTTATAAAACGGCCAGCGCAGGATTTGCAGAGAACGCTAGTTTTTCAGAGGCCGGAGAAATCCTAATCTTGAAATTGCAATTCTGACATAGAATGCTTTTGTTTTAACTGTACTACATAAAGAGATTTTTCAGTTTCAAGCAAAGTAAAATTATAATATAAGAACCTTGAAAATAAAGTCTACATATAATGTTAATTCCTTTACTTTTTTTTAATTGTCGATATACTTTATTGTATCCAAATACATTATGGTACTTATAGTTGTGAGCAAGAGTAATATTACATCACTTGAAGCGTGCGTTAGGATGCTGTTCAATAACAGTCCTACATCAGTTACATTTAAATATTAACAAACATATTACACTATATCACAAAAAACCACTATCATACATACAAAACACAAAATATTAAATGAGCAGGTCATTGTGTTTTGTTTTTAGTCTTTTATTTTGCAGTTGTGGAGGAGGATGTAAGAAAATGTCTTGTAGCAGTGGATTTGGATGATTGACAAGAGTTTGGTGTAGCTTGTCCAGATGACATCCATCACTTCTGGTATGTTCAGATCCTTGTGAAGTGTGGTGTTGCTAACATACCTTGGGGCCCCTGTGATCAATCTTAGGTGTCTGTTTTAGATTAGTTGGAGTCTTTTTACTTGTGACGCTGCAGCAGAGCCCCATATGGAGCTTATTAATTTTGTGTCTAATCTTCGAAAGGTCTCATCATGCTACATAAAAATGCATCTTGATAAACGATTAGCGTTATTTAATAAAATATGTTAAGTGAAATATCATTGAAGACTTTGGAAAGGTGTGAAATATCTTTCTACTTTGTAATGCTTTTGTTTGTCGAAAATAACAGTAAACGTTTGTGTGTATACTTTTATATTCCGTTAATAACCCGGTCCATTATCACTTCAAGTTATTTTTCTCACATTTTAAACTTTCCTTGGACAAATACAGATATTTTAAAACCAAAATTAGGCAAAGCCATTAAACCATTTTCAAGTTTCTGCGAGTCTAACAAACATCAATTCATTTATATACATCACCTTTAAGCAATGATTTGTATGTATAAAATGAGTTTCATTTTTAAGTGTGTTTAAGTGACTAAAATAAATAAAAATAAATAGCTTCTGTCCTTTATTTTGAGAACATTTATATAAAAAAAATGTTTTGCAAAATATAAAGGGAAAAAGAAACCTCGCCTCTATAGCGTAGGTGGTAGCGTGTCTGCCTCGCGGTCAAGAGGTCAGGAGTTCGAATCTCGGTCAGGGCGAGTTACCTGGATAAGGCTTTCTCCGAGATTCTCCCTTATCCTGAAAGATGAATGTCTGGTTACTCTAAGCTCTATGTACCCTGTACTCATTTGAACATTTCATTCATCGTCCGATTTGACTTAACGTTGAAGGTTTTCCCTTATCCTGAAAGATGAATGTCGGGTAACTAAGCTCTAAGTACCCTGGACTCATTTGAACATCATTTCATTTATCGTCCGATAGAACAACGTTAGGGGACGTTAAAGTACAACTTTACAAGTTAGTGTTGGATATAGGTTCCTAAAAGAATGTAAAAGCCGTTGGACACTTGGGGCATTTTAATTAACTAAATGGAGAACAAAAAAATCGAATTCGAACCAAGGACCGTTGTTTTTTACGTGGACGTTTCGCTAGGACGTCGGCCTGCAGGACATTGGCACCTGTGGATCAATGCCTCTCTTGATTCCTTAATGAACACTAAGTACTTTCTCGTGTACACATGGACGGTACATCGCTAACACAGGATGCCAACAAAGCTCCTTCTTTCGCAGCACCGATGTATTTCATTCAAAAATTTGATGCCAAGTATACAATGGAAGTACATTTTTGAGACTCCCTGAAAATAAAATAAAAAAATAAATAAAATAAAAAAAGAGGCGCTTCTAGAAAAAGGTCCGTGATAAATAGCAAACTCAAAAAAAAAAAAAAAAAAAGAAATATCAGTTAAATGTTACTTAGTTATGCATGCAAGTTTAGGTTTTTCAATAATAATTCATTAAAACACAACTTAGTCAAATACGTGTCTGTTTTTCTCCGCAGTTAACCTTGTTCTTGGTTTGAATTTGCTAGTATATCAATTTTTCCAAAAATGGAAAGTGTAACCTCTCTTCCTTTTTGCCTCTTTCGCCATGCAGACACAGCGCATTTTCTAATCCCATATGTAGCGACAAACTCCAAAATATAATATTTTATTGCCGGCGGTGAAAGTTTGCGTAGAAACGGATAAGTGCTATTACGTCACCATTCCCTGTACAGTTCGGTTATACGGCAGTAGAGTCTCTTATAGTGGACGGTTCGAATCGAGTCAAAATGTAAACATCGTCATACGCTCACAAAGTAGAAAATTAATATTCAATATGTTACAGTTTTGTAAAGAATAGAAATGTAAAGGTCTAATTATTATCTACGTTAAAGAATGCTACATCAACGAACTGTACATAATATAATGAAAGAGTTTCAAAATTCTAAGTGACGAGAGAAAAAACTTTCATCTTCCACATCCAAAAAAGTTTCGAACTCGATGAGTTGTGTACAGAACTCTTATCGAGTTTTACAAACAGAGAAGAGCAATTCCTACAGTACGTTAACTTATGAAAATATCTCTATTGAAGTTAGGACACATTCTGGAGAATACTTGGGACATCGATTTAGCAAGTACAAAAATGTACGTCATGTTACGTACATTATGCTGATGGTCAGACTGTACTGTACTATATTCTCACCTTCTCTGACCTCTCTAAACCGAGCGACCTCCCATAACAAGTGCACTCATTCGTCAGACAGGTAATACAATATACGTCGTGTTACGTACGCTGTACTGATGGTCAGACTGTACTGTACTATATTCTCGCCTTCTCTGACCTCTCTAAACCGAGCGACCTCCCATAACAACTGTACTCATTCGTCAGACAGGTAATACAATATACGTCGTGTTACGTACGCTGTACTAATGGTCAGACTGTACTGTACTATATTCCCGCCTTCTCTGACCTCTCTAAACCGAGTGACCTCTGATAACAACTGCACTAATTCGTCAGACAGGTGAACTATTTGTAAGAATAGTTTATACAAGAGTAGAGAATGTTATGCGAGTAGAACACACATGTTTAAATACTGTATTTTTGTTTCAGCAGCCTCAAACATAGGTGGAACGTAATATTTCGTCTAGCAAGTATAAGCAAATACTTAGAGATAACACTGACCAGTGTTTAACAAAGTGACAAGTGAATACTGCCGGATCTTCGTTCTAATGCAGTCCGAGCTATATGAAAGGAGAAAAGAAGCGAACGCGTGATGAAGTCGATTTGTATTTGGTCTGTGCCCAGAAATACATATACCTGGATCTGGGGAAAGCTAGCCGATTTATTTTCGAATCGATGAGGTGGAATTCTGATTATCAGCGTCGAAAAGTGATTCCGTGTCCTACATTCTCCACCCTCTGTCCTTTATACACGGTTTGTAATTCTTACGAAAGCTTCTTTATCTATTTCATTTTAATAGATAAACACAAAACACAAAACCTTTTGAAATGAGGGATTTATTTTCGGTGAAATCTCAAAATATAATCTTTTGGAGAAATGCAATTCCTTTAATATCAGATACCCTAACACTTGTATTACTGGTAATCTGCAACGTTCCTACACACAAAAAAGTGTAGATTTTGTAACAACACACTATTTGCGTCTGCTTTAAAAATTAAATTCGTGCAGCTAAATATTTCCAAGAAATTACTTGTTATTGCATTGAATTGTCAAATACGTACATGTTTCTTAAATGGAAAGTCGTTATTCACCTTTTCTATTTCTTGGCTATGCAAAAAGAATGTAATTTCACAGCCATTACACAGCAAGAAAGTTTAAAACATTTGACTATCACTTAATTGTAAAGTTTACTTTAATAATAGAAATTTAACTACTATTATATGTTTCAAATAGGAAGAGTTCTCGCCTGCAGCGAATCAGAAGTGTTAGAGCCTTTACAGTTGCCACCTCGTTATCTCTACTTGTTTTATATTTCCCTCTCTCTCTCTCTCTCTCTCTCTCTCTCTCTCTCTCTCTCTTACACTTGCGAGTGTTCGTGGCGCTAGACGTAAGGGAACGCAAACTGATTTTCCAAAGTTTTATAATAATGCAGTTGTTTAAATCACAATTGAAACAATAATATTCCTGTATTACGCAAATGTTTTAAATACTTAGTATAAAGTTAAATAGGCTATAGTTTATGAATTATTTTTCTAATCCAACGAAAATAACAGCGGTGCATCCATATAGCTGTGAATGTTACTTACGTTAAGAGATAATTCGTTATTGTCACTGTCTTCATCGTCTGAGGCTGCAAATTTATGATGATAGGTTCCAAAATCTCGTTACGTGCTATTTATTTCCATAAGTCGTCTTCTTGTAGTTTATCTGATGTTTTACGCAGTTTTCCCAGTCTTGTTGTGTTCCTTGTCAGTTTCTTTGTGAATAAGTCGTTCAACGTCAGTCAGTTTAAACATATTATTTCTGTTTGCAACATAATTTGAGCCCGCATTAACTCTATTGGATTGCTCTAGCAGTAGTAAGGGGGGTGGGGGTGGATCACGTCTCATTGATCCACTTTTTCATGGAAGAGTAATTGAATAATACTGCTTTGAACTCTCTAGAGTAAATGAGATTACGAACCATTCATAAACAAAGATATGTGACCAGACGCGTTCTGCCAGACTAGCAAGAAGTGTATCGTTTTCTCTCATCGAATTTAACAAACACCTTGACTTATTAAAAGTACATATTTCTTTGATAGAGTCAACATGAAAAATTCAATGCCATGTACGGAATTTGAACCACGGATCTGGTTTCCGTCCAGTTGCTCTAACCCATTGAGCTACCATGGCCAACGTGTAATGGAGAATTTAATGTCAGGACGGCGCGTTGGCCATGGTAGCTCAAAGGGTTAGAGCAATTGGACGGAAACCAGGACATCCGTGGTTCAAATCCCGGCCATGGCATTGAATTTTTCATGTTGACTATCTATCAAAGACCTTAGCCTATATACGGCTAGTATGAAGAAATGATTAATTTCCATCATTTAACCAACATATTTCTTTTATCCCGTCATGTCAAATGTTTACGCTTCAGTTCTGAGTAATTTCAAATATACGTTCACGTATACATGCCAACCAATAATGATATTCATTACAGTGCTTACGTCACAATGCATTGTTATAATATAATGATATCTACTTTATTTATTTGTATTAGGAAAATTATATGAGCTAAAAATATGGTGTTTTTACGGTTATGTTAAATACATTACTCTCTCCTTTCTCATGGATCAGTTTTGGCAAAATTTAGATTTTTGTTTTAGCGAGAATAGTATTTATTAGAGATTGATTAGGTTGCCGCTCGTCATACACCTCATAGCGGGGGATGCAATACGTCAACACCACAGTACACCGATTGGTTGTTCGTCTAGTAGCGCTCAAGGACAAACACCTTTCCCAGTTGAAACACATAATAGAGTAACACTTTAATACTAAGGATGGATAATATTTCATTGAACCACTGTACAATCACTAGGTTTACATTTCAAGTATAATGTTTACTGTTTTAACATTTAGCAATGAAATAACAATCTGTAACTACACTCTTAGCAACGTTGTCTGGTAAAGTTACCTCCTCTTTTTTAAATAGTTCTCTTAAACATTGTTTTTCTTAATCAATGAATCAATCACTGAATCAATTGTCATAAGTTATTCAAACTGTACCAACAATTAAAACGACTAGTGTCACCGATTGCATTATTGTGTTGGAGCCGCGACAAGCCAGTGCCAGGCGCGTGGGCAGGAAATAAAGAGACTTGAGTTGACGCGCGGGCAGGAAAGCTGGACGCTTGCCAAGAGAGAGAGAGAGAGAGAGAGAGAGAGAGAGAGAGAGAGAGAGAGAGAGAGAGAGAGAGAGAGAGAGAGAGAGAGAGAGAGAGAGAGAGAGAGAGAGAGAGAGACAGAGGTTCTGGAATTTTCCGCCTTTCCGTGGCCGTCGCGATTGTTATCGAATGGTCTGTAGCTTTCTAGAAACAATGGCTGGTGTTAGTGCGGCAGTTAGTTGTTGGACATATGAACTGTACCGCAGTGATTTATTTTGTTTGCTTACGTGCAGCAGAGCACCGAGTCGACCTTGAAGCCTGCTGTTTGTCAATGTCAACGTCTTATTGCTGCTGCAAGGGTTGTATAAAGTTTCCGTTTACTGCATTAAATAGTGTTTTAAAGTTCTGCTAACCAGTTGGTTCTACCAATCTACGAAGTCACAGAATTAGCAAACTATGTTTTTGAGACGTCCTTGCTCTAAATAGCCTTATATTCCACAAAATAAAATTACAAATAATTTTCCTACTTTACAGAAGTGGCCAAATTATTGGACTAAGCTGAATTTCAGTCATAAAAATTAACATATTTCAACCCAACTCCGAATTAGTGACAGCATTAGATGTAACAATGATTGAATGATACATTAGAATCATTCAGGGATATTTATGATGATTTGTGGAATGTTTTGTAAGCATATGTTGGTATAACTGTTAAGTTGACTGTCAGCTGCTGTAAGAGTACATTTATTGTGTGTATTTAATAAGTGCTCACGCAAGTTTGTTGGACATTTCAAAGGTTTATCTTTAGAACTCTTAGTTTTACTGTGTCAATAGACTTCTTCTGTATTAACTAAAGCTTCTGAAGTTCTATGCACGCAGTGAAAGACTAGAGAATCTGCGAGATTTTATGTTAAAGGAAATTTGAGGTTATGGGGAAGAAACATGACTTATCACCTAGAAAATCTGATATTACGAGGGTACTAATAGCAGAAGGACGGTGTAGACAAAATTAAATAGCACAGAGACTCAAAATATCACAAAAGTCTGTAGGCAGAATTAAACAAATGGACGAAAACAATAAGATATATCGGGCACAGCAGAGCAGGAACTGCGGTAGAAAAAGCAAGTTGAGCCTTAGAGGTGTAAGAAAAGTTATGACTGAAGCACGCAGAAACCGAAAAGCCACTAATAGAGACTTGGGGAATACTTTAGTAGCTGCAGGCTTAGAAGTATCAGCAAGAACTATCAGGAGAACCCTGTTCGATGGCGCTTGAAGGCTCAAAGACCCAGAAGTAAAGCAAAGGTCACAGCAGATATGGCAAGAAAGAGACTCGACTGGGCAAAGGGACTCAAACATTAGTCTTCTGATGACAGGAAAAGATAATTAAATTGCTACACCGTGTTACTTTTTCTCGCAAATATAATTTAATTTAATGAGCAGATTCAATTATGGATAACCTTTATAGACTATACAAAGGTATTATTTGGGATAAGTTATTAAGTATATTGTTGACCAATAGCTGTCATTTATATAGATTTCTCTATCCAGGTGTGCTTTAGTGATGAATTCACGTTTGAAGTTACTGACGAAAGCAGTCAGTATGTACGGAGGACACCTTTTTACTGATTAGGATAAGTGTTGGATAAAGCATTGTATGGTACGAGACTTACTTATACACTCGCGGAAATTAACAAACCTTCCACTCCTGGATAAAATACATATTGATTCACTACCCCGTAAACAAGTATTGACTATTACTTAAAATCTGCTGTATTCTCATATTCCCTTATACCTACAAGAACAATGTTCATCTATATTTTTGGATGTTTACGAGGGCTGCATGTCTTCCTAGGATCGAACAATCAAATTCTGGCATGATTACGAATTCAGAGCTGTACTTAGGCCACCCAGCGCGTCTCATTTAAATTCAACTGAAGCATTCCGTGGGAAAAAACAATTCGGCGCTTGTAGCCAACTTGGAGCAATTAAAGTAAACCGTGAATGGAGATTCCTTCAAGTCGAAACTGTTGATATCGGCCAAAACAAAACACTGATAGTACGACGAGTTACAACACATTGTTTAGGAAAGTGCCAGGCTATCCTAAGACCAAAAAAACCTTTGGTTGCATTCACGTCAACTTCTAAAACTATCTTTTGAAGGTTGCTTCTTTTGCAATTTCTTCAAACCAATAAGAAGAATATCTCAGAGGTGGTGAAGTCCACAGCCATTTTTGACAGAATAAAGGACTTTGATAAATGTTCCAACTAAACTGTAGTTTTGGCTGGCGGAGTTATTTGGATTCGTGTTATAACCTTAAAAGATTCCTTATTTAAATGCCAAGCTCTGGTATTAACCGATAGTTTTCCGACTTATATTCACACACACACACACACACACACACACACACACACACACACACACACACACGCACGCACGCACGCGCGCGCGCGCACAGCTGATGATGCTACATGCACTTGTAACAGAGGAGACGAAACCACAGATCACATCCTGTATGACTGCATCAAATGGAAGGATCAAAGGGAAAAACTAAGGATACAAATAAACAAGAAAGGAGGGAAGTTGCCAGTACATAAACCAGCACTTGTGGGACAATATCTAAGGGACTTAAGTGCATATCTCAACACAATTAGCATAGAAAGTGCTGAATAACTAAATAAGTAAATTAATTCTAAAATACCTAGTAACTGTTCATATGAACAATCAATCTGGAAGCAAAGTAAACCAGAACATGCAATATTACAAATGTAATGCAACATGTGGATGAATAATGAAAAAAACACACACACAAACACACACACACACACACACACACACACACACGCACACACACGAATTTTGGATATTCGCGCTCTTTTATAGTAAAAAAAAGTTTCGCCTACTTCGTGACCCCTAAAGTAGATATTTGATGCAGTCATACCAAGTTCTAAGAATTCACTTTGCCTTTCTAATGTTCGGAACTAGCCTACGTGCATTTGTACAGCTCGGACTTCTTCTAGGAATGCTTGAAATAACTCATTTACAACTAACTGTTTTTCCGCAACACAATTTCCCTTGCTAATGACTAACGAAAAAGTTACTTAAACTTTTTACATCATACATATGGACATTGTGTACTGCAATTACCTTCCCATCTTTTGTAAGTATTAATACTTCTAGTCTATGATACCACACAAAGGAACAAAACAAGACAAATGCGGAAAGTGTCGGTCAATTCGCTACTGTGAGAGGACGGAAGTTTTGAAAAAGGTATCGCCTTTGAAAGGTTTCCTGGTCTCCCTTTGAAGTGTGGAGGTCCGTGTGGATGTCCCCTTCACTAGACAAAGCAAAGCACTCAAGGTACGTACGTCACTACCAAGAAATCCTTCTCACAATGGAAGTTCCGTCCTGAAAAGGTTCGGTCTGACGCCAATAGACACGTCATCAGACGAAACAAAAGTTATAGGGAAGAGGTGTTGTACCATCGGGTCGTGGTGTGATAATGTACTTCTGTCCTTTTGACATTTCAGTTTTCGAGAAAACAAAAACAAACCTGACCTCGTGCTTAAACTAGAATTTACAGGAAAGCTTGCATTCAACTTAAATTTTATGACGAAATTTCACCAGAAATGCATGCTTTGGGGCCCTCCGAATTGAAACAAAGCATCTTCAGAAAATTGTGTCTGTAAAGACCATGACACTAAAACGAAAAAGTTCAAAACGTTTAAGAATGTAGCACAACCATTTTCAAGAAAATCACCTTATCCCAAGCTATATTTTAGAGTTTTTAGGGGACATCAAAAATAGATGAAACGATTTTGATTAAAAAACCATTTTTTGAACAAGAATCAAAGATGAGCTTAGAGAAAGGAGAAAGGGGAGGAAACAGATTGGAGGGAGACAAGAGAGAAACGTAAGGAAAGAGACAATGAGCGAGAGAGAGAGAGAGAGAGAGAGAGAGAGAGAGAGAGAGAGAGAGAGAGAGAGAGAGAGAGAGAGAGAGAGAGAGAGAGAGAGAGGTAGAGAAAAGGGAGCTAGAGAAAGGGGAGAGAACAGACTAAGATGGGCGAAAGAAAGTGAAGATGAAATTAGGGAGAGGTTGGAAGGGGAGAGGAGCCAAGGGAGACGAGAAAAATAGCAGAAATACAGAGATGAAGGATGGGATAGAGGAGATAGAAGTAGGAAGTTAAAAAGGAGGGAGGAGACGCCGAGAAGGAATGAAACGGGCAGAGAGAGAAAATGAGATAGCGATTAGCAACAGAAAATAAGAAACAATTTAGGTGGCAGTTCTCGTCTGTAGCGAATCAGATGCGTCAGCGCATTCAGCGTTGCCACCTCGTTTCCCCACTCTTTTTATATTTCCCCCTCTCTCGCACACTTGCAAGTGTTCGTGGCGCTAAGACTTAAGAAAACGCAAACTGAATTTTCCAAAGTCTTATAACAATGCAATTGTTGAAATCACAACTACAACATGAATATTCGTATATTACGCCAATGTTTTGAATATTTAGTTTACAATTAATTATAGTTCTTGAATTACTTATTTTTCTAATCCAACGAAAATACCAGCGGTGCATTCGTATAGCTGTGATTGTTACTTACGTTAAGAGATAATTCGTCATTGTCATTGTCTTCATCGTCTGAGTACTGCAAATTTATGATGATAGGTTCCAAAATCTCGTTACGTGCTATTTGTTTCCAAAAGTCGTCTTCTTGTAGCTTATCTGATGCCTCATGCAGTTTTCCCAGTCTTGTTGTGTTCGTTGTCAACTTCTTCGTGAATAAGTCGTTCAACGTCAGTCAGTTTAAAAATATTATTTCTATTTGCAACATAATTTGAGCCCACATTAACTCATTTGGATTGTCCTGGCGGTAGTAAGGGGGGATCGTGTCTCATTGATCCAGCTGATACACTTTTTCATGGAAGAGTAACTGAATAATGCTGCTTTGAACTCTCTAGGGTAAATAGAGATTATGAACCATTCATAAACAAAGATATGATGTGACCAGACACGTTCTGCCAGACTAGCAGGAAGTGTATCGTTTCCTCTCACACACCTTGACTTATTCAAAGTACATATTTCTTTTACCACGTCATGTCAAATGTTTACGTTTCAGTTCTGAGTAATTTCAAATATACGTTCACGCATACATGCCAACCAATACTGATATTCATTATAGTTCTTACGTCGCAATGTATTGTTATAATATAATGGTATCTACTTTATTTATTTGTACTAGGAAAACTATATGTGCTAAAAATATGGGGTTTTTATGGTTATGTTAAATATATTACTCTCTCCTTCCTCATGGATCAGTTTTTGACAAATCTGAATTTTTGTCTTAGTGCGAATAGTATTTATTAGAGGTTGATTAGTTTGGCGCTGGCCACACACAACTTAGGGGGAATGCAATACGACAACACCGCAGTACTCCGATTGGTTGCTCACATAGTAGCGCTCAAGGACAAACATAATGCCATTTGAAACACATAATAGGTGTAGTTCATTAACATCCTGTATATTAGAGGAGAGAGTGACAAGTGGAGTCGAGAAGAGGTAGTAGACGGTTCTATCATTTTACTAGAGCGCAAACTTAAGCGCAATCTCTGCTTGAGCCAAGTTCAATGCTGAAGTAAAACAATCGCTTCAGTCTAATTGAATCAATAAACGAAACACCGTCTGGGTATCCGCCCGACATCCATCTCCTGATCCAATTTAGAGAATGCGACTTTTGTGTAAAGGACCACACATCCTTATCGTCTTGCTATTTTCATTGGCGATCAATACTTCAAACAGCACCAATGTGCAAGCTTATCAAGTTTCTAAGATCACAACGATTAGCCCCTTTCATATCATTTTCATTTTTATAGTAAATATAATGCACCCAAAATTTCACAAAGTTCTCGGCAAATACACGTTTTGAGCTCTATGAATGCCTTCAAAAAACAAGAAGTTGGTTAAATACCGAAATTCGTTTGTTTAGATAATCTCAAAATAATTGACAATTTTGACTGAAATACCACATGTTAGATATTTTCGTAACAAATGAAATGTATGCCTTGAACTTTCTGGGCATGTGCTCAAAAGTTTCCTTCATTTTAAATGACTTTTGTAAGTGCTAAACTGTAAAACCTTACTATATAAAACACACAATTTATGTCAAATACACTTTTTTGTAGTTAATCACTTCTGAGATATTTCAGTTAATGTTGAATTTCCCATTGAGTGACTTTTCAATACGTAATGCCTTTTTTAAATGGGAAGGCCTAATACCTTCTTTTTATGTGATACAAATAGATCAGAACTAGTGATCTAGCGATCTATCTTATAATTTTGTTATCCTCACTGAACTTACATTTTTGTCAGAGTCCTCTATCGTCAAATCATATAGGACGATGAATGAAATTATACTAAAATGAGTCCAGGGTTCATAGAGTTTGATTTATAGTTTAATAAATATACCCTGAATAAAGAAGAATTTAATAAAGAATATAAACATATTATTAATACTGCTTTAATTAATGGTTTTAATAAAGACTTTATACTCTCGGATGCGAGAGCCCCTAGTGGTCTACCGGGGAAATATACGAGTCAAATGGAGAATTTAATGTCAGGACGGCACGTTGGCCATGGTAGCTCAAAGGTTAAGAGCGACTGGACAGAAACCAGGACATCCGTGGTTCAAATCCCTGCCATGGCAAAAACCTTAACCTATAAACGGTTAGTGTGGAGAAATGATTAATGTCCATCAATTAACTAATACAAAAAAATATTGAAAAGTTTAAATATATCTGGTCTTCTCTGACTGACGACCTGAACAAGAATTCCTGAAATCGATTTCAACTTCAATTAATTCAATTAATAAGAAAAATCGACATCATTTTTCTTAAGATAAGTGAAGCTTTTCGTTAGAAATAGTTATATTTGTGTAATATTTATGCAATTTAATGACATGTTGAACGTAATTTAAAATACCCTTACATTCCATCAGCTTCTGCAGCATCTGAGCGGAAAATTTTTCATAAACTGGTCACCTAGGAAATGTAAGAAGGAACGTGATTGTCACCAAATAACCTGTCCAAAATTATTTGAGCGATTTAAACTACTGTACACATAAGTCAACATTTCGAGACTAACCATCGTTGTATCTCCGTGCATTTGAAATAAAATTTCTGTGTAGAACTAGTTCGAATGAAAGTTTCGATTCTTAAAAGTATTCGAGTACAGTGTATTCGATTCTGCTTATCACTAAACGAGACGCGGAACCCACGGCCTTCCGAATGCTAGCGCCTGTATACTTATCGATAGTTAAAGGTTAGGCACCGGTAGTGGGGTCAGCGCACTCTATTGGCGGGTGTTGTACTAAAGGGTTGCGTGCAATGTTGCAGCTCCCTTGCTGCCATCTACTTCTTATGACCTAAACAGCTGATAACGCGATCTAAGTCCCATTCTCACTCTTCTAATTAATGTCAATCTATATGAACATTTGTTGAAATGCAGATATTAATTTATAGGTACAATAGGAATAGAGGAATGTAATTATTTTAAACGTTTTAACGTATCTTTTATAAACTGATACTATATGACGTCTTTGACATTCTCTTATCTTTGCTTGTCTAAGTCGCAAAGAACCGAAAGACTTCCTATTTAAGGAAAGCAAATTTGATACTGTAAAAAATTACAAAAAATATCTCGGAAACGGTTACCTCTGCAGCAAGAAGTCGTATTTTAATATACACGGTGTTCATTTTTAGTCGTTATTTCCCACCCTCCGATTGAGCAGGAATGACGTCATAATTGACTGGTGAGTCTATCTTGAAATCATAGTGCCCTCTTCGGAGAAAAAGCGGTAATTTTTGCGAAACAGTAAGCAAATTACAGCGGTCTCAGTGTGGTTACCCTGGTAACTAATACAACCAGCTTCCCTTGGATATGAACAAGACCACCGCGTCTTCATGGCTGAACGCTGCTCTTGTACCGGCATTAAAATTGGTGCGACATATAAGTATGGTTTAAACCGCTGCATAGAGGAGTTTATGCAACGCTATCCAGCATTCATACAAGTCCCTCAGAGCGTAATGTTGTCAAGTGTCCGGGTAACGTCAAATTGACATACTTTTGTTTGTAACATAAACGTCTTACGTTTTATCAGTATATGATATACATTTGTCATTCTCACGCTTAAATGCCTATTAATGTTGGTATTCTTATGTCTTTTAAAACCAATAGGTGATTCAAACATTTCCAAGATACAGGATCAGAAAAGAGAGACACTGGACGCTATAAAGTGACTGATCCCAATCTAGAAGCAATAAATAATGTTATGACAGAAAGACCTCCAGGATACCTTCTTGCAATACAGACAGTGTTTAAGGGGAAGAGAGAAAGGAAATATAAGAAAATGGACACATAAGACTATGTACTAGAGATATTTTCTTGTTTAAACTTGGTTAAAGGCTTTGTACACATTGTAACACTAATTTATTTTCATTCCTAGAATATGTTCTGCTAATTTTCTGGTTTGTAATGAAGTTATATTGTGAGGAATCTGTGGGCGATAGGAAAGAATTGAGAACAAACTGAAATATTTATATTTTATGTGACAGGTTTACAATATGCATATGTATGCCTACTATAACAGAAAAACAGATGTTCATTGTGAAATAAGTGTTTATTGATTTATCATGTCATATATTCTTCATGGTATACCTTTACGGCTGCATAATTTGCCTTTAGTGCATTGCATTGTAGTATATAGTATTTAAAAAAAAAAGTTATCGTATCTACGCACCAGTCGAAATTACACAACTTTATATTTCGCGGGCAGACCCACTTCTCAAAAAGTGTATTTACCTGCCGGTAGAGAGAGGCTTCAAAGTTGTTGTCTATACATCTAAAACGATCGCAAGCCGCTAGGAAAATCGTATATAAAATCGCTCCATCAGCATTGCTATTGATGACGTTAAATTTTGCGCGGTAAATTTACAGATAAAAATGAACGTCGTGTACAAATGGCGTGTTTAAAATCTTAAAACATATTTTCATAAAAATGTTTGGAACTATATTAAGAAAATAAAATCCCAGTAAAACTACTAAGGGCTAGTCCAGATTTTCTTGAAAATAAAATTTTTGACGTCCTTCAATCAATTACGTCATATCGCACGATGAATGAAATGATACTCAAGCGAGTCCAAGAGTTACCATTCACCTTTCAGGATAAGGGAAAGCCTCCAACGTTACGTCATGCCGGACGATGAATGAAATGATGTTCAAATGAGTCCAGTGTCCATAGAGCTTACAGTTACCATATAATCGTAGTTTCCCTTTGAAGGGCAAAGGCGTCTCCAGCCTGATGGTAGGATGAGCTCGGCACAACTTATATTGTGAGCTAATTCCTGTAAATCCCTAATTATCGGATTGTCGTTCTTGTGTCTTTCCTTACAAGATAACCAGTAGCAACGATAAATAAATTGTTAACTAATATACAGACAAAAAAGACATGGAGAAAGAAAAACAAAACAATGTGACGGCGTTTCGAATCTAGCCCTTACATCACCATATGTATGCCAGTAAGCTATCTAACGCACTCGGCCAGCTGTCACGTATTCTATGTCTGTAAGGGCAACTGTATATTAAGTGTACCCATTTACATTTGTTGTGTTTTTGTTATTTGTATTGAAAAGGATTATAATACTTCTTACTGAAAACGCTTAGGAAAACAATTTTTTTTTAAAAAAAATAGGTATGATTATTTTTACCTACGTTGATATGACGAAGACAAATATTTCATGAAGGTACAGGTCATTCATAGGTTAAAATGCCACATAATCTTATACCCCAAACATTAATTTTTAAAATAAAAATATGTGGAACATTTTGAAAATCGCCTGTAATTTAGACAAACTGTTAATTCCTCAGAAACTATTGTAACTAGAAAGCTGAAACTTGGTATTATTCCATTCTTGATGATCACAAAAATAAATGGTATAAATCTGAAACAAATATAACAAAAGCTTCAGATATTTCAATTTTCACCCTTAAAGCGCCGCCCCCCCCCCCCCCCCCGCAAACCCAAGATTTTGTATTTCTGACATAGTTAATTACTTCACACCTTTCCGCACATTATGGTTCTTACTTAGTGAAGTGGCTTTATATGTATTTTAATTATACGACAATGTCTGTTATTTTAACTTGCTGTGGAGTCATTTATGAAATTTGGAATAAATGTAGAACTATTTCGTCTAGGGAACCGCAAAATAGTATGTGTTTAGCGAATTTGTTGCAGCATATGTTGCGATGATTGTCATTTTGTTATAATATATTTATAGTGCATTTTAGGAGCCATTTTACTAAAATTGTGTATTTCTAAGTGTTTACTTAGCAAATGTTTAGTGCCTATTTAAGTGCCTATTTTGCCCATTTTAGTGCCTTTTGTGCCTATAAATCCGCTCCCTGGTTATTAGCCAGCCATATGTGTCAAATGTCCAATCGGCCTTGATCTACATAATCCTATGCGCCCGAAATTACAACATAACAAATAATTTTTCTATTTTATTATAGTGTAATTAAAAAGTAGTAAGCCTTTTTAATTATTAGTGTAAGTGTTGGATAAAACATTTATGATACAACCCTCCACTCGTGGATTAAGTACGTGTTGATTCGCTACTACCATACATTTTTCTTTCTTTATTTGTATACAGAATATCTCAAAACCTTGAAATGTCAATATCACTTGCTCTTTTTGACATGTACGAGGTAGAGTGAAATAAGAGACAAGCTTTATATAGAAATGAATGTTAAAAATGCGTGATGCTGGACGGATTGCCATGCAAAATTTCCACTTTTAGCTCCGGCACTTAAGCCGTAAGCTACACGGCTATTCCAGCTTTATATCTGCTGTCGCTTGTTTCTCGGCACTTGTTTCACAACGCCAGGCCCTGTTTACTAACGAGGTACATTCAACAAAGGCCACTGCTCTCATAACTTAACCTGAAAAACACATTATCCCTTAAAGTCAAACTTCTGTAAAACGTTATTCATGCTGCTTAACACACATGTCCATTTTACTACCAGTTTTACTTTTTTGTAATTCTAATGTCGATACTTCAGTAAGTGAAGGAGGAATTGTACAACAAAGATCTCTGAACATCAAACGCCGGTTGGTATCAATGATAAACTATAAGAGTTAGACAAACTTATTGGCAAAAAGTATGTAGTGTGTGTGCAGCATTTCCTTGTTACTGCATGGCATTTCCCAATTCCTACATGTTTCTAAATAGGAAGTCATTTGCTTTCTTATGTCCTGGCCATGCTAATTAATTTTCTTGTCGGACTGCAGTTGCAGCTGACTGGTATATCCATAACAACATTCAATTAGATCTATCCTTCCCTAAAATATCTGACTACATCCTACAGCTATCCCATAGCTTCTGTTCCAAACTTCCCAACAGTTTCAACCATCTCATCTGTGGAATATGATCTCGACCTCGGAGAGAAATACAGGAGACCCAGACTTGTGCTAGCACCTTCTTGAGAATCAGTAATTTAATCACCATATTCTCATACACAATTATCTATATCACTACCTACACCAACATCTCTGAATCCCTAATTCATCACCACTTACCCCCCACCATTAATAATACAAAAAAAAGCAAGGGCACCACATGCCAGTAAGGGACCTAGTCCTAGAATGGCAATAGTCGAAGGAACCTCCTTTGCGGAGGACGACTCTCCTTCAACGACCTCATGGTTGTGTGTAACGATAAGGAATTTCAAGTTTCTTTTAAGGTAGCGTATGCCGTATGCTAAACTAGGTTATATTTCATTGAAATGTAATACACATAACTGCGAATTATGTATAAATGCATTACATATAAATAAGATTCTAATAACGTGATTCTAAATTACATTTTTCCGGGACCTGGAAATATTTACGCATAATTATGAATTACATATAATAGAGTTACGCACGAGGGCTGTTCAATAAAGAATAATCATAATTCTTTTACGGTCATAATTTTTCGCACTAAAATTCAATCTTATTATATTCTGTTAGCTTAATGTGAAACCAACACGCTGTAAGAGTTTCATTGTTGGTACTCTTGGTTCCCGCCTGTGAGAACCAGGCAAGTTCAGACATGCTCAGTATCGCCTACCGCTGCAATGGAGGTAACACGCGAGGAAAAATATGCGGCTTTGAAATTCTGCATTCATCTCAACAAATCTTCAGTTGAGGCCTATACAATGTTACAGGAGGCCTATGGAGAGTCCGTTCCCTACAGCACAGCTCGAAGGTGGTTTAAAGTGTTTAAAGAGGGGAGACAATCAATTTCAAAGGAAGGTGGACCAGGTGCTCCAGTTACTGCACTTACGGAAGAAAACATCAACACTGCTGCTGCCATTGTGAGAGAGGATCGACGAATTACCTTAAGATCACTTTCTGAAATACTCAACATTTTATGGGTGCCACCCACACGTTGGTGACAGAAACATTACACATGAGACGTACTTGTGCGCGATGGGTTCCAAGGCTGTTGATTCCCAAACAAATGGACATTCGCACGCAGGTCTGCATGCAGTTAAAGTTGATCTTAGAGGAAGATCCGGAGTTTCTTTCAAGCGTAATCACTGCTGATGAAACTTGGCTACATCATTTTGATCTTGAGAGCAAACAGCAAAGCTCAGTGTGGAAATCTCCATCACCAACCCCACAAAAAGCAAAAGAGGTTGCTTCTGCTGAGAAAGTTATGGTCATCGCATTCTTTGATATTCATGGAATGGTTTATCAGCACGTTTTACCTGCACACACATCAGTAACTGGACAGTACTACAGGGATGTTCTGAAAACATTGCAAGTCCATATCAGGCGCAAAAGACCACATTTCCGTGAAGCAGGCTGGATGCCTCACCACGAGAGTGCGCGGCCGCATACTGCCAATGTTGTTGCTGAATATCTTGCAAAAATAAACATGAAGTGCATCCCTTACCCTCCCTATATTCCGGATTTAGCCCCATGTGACTTTTTTCTATTCCCTAACTTGAAGAAGCGCCTTCGTGGCAGGCATTATCCATCATCAGAAGCAGTGGTGAAGGCTGAAGAGGCGATTTTGAAGGTTCTCTCAAAAAATGGTTTCCAGCATGTCTTTGAAGACTGGCAGAAACGCTGGGACAAGTGCATCGCATTCAGGGGAGACTATTTTGAGAAGGACCATCAAAATTATGAGGATGAGTAAAGGTACGTTGTCAAAAAATTGTGATCATTATTAATTGAACAGCCCTCGTACATTTTTCCGGGACCTGCAAATATTTACGTATACATATGAATTACGTATAACGGTTAGGTATAAAGCAGGTTCAACTGTATATGTATGTTTTTGTATAGTAATATTTTGTCACTCTTAGGGTTTACCCAGTTATACAAAAGTCATCCAAAATGAAAAATATTCAGAGGTTATTCTCAGAAAATTCAAGGTTTACTGAATTTCTTTTGTAATTAAAACACCTCAAACATATGGCATTTTAAATCGAATCATTAAGACTACTTTGAGAAACAATTCAAAATCATTCTGGTGGAGAAATTTTCTTGAAAATCGCCTGGAAGATCTGAACTTGGTACATGTTGGTGCTTAAACCACTTTATGTTATGCTGTTTGCAGAGACAGAGGGCTTTTTCTAAAAATGCGTTACTTTTCGACTTCAGAATGTTTCAAAACATTTATTACCGGTGGAAAAAATACTTCCCATACTTACAGTATTACGCAGTTGAGATACAAAAGAGTAACGGTTTAATAAACATTTGAAACCAAAGCGTTTTTATTTGCGAGAGGATATGAGCACACATATAGCTCGAAGGTTGATTGAATATTGGGAAGTCAAAAGGCGGAAACTTGGGGAAAAAACAACAGAAGATATAAAAATCTGAAAGTCAACGAGTGCCTAGTCATGCAAGGAAGTCGTACAAAAACTGCGGAGCTAGGTTAGTCCTAGGTCAACATAGCCGTCTCTATTTGTCTCGTATAACATAAGAAATTAGATATCTTCTCTTTAATATGACTATTTCTTGTATACAAACTGGAATTTTTTGTTTTGCAGTGTTCCCTCGTCTTCAATATACATTCGTTTATTGTAAAGTCTTCTCTAGTTCATATTAAGCGTTACTAAGGAATCGTGTCTCCCAGCTTACAAATTACTTTTTGACTGACAGACCTACTTTATTATTCTCTGGAACCTTTCCTCCTTTATTATTGAAACAGCTGAGAAACTGTTACTCGCGTCTTATCATCTACAATCACATTTGTTTTAAGTTTTTCTAATACATACATTAAATAGAGAAAATATTTTCTATCAAAGAATTCGATAACCATGTTTCACCGGAAGTGCACGTTTTGAGGTTCCCTGCGTCCAAAATGCTTTACTAGAAGGTCGGCATAGCTGTGAACGGAAACTTGGATAATTACAAAACTTGGAAATGGAATTTAACATCCTCCAAGGAAGCGTCACGAAGACTTCCAAGAAAATGCTACATCCAAACACTAACCCTTACATGGCAAATTTTTCCAAATTTTTGATTTTCTCAAAAACATCTAAGGAATTTGATTAAAATGTCTTACGTTTAAGATTATATTTAAGACAAATGAAATACATATCTTAAATGTTCTAGGAATGTTCTTTGCGTCTAATTGGTCTAGGATTCACCATGCAGGAGGACAATAATCCAAAACACACATCCAAATTGTGTAAGAACTACAGAGGCCGACAGAAGTATTCGAATAATATAACATGTAACATTGCACGTAATATAAATACTGTAATATTTATTTGGTAGCGTTGAATTGTTAAACATGTAAACATTAACCTTTTGTGTCTCGAAAATAACATTTAAAATATCAGTTTGCATGTATTTATTACACAATTTGTACTGCATTTATTCTATTGTCCCTCTTATTGGAGGACATAAGTATTCGAACGTACCTAATTTTTTTTTTAATTTTACGTCCTCCAACGTTGTCATATCGGACGATGAATGGAATGGGTGAAATGACGCTCAAATGAGCCCAGGGTCCATAGAGCTTAGAGTTACCCGACATTCGTCTTTCAGGATAAGGGAAAACCCTGGAAAAAACCTTATCCAGGTAACTCACCCTGACCGAGATTCGAACTCGGGACCTCTTGAACGTAAGGCAGACACTACCACCCCGCTACCGAGGCGGGCCCGAACGTACCTAATCGAACAAAGAGAAAGGTAGTTAGACGTACCCTACATGCCCCTATCACATAGCAGTTGTGTTTATGCTATGCCTCGAGACAGTGTGCTCAAAGTTATTCAGCCGATTGTGAACTCACAGGTAATATGGCACGTAAAGGTAAAACTGAAATGTGTAGTGCTTAACGCCCGCTTTTACTACATACGGCACCGCAGGCGATGACACTGGTGATACATGAGATGAAGATGGAGCATCGGTGGAATGAGATGGTGGAGAAATCCCGCCCCCAGCGCTGTGTTGTCCACTACAAATCTTACTTTGCGGTCGCCTGGGATCAACCCGGGCCGCCTTGGTGAGAGCCAAGCGGTCTAACCACTGAGCCACGGCGCGGCCGACGTAAAGGTAAGGGAGACAGCGGTGCCCGAGAGGAATATCGTGATAAATATGTACAAACAAAACAAATCTCTCTCTGAAATTGCCAAAACCATTAACAAAAGAAAACTACAGTATTCTGCATAATTCAACGCTTCAAAATGAAAAATACTGTTGTAAATAAACCTAAAAATGGCGCTCCTTCTAAACTCGCCACCAGAGACAAGAAGCAAATAATAAAAATGATGAAGCAGAATCCGAGTGTTACTGCATCTGAGATCAGAGGATGCCTTGAGCAATATTCTGGCACTGTGGTTCACACCAGAACAGTTGAATGGGCTTTAAATAGTACTGGGTACAATGCCCGCGTTCCTAGGAAGAAACCATATGTTAATAAGGTGAATAAAAAAAAAGCATATAGAGTTTGCTAAACAGTATGTGGTGAAACCAACACAATTCTGGGATAAGCTTCTCTGGTCGGACGAGAGCAAATCCTGCTTATACAAGAGTGATGGACGTCTTAAAGTGTGGAGACTGCCAAATATAGAATGGGAACCTAAGAACATGGTAGCTACAGTGAAACATGGTGGCAGCAGTGTGATGGTATGGGGCTGTATAGCTTCATCTGGCTTTGGGGAAATGGTGTTCATAGATGGGATCATGGACAAATTTGAATACAAGAGGATTCTTGAAAACAATCTTATAAAGAGTCAATGATCCGAAGCATACTGCTGAAATTGTAAGGCTTTGGATCGTGTACAACACTCCTCACACTTTGAAGACACCGCCCCAATCTCCAGATTTAAATCCTGAGGGAGAACATCTGAAAGGAACTCAAAGAGCGTGTGAGGAAGCATCATATCAGAAGCAAGGACCATCTGAAAGAACTTCTTCAAACAGAGTGGAGAAATATGGACTCTGCAGTCACTAAACTACACATACAGACAATGCCCAAACGATTGTCAGCAGTAATTCAAAGAAAGGGGATGATAACTAAATACTAGCTGTTCTCTGTTCGAATACTTATGTCCAGATGTAAAGTAACCGTTTTATTTCTCCTTGTAGTACAAATTAGTTTCAGTTACTATTTGTGAGTTTATATGTTTAATGGAAGACTCAACTTTATTTTGTACCAGTTTTATTTACGTATGCTTACTCTGCGTAGCTTTAAAATAATATAAGTAATAAATATGTTTACGTTCTAATACTTATGTCGACCTCTGTACCTATAGAAGAAACAGAAGGAAGGACAGTTAAGAGTGATGGAATGGCCACCCCAGTCACCGGATGTCAACCCGATTGATCTTCTTTAGCAGGAACTTGACAGAGAAGTTCGAAAAGAGTGTCCTACTTCCATAAAAACGTTATGGGAAATCCTTCAGACAGCCTGGATTAATATGGAGAAGAGTGTGTGTAAAAAAACTTGTGAAGATAATGCTCAGAATTGAAAAAAAAAAAAAAAAAAGTGATTGCTATACATGGTAGATTTTTTTTATGAAAAAACATTTTAACACAAAAAGACATTTTGTGGTAAAAATTATTCAGGTCAGTTTTACTGCACATAAAATAAATAAATCATTTATCAATTGTGCTGCTTGTTATATATTGTTCCTTCATTTCCTTAACAACGGCTTAGTGTCCTAAAACTTTTGACCGGCAGTGTACAAGATAAAGTTTTGATCATCGGATGTATTAAGCCCGTATAATTCAAATATACCTTGTGACCATACAAAGAGACGGGAGTTTAGTGGCGTGCAGTAAAACGCCAGAACGCCACTGACACAGCACACGTGTTGATCATGACCTTTGTAGTAGGTCGAGCTAGCTGGAGAAAGGTATGATTCACAGAGTTAACTTGAGGCAAGGCAGGCAGTGAAGGTCGCCCGAACCAAACTTACAATATATCTCACAATCAGTTTCCTAGAACCTAGTCAGCTGCAAATCAAGTGTGCCAGTTCCACCCCACCCCGTCCCTCAATATTCAGTTTACAGACATTTGCCTCTTTTGTTCTATTCTGTATGACCATAACTTCTGTGTACGTTATTTTTTTTTTCGTGTTTACCGAGAACAATACACTAATTTTATATGGCTGTAATTACCTATTTTTACAGCTTCACCTTTTCGCAATTTAAGGGCCTATTGCGGCCCTTTTCTGTCTCTTCTACATACAATAAATAGAAGAAATGTTGACCACACAAAACTACACCAAAATTTCTTTGGAAATACAATTTTAAACACAAAATATTTTTAATAAAATCCCTAACAATAGGGTCAAGATATTTATATGCAAATGAAATGCTGTCTTGAATTTTCTAACAATGTCCTCTGAAGTCCTCTTCACTTTGGATGATTTTGATGTAACTGGTAAACCAAAACAGACAAAATCTTCCCACACTTAATCTCATTATGCATACAATTTATGTATCAAATACATTTTTTTCATGGAGCTAATGATGTGCAAGATATTCTTTATTTTTGATGTGAATTTTCAAATACTTTACCTTTCTCAAGCGGGAAGTTTGTAGTTATTCTTTTTAATTTTACCGTAAATTTATGTATTTGGTCGTGTTGTAGCAAACCCATTTAAACATGTGACTAGTTCTTTAGCCTACTATATAGTTCTTATATTTCAGTAAAGTATAAATCTTTAATGTTAGTTTATCTCGATTTTAATAAGAAATAGGCTGGCCCCGTAGCTCAGTCGGTAGAGCACCTGCCTGCCGTGCTAGCGGTCCCAGGTTCGATTCCCGGCTGTAGGGATGGGAACTTTTCTCCGACCAAGACAATTCCCTATCTTCCCCAGAGTCTGGAAGTACGAATGAGGGTGTGAATGTGCGCGTCATCTAATGATTAAAAACTAAAGATAACGAGTTAACACCTTCAGTATGTTCCAAAGGAGAACGGCCGCCGATATGACCATAGCAGTTAATGGAACAACAAAAAATAGAACAATTAACTAACTCTCGTACTAAGGTGGTAAAAGAATGAGTAGAGAAACTCATATAAAGCTAAAAACTTTATAATTACTGGGGAAACCAGGAATCTCAATTAATTCCTATTCTGAGAAAAACTGAATTAAAACATTAATGCAACTGTAAAGTCATCATTTAGTACCGTAGATTTCAAAGTAAGTCACAATTATTTTCATACTACAGAACATAAGTAAAGATAACCTAGAAATAGCACAAATTTCTAACATACATTATCAATCGATATACATGAAAACAAGAAATTTTCACAGTCGACGTTATTATTGTGATCTGTTAACATTATTACCAACTGCACCACATACACATTTACTGTTTTCGCTTAACCTGCACATTTTAAACGCTGAAATATATCATCACAGTTCACGTTTTCTCCATCGCGACTGGACATTGAAGATATGAATGTATCTGGCAGTACGCTCGAAATACTGCTAGATGGCAGCATTAGCCCTCTTTGCATAAAAATGGACTTTCCGGTTACCGGCGGGCTACATGTGAGAAATTCCTCTTAAAGACAGTACGTACCAAAACACGGACAGCTGTAGGTAAACTAGTAATGATAGGAAAGTCGTGCGAGTGCAATTCATCACATTTGTCTTTCCTTTGCTGGGAAATAGAAATCTTGGCCTTTCTTCAGGAGAAGTACTATTCATATGTGACAAGTTTCATTTGTTCATGTGAGAATTACATACTCTATGTACAACATACACGTAGAGAAATGGAGGAAAACGAAATAACATGGTGTTAATTAGTAGAGATGGTCGCAACAGGCACTTTAAAGCCTAAAATAGAGGCAAATTGGAGCTAATAGTTACAAATAAGTAGTCAGTAGTGATAAGATTGAAATATATAACATTTATTTATACAATACGTGGTAATATTTAGTCTCTTATCACTAGGCCCCGGATTTTGGTGAAAAGTCATCTTTTTTCTGAGTAGACGTTGCTTATTGGAAATTAAGTGCATTCTGGGACAAATACGTTAGATATATATGGCTTTTTTTAGGTCATCAAAATGCATTTTTACACATTTTTATAATAGTCATTTTTAAACATTTAAATGCATTTCCGGTCATTATCTTTCATCTTCACGAATTTATTGGGCATTTTCATGTGTAGCCTGCATTCGGGAGGCCCGGGTTCGATTCCCGTGGCCGACCTGGCCCTGACCCATGGTTTTTTTTTAATGATCTGTGATTAAAAGTTCATTTATATCATGATATTTTATGAAATAGTAACTTTGTAAGTGTTGTAAACATATAATTAACACAGATAAGCGTGAATTTATGACGCATCAATTCAAGGAATCGCCGAACACATCATGCAATACATGTAGATTGCATCATGTCAGAACTTCAGGAGGTAGAAGTGTCGCAGTAAGCAGAGTAGTTTGTGAGGTGTGTAAATTTGTTGTGCTATGGAATTGAAATGCCGAAACAAAAACAGTCACTGCGTACCGTTTGAAACAGTATGTTTCAGGGTTTGGCGGAAACATATATTTTATAAAATTGAAAATGACCTGATGAATTTTGAATTTATTTATTATTTACTAGCAATAATTGCATTATTATTATTATTATTATTATTATTATTATTATTATTATTATTATTATTATTATTATTATTATTATTATTATTATTATTATTATTATGATTATGATTATTATTATTATTATTATTATTACTATTACTAGTCTGTGACAGTTATTAATTTATTATTATGAAAGAAATTGTTAATTTTTGTTATGTCATTTTTTTACATTTATAGTGCATTTTTGTTAAATTTTAAGGACATTTTACAGCTCATTTTTAGAGAATTTTTAGGTCAACAACTTCCGGACCCTACTTCCTTTTTAATTAATAAACTTAGACTTCCTAAGCGTTCATATCTAGTATTGGCTAAACAAAATAAACCAAAATTACATAAACCATGAGCAATTATTTAAAAAAAGTTATATTAAATCCTCAAACATTCGGTGTTATTAATCCACCCTCACTTTGTGCAGAAGTTTTGCATAATGAAGATCACATTCATTCTGAGGACATTCCCAGATAATTCAAGATGTTTCATTTACAATTAAACATGATTAACTCAAACACAAAGTTTATACGGACTTTTCACATTCAAGTTTGATATTCACAGCTACACAGATACACACACTGCTTTCAAATTTATTTCCCTTGTTTTCAATTCAGGGAGCCACAAACATATTTTTGGTGAAATTTTGCTATGGAATTTTTTTGTGTGGAATTCAATACAACGCTTGCTGTAAGTACGTAGTATAGAAAATTAGAATTAAAGACGAGTAAAATGCACTGACATACAGGCCATTAGGCATTTGAACGCCCAGTGTTGAATCAGAAACCTAAGCTTATACAAATAGTCAATGATAAACATCGTTAAGGAAGGAAAACTGTACACCTCCGAAGTGCAGCAACACACGTGTACAGAAGGTAAAGGAGTAATAAAACTACTTTTGCCCGCCTCGGTAGCGTAGATGGTAGCGTGTCTGCCTCATATTCAAGAGGTCCCGAGTTGGAATCTTGGTCAGGGTGAGTAACATGGATAAGGTTTTCTCCGGGGGTTTCCCTTATCCTTAAAGACGAATGTCGGGTAGCTCTAAGCTCCATGGACCCTGGCGACATTTGAGCAACATTTCACCCATTTCATTCATCGTCCGATGTGACAACGTTGGAGGACGTAAAATTAAAAATAAAAAAAAAAACTACTTTCATGTTAAAACATAAATTTTTCAATAAAATTTTGATTACTTTGATGACAAACTGTGTACTTTCTTTAATACGAGGGCTGTTCAAAAAAGAATGATCACAATTTCTATTTTTTTGACAACGTACCTTTACTCATCCTCATAATTTTGATGGTCCTTCTCAAAATACTCTCCCCTGAATGCGATGCACTTGTTCCAGCGTTTCTGCCGGTCTTCAAAGACATGCTGGACACCATTTTTGAGACATCCTTCAAAATCGCATCCGCAGCCTTCATCACTGCTTCTGATGGATGATGCCTCCCACGAAGGCGTTTCTTCAAGTTAGGGAATAGAAAAAAAGTTACATGGGGCTAAATCCGGACTACAGGGAGAGTAAGGGATGCACTTCACGTTGATTTTTGCAAGATATTCAGCAACAACATTTGCAATATGCGGCCACGCATTTTCGTGGTGCAGCATCCAGCCTACTTCACGGAAATGTGGTCTTTTGTGCCTGATATGGACTTGCAATGTTTTCAGGACATCCTTATAGTATTGTCCAGTTACTGATGTGTGTGCAGGTACAACATGCTGATAAACCATTCCATGAATATCAAAGAATGAGATGACCATAACTTTCCCAGCAGAAGCAACCACTTTTGCTTTTTTTGGGGGGTTGGTGATGAAGGAGATTTCCACACTGAGCTTTGCTATTTGCTCTCAGCATCAAAATGATGTAGCCAAGTTTCATCAGCAGTGATTACGTTTGAAAGAAACTCCGGATCTTCCTCTAACATGAACTTCAACTGCATGCAGACCTGCATGCGAATGTCCTTTTGTTCGGGAATCAACAGTCTTGGAGCCCATCACGCACAAACACGTCTCAATGTTTCTGTCACCAACGTGTGGGTGGCACCCAATGAAATGTTCAGTATTTCCGAAAGTGATCTTAAGGTAATTCGTCGATGCTCTCTCACAATGGCAGCAGCAGTGTTGATGTTTTCTTCTTTAACAGCAGTAACTGGAGCATCGGTTCCATCTTCCTTTGAAATTGTTTGTCTCCCCTCTTTAAACATTTTAAACCACCTTCGAGCTGTGCTGTAGGGAAGAACAGACTCTCCATAGGCCTCCTGTAGCATTTTATAGGCCTCAACTGAAGATTGGTTGAGACGAAAGCAGAATTTCAAAGCCACATATTGTTCCTCTCGTGTTACCTCCATTGCAGCGGTAGACGATACTGAACATGTCGGAACTTGCCTGGTTCTCACAGGCGGAAACTAGGAGTACTAACAATGAAACTACTAGGGCGTGTTTGTTTCACATTAAACTGAGAAAGTATAATAAGATTGAATTTTAGTGCGAAAAATTATGACCGTAAAAAATTATGATCATTCTTTATTCAACAGCCCTCTACTAATACACACAACGTTTTCTCCTTCTTGTATGACAACTTTCTAAAGTTTAATTCCCGGCGGTGGGGGTGGGTTTTTTCTCCGACCAAGATAATTCCTCATCTTCCCCAGAGTCTGGAGGTATGAATGTGTGCGTGATCTAATGATTAAAACCCAAAGAATACGAGTTAGCACCTTCGATATGTTTCAAAGGAGAACAGCCGCCGATAAGACCATTGGAGTTAAAGGCTGGGTATAAATGGGGGGGGGGGGGGCCTACACTTCTGTTGGAGAGTTTTTTTGTTACTTCTAACTATTAGCTTTTCTATGGATTTCAGTTCCAGCGCTTGGAAAATGGCGTTTTGTTCATATTGTAACATGATTTTCGTTTGAAACAAATGTTGGTTGAAGAGGGCAATGTGGAAGCATTAGTGTTGTTCGAAGTGCTGAAATGTTATCTAAAACGTACTATAAAGTTATTGTTAATTTGTCGGATAGATCCCAGCCAAGATCAACTCCGCTCAGCAGTGAGGTAGGTACACAATAGCTGCTTCTGTTCAAGTGATTTCTCGTCTATATACCTATATCCAAGTAATAAGTGAAAACTTTTTAAGTTAGTAAGTACAGGCAGATGTGAAATAATCCAGATTAATTAAGAGGTGGTTTAAGTACAAGAAGCTACCATGACGAAATAAGTTTATACTAAAAATAAAACCTAAGCTAACTCCCATAAATCACAAACCTAAGCTTATACAGTCAATACTTGTGACCACAGATTGTCATTTGATTTCAGTTCAAAGAAAAACTAAAACTAAACGTAACCTAAGCTCTCGTGAAATATAAACCTGATATTATATACAACATACGTTATAGAATGCACGTTTGCTTCGCGCTTTGGTGCAACCATTAGCTACTAATTAAAGTGACTACGTAACCTAATCTCCCTTGAATAAGGAACCTAAGCTTATATATATACATTTTATGCTGCCGAATAAATCGAATTCTAATCAAATATAAATATTTTAAATCAATCATTAAAGAGCGCAAGCGACCGGAACGATTTTCAGATGTTGGCAGCACTGAGTTGGCAGCGATTGATTATAGGACCATATCTCTTTCAATTTTGTTAGTTTTCTTGAGTCATCCAGATAAAGTAGCTTGACACTCTTACTCCACTAAATGCTATATAATAACAAACGCCCCCCTACTAACATGAAAGTATTGCAATACTGAAACATGCTGTATTTACATTCTCTGCGACTTCCGCGTCCTGAGTTCGCTGACGAAGACGTTCAACGGTATAACATGCATCTGTGGCGGAATGTGGCCAAGCCTAGGTGGGACAGTATGATAAATAAAGAGAACAACAAAAACCGGTTCGCTTCCGGGATCATAGTTTACTCCCACGTAGTGCCTGCTCATAGAGTTTACTATGCTTGGTAAATATAGCTTCAAATTGTTTGTAAAGATAATTTCGTTCGCAGCTGCTACAACGTTGAGAGCCGCAAGCTTACATTTACATAAACATGTTATGGAAAACAGAAGACACTCGCTGGCGACGAAAAAATAAATGAGCGTAGCTGCCAACGCCAGAAACACGTAACCAACGAATGCAGGACAAAAGATGTTGGTAATTGTCAGTTGCTTGTGGAAACCTTTATGTTACGGACAGGTATACACTTCATTTTCCACGTATGGGCTCCATTTAAAAGCTTCTCTACGTCATTGTTCAAATTAATACTAAAATTATTGCAAAAAAAGTTTACAAATGCTACTGTCTCTCAACAAACTTTCACCGCATACATGTTTCGTGTATAGAAATGCTAGGCTAAAACGGTAGTGTTATTTTCAAAACGGGAGTCACTATGTGATGTCCTTGAAATTTCACGTTCTTTGGGTACTTGAGGACCGGGGAGGAGCAAAACCTGCCACTTCAAAAAAGTATACGCCTTTGAGAAGTTAAACCAAACTCCAAACCTCCATTTATAGGGAATGTTTTTAAAAATCCTGATTTTCTCAAAAATAGCTCCAACAATTTTGATTACAATATCATACGTTTAAGATATTTTGAAAAGTGTATTTTGAATTTTATGGGAATAGGTTCTGGAATGTCTTCGTTTTGGATGACGGTAAGGTTGGTAATTCTGGTAAACGGTAAGAGAAAATCTTACTGTACACACACAAATGTAGGTTTCTTAAAAACACAATCTGTGAACTAAACCATTTCCGAGGCATCCCTTGTTATTTGTTCGGATTTCCCGATAGTTATACTTTAACAAATAGGACTACATCATTCACTTTTTATCTCTTGGCCATACAAAGAGAAGAAATCTCAAAGTTGTCACACAGAAGCCATCTTTAAAACATTTGACTATCACCTAAAAGTCTACTGCATTTCCCTATTCCCTTGTACCTACAATACGATAAACATTATCTTGATTATCATGAAGTACACAGAGAAAGAAGTGTTAGTAAGAATAGCTTTACAACAATGTAATTGCAGCAAGTCAGATGTAGTTATTTCTGTCCAAAGGTGATGTACTCGTACAAAAAGGCATGCATCGTGCTCACTGTTTATATATAAAGTTTATTAATGACTGAACGGACGACAGTATGAAGGACTCTATTAATCACAGTTTGTGCTTGGCACCCTCTGACGTAAGCGGTCCGTTGACCTCCCTTATTACAATCCGATTTATGACGAGAATACTCTTGCAGTGTCGTCATCGGACTTTCCAGCAATGCAGCTGTTGTTGTGGTTCTGATGGTTTGTGACCTCACAAAGTCGTTCCTCCCACCCTTCGTTTGCACGCCAACACCTAATTCCAGCGCTGGTATTTCACGTTAGCATCACTTTGTACTTGGATACGCTGCATCAGTGCTCCAAAGAAAAACAAAACATTCACTCCTTAAACTATTATTACCAAAACATCCACTTCCTGTTATTGCATCTATTTTCATACTTTAGTACTTCTACAGATGCCTTCAACTGGTATGGTCAGGCTTTGCCTGAAACATTTGGTGTTTTTACTCTGATCTTTTGGGTTAGGCGACTAGTTTTCGTCATTTTTAACTTATTTTCAAAAGCACCTTCACACTTCCAGACTGTATGAATAAAATAATTCAAGAAAACTCCCAACTCGGCCAGAAATCGAGCCTGGGGCCTACAGTGAGAAGTCAGCAGTGTGACTCTTGGCGGCAGCACGGAGGTGTCGTTGGAGGTGTGCCCTGTTCCATGGATCAGGGATCTTCAACTTATTGTCATCCCGGAACACTGTCCCTTGCTGGAATTTTATGGGGAATTAGTCATCGGGCGGTGGGTAGACGTTTGGCTATTTTTAATGTGTAATTAGGGAGAGAATAGGTAGAAAGTTATGAGGATCATAGATTTATGACATGCCTAGGGAGATTCTTGGATATTTGTAGGTAGCCCCGGGGTCTATATCATACTTCCCGAGACCCCTGATGAGATAGTTAAAACTGGATGGCAGATTTTTGAGAAAGGTTTAGAATGTAGGTGGTTAGATCGGAAAATGACAGGTCATTGTGAATACTGGCATTGGGGATATACCATTCCGCACCTCTGGCTATCCTTAGATATCGGTTTTGCACGACCTGGAGTTTAAGTATGAGGGTACTGCAGCACCCCAGATTTGACAAGCGTATGATATAGCAGGCCTCAGTATCTGTTGGTAAATGAGTATCTTGCTTCTAAGACTAATAGGTGACTTTTTATTTTAGAGCGGATATAGCATGCCCATGCGTTTTGGAACTTTGGAGGCAACAGATAGAATGTTGGCCTTCCAAGTAAGACGCATGTCAAGTAGTAACCTTAGATATCGAGCCTGATTACTCCAGGGAATGTCTTCCCCTGCTAGATGTAGCTCTGGAACGTCTTGTAGATGGCGACGGGTGAAGGTTACTTTGTAGCGTTTATGCGTAGTCGCCATGTGAGGAACCAGGTGGATAGCATATCAGCATATCGTTGAAGACGTTGTACAACCGTGAGGTGTTTAGATGAGACTACAGTGATTACTGTGTCATCGCAAACAGGTAGAGATTGCAGCTCCAAATAGTAGGAAGAGTGTTGATATAGTGTTGAGTGTTAAGCAAAGCAGGGGTCCTAGTACACTACCTTGGGGCATCCCTGCGTTGATAAGATAGTGTTGGGAAGCAATGTCATCTCTGACAACGGAAAAGATGCGATGGGTAAGGTAATGATTGATAAGATGAATAATGTAGGGAGGGAAGTCATATCTAATCAGTCGGTACAGGAGGCCTTGATGCCAAACGGAGTCAAAGGCCTTTGAGATGACAGGAAGAGGGCTGCAACATACTGCCGATTGTTGAAGGCACGGGTCACCTTGTCAACCAGACGTAAAAGTTGGTGTGATGTGGAATGGCACCGGCGAAAACCAAATTGCTCTGGGCGAAGGATGTTTAGCTTATCTAAGAGATTCTGGGGGCGATGTTGGAGCACCTTCTCGAATAGTTTGCTGATTGCTGGTAGTAAACTAATGGGACGATGGCTTCTTATGTTTTAGGAATCCTTTACAGGTTTGGGGATGTTAATGATTTTTGACTCTTAGCTGAAATTTCGTACTATTTATAAATGACCACGAGAGAAAAAAAAATAGCGACTTGCCAATTGAGGGGGAAAAATGTGTTGTTTGGTAACGGTGTTGTGAATTTCCAGAATCATAACAGAGCCGGTGTGTAGGAATTTCGTCCTGCAGGGAATCGTTTTATATCTAATAATATGGGGCGGTCGCTTTTAAGTACACTTATAATCGGTCTCGGCCGAGTTTCAACTCGCGACTTTGACATCAACTGACCCACCCAAATCAAAATTGAGAAAATATGAAGTATTTGAAAATTAAAAAACATAACATGACGTATCTCAAAACATTGACGTAAATTGTGTGTTCTAACAAGGTCTATATTTTCTTCCGGGAAGATGAAGATAAACAACAATGAGGCAAGGAAAATGGAAAGAGGTGAAGAGGAAGAAAAACAAAAATTCAAGGCAACTTGTATGGTCTCGCTACTAGAGTAGCGCAGTGACACCGTTTCGGATACATCCAAATATGAATGTCCTATTTAACCATCATTTTCCTTTCTGGATGTTTCTAATGATGTTTTTCCTGGAGGAGTTCCGTAACCTTTATAAACTCCATGTTAAAGTTAGCATTTTAAGCCGTTATGGCTGCCAGGGTGCCATTATCTGTTGGTGAACCGCAACAATGACCCGAGGGTAAACAGCAATTTGCAAAGATTAAGGTTATGAGAACCTCCACGTTATATGCAGATTGGTAGCGGATTCTTAACCCTCTCAGCACAGTGAATATATACAAGTAGTAGCTGCATTTGTTCTATTACATAGAGTTTTTATACATAGTGAAAGACAAAATATTGAATTTCTAAATCTAAACACAGCTATTATTACGGCTTCATGTTTTAAATTCTGCGAAATTGTGTACAGGTGAAACAATTGGCAATTTGCTACAAGCTTTCTCTCTTCGTCTTTTGAAAGTCATTAGATATAGACGAAACCGTGTATGAATTATGAATGTACACAGCTAAAAGTGGAAGTTTCGCGGTATTACGTCAGCATTCCCTGTACCGTTCGGAAATACAACAGTTGAGTCTCTTACAGCGGACGGGATCGAATCAAGCCAAAATGTAAACACCGTCATACGATCACAAAATAGAACATTAATATTTAATGTGTTACAGTTTTGTACATAATAGAAATGTAAAGGTCTAATTATTACGTTAAATGTTACAGCAACGAATTGTACAAAATATAGTGAAAGAGGTACAAAATACAAAGTATAGGGGAGAAAAAGTTTCAACATCGATCACAATCAAAGAGGTTCAAACTCTATGAGTTTGAAAAATATGTAGAGTACTTTTGTCGAGTTTTACGAACAGAGAAGAGAAATTCCTACAGTACATAAACTTATGAAAAGATCCCTTTTGACGGTAGAAGGACACATTCTGGACAATACTTAGACACGGGATATCGCTTTAGTAAGTACAAAAATATACGTCGTGTTAGGTACGCTGTACTGATGGTCAGACTGTACTGTACTCTATTCCCGCCTTCTCTGATCTCTCTGAAAAGAGCAACCTCCCGTGACAACTGTACTTATTTGTCGCACAGGTACTATAAACTCTAATCTTATATAGCAGCATCTTCTAAAGATGACAACTTCAAGCTGCCCTTTACACAGAATAATTTTAAAATTTTGATTTTGTCAAAATATTCTCTAACGATTTTAATTGAAACCGTAATAGCAAGACATTTTCATAACAAATAAAATGTACGAGGGCTGTTCAATAATCACAACGTACCTTTACTCATCCTCAAAATTTTGAAGGTCCTTCTCAAAATAGTCTCCCCTGAAAGCGATGTACTTGTCCCAGCGTTTCTGCCAGTCTTCAAAGACATGCTAGAAATCATTTTTTGAGAGATCCTTCAAAATCTCCTCCGCAGTTTTCACCACTGCTTCTGATGATGGATAATACCTTCCATGAAGGCGTTTCTTTAAGTTAGGAAATAGAAAAAAAAGTCACATGGAGCTAAATCCGGACTATAGGGAGGGTGAGGGATGCACTTCACGTTGATTTTTGCAAGATATTCAGCAACAACATTGGCAATATGCGGCCGCACATTATCGTGGTGCAGCATCCAGCCTGCTTCACGGAAATGTGGTCTTTTTGCGCCTGATATGGACTTGCAATGTTTCCAGGACATCCCTGTAGTATTATCCAGTTACTGATGTGTGTGCAGGTACAACACGCTGATAAACCATTCCATGAATATCAAAGAATGAGATGACCATAACTTTCCCAACAAAAGCAACCTTTTTGCTTTTTGGGGGTTGGTGATGAATGAGATTTCCACACTGAGCTCTGCTGTTTGCTCTCAGGTTCAAAATTATGTAGCCAAGTTTCATCAGCAGTGATTACGTTTGGGAGAAACTCCGGATCTTCCTCTACCATCAACTTTAACTGCATATTACCTCCATTGCAGCGGTAGGCGATACTGAACATGTCTGGTTCTCACAGGCGGGGACCAGGAGTACCAACAATGAAACTACTACGGCGTCTTTGTTTCACATTAAGCTAAAAGAATATAATAAGATTGGATTTTAGTGCGAAAATTTATCACCGTAAATAATTATGATCATTCTTTATTGAACAGCCCTCGTATAACTTGAATTTCCTGGCAACAACGTCAGAAGTTCACTTCATTCTGGATAACTTTTCCATAATTAGTAAATAGTAAAGTCCCACTAGACAAAAAATGTAGACCTCCTTGAAACATATCATTTCTGTCAAATACATTTTTCGTGAAGTCAATATTTGTTCGATATTCCTTGTTGTTTGTTTGAATTTTCAAATACTTATAGGGTAAGGGCACCATATTTCGGATAGGTGCCTAATTTCGGATGGCAGATTTTCTGCTCCGTGAGCTAATCTACTCCCTCGGAAATCATGTGAACAAGTAAGAGGAAGTATCAGGTGAACACAGTGAACTTCTAGCCATTATGCAGTTACTTGTGGTGAAGTAGCATTCGTCAGTTGTTTTGTTCACGATCAGAGTGTTTGAAGATCACTTTTCAGAGAGATTTCTTGAGATTAAGGTAAGGTCCTAATTCACGTAATTACTGTCTGTAATATGTTAGTATATGATAGTTTTCTTATATATGTATTAACATTTGAAATTACTTTTATCTTGTTTAATCCAAGCTGTTATTTATCCAATATGGCGGAATTCTTAATTTCGGATACTACAGGGATTTCCAAAATTAGGAGTGAACAATATTTTACCGATCTAAAAGATATTTTGTTCATCAGATGGCACCAGGGCGCAGAAGGAGATGGTCACAAGAAGCAATGAGAGAAGCAGTAAAGACCATCAAGGAGAAGAAAATGGGATTTTTAAAAGCTTCCAAATGGTATGGCGTACCTCGCTCTACACTACAGAATTACGTAAACCACAAACAGAAATATATTGACAGTTTTTTACTACAAAAATCAGAAAAGATTGCGCACTTGGTGAGAAGCTGGAAACCGAACTGGCCGTATATTGTATGGTTATGAATGATCACTATTTTGGTCTTAGAAAGAAAGTCATTAGACGAATGGCATTCCAGCTAGCTTTGATTAACAATGTAAAGCATCCATTTGATTCGAGTAGCGGTATGGCTGGACAAAGTGTCTCAGGGATTTTATGAATTTGATAAGGTATGGCATTCTGGCCTGCTACTTAAACTCTATCGCATTGGTCTCCCAGACAATTTAATCCACATTATTACCAGTTTTCTCACTGATCGCACTTTTGCGGTGCGCATTGGAGGCACTCTTTCAACTGAGTGTCGTATTACAGCAGGCGTTCCACAAGGTTCAATACTGGCACCAACGCTGTTTAGTATTTACACCTCTGATATTCCAGACATGGCTCCAACTTCAATTGCCCTGTATGCTGACGACACTTTTATTTTACTCTCACTCCGATCTACATTCTGCTGTACGAAGCTTACAGCTCTCTCTTGATCGCCTCGTTCAATGGTGTCAAAATTGGTGCATCTCCCTTAATGCCCAGAAAACTGAAGCCAAGATTTTTACTTTACGCCGTTATAATCCCCCTCCGCCTATACGCCTTCTGACTGATCATGTGTCCTGGCTCCTTTCACCTACACCAGTCAAGTACCTTGGAGTGTTACTGGACACTCGACTTACGTGGAAGCCTCATATTGACCGCATCATTACCCTGGCATCCGCTCGTCTTTTACAACTGTCTCCATTATTTCACAAACATACTTCACTTGCTTTAGAATCTTCACCGCTCCTATACAAATCTCTGGTTCGACCTCTTATTACTTATACCTGCCAGATCTGGGGGGGGGGGGGTGCCAGTACTTGTCACCTGAGGCGTCTACAGGTCATCCAGAGTTGAATCCTGCGAATCGCCACCAATGCTCCTTGGTTTGTCCGCAACCAGCAGCTGCATCACGAGCTGGGACTTCTTCCTCTCCACTATTTCATCCGACAGACTGCTCGACGCTTCTTCTACAATCTACGCCACGTCCCAGGAGCTGTGACGTATAACATCGGCGTCCGAAGTCGCCGGCCAACGCGACTGAAGCGACGACTACCACAGGACCTGCTTTACAGTGATGACACTTCCACTTCTGAATAATCTACTGTTTCAATTTATCTTTTCTATTCTTCTGTTGTACATGTAAATTCTCACTATGGAAGTATGTATACCATTTTATTAGTTCAGTATTACATTTATATTAGTGCAGTAACACATTTGTTTTAGTTCAGAGGAGGCACATTGTCCTACCTCTACAATGTTAATACTCTGTGATTATTTTGTATCTGTTCTCTCAGATCTGTAAAGCATATATTATTGCTGACCGATCTAATAAATATATTTAAAAAAAGTAATTTTATGAAAAGACACTCTCAACTGGCTTATCTCACTCCACAAAAGTATCTGAAATTAGGCACCATTTTTGTAACCTAATCCAAATGCTCTTTAATGGTTTTCATTATATCTTATGTGAACTTTAAGACATTTTTTGACTAAGGGACTGTAAACTAATATGAATAAAGAACGTTTGTCACAGAATTTTGTGTCTATTGATGTAGAATACCCAAAATTAAAAATGGTATCCCAAATAAGGTGCCCTTACCCTAATCTTCTCAAACGAGATGCTTAATGAGAACCTCAAGCTTGATAAGCGCTTCTAAACAAATTTATGACCTCCTTCCCCATGTAAATATCAAATGGGAATATGAGAACCATCGCGATTCAAGAGCGCCCATAATATGGAAAACAAAAAACGCTGTAAGGATCGCGTTTCAATAGAGTAAATGTTTGCCGCCAGTTAACGAGGATAGTGCGCCTGTAAACATGGGAGCCAAACGTGACACAGCTTACATTCTGATTTGCCTGTTTAATGAAACGCTGGTCTAATTACTTTTTTATTTCCTGTATTTGGCATAATTAGGAAGAAGCCCCTTGCAAAGGATTTGCTCATTTGAATTTCAAATAGTTCAAACTGCTGAATTATTGACAACGTCTGATTAGCAATTTCACACAGTCGCTGGGCCAGCCCTTAATTCAATCTTTCAATTAAATGTGCGGAAATTAAAGGTGATGAGCTGAATGCAGCTGTTTTCAGCAACTTGACAATACGCAGCGTTTTACTAAAATAGCTGCCAATGCGAGCATTGGTATATCATCCAGCAACCTTTTCCCTTTCCCCCGGATATCAAAAAATGTAGGTAATGTCTAAGTATCAAGTCTTTCTCACTCATACCGGACGATGAATGACATGATGTTCAAATGAGTCCAGCGACCATAGAGCTTAGAGTTACTAGACATTCATCTTTTAAGATAACGGAAAACCTCCAAAGTTAAGTCATATCTGACGATCAATGAAATGATGTTCAAACGAGTACAAGGTACATAGAGCTTAGCTATACTAGACATTCATCTTTTAGGATAAGTAAAAACCTCCAACGTGAAGTTATATCGAACGATGAATGAAATGATGTTCAAATGAGTACAGGGTACATAGAGCTTAGAGGTACCAGACATTCATACTTCAGGATAAAGGAAAGCCTCTAATGTTAAGTCATATCCGACGATGAATGAAACTATGTTCAAATGAGTCCAGGATCCATAGAGCTTAGAGTTACCCGACATTCATACTTCAGGATAAAGGAAAACCTCTAATGTTAAGTCATATCCGACGATGAATGAAATGATCAATTGAGTACAGGGTACACAGAGCTTAGAGTTACCAGACATTCATACTTCAGGATAAAGGAAAACCTCCAAAGTTAAGTCATATCGGACGATGAATGAAATGATCAATTGAGTACAGGGTACACAGAGCTTAGAGTTACCAGACATTCATACTTCAGGATAAAGGAAAGCCTCTAATGTTAAGTCATATCCGACGATGAATGAAACTATGTTCAAATGAGTCCAGGATCCATAGAGCTTAGAGTTACCCGACATTCATACTTCAGGATAAGAGAAATCCTCCAACGTTAAGTCATATCGGACGATGAATGAAATGATCAATTGAGTACAGGGTACATAGAGCTTAGAGTTACCAGACATTCATCTTTCAGGATAAGAGAAATCCTCCAACGTTAAGTCATATCGGACGATGAATGAAATGATCAATTGAGTACAGGGCACATAGAGCTTAGAGTTACCAGACATTCATCTTTCAGGATAAGAGAAATCCTCCAACGTTAAGTCATATTGGACGATGAATGAAATGATCAATTGAGTACAGGGCACATAGAGTTTAGAGTTACCAGATATCCATCTTTCAGGATAAAGGAAAACCTCCAACGTTAAGTCATACCGGAGATGAATGAAATGATGTTTAAATGAGTCCAGAGTCCATAGAGCTTAAGAGTTACCAGACATTCATCTTTCAGGATAAGGGAAAACCTCCAACGTTAAGTCATATCAGACGATGAATGAAATGATGCTCAAATGAGTACAAGATACATAGAGCTTAGAATTACCAGACATTCATCTTTCAGAATAAGGGAAAACCTCCAACGTTAAGTCATATCGGATGATGAATGAAATGATGTTCAAATGAGTACAAGATGCATAGAGCTTAGAATTACCAGACATTCATCTTTCAGGATAAGGGAAAACCTCCAACGTTAAGTCATATCGGACGTTGAATGAAATAATGTTCAAATGAGTACAAGATGCATAGAGCTTAGAGTTACCAGACATTCATCTTTCAGGATAAGGGAAAACCTCCAACGCTAAATCATATCGGACGATGAATGAAATGATGTTCAAATGAGTACAGGACGCATAGAGCTGAGAATTACCAGACATTCATCTCTCAGCATAAGGGAAAACACGGAAAATAAAAACCTTATCCAGATAACCCACCCTGACCGATATTTGAACTCAGGACCTTTTGAACGTTAGGCAGACACACTACACTATGGGGGGCTTGGGTATGCGTTTTACTATTTCCACAGCTCCCTTATGTAGAATATTGTCAACACCGATACTGCACAAGACAAATGAGTATCATGACAATGAGAAATGTAAAGCTATCATATTTATATACACAGGACTGTCTTAAAATAGTGTATGGTGTATGGGTTAAAAGGATTTTATTTTGTTTGTAGCTCTTGCCCTGAGGCCTTGTTTCGGATTCACATGTACTTACAAAATAAAATCTTCATTTCAACCCTTGTATCATAAATAACATTAAACGCGTGCATTGAACGTTTGCATAACGCTGGTTCGATTTTTAAGCTATGTAAGTATTACGACTAGGGGAGTCTTACCCTGAGCTTTCTGCCTATTCTGGTGAACTTCCTGTATTTTACTCTCATTTCCTTTTCATCGTGCGGAAGACTTCCAAAGTCAATAAAATACCAACCCGGAAAGAGCGTATAACGTTTCGAGGCAGCGTAAAGGAAGCAAGGTCCTCTGAATGATTTTTTGGTGCCTATTAAAGAAAATGAGTCGGCTAAGCACTGAAGTAGTGCCATTTGGCCCCTGGGCACGAGACTGGCGCCACTTGTTAATACAGCTGGCAGCTAGCAGGAATGCCAGCCTTTTATGTTAATGTGAGAGGCCAGTTAAAACTCTCTGGCCTACAGCAGATTTAAAGTACACGGCCCTTTAAAAAACAATGTACCTGAAAATGAAGACCTTTGCAACCATATTCGTCTCTTTGTGTAGAGTGTAAGTACTTGTGATTAAAAGAAATTAATTGTTCTTTTACACTGGCCGTGTGTAGGCTAAAGTGTGGAAACGTAGAGTCAGACTGAAAAATTTAATGCCATAGCCGGGATATGGCTACTATGTTGGCCATAGTAGCTCAATGGTTACAGCGGCTGGACGGAGACCAGTAGATCCGTTCATCAAATCCGAGCTAAGGCATTTAATTTTTCAGTCTGACTCTACGTTTCCATACATATGATTAATTTATTCCATCTGGTACAAACGGTTATTCCTCTGTTCATAGTCCGTTTTATAATTAAACTGGCATCGCAATTACGTTTTTTATATAATCAAGTGAAACCAGCTCTTATCACGTGTGGGGAAGATATGCCTGTGATTGACCTAACTCATTCCGTGTTTCAAATGGGAAGGTGTTTGTCCTTGAGCGCTATTAGGTGAGCAACCAATCGGAGTACTGCAGTGTTGTCGTATTGCATTCCCTGTACGTGGTGTGTGACGAGCGTCAATGTGTCATAAATACTATTCGGGCTAAGGCAAAGATTCAGATTTTGCAAAAACTGATCCATGAGGATGGAGAGAGTAATGTATTTAACTTAACCCTAAAAACCCCATATTTTTAGTTCAAATAGTTTTCCTAATACAAATAAATATATACCATTATATTATAACAATGCATTGCGACGTAAGCACTGTAATGAATATCATTATTGGTTGGCATGTATGCGTGAACGTATATTTGAAATTTCTCAGAACTGAAACGTAAACATTTGACATGACGTGACAAAAGAAATATGTACTTTGAATAAGCCAAGGTGTTTGTTATATTCGATGAGAGAAAACGATACACTTCTTGCTAGTCTGGCAAAACGTTCTGCCCGCCTCGGTAGCGTAGATGGTAGCGTGTCTACCTCACGTTGAAGAGGTCCCGAGCTGGAATCTCGGTCAGGGTAAGTTACCTGGATAAAGTTTTTCTGGGGTTTTCCCTTATCCTTAAAGATGAATGTCAGGCAACTCTTAAGTTCCATGGATCCCGGACTCATTTCATCCATGTCATTCATCGTCCAATATGACTTAAGGTTGGAGGACGTAAATGACAAAAAAAAAAAAAAAAAAAAGTGTCTGGTCACATTATATCTTTCTTTATGAATGGATCGTAATCTCTATTTACTCTCGAGTTCAAAGCAGTATTATTCAGTTACTCTTCCATGAAAAAGTGTATCAACTGAATCAATGAGACACGATCCACCTTCCCTCCCTTACTACTGCAAGAACAATCCAATAGAGTTAATGTGGGCTCAAATTATGTTGCAAACAGAAATAATATTTTTAAACTGACTGATGTTGAAAGACTTATTCACGAAGAAATTGACAAGGAACACAAGACTGGGAAAACTGCGTGAGACATGCAGGTAAACTACAAGAAGACGACTTTTGGAAAGAAATAACACGTAACGAGATTTTGGAACCTACCATCATAAATTTGAAGTACTCAGACGTTGAAGACAATGACGAATTATCTCTTAACGTAAGTAACATTCACAGCTATACGGATGTACCGCTGGTATTTTCACTGGGTTAGAAAAATAGGTAATTCATAAATTATAATGAACTTTAAACTAAATATTTAAACCATTTACGTAATATACGAATATCCATGTTGCAATTGTGATTTCAACAACTGCATTATTATAAAACGTTTGCATTCGCTTACGTCTAACGCCAAGAAGACAGGCAAGTATGAGAGAGGGAAATATAAAAAGAGTGGGGATAACGAGGTGGCAACGCTGAATGTTCTAAAGCATCTGAGTCGCAATAGGCGAGAATTCTTCCCATTTGAAATACATAATAGAAAGAATCAATTCTTACTGAAATTAATCAGAGTCGCAACCTTCATTAGCTGGAGTAGAGTTGGTGGCTACACCGTTTCCTTACATTCATTTCTAGCAGACGTCAAACGATACTCAACTGTTTAACCTGTAAATCCCGAGTGAGAAACGTTTTTTAGTCAGGAGACAGTGAATTTACTGCAATAAAATAACTAAAAGTAATACGAAACCAAATATTTATACCTACTGTAAGGGAGTAAACATCATTGCAGTCACATGACTTTCTCTACTTACTCAGTGTAATGTCACGTAATAATTCAACATAATTTCCTTTCGTTCTGGCTCTGATCCTTACAAATTCGAAGTTCTAGTGATGATTTCCAAATTTCCTGCTTCTTAAACGATCATTAGACAAGACGTGATAGCAACGTACCACTTGAAGTTCAAGTATTTTAAAATCAAACGTAGAAAGTAGAATATTTCGGAAATGGTTAACCCCACAAAAATAAATAAATACATAAATAAGTAAATAAATAAATAAATAATTAATAATAATAATAATAAATAAATAATTAATAATAATAATAATAATAATAATAATAATAATAATAATAATAATAATAATGATAATAATAATAATAATAATAATAATAATAATAATAATAATAATAATAATAATAATAATAATAATAATAATAATAATAATAATAATAATAATAATAATAATAATAATAATAATAATAATAATAATAATAATAATAATAATAATAATAATAATAATAATAATAATAATAAATATGTATTTTAAATACACTGCGTTGAATTCCTGCGACGGTCACTGACATTTTTAGGGGAGGGACGTTATCCAGGATATCTGTGTCGGCTTTTTGATATAGTTTTTGATATATACTTTTTGAGAACATTTTTTTTTTGACAACGTACTTTTACTCATCCTCATAATTTTGATGGTCGTTCTCAAAATAGTCTCCCCTGAATGCGATGCACTTGTCCCAGCGTTTCTGCCAGTCTTCGAAGACATGCTCCGCAGCCTTCACCACTGCTTCTGATGATTGATAATGTCTCCCACGAAGGCGTTTCTTCAAGTTAGGGAATAGCAAAAAGTCACATGGAGCTAAATCCGGACTATAGGGAAGGTGAAGGATGCATTTCACGTTGATTTTTGCAAGATAGTCAGCAACAACATTGGCAATATGCGGCCGCGCATTATCGTGGTGCAGCATACAGCCTGCTTCATGGAAATGTGGTCTTTTGCGCCTGATATAGACTTGTAATGTTTTCAGGACATCCCCGTATTATTGTCCAGTTACTGATGTGTGTGCAGGTACAACATGCTGATAAACCATTCCATGTATATCAAAGAATGAGATGACCATAACTTTCCCAGCAGAAGTAAACACTTATGCTTTTTGGGGGTTGATGATGAAGGAGATTTCCACACTGAGCTTTGCTGTTTGCTCTCAGGATCAAAATGATGTAGCCAAGTTTTATCAGTAGTGATTACGTTTGAAAGAAATTCCAGATCTTCCTCTAACATCAACTTTAACTGCGTGTTACCTCCATTGCAGCGGTAGGCGATACTGAACATGTCTGAACTTGCCTGGTTCTCACAGGCGGGAACCAGGATTACCAACAATGAAACTACTACGGCGTGTTTGTTATACATTAAGCTAACAGAATATAAGATTGAATTTTAGTGCGAAAAATTATGACCCTAAAAAAATTATGATCATTGTTTATTGAACAGCCCTCGTATAGCAATATTTCTCTTACTTAGGCAGGTACGTAGATTAGAGCAACTGCTTGTTTGATATTTGTAATAAAACAAGAATGCAAAACTGTACGAAAACAAATAACTGGTAAAGCAGGTCACATGATTGCTAGGAATTGGTTTTTCTTTTCTTTCCTTGGAAGAAATAAGAGCAAGAAACATGCATGTGTTACACGGTCTGCCGGTCATACTTCTTGGTGCCACTGACAGTTCTAAGAAGGTCTGCTACAGTGAAGGGAGATTATGATCTGACAAAATATTCACACACAAAATGCATGTGATGCTACATTCACACAATATTCTACACCCATTCTTCAAGAAAATGACACTCACTTCATAGTGTAGATGGTAGTGTCTGTTCCACGTTCAATCCATGTCGGGTTCGAATCTCGATCACGGTGAGTTAGCTGGATTAGGTTTTTTAAAATTATTTTTAAAGGCGAATGTCTTGTAACTCTAAGCTCTATGGACCCTGTACTCAATTGAACATTTTTTTTTTGTGATTTACGTCGAACATTAAGTCATATCAGACGATGAATGAAATGATGTTCAATTGGCCCGCCTCGGTAGCGTGGTGGTAGCGAGTCTGCCTCGCGTTCAAGAGGTCCGAGTTCGAATCTCGGTCAGGGTGAGTTACCTTGATAAGGTTTTTTCCGGGGTTTTCCCGTATCCTGAAAGACGAATGTCGGGTAGCTCTAAGCTCTATGGACCCTGGGATCATTTGAGCATCATTTCACCCATTTCATTCATCGTCCGATATGACTTAACGTTGGAGGACGTAAATTACAAATAATAATAATAATAATAATAATAATAATAATAATAATAATAATAATAATAATAATAATAATAATAATAATAATAATAATAATAATAATAATAATAATAATAATAATAATAATAATAATAATAATTAAAAAAATCGGACGGTGAATGAAGTGGGTGAAATGATGCTCAAATGAGACCAGGATCCATGGAGCTTACAGTTACCCCGACATTCGTCTTGAAGGATAGGGCAAAACCCCAGAAAAAACCTTATCCAGATAACTCACCCTAACCGAGATTCGAACTCGGGACCTCTTGAACGTGAGGCAGACACGCTACCATCTACGCTACCGAGGCGGGCCAATTGAACATCATTTCATTCATCGTCCGATATAACAATGTTGGAAGATGTAAATTAAAAAAGTACTATGCAATTAATTTAAAATTCTATATTTGCATGCGCGAGAAAAAACAACGAATGACCTTTTTGTGTTCCATTTATACCCCGCCTTTAGCTCCAACGGTCATATCTGCGGCCGTTCTCCTTTGGAATATATCGAAGATGTTAACTCGTATTCGTTGGGTTTTAATCATTAGATCACGTACACATTCACACTCTCATTCATACTTCCAGACTCTGGAGAAGATGAGGAATTACCTTGGTCGGAGAAAATCCCCATCTCCAGCCGGGAATCAAACCCGGGACCCCTAGCACGGCAGGCAGGTGCTCCACCGACTGAGCTACGGGGCCAGCCAACGAATGAGTTCTCATTTGAGACAAGCATGAATATAAGAAGATACAAATCAATAACAATAGATATCTCAGAAATGATTAACAGCACACAAAAAATGAATTTGACATAATTTGACATGTATTGTAATATTGACTTTCCGGCGTAGTTGCACTATTTCTTACTGTTTACGTAACAGTTATCCAGAGACTGCTCCCAGAACATTCGATCACATTTAATCTGCTATGAAAATATATTTCACGTTTGAAAATATTAATAAAACTCTTTAGATCTATTTTAATAAATATAAAACATATAAAACACGTTTTTATACATAAAGGATACCCTGAATGGGGGAGAGGGATTTAGTCGGAATATTTGTGTTAATTTTTTCGAAAATGCAGGCAAAAGTCTCTTTGATAATTCACGGGTTTTCTGTTTTCTGTTTTTTATACTAACATGCAAACATACCTAGTTTGTAATGGAACCTTAAAACATGTATTTCCTGTCAAAGCTCAATATCGCACTTTTCTGTGCAATGCAAATGCCTTCTCTATCTACTATGTAAGAATTAAAAGAGTTACATTTTCATAATTGTGTTGTCTCTTGTTTTTAAAGCAATATTCTGTGTCACTTAATACCTATTATATGTTTCAAATGGGAAGAGTGCTCACCTGTAGCGAATCAGATGGATCAGAGCCGTCAGCGTTGCCACCTCGTTACCCCCACTCTATTTATATTTCCCTCTCTCTCGCACACTTGCGAATGCTCTTGGCGCTAGACGTAAGGGAACGCAGATTGAATTTTCAAAAGATTTATAATAATGCAGTTATTGAAATCACATTTGCAACATTAATATTCGTAAATTACGCAAATGGTTTAAATATATACTTTAAAATTAATTATAATTTATGAATTACTTGTTTCTCTACTGTTTTTCTACCAGCGGTACATCCGTATAGCTATGAATGTTACTTACGTTAAGAGATAATTCACCAATGTCATTGTCTTCAACGTCTGAGTACTGCAAATTTATGATGATAGGTTCCAAAATCTCGTTACGTGCTATTTCTTTCCAAAAGTCGTGTTCTTGTAGTTTATCTGATGTCTCACGCAGATTTCCCAGTCTTGTTGGGTTCCTTGTCAATTTCTTCATGAATAAGTCGTTCAACTTAAGTAAGTGTAAAAGTATTATTTGCATTTGCAACATAATTTGAGCCCACATTAACTCAATTGTATTGTTCTGGCAGTAGTAAAGGGGTAGGTGGTTTATAATACCTCGTGTCTCATTTCAATTGCAAGCTGATCCAGCTGATACATTTTTCCCTGGTTTTTAAACGGAAGAATTGAATAATGCTGCTTTGAACTCTCAAGAGTAAATATAAATGACGAAACCATTAATAAACAAAGATATGTGACCAGACACGTTCTGCTAGGCCAGTAGGAAGTGTATTGTTTCCTCTGGTTCGAATTTAACAAACACGTTGGCTTATTCAAGGTAATTCTTTTATTACGTCATGTCAAATGTTTACGTTTCAGTTCTGAGTAATTACAAATATACGTTCACGCATACATGGCAACCAAAAATGACATTCATTACATTGCTTACGTCGCGATGCATTGTTATAATATAATAGTACCTTATTTGTATTAGGAAAACTAAGCTAAAAATATGAGTTTTTACGGTTATGTTAAATACATTACTCTCTATCTTCCGCATGGATAAGTTTTTACAAAATCTGAATTTTTGTCTCAGCGCGAATAGTATTTATTAGAGACTGATTAGTTTGCCACTCGTCATACACCACATAGGGGGAATGCAATACGATAACACCGCAGAACTCCGATTGGTTGGTCACCTAGTAGCGCTCAAAGACAAACACCTTCCCATTTGGAACACATAATAGTCGAGTTTTCGCTAGACTTAGCATAAATAAGTCATTTCAATGTGTACGAGTTCATTTGTTACTGTTGTTTCATTTTCTTCGTGCTGTAACGAAATGCGCTCGACCTAGCCTCTTCTTCCGGACGGTTCACTCACTAATCGAACACAGAAGGTCTCCAATCACTTTCATTAGTAATACTCACAGCAGAGAACAGCGCCTGTTTATGTACCAACAGACATTTGCCACACAGCTCTAGAATGTTTGAGAAGACGAAGCTTCCAGAAGATTCCTATGTGACAATAGCGCTTATCTTTTTGCGCATGCTGAGCCGTGTCTACTCTTTAGTCTAACGTCGCTAAACCTAAAAAATCATATTAGATGAGGAATGCATTGGGCATTCTCAGATGAAAGGGAGAAGGTCAAATAAAAACATGCGACAGACAGTTTGGTGTCCTCGTAAACATCATTTGTGGAAATACCGTGAGAAAACAGCATTACAAAGTATGACAGCTGACATTGAAATACAATATGTGTTGTTATTTTCATCGCGTGAATGCTTGCATTTCTGTTAAACACGCGCTTGTATACATTATTCAATATAATTACTGAGCGTAACACTTTTACTACTTCTGAAAAACTCAAACGCGACGTTACAATGAACAGTTGCCTGGCGGTTAGCATGCTAGCTTCCACATCCAGAGGTTTTGACTTAGATTTCTAGAATGGAAACAATTATTTAGCAAGGATTATTCGCTCACCTAGGCGCCCTGGTTCGATTCCAGGCGACCGCAAAGTGGGATCTGTGGTGGATAACAAACATGGCGCTGGGATGGGTTTCTTCTGGGTCCTCCGGTTTCCCCCACCATCATTCCACCAATTGCTCTATCATTCATTCATCCCAGGCGCTTGGCCGACCCCGCAACCCTGCTCTCATCTATCAAGTCAATACGAAAATTTTTCAGTATCCTCATTGATCCCTCGTGACATAATGTTGGTAGTTTCAGTGATTTGAGTCCTTTTGCTTTTTACAGTGAGTATCAGAAGTGACTGAGGTGTAAGATGGAGAAAATTGAGGCTCGTAGTGTGATCAAGTTCCTGCATTAAAGGGCAAAACTGCCCGGGAAATCTATGATGAGCATACGGCTGTTTATGTAAATGATTGCCCATTGTATGACACTATTGTGAGGTGGAAAAGGAATTTCAAACTGGTCACATGTCCCTGACAGATGAGCCAAGAGCTGGTAGACCGTCAGCTGTCACAGTGAAGAAAGTGGAGTGTTTAATACTGGAAGACAGACGAGCAACCATCCAAATGATCATGAATGAGACACATCTTAGTTATGTAGTGTGTGGAAAATTATTCATGATGAACTGCACATGTTTAAGGTGTCTGCACGGTGGGTTCCACGTTTGCTAACCCCTTTCCAAAGGGTGACCTTTCAAGACAGAAGTTGATGCTGTTGGAGCAGGATGAAGATGTTTTTTTGATCGTCTGGTAACCATGGATGAATCCTGGATCTCTGAGTATGATCCAGAGACAAAAATCATGAGCATGGACTGGAAACATGCCGATTCCCCCCCTCCCAAAAAGGCAAAGGTGCTAAAGTCAGCTGGGAAGGTCATGCTTTCAGTTTTCTGGGAATGTCGTGGAGTCATCCTTATAGATATCTTGCCAAGGGTCAAACCATCACTGGCAAATGCTACTACAATCTTCTGCACAAGTTACGAGCAGCTCTAATTAAGCAGCTCTCCAAAGTTGTTCGTCTTCTGTCTGACAATGCACCAGCTCATTCATGTCAAGTTGCAATTGACAAAACAAGAGAATGTAGCTTTGAGACCTTACATCATCCGCCTTATTCGCCCGATCTCGTACCAAGTGACTTTTTATTGTTCCCGGAAATGAAGAATCTGTTCCGTGGTCGCCAATTTGACAACACAAATGACGTCATTAATGAAGTGAAAGAGTAGTTTAGGGCGAATTCTGCAGGCTTCTACAATCAAGGTGTTCGGAAGGTCAAGAAACGTGGCGAAAACTGTAAATCTGGATGGTCACTAGGCAGAGAACAACTAACAAGCACATATCAACACAAACTCTATGCTATCGTCGTATGCTTCGGCTCCCTTGCTCTAAGGGAACCCAAGTGACTCCTAATACCAGCACTGGTGAGAAAGGTAACACAAAAAAAAAAAAAAAAAAAAAAAAGAATTATTCGCTAGTGCACAAATAAGAGAAAGTTACACAAATAGTAAAACATCATTGCCGATAGCAATAAAGGTTACAAAAAAACCTGATTGTAAAGTGCAAATGAAATAACATTCATACGGATATGCGGTTCTTATGTGACTGTCTTATAGACCTTCTTATAGAAGTATTATAATATAGAAAAACTATTGTTAAGATATTTTGTTGTATGTATAAGGAAAAAGCCAAAGAGATGGTCATAAGGGAGTGCACTCATATGACTTACCCTATTCACTCTTGTACAAATTATTCTTAGAAACGTTTACTGTTCTCTCTACTTCATGTACAAGCGCTTTTCTTTCACATTTTCTTACAGGCAGAATATAGCAATAAGGGAATACAGTAGGCCATAAACAATAGTCAAACCTTTTAAGAGCTGGTCACCAAGTGATAGCTTTCAAACTCCACCGTCTTTATTTGCCCCAGAGATGTTATAAAAAGAAATAACGACTTTCTGTTCTTTCCGTAAGTGGTGCCAGTGCAGTAATTGGTGTAACATCAGGCACATTTGTCATAAAAATATCTTAATGGAAGACTAAGAACAACATTGCATTCCAAACCAAATTAAACGTTGAAATGTCATAATCCAGGAACAACTTCATTGTTGATATATCCTACAACCTCCTATTCATTATAGCATTACTTTGTCTTCACACCTTCCTGTTCAAACACAGGGGAACTGTCAAAACTTTATACACTTCAAGAAGACAATTAGTTTAATATATCTGGTAGATCTTACTACATAAAAATGTTGCCTTCGCTAAAGCATACAATTTAAGTCAACTTTTTATCCCTTGGCCATTAAAGAGAACGACATTTCAAGGACATCACATAGCGGCCAGTTTTAAAATATTTAATTGTTAGCATAAGTCTACCGTATTCTTATATTCCCTTGTACCTACATGAAAATTAGTAATAAAATATTGTTTATCCTGAAGTAGATAGAGGAATAAATATTTGTAACAATAGTTTGTATAAAAGTAGACAAAGTCATGCGAGTGCAACACATCAGAATTTTTATTATTATGAAGATTATCGTCATTATTCACTAGCAATTAACATTTCAAGTTAAAATGCTGAACTGTTTCGAATATTTGTTTTTACGTATATGGACATTATATTTGTACTTTTGCATTGTACTGACCATAGAATGAAGGCGAAGGTCACATTAACTCCTACCAGAGTAAAAATAAATACCCAAATACCACTTACACACAAAATAATTGACCTCTAAAATGCGCAATTTATTTCTAGAGAATTTTTGTGGCTTAAGCCATGAGTTATTTGTCATTATGAATCATATATTTGTAACGTTTGTCATTTTTTGAAGTGCTACTGCTATTCAAATGTTTCTCAGCATAAAACTACGGAATTCTTAGTCCCGTAAACAAAGTTCCACGTTTATCTGGCTATCGATTAAATTCTATGTTTCTTGTAGCTCTAGCAAAATGTCATACTATTTCTGCAAGGCTTTACTTTTATTAACTTGAAAATACAAAAAGGAAAATGAGCTTCCAAAGAACAGTTTGTAGTTGCTATAACAATAAAGGATATCGAGCAGAGAAAATCACGAGAATGTAGCACCTTTTTTTTTTTTTTTTTTTTTTTTTTTGAAAAGGAAAAAAATCCTAAGGTAAAATTATTCACTGAGCGCCATTGAATGATACAATAACCAAAATTTGAAAGATAAACTGAGAGGCGTTTTCACAGAGCTTAACTTTTAAGAAATTGAAGATTTTTTACAAAATTCTTTTACTTGAGAATAAGCTGTCTACTTTATATGTTATGCCTTCCTTTCATTATTTATTAATGCAAGTTTAATTTCAATTTTTAACACTTTTTACCAATACTCTGGCAGATCTTACCAACATTTTTGTAAAATGTGTGCAGAAATCAAGATTTCCTGAATAAGCCCTTCGCTGTAACAACGAAATACACCAAATTAAATCTACTAATACTGTCAGGTATAGATTTGCAGTACGGTCTAACATATTTGTTAGTATTTTAGAAATCCAATTCTGCAGATGTATTTAAAAATACTTGCAATTTTTTATAGGAATAGCACCATTAAACGAAAAATGCATAAACTCATATTTTAATATATCTTCTTCAAGGCAGAAGTTTAAAATTTGCCAAGCTAGTCTCTAATGTGTCAGTTTTCTTTTGGCTACATTGTTCATTTGTGTTTTATTTTTATAATGACAAAATAGTTCCACACGAATGTTCAATTTTGAAACTAATTCTACAATGGGATTATGTAATGGAAAGATAGAGACAGACTGAAAAATTCAATGCCATAGCCGGGATTTGAACCGCGGATCTTCTGGTCTCTGTCCAGCCACTCTAACCATTGAGCTACTATGGCCAACGTGCCGACATGACATTAAATTCTCCAACTGACTCGTGTTTATCCCGGTAAACCACTAGGAGTTCTCATAAACACATGAGATAACTACCTTAATGCAAACTTACAACATGTAAGAACATATAACATATGTTCGTGTAACATATATTATGCTTCATATATGGGGGACCTAACAAGTGGACGCCTAGGATCTGTTACAGAGAGAACAGTCAGATTGGATGATCTGTCCAACGTCTGGTATGAGTGTGATGAAAGGTAATTATGGGGCACTGGTGGAATGATTGGCGGTAGAAACCGGAGAGAGAACGGGTGTGACAACTACAAACGGCACATACAGTCTCCTAGGATCGGGCCCTTGGTGAGGGTAGAGCAATTTGTCACTAGTCCACGGCGCTAACTAAAGAATTCGAAATTAAAAGCAAATACAGCATTAATTGTTTTTCGGTATACTGCTTTCAGAGACACACAGAAGTATCTTTTGGTGAAAAAAAAAATCTCAAATTGTGTATTTCCGGGAAAATCGGAGTATCGAATGTTTTGTACTTAATATAAGTACTATAACAACACGACAGTGAGTGGAGAAAGCCGTGTGACGGTGACATTTTTATTTATGGACTCAGAAACGTGTGTAATTTACTACTGGAGCATCTCGAATTTGGTAGAAGGAGTCACGTAAAGAATTAATTGGTAGGGGAGGGGCTCCATTACGTAGTCTAGGATTGCCCTGTATCTTCAGAAGCTGCAGTATCCAGCACGTGTGTATGTGTGTCTTGAGGTACGTGAATATTTTATGAATGCTGTCTCCCTGACGGGAAATACGATGGAATATTTTGTGCTACATTGGACAGCGCCAGCGTTATACCAAAACATCTGCCTCTACAAATATATTCCCAACAGAAGCTTAAGTGGATTTGTTGGTACAACTTATATCCGTAACAAAATGTCACACAAATTAAGGTAAAAGCTTACGTAAACAAAGTCGCTTCACGACTAAGTTTCTCTGAACTGAAGTATTCCAACTACACACGAAAGGTCGAAATTCTGAATTTTACCGGAAATAATATTTTTACGAAAGTCCACACGAGTATGTAAGTTCAGCAGCATTTTCCAAGAACGATCACAAAATTATTTTTCCCGCCTCTGTAGCCTGGTGATAGCGTGCCTATTTCTCATTCAAGACGTGCCGAGTTCTAATCCCGGTCTGAGTGGTGACGTATTTTCTGGGGTTTTCCCTTCTTCTGAAAGATGAGTGTCTGATTGTGTACCCTGGACTCATTTGAACATCCCTTCATTCATCGTTCGATATTGAAGGTTTTCCCTTATCCTGAAAGACGAATGTCTGTAACGCTAAGCTCTATGTACCTTGTACTCATTTGAACATCAGGTCATTCATCGTCCGATATGACTTAACCTTGGAGGTTTTCCTTTATCCTGAAAGATGAGTGTCTGGTAATTGTAAGCTCTATGGACCCTGAACTAATTTAATTATCATATCATTTGTCGTCGATAGGACTTAACGTTGGATAACTAAATTAACACACACATACAAACTATTTTACAGACAGTTGATAGTAAAAGTTGGCCTTACATGACTGTGTTAAAAATAGAAAATTCTTTACCTCAGTCTGAAACGTATGTCTGAGGGTTAAAAAAAAGCTAACCAAATAACAAATCATCAGTACTAAACTACTTAATGATAAAGGTTATTTCAATTAATTAAAAGTTGTATTCTATTAAGTAAATTTTTGTTACGTTATTTTCATCGTTTTAGTATTTCCACTGCCACCCTACTGTCATAATTTTTCACACTAAAATTCAATCTTATTATATTGTGTTAGCATAATGTGAAACAAACACGCCGTAGTAGTTTCATTGTTGGTACTCCTGGTTCCCGCCTGTGAGAACCAGGTAGGTTCGGACATGTTTACTATCGCCTACCGTTGTAATGGAGGTTAACACGCAGTTAAAATTGATGTTAAAAAAAGATCCGGAGTTTCTTACAAACGTAATCACTGCTGATGAAACTTTGCTACATCATTTTGATCCTGAGAGCAAACAGCAAAGCTCAGTGTGGAAATATCCTTCATCACTAACCCCCAAAAAAGCAAAAGTTGGATGCTTCTGCTGGGAAAGTTATGGTCATCTCATTCTTTGATATTCATGGAATGGTTTATCAGCATGTTATACCTGCACACACATCAGTAACTGGACAATACTACAGGGAAGTCCTGAAAACATTGTAAGTCCATATCAGGCGCAAAATACCACATTTCTGTGAAGCAGGCTGGATGCTGCACTAGGATAATGCGTGGCCGTATATTGCCAATGTTGTTGCTGAATATCTTGCAAAAATCAACGTGAAGTGCATCCCTCACCCTCCATATAGTCCGGATTTAGCCCCATATGACTTTTTCTATTCCCTAACTTGATGAAACGTCTTTGTGGGAGGCATTATCCATCATCAGAAGCAGTGGTGAAGGCTGCGGAGGCGATTTTAAAGGATCTCTCAAAAAATTGTTTCCAGCATGTCTTTTGAAGACTGGCAGAAATGCTGGGACAAGTGCATCGCATTCAGGGAAGGCTATTTTGAGAAGGACCATCAAAATTATGAGGATGAGTAAAGGTACGTTGTGATCATTCTTTACTGAACAGCCCTCGTATATCCATAAATATACAGGACTGTCTAAAATAGTGTATGATTTACGGGTTAAAATATTGCTCGTAGGTCTCGGCCTGCAACCAGGTTTTGGAATCACCTGCTTACAAAATAAGATCTTTATAATGTTGTATCATAATATTCATTATTTTCAAGAAAATAATTCTATTTCAGTCTTTCTTTCACCATGAATCGTGTCAGTACTGCCGGTGTACTCGAATTTCTTCCCACAGGAATTCTTTACATGCTGTGGCTTTTAAGAAGACTTGGCATCCGCCGGATTTGAACGTGCGACATTGTTATCAGTAAGGCAGCGACTAATCTAATCAAGATCGAGTGTAATGTACATCTCGATTAAAATAAACAGAAGAATAGACATTTGTACCAGTAATTTATAAAGGAGTGTGTATATAAAGGCATCTGAATATACAAAACGTTAGTTTTTTTTAGTTATAGAAGTCTAAAAACTCCATTCCCGGTAATATATTTTGGTAGAATGGTAACAGTATAAAAAGTAATAAACGATAGTGGGTAGAAAAAGTATGTGGAAATATATTATCATTATACAAGATAATCACGATTATTCCGCAATTTTAGACTGAGGAACAAGCGATTAAGTTAAGACAATTTGTGTATAAGCATGCTATACCTACGTACGAAACGAGACTTGGCAGCTGTGTGTAGGGAAGGAAGCCTGTAAAGATTGCGAATGCCTCAGCTGTTAGTGGATTTACTCTAACCTACTGTCCTAGGCCACTCCAAGGTCCCCGAATTCATTTCCGAAGGTAACACGAAGCGAGCCAAAGAAATGCGTGGTATGCAGGCCGGAATAACACAAACCTGTCCAATGGCGCACTAGACTGCAGGAGACCACAGCTTGAGAGCACGGGATGACATTAGAATGTCGTGGCTCCAAAAACAAATGACGTGCGCTATATTTGACAGCTATGTCCTAAGGCTTTGCGAGTTGATTGCATCATCATTTATAGGCTGGCCCCACAGCACAGTCGGTAGAGCATCTGCCTGCCGTGCACGGGGTCCCGGGTTCGATTCCCAGCGGTGCGGGTGGGGATTTTTCTCCGGCCAACATGATTCCTTAGCTTCCCCAGAAACTGGAAGCAAGAACGAGAGTGCGAATGGTGCGTGATCTAATGATTGAAGCCCAACGAACACTCCGATATGTTCCAAAGGAGCACGGCCGCCGATATGACCATTGGAGTTAACGGCGGGGTATAAATGGAACAAATAAATAAATCACTTAAAGATTTTGTGTTTATCATTTCTTTATGGTTTTAAATGCTCATTAAGCCTAAACATTGCAATTGTCGGCTTACAAATGCTCTTGGCAAAGAAGCCCCATAATAAGCATCGGTTTATAGTTGGCACAACGAATTCAAAAGGGATCGATATTTTTTCTGATTAAGGGGTGCGTTCAAGTTATAACACTTTTGTTCACGACTGAGACCAGATAGGAACTTCTGTATTTTTTTAATACACGTGCACGCTTTGTGAATGAGTGACAGATGACAGCACCGTACAGTGCACAGACCGCTAGTGGCAGCGACGAGAGTTAGGGCTGTTTTTTATACTTAAAATGGTGACGTTCTCACTGCAAGAACAGCGTATAATCATTCGTTTTCTCCATTTTCGTGGTGTGACACCTATTGAAATTCATCGCCAGTAGAGTGAGGCATGTGGTGATGGTACTTGGGGAACATGAACTCAAAATGAGCTTTGACTTCTTATAAGTACCGACATTTATAAACTGTACACTAAAAATCCGGAAAAAAATTAAAATTTGAGGTATTTGAAAAGTATTCCTTCACCATACTATTTTTTAAATGTTCGGCACGAAATAGTTTTCAACCAATTCTTCTGCAATGCGTCCCTAAAAATATATATATATAATCGAATCTGTTAATTTTTTCTTTCAAACTGTTTTTGAGCTATTGTTTCGAGCTTTTGCAGCTTCAAGAAAACCAAAAATTTCAAATGAAAGAATTCAAGAGGTCCTGAGTTCGAATCTCGATCAGGGTGGGTTACCTGGATAAGGGTTTTCCCTTATCCTGAAAGACGAATGTTGGGTAACTCTAAGCTCCATTGACCCCGGGTTCATTTGAGCAACATTTAACCCATTCCATTCATCCTCCGATATGATTTAACGTTGGAGGACGTAAATTACAACAACAAAAAATATTACGTTTTGCCTTTCCAGTATAAACTTTATCATAATCGAAACAATTAAAATAATAAATACCCGACAATTTATTTATTATTTATTTATTTATCCCGGACAATTTATAAGAAAAGTATCTTCATTTATCAGATAAGTGAAGTTTTAAGTTTCAAATTGTTATATTTGTATATAGTCCTTTTAGTAGTTCACGACTGTGTTAATAATAGTAGACAATTCTTTCTCTCAGTGCTCTAAAGCTTTTAACACGTCGGTAATGCCAACTTTGCTTTGTTGTGGAATGTGACAATCGCCTCAGTGAACAAGGCTGTGAATCTCAGTGAAATAATACTTAATGGCGAGTCAACATTTCAGTTTCAGTTCTAATCCATTAATAAATTAAATTTCTGTTCGTTATTTTCATCGTTTTATTATTTTCACTGCCTCGCTTACGTAGAATGTTGTGATTTTCTAAAAGTCATGTTGTCAACACTATTATTATTTTACATTCTCCAACGTTAAGTCATATCGGAGGATGAATGGAATAGTGAAATTATGCTGAAATGAGCCTAGGGTCCACAGAGCCCAGAGTTACCCAAAATTCGTCTTTCAGGATAAGGGAAAACCCCAGAAAAACCTTATCCAGGCAACTAACCCTGACAGACTCGAACTCGGGACCCCCTGAACGTGAGACAAACACGCTACCACCACGCTACCTAGGTGGGCCTTGTCAACACTGATGCTACACAAGACAAATGAGTATCACGACCATGAGAAAGTAAATAATATATATTTATATATACTCTATACTATACCTTTAAATATTCAGGAATGTCTAAAACTAGTTATGATGTACGAAAAACGTGCTTTTTAAAACCGCAACGCATGGATGCTCTTAATAAAATGAAGTTTTAAAGTTTAACATAAAGTAATCTGAGAAAAATTCACATGAAATTTAAAATTGTCTTAATGTTTGTATAAAACAGCGAAAAGTAAATGTTAATGCCTGAAACTTTAGAAAAAGACATTCCCTTGACAGATGAACATGGAGGTCCGCATTTATATGGCCTGCCTGACAACCGTTTATCATTTGTTACAAGTGACACGTAATCATGTGAAACACTTTCACAATGTATACTATTCACGCATAGTCTAATTCCTGACACAAAACCATTATCGTTTATAATAGCAATCACTGTAGCGAATGCGTGTTTGGTTTCCGTAATAATTTATAAAATTATACTTCGTTTTTCAAGGTACAAGAGATAAAATCAGGAAACAATACAATATTTTGCAAGAAATGAGGTCTGGGACATACAGTCCAAACATGTTTGTGGAATGCACAGAACAAAGATCATACTCGTAAAAGTAGAGGAAAAACTAGACGGTTTTTAAAAATATATCGAAGATGTATTAAGTTACTCTAATGAAAAGAGAAAAAAAAAAACGAAGTGAACAAAACATTTAATAAATAACGAGTACTTGTGAAACCATTTATTCTATAGTTGGTATACATGTACCATAAAAAATACCCTTTTTATCCAAAATCCTGCAATCATTTCCCATGAAATGCCGATATCGATCTTTTATTGCATAGAATGCAATACTTCTGTTGTCACAACAACCGCGGATGGTGAAATGTCATTCGGCGCTCGCCAGTGATGAAACAGAGCAGCAGCGGCTCTCCCGACCTAAGTGCTGGGAGTGCCTTCCGGACGCAACCAGCTACTTCTTGAGGCTCTCTTTCCCGTCTCCCGCGAACATGTAATAGAACAAGAATCTCTAAGCTCAATATCGTATGTTTACGTCAGTTTGTTGAGTTACTCTGTTTAGGATTTTTGAGAGGGTCGCTCTAAACAGGCAATAATTTTAGATATTTTCAGTTATAAAGGATTTAAAATATTACTTGTGAAACACCGAACTCAATGCTTTAAATCGTGTGAAATATCTCACTATGACCTTAAAATTTTAGTGTGTATGTGTGTACTCCCATGACATCATCTACTCACTCTTGCTGAAAATATTAATTTAAATACTTCTCTACTGTCCGCTTAATATTAATCGAGATAAACATTTACAGAAATGCATTTATTGCAGGTCTCCTTGTAGGTATGAGAAGAGGAGAATATAATAAACTTTAAATAACAGTCAAATCTTCTAAGAGCTAGTAGCTATGTAATGACGTTGAAATTCCATTCTTTGCTTTGGGAAAAGCTTTTGATAATGAATAAAGTATTCTAATTTGAGAGAAGTATTAGTATTGGAAAATTCAAACAAATAAGGAATATCTCAAAAATGGTTCACTCCACAAAAATTTTAATTTTGACTAAAGTGTGTATTTTAACAAGATGTACATTGTGTCTACCTCTAATTATTTAAATTACGGAAGACTCATTCAGTATGAAAAGGACTTCACAGGACATTACCAAAAAATTGAAGATCTACATTTCATTTGGAGTAAAACAATTCCACAAATACAATATTTTAATCCAACTCGTTAGTCATTTTTGAATAAGTCAAACTTTTCGAGAAAAAGAAACTCCATGTAGAGTTAGTCCGGGGTGGGGGATTTTCTTCAAAATCTTCGTGTCACATCCTTGAATTTCCAGTGTAGTGCCGGTATTGATCTTTTGGGGTGGAATGAAATCCTATTTCTACATACTACGTACTCGAAGAGAACCAATTTTGTTTAGTGAAACAATGAGACCTCTCAGAGAGGAAGGATACAAGGAACAATACGTAAAAAACTGAAGTAATACAAATATTACAATAAAATATAATTTGTTACAAACTGTCCCGTAAAACAAGATTTAGTTGATTGATAATCTATTGCAAATTCGTTAGTGATTTACACAATTTTGTTTGTTTTTCTTTTATAAATTCATAAAATGTTCAAACCCTTTTTAAATATAAATCAAAACAATTGTTACAGAGTATCTAAAAATAGAGTGTACAAGAATAGGCTATGGACAATTGAAGTTCTCAAAGAATCCATTCGAACCGAAATAAATAACTTTGGCGAGGAAACTCTCCGTAAAACTTCAGAGAGTATGGTGAGACGAGCGCAAACATGTATAGATGCTGGTGGAGGCACTTCCAACATTTTCTCTGAGATGTAAATAGTGTAATTTAATCTCCCAATTGTGTATTATATTCTGCCAAAGTTGCAAGTGTGTCCTGTTACTGGTTCAAAACTTATAGCTTATTGAAATGGTTCAGGTTTATATGGATCACACGATATATGTTTAATGAGCATATATTTGCTAGTATGGTGAATGAGCAAAATATGTTTTTGATAGCAAGATGAGCGAGTTTACATTCACAAGCGCCAGTAATAGTGGTTAGGAATTTAACAGGTAACGGGTTCAGTTTGTTTCGTATAGTAAGCAATAAAACTTCTGAGAGGTTTCCTGCCAGCTGGCGCGCACCTGGCACTCACGATTTATTTACTTTTAAACTAGTAGCATTCTTCACTACCATTATACCTACAATCACACTGTCACTGCTGAAAACCTAACTGGACGTACTTTCAATTTATGTTAAAGAAGTATTTAAGATATCTCTCGGTAAGTGTCTATTGCACCACATAGGACTTGCTGTTAATGTTACGTGGACATGTTATAATTTACGTTAAAGGAGTAGCATCCATAGACCAAACAGTTAATATTCCAATGGTCTTGTAAACAAAAGAAATCTGATGTGTAGCACTGGCATTGCTTTCTCTACTCATATCTACTTCAGTTAATCTACAAAGAAGTTTATTTCCTTATAAGTACAACGTATGATATAGTAGACTTAAGCGATAGTCAAATCTTTTAAGAGCTCGTTGCTATGTTGCAGAATTATAATTCTTTCTCTTTACACAATCAAGAGAAACAATTGAATAAACGTCTTTTGAGAAAGGTATAAGTACTGGAAAACTCAAATAACATGGAATATATCAGACGTATCTCACTTCAAAATAACTTGTTTTAACGAAATCTACATTTTTGTGTAGTAAACCTACATATCAGGTGGTCTCCTAAGTCAGTTTTTTTTTTTTGTTTTTTTGTGCTTTGGAAAATTATTGGTTCTCTTTGGTTTGTCAATGTTATTTACAGGATGCCATGGCTAGTGTTGCGTACATTGTGAGCATTTATCAGTCTTCAGTTGTTAATAAACAATCACAAAATGGAGATAACAAAGTTTGAACTTACAGTACTTCTAAAACACTACTAGAAACAAGTCTCTGTCGCAGCTCGAAAAACATGTGAAGTGGAAGGAGAATGTGTCGTTAGTAAGCGTGTGGAACAATGGTTCCAACGTTTCAAAAATGGAGACGAAATCACTTAAGATTTACCATGTTCTGGAAGACCTAAAGTATGGAATATTGCAAGAAAATGCGCAAAAAGTACCCGAAGGCTTTCAGAAGAACTGTGAATCTCTTCAGACATAAAAATGCTTAGCATGGCCTTCTGAGGAAGGGAAGTAAAGCCGGGTTTTCCACGTCGTAGATTTACATATAGCACGTAAAAGATCAAGTCTAATAAAGAGGCATCTGAAGAAAATTAAGTGGTCGTTCACACCAAATATAGAATCGGACACTAAGAACTCAATTTCAATTCTTTGGGAGGTAGGTTAGGTTTTCCGAACTATTCGTTGTTATTGTTTTGAATTTTAGAATATTTACCTTTCTCAAATGGCAAGCCGTCTCATTTTTCTTCCCTTACTTTCTCCCCCACCCTTTCCGGCCATTCAAAGATAGGGGAAGTTCAAAGTCATAAGTAGGGGCGGATTTTGCCGTATTTGCCCATTTTATTCATTTGTTCAGAAACGAAGGTTTTTAAGTTATAAGCACGTCTCCTAGAATCATTAGCCTAATTTCTTAGTTTTATAGTATCTATAAATGCCTATTCTGCTTATCAGTACCTAAAACTGCCTTTTTTAGCCAATTTCTTCTGTTTGTAATTTGTGACAACAGCTTTTGTATCTGTTGGTTTCAACGTGAAGTTTTCGGGGAAGAAAAATTCCTTACTGCTGCACATTGGATATATACAAAAAGGGGTTTAGACAGGTATCTGCCTTTCAGACGTGTCACAGTGCGCTAATGACGTCACAGATATGAAAAAATTGTGATTTTCTCATGCTTACGTTTTCCTACATGTAGCTCAAGGAATCATGAAATTGAATGCTTGGAGACTTCCAGTGTTGTTTCCAACATTGAAAATGAAACTGCAGACCAATAAATCTTCATGGTTTGTGTAAAATTTTACAGAAATGCATTTATAAAATTAGGTACCAGAATTCCTTTCGTAATTGTAATTCTGTTTGAATGAACAGGAACTGCTTACTAAAAAGCTGTGCTTTATTATTTTCTCCTGGTCGGCAATGGGGCATTTAGGGTTTTCATTACAAAAACTAGGATTCTGTAGCTTTAGCTTTTAATTAGCTGTGCTATGTATCTTTCTGACACATCGTGACATCATTTTAAGTAATATTTAGATCGCTGTGATGAACTTTTGAATTTCTTATCTTTCCAACAATCGTTTCTATTATGAACACACATCGATGCAAATTGGCGCAAAACTTTTAATAATCCCAAATTTAGTTTTTTGTCTTAAAATTAATATAGACATACTTAAATAATATAAAGTTCTTTTTTTTCTAGTGGCACAGCACAAAACGTCACAGTATTTAAATAACCGTAGCTGCTATTACGTCATTTTAACCTCAGATTCCATATTTTCTACAATTTCCTGACTTCAAAATGTTCCACAGGATGCAGTTTTCTATTAATATGTAAGGGCAACTGCATATTAAGTGTATCCATTTACATTTGCTGTGTTTTTGTAATTTGTATTGAAAAGGATTATAATGCTTACTTCTTACTGAAAACGCTTAGGAAAATAAAAATTGTTAAATAGGTATGATTATTTTTTCCCTTCGTTGATATGGCGAAGACAAATATTTCACATAGATACAGGTAATTAATAGGTCAAAATGGGTGCAGAAACCTATACTACAATCATTAATTTTTTTATATTGCAATATGGACATTTTGAAAATCGCCTGTAATTTAGACATTAACTGTTAATTTCTCAGAAACTATTGTAACTAGAAAGCTGAAACTTGGTATTATTCCATTCTTGATCAAATAAATTTGTATAAATTTGAAACAAACCTAACAGAAGCTTCAGATATTTCAATTTTCACCCTTAAGCCTCCACCCTCAAGCCCATGTTTTTGTTTTTTGACATTGTTAATTACTTCACACCTTTCTACACATTATGGTACTTACTTAGTGAAATGGATTTATATGTATTTTAATTATACGACAGTATCTGTTATTTTAACTTGCTGTGGAGCCATTTATGAAATTTGGAATAAATGTAGAACTATTTCGCCTAAGGAACCACACAGTAGTAGGTGTGTAGCGAATTTGTTGCAGCAAATGTTGCAATGATTGTCATTTTGTTATAGTGCATTTTAAGAGCCATTTTACTACAATTGTGTGTTTGTAAGTGTTTACTCAGCAAATTTAAGTGCCTATTTTGCCCACTTTTAGTGCCTTTTTGCCTGCCTATTTCACACATTTTTAGTGCCTATAAATCCGCTCACTAGTCATAAGTCACCAGCTGTTAAAAGATAGACTATTACTACCCTGTTCTCGTATCTAAACTGTTGCGGCAAAGATGTATATGAATTAACGTGAAATAGAAGAAGCGTTTATAAGAACACCGTGGCCCATGTGTAGTGTACCAAATTTCGAGCACGAGGATGACGTCCATTGGCGTAGGCGGGGAGAGCCTCCGGGGATCTCACAAGTTCCGGGACGATGCCTCCGACCTTGAGACTATACGGCGCGCGACCCTGAAGAACCTGATCTTCTCGTATGAGTGGGGGAACAAACTGGTATTGGTGGAGAGATCGCCAATCATCAACAATAAAACAAAAACTAGTAGTAATGCAGCCTTCACATGTTTCAAGGTAGAGCAAGGTAACTCGCGAGGTGAGTGACCTCTGGCGGAGGAAAAACACCGACGACGGGTAAATGTTTATCTGCGAGGCATGTGGCTAATGGTTTTATACTACACACTGGTGTGGCGGCTGGAAAATCAATTCTGCTTTGCGTGGCGTTTACGTAAAATTACAATGCGAGCCCCGAGGGTTTTCAGAGCAATTCCAGGTAATTGCAGACCACAGGTCACAGCGGTGCATCCGCAACAGGATGGATCTTCCTTATTGGTGTCAAATATTTCACACCAATACCTCTTTATAAACATTTTAATGGAAATTTGGAAGCAGCACTGCACTGAATCTCACTATAACATCCCGCTACATTCTGCCACATAAATAGAAACAGTCAACAATCGCAAAACCTGAACAGTGAAGCAATACAAATATTACAATAAAATATAACAATTTGCGACTAACTTCACTTATATTTTTAGAAAATTACAAATTCTTTATAAAAATTATATACATCCTAAGCTTCTTTTTTTTTTAAAAAAAAGGTTGAATTCAATCAATTTACACGAGGACTTATCAGTTGATTTTGTTAAACTTACTGAATTTTGTTTATATCAAATTGTTTTTCACTTTTAATGGTGAATTGTTTCAACGAACTTCTGGCTTAGCAATGGGTAATCCTCTTTCACCTTTTCTTGCTGATCTTTTTATAAGTTTTTTCGAAATGCAAGTCACTGAAGCATTCCCTTTAATTTTTTTAAGTTTGGTATAGATATGTTGATATTTTTGCAATGGTTCTTGATAAACTCAAACGATGCTTTAAAATTACTAAATTTTCAAGATAAGGCTATAAAATTTACATCAGAGACTGAAATTAATGGATTTCTTCCTTTTCTAGATCTAAAGATAATAATAAATAATAATAAATTAAACTTTGGTATTTATAAGAAGTCTACTCATTGATAATGACATAAAAATAAAAGTTTTAGCACTTTTTCACATAAATTTGCTGTTTTCAATAGTTTGATTTATAGATTAATAAATATACCTCTGAATAAAGATGAATTTAATACAGAATATAAACATATTAATACTGCTTTAATTAATGGTTTTAATAAAGACTTTATAAATAAAAAATGAAAAATTCAATATCAAAAAGCTGTTAATGATATTTCTACCCTTAAAAAATAAAATATAATTATAATTTTAAAAAATTTACCATCCTTGGGTTAATAAACATTTTCATTTTTTTTAAAGAATTTGGTATAACTTTAGTTCCTCAAAATAAATATAATATTAAAAATCTACTGCATTTCTCTAAAAAAGATAAAATTCCTAATAATAAAAAATCTGCTATTTATCAGTTTAATTGTTTCGATTGTTATAAAGTTTATATTGGAAAGACAAAACGTAATTTAGAAACCAGAATGAAAGGGTATTTTCGTAACATTAAGTATAAACAAACTGATAAATCGGCCGTAGCAGATCATTTTTGGTCATTTAACCATGAAATAAATCCACAAGTTAAATTATTAAAACAACTACATGGTCCGATAGATTTAATGGTTTGGGAAAATATATTTATTTTAAAAAAACAAATATCGCGTAATGAATTTTAAAATACCTGCAGTCGATTCTGTTATTAAATTTGTTTTATTTTCAGATTTTGGTAGTACTAACAAGAACATATGAACATCTAGCGTTCGTAACGATGACGACAGCTTTGTTGTTTCCGGCTGAAGATGTGTAAAAGTTTTACATGAAATCGCTATCCCGGACAATTTATAAGAAAAGTATCATGATTTCTTATAAGATAAGTGAAGTTTTAAGTTACAAATTGTTATATTTGTATACAATTGTTTGCTTCACTGTTAATAGCTGCGTATTTTACGTATTTTTAATTGTTTAATTTCTCATGCATACTGCTCCTAGGTGATGGATTATTACCTATCGTACTATCTTCGTCCTGGAGGTGAACAATTTATGTATAGAATGAATAGGCGATATTTCAAAATTCATCACGCGATTTCTATTTGTCAAGACACAAAGTTTCTCCCACACCATTAAATATACCGCTCCATTTAACTGCTTTAATAATAATTTAACATCTGTATTTATTTCATGACTAAAACAATAATGATGTGTAAGAGCTGATACATCAATGTTTGTATCGCGTATATGTAAAATGTTCCTTCAATCTCGTTTCCAAATTACGTTTGGTCCTTCCAATGTAAACCCGGTAGCTATCTAAACAATTAAATGGATAAATGTATAATTTTTTTTACCACTATCTGACTTTTTTTTTAGAAAATATTCAGCGTATATACTATATTTCTTCTGAACAACTAAGATTTTACGAAATATTTAAACAAAATTTTAAATTTTCTTTTATCCCAAGGAAGAAAACTAAATTTTTTTCAAACTATAATTATCATTTATTTTATTAAGGGTAGAAACTTCATTTAATTTATATACAAATATAACAATTTGTAACTTAAAACTTCATTGATTTTATAAGAAATGATGCTACTTTTCTTATAAATTGAATAGGATCGCGATTTCGTGAAACTTCTTCCACATCATCAGCTGGGATCATAAACAATTCGTCGTCATCGTTACGAACGCTAGATGTTAATATGCTGTTGTCAGTAATACAAAAATCTGAAAATGAAACAAATTTAAAAACAGAATCGACTGTCAGTATTTCAAAATTCATCACGCGATGCTTATTTTTTAAAATAAATATCGTTTCCCAAACCATTAAATCTATCAGACCATTTAATTGTTTTAATAATCTAACTTCAGGGTTTATTTCATAGTTAAATGACCAAAACATGATCTGCTACTGCCGATTTATCAGTCTGTTTATACTTAATGTTACGAAAAATGTTCTTTAGTTCTGGTTTCTAAATTACATTTTGTCTTTCCAATATGAAATTTATCCTAACCGAAGCAATTCACTGATAAATACCAGATATTTTATTATTGTTAGGAATTTTATGTTTTTTAGAGAAATGCAATAAATTTTTAATACTATATTTATTTTGAGGAACTAAAGTTATACCAAATTCTTTAAAATTTGTTTGAAAATGTTTATTAACCCAAGGATGGTAAGTAAATTGTTTAAAATTATAATCATCTTATGTTTAAAGGTATAAATATCATTAACAATTTTTTATATTTAAATCTTTATGTATAAAGATTTTATTAAAAACATTACTTAAAGCAGTATTAATAATATGTTTATATTCTTTATTAAATGCATCTTTATTCAGGGGTATATGTATTAATCTATAAATCAAACTATTGAAAACAGCAAATTTATTTAAAAAGGGTTAAAACTTATTTTTATGTAATTATCAATATGAGTAGACTTCCTACAAATACAAAAGTTTAATTTATTATTATTATTATTTATTATCTTTAGATCTAGAAAAAGAAGAAATTCATGAATTTCAGTCTAATGTGAATATTATAGATTTTTCTTGCAAATTTAGTAATTTTTAAGCATCATTTATGTGTTTATCAGGAAATAGCAAAAATATCAACATACCTACTCCAAAATCTAAAAATTAAAGGGAATGGTTTAGTGACCTGCATTTCGATAAAACTCATAAAAAGATCAGCAAGAAAAGGTGAAGAAGGATTACCCATTGCTAAGCCAGAAGTTTGTTGAAAAACTTCACCATTAAAAGTGAAAAAATTGATCTAAACAAAAAAGTTTAACAAAATCAACTAATAAGTAAATTTATTGAATTCACTATTTTTTAAAAAAAAAATTAAAAGTTTTTGTCTAGGACTACTAGGAAATAAGGCAGTTATATCAAAAGAAACAAGTTTATCAGTCTTAGATAATATAAAACTGTCAGTCTTTTTAATTAATTCAAAAGAATTTTTAATATTTAAACTCTGAAATTTATCAAAATTACTAAATTTTTATGTAATCATTTAGCTAAATTATAAGTTGGTGAATTTATACAATTTACAACACGTCTCATTTTATTTCCAGGTTTATGAATTTTAGGAAGGGCATAAATTCTAGGTAAAATAGGGTTACTAATTTTTACTGAACAAAATGGTAGGGGAGATGCGCCCAGTACCGTACGGTGTCAGTATCTCGTAGTTGCCGATAGATAGTAGAAGTTCATGATGTGCATTTAGACAAACAACTATCTTTGTTACCAAAGTTTTCCCTCCTCTTTGACCGTTGAATCTGAAGTTATGGTTCAGAGAAGTCGTGTAGTGAACTGGAGCTGTGCTGTTAATAACTTATTGACATTGCTGCTGCCTTGTCCGGTGAGGAACTAAGTATTTGTACTCATAGTATTTGGTATTAAGTAGACTGCACTAACACAAAAGACAGTGTCGGTTTAAAAGAATCGGGCCGTGCTATGACGTTATATATACGTACGTGTGAGTCGCTCAGTACCGTAAGTTAGCAATTTTCCCAGTACCGTACGCGAAGGTATATTTTTATCCCCTTAACTTGCACTGACATTAAATTACAGACATTCCTGTCAACATAGAGGCCAAAAGGAAAGGAAAATGGTTAGAAGAAAATATGAAACAAGCAATAAAGAATGTGATAAAAGGCTCAATGAGCCTGGGAGTAGCGATTTATATTGCTGAAACATTAACATCGACTCTGTATAAGTTGATGTTGCAGGAAAAGGCACAAAAACATAAGAACAAACCAACAACTAAGTGACGCAAGACTAGCATTAATAAAACTATAAATAGACAATCTAGCTCTAACTCTGTGCCAACAGAAACTGGAAACAGTGAAGAGCCTTCCAAGACTAACAGAAAACTAAATTTTGGAACCAAAACCAGTGTGGATTGAGTGTTTTAACAGTGTATCATTTGTTTAGAAATCAAAGACGAGGCTTGGGTTCAGTGCAATTAGTGTATCGCGCAAGGGTTTGGACACATTGAATGTACAGGGCAAGAGAACATTGATTTTTATAGATGTGATCACTGTGTTTAAAAAAAATGTTTCATTAGTACTAAGAAATGTTTATTTTGTTGTGATAATCTCTAGAGAACGTTTTGAAAAATGTATTATCATGTTACCGTGTTCTGTTGTAACTCAAAAATACAATAATTATGATAAGAATAATTATCTTGTGATTTATTATGCAGTTCCTGTTCCTTTATTTAGAAATATGTATTTAGTTACCTCTGTCCGGTACTGGGAAACACTTTGAGATGCGCAGTTATCACTAATATTTACTTTAATTATTGAAAGCTAACATGACTCGTGTTCATGAATGTTCATTACTAATACAGTTTCTGCACGTTATTAGCTTCATTATAATAGTAACACGCTACTTGTTCTCCATTGCACTTTCTTTAAATTTTGAAAAAAAAAAAAAAAAAACCCTTAGGTGTGCGGTACTGGGCGTATCTCCCCTAAATGTAGGTGTGTATTTACAATGAAAGGATGACAGTGGTTCTACATTTTAGCGGAGAAGTTGCCGAAAGTACTATATGAATGTCCGGTGTTAAAGTATTTGATTCCTCTAGCAGACGGTTCTGTCATTAAGACAAGAATGACGTCTAATCCGTCTTGTCCAACCAGGGCTCAGACCAGAAGTGTCTTAGATTATGTCCAAGATTTGCTATTAAACTTCAAATTCTCCTAATAACCTCCCATTTGGTAATGACTCCTAACTTCTAATCCTATGCTGTCTCATTTCTATTTTTCTAAAATTTGCTGCTTTACAGCTCGAGAGTCCCGTCTATAAATTTCTAATACATCCTACCTCACATTCCAATAATCCCAAGTTAACCTGCCATAACTAATCTGACAACCTTCCCCTTTCACTGACGTAACCATCCGAACTACTACGAATTTCTCTGAAAACGATGGCATCTTACCCCGAGCCAAAATGTACTGAATCTATTGTCAAACCTACAACCCTTAACACAACTTTACAACATATTCATATTTAATTCTATTATAGATTATAATTTAATTGACCTATAATCTCCGTATCATGTGGAACGAAATATATTTCAGAAGATTGAAACATATTTGAGCATATGATTGCAGAACCGTTGAAAATTCTGACTAAGCTGCAACCAAGCATAATTGGAAATTAGAGTACACGTAAAGGTGACGCTGGAACTGCATGCAGCAAGCAGGTTTTTCCTCCCATTTTTTTGTATAACTGCTAAACAAAGCGATGTTCACATCCGCAATATTATCGCATTAAACATGAAAAGACGAGAAAATAATGATAATGGAGCGGTGCATACACATCCATGGCCCGAGGCTTAACGCCTGCGGGCTATGCTACCACCATGACCTGGCTGCTACAATGGTTGCCTAATGCACTGGCGAGCGGTATTCACCCGAGCAGGGGAAAGCTTATCGCCGCCCGGTTCAAGGATGATGCGCTTCTGTCGATGAAATGTGTAATTATTTTTACGTATGAACATGCCTGTAGGCTTAATTTAGCAGCCAGTGCGGAAAAATTAGAGTTTCTGTTATAGTTGTACCAAAATATTGACTCTTCTGCAGCAATGCCACAATTTAGTACTTTCTGAAATGTTACCATAAGCTCATTTCTTAAGAACTCCATGGAAGTGCCAGAATCGTGATTGCATAATTCATGGTCATTAAGAACCCAGTCATAAATTAATCACAACTTAATATACGCATTTATGAATATTTACAATATATTGCAAAAAAATGTAGAGATCGTGCACTAAAATTCTTAACGCTGACTTGACGTTTTAAAATATTACAATGTACTTACTTATTGACTATCGTAATTTTATTTAACGAATAAATACTTCGTTCAAAAAAACGTCAATAATATGTCAATAGGTTAGGGTGCCCCGCATTAAAGAAGCCCCGAGGTCGAATCTCGATAGGATGAGTTACCTAGATATGTTTTTTTTTTCGGGGTATTCACTTATCCTAAAAGATAAATATCTGGTCTAAGCTCTATGGACCTGGGGACATTTGAGCATCATTTCACCCATTGCATTATCCGATACAACTTAGCGTTACAGGACGTTATTTTCTTTTCTCTCTCTCTCTCTCTCTCTCTCTCTCTCTCTCTCTCTCTCTCTCTCTCTCTCTCTCTCTCTCTCTCTCTCTCTCTCTCTTTAAAAAAAGAGAATATGAAATGTATTATAATCACGTTGAAACCAAACAATACAATTTCAAGAATTTGGCTGGTCCCGTAGCTCAGTCGGTAGAGCAGCTGCCTGACGCTCTAGGGGTCCCGGGTTCGATTGCCGGCTGGGTTGGGGATTTTTCTCCAACCAAGATGATTCCTCATCTTCACCAGAGTCTGGAAGTATGAATGGGAGTGTGAATGTGAGCGTTATCTAATGATACAACCCAATGTTTACGAGTTAACACCTTCGAAATGTTCCAAAGGAGAACGGCCGCCGATATGACCATTACAGTTAAATTTTCAAGAATTCTTTTTCCATTGCGTCACCTTATACTGAATGAAATTTATAGAAAACCTTCATCAGCAACATGGATAGTGATACCGTCGCTGTTAGGCATAACATTAGCATAACCGCGAAGGTCGTGTTAAATACATAATTAAGGGCGGATAGATATCACACCATGAATAGGCTAAATTATAACATAGGGGATAATGATCAGGTGCATAAACCAAACAGGCAATCCCAATACATATATTTTATTGCAAGCACATGAACCCAACGAGTAAAGAAAGCCGGGAAAATGAACACTTATCCTCACAGGAATGTTCCTTGTGTTGAGCCGACAAATGGGCATTGTTCGAGAATCGCCCAAGACTAGACCCAAGCGACAACTCGTCACCCGTCTTAGCTTTGATTTCCGCATGATAAGTGATGTAGAGAATAAACCCGGGATTTAAGCTACGCTTTTGCAAGCGTGATTCCGTATTAATTACCTAGACTGTGGGTAAGAGAAGGTTGCATGGAATACATGCCCCAGAAACTCAAAATTGCAATGAAATTTGAGAGTAGGGATGAAACATAACCTATAAGGAACTAGCAAGCCCTAAAGTGTCCAAAATTCGGCAAAAGGAAGGGGAAATTTGTGCAAATTTGTACAATGGTAGGAAAAGCACCCTGTTTTGGCGAGTGAAAGGAGCAACACGTACTAAAAGTTCATCACTATCCGTGTTCGCGAATGGACGGACCAATACATATAACGTGGTTATCAAACGCTGTGCTAACGAGTGAGAGAAACAGCACACGTTACATCTTCAGGATTCTACCAAACTCTGTCTTTGTATAATTCTACGGAAATACTCTAGTGCATGAAGTAATGCTCTCGCGACGTCCAGAAACAACGCGTACACGGCTTCATACATCACTCTGCGCGTCCTAGAAATTTACAAGTTCACTCGCGACTGTGATTCAAACTAGCCGTCATGTCACACGCACAGCAACGGGCGAATCCTAAGTCTCACGCCTAATGTGCGAGTTACACCAACATAACTGTGATGAGTGAAGAGGGCGACTTGTGTAAATAAACTTGCCATTCAACGGTCGTGGTGTCTTCTGTGTGATAATACCCCTACACTGTGAGGACGCATCCACTCCCTGAAACCCAAAAGAGAGAATCCATGCAGACATGTCCTGAGAAAAACCACGACCTGTTTTAAACCTCCCATCCGATATCCTACCGTGTGAGGTGTTGAGTGCCGGAAGGCTCAACGAGGTACTTAACAGGCAAGTACCGCCTCAAGAGGGTGTTTATTTCTATATTTGCGTTATCCAGGATGCGGCCTAAATTCAACAAATCATTCCCTTAATGGTACACGTCAGCGAGAATATTATCATGTAAACTTTCCGCTTTGGTGGTTGGACCACATTTTGGTGAAGGTACTCCATTGGGCAGAATTGTAGTCAGGACTTCAGGAATTATGTCCAATCAGTTGCCCACTCAAGGAATTGTTCAATGTTTGGGTTACTTGGAGTAACCCGTATGATAACTTTACTTGGAGGGAACAAATACAGTTTGTATTGAAAGTGTTAAGACCTGTCTGAAGAATGAATGCAGACGAACAACAGTGGAAGCTAGTGGTATTACGTCACCATTCCCTCTAGCGTTCGGCAACACAGCAGTTGAGTCTATTACAGAGGACGGACTGGAATCAAGTCAAAATGTAATCATCATCATACGCTCGCAAAGTAGAAAATTAATATTGAATGAGTTAGTTTTGTAAAGAAGACAAACGTAAACGTCTAATTATTACATTAAATAATGCTACAACAATGACTTGTACATAACATAGTGAAAGTAGTTCACAATTCAAGTGTACGGCAGAAAATCTTTACACATCGTCCACCTCCAAAAAGGTTCAAACTCGATGAGTTTGAAAAATGTGTTGTGTACAAAACTTTTCTCGAGTTTTAAAAACAGAAGAGAAATTCCTACAATAGTTAAGCTAATGAAAATAACTCTACTGAAGGTAGAAGGACACATTCTGGAAAATACTTAAAGACATGGGATATCGATTTAGCAAGTACAAAAATATACGTCTTGTTACGTACGCTGTACTGATGGTTAGACTGTACTGTACTATATTCCCGCCTTCTCTGATCTCTCTAAACCGAGCCACCTTCCATAACAAGCGTAGTCATTCGTCATACAGGTAATACGTTTCTGGAAACGCTTTCAAAGCGAGCAGCAAATGTTTATTTTATGTATATGATATTTATAACAATGGCTAGTATACTTTAAAACTGTTAATGTATTACATAGTCAGAAAATATAAATAATTGTACATATATTCGACTTACGATCAAGAGCAAACATGAAGATGTGGTACTGTACATAACAGATGTAGTAATCTCCAGCATGCAGTCGACTGATTACTAACTCACTTTGTACTTATTGACAGATCTGTTGCAACAATTATACCAATGAAACGCTGTAGCAATTCCAAGATTAATTCGGCCTATCAAAGAAAGTGGTTCAAGCATTATTTGCATGTATCGCTAAACTATAACAGCTTGCATAAATATATGGATAAGTGAAGGATTTACCTGAGTTCGATGCTCGCCATAACTGAGGGTAACACGCACAGTGCCGAGTGCCACATTTTCTTCTATCCTTTCTACTTTGCTGGGGTCCAGTCTCAGTTCGGGGCACTTCTCCGCAGAGCTAACAAAGTCTTCCGTCGTCATGTCCTCCACTCTCTTCAGCTCGCCGTTTGCTAGCTGGATAAGCGAACCTTTAGTAAAGTTGGGCGGAATGGTATTGTTATTATTGTTGTGATGGTGGTGGTGGCTTGGGGGAGGCGCGGGAGGTGGCAGATGATATCCCATCGCGCGTCTCTTGCCGCCTCCAACGCTTGACAGATTCTCAGCGGTGGTGGTCGTCGGCGGCGGAGGAGGAGGCGGTAGCGATGATGGCGGCGGAGGCGCTGCGGAGCTGTTGGGCGGTGGCGGTGGCCTCGTCAGGATTCTGTGTTTTAAGGAACCTTCTTTCCCGGACGGGACCTTGAACGGACGTCTGTCTCTGAGGAGGAGCGATTGTCCCGGCTTTACCTGCGCGCCGGGAGGGCTGTACGTGGCTGTCGGGGACGGGAGGAATGCCGCACCCGGACTGGACGGGGTCGACTGCTGCTGCTGTGGCGGGCTGTGCCTATAAGCCTCGATAGGAGGTGGAGGAAACGAGCTCCGCGAGAGAAGAGGGTTATAGTGTCCTGGGTAAAGTGAGCCGTATGGTCCTGGGAGATTCGGGTAGTGGTAGGACGGAACTTGCGGGGGTGGTGGCGGCGGTGGAGGCGGATACAGTCTCGAGGAGTAGCTGTGGTGCGGCGAGAAGGACAGATCCTCACCATTGCGGGGGCTCTCTTCCTTGTGTTGAACCAGATTTACGGCGCCCTCGTGCTGCGGCTGGTGGTACTTGGAGATGGCCGAAGTGACGCGGGGGCCTGGCTGCGTGGGCACGACTCTACATCCGTTCAGGGGTCCACCATTGTAACGGGACGGTTTCGGCAACGGTCTCAGGAACTCCGAGTTCTTGGAGGCGGTGCTGGAACCCAGCTCCACGAACGTCATGTGGTGGGGTCCGCCCCCCGAGGAGTGGCCGTGTCCCTCCACCACGAGGCTGGCGGAAATCATGGGCTCGGCGCCTCACCACCCTGCAACAAACACCATCAACCTTGT